>JARQOD010000002.1:210064395-210198114 GCA_033576555.1 Oophaga sylvatica
AAAAATTTATATAATTATATATATATATATATAATAATATAATAATGTATACATACTGTACGACCAAAAGTTTGGACACCCCACAAAGATTTTTCTGATTTTCATGACTATGAAATTGTACTCACAGAAGGCAAAAAAACTATGAAAAAACATGGGAATTATATACTTACAAAAAAGTGTGAAAACAAAATATGTTTATATCTAGGTTTTTCAAAGTAGCCACCTTTTTTTTTGTTACTGCTTTGCACACTCTTGGCTTCTTTGTTCTTCAAAAGGTACTCCCGAAATGGTTTTCATTCCCCGGTGTGCCCTGAGGTTTAATTTTAAGTGTGATTTTTCCCCTTAAAAAAGGGGTTGGGCCCCATCATTTGTTTGTGCAAACGGTGGATAACACTGATAGCCTACTGAATAACTTAGAATTGTATTAGGAAGAAAAAACCCAAAAAGTAAAGAAAAACGAGTGGGCCACATATTTTAAAAAAATTAAAGTAGTCATCCAAAAATTTTGGGAAAATTTGAAAGTGTCCCAAGGCATTTCAAAAACCCCATAAGGCTACAAAAAACTGGCTCACATGAGCCCCCCCCGGAAAGGTAACCCCAAAGTCACCTCGCTTCGGGGGATAAGTTATCTGAGTCCCAGCCCAGAAACGGGGGTTAACCAGCTCAATTAGGCCCGGGGTCAATGCCACAAGGTTTAGCAGCGACCATCCTCAAAAACTTTTAAGAGGAATTATGCGAAAACCTTCAAGGTAATAGCTGCTAGGAAACCACTGCAAGGACAGGCAAAAAGCAAAGAGCTTGTTTGGGCTAAAAACACAAGGAAGGGGGCTTAGACCATGGAAATCTGTGCTTTGGCTATGGGTCCAAATTGGATCTTTTTTCCACCCCCGTTTTTTTGGCGAACAGAAAAGGGGGAATGGATGGCTCACAGCCGGGGTTCCCCACCGTGAACATGGGGAGGTGTATGGGTGGGGGGGTGCTTGGTGGTACACTGTTGGGATTTTTAAAAATTTTAAGGCATCGAACCAGCTGGCTACCACAGCACTTGCGCGGCATGCTATCCCCCGGGGTTTGCGTTTATTGGGGACCATCATTTATTTTTCAAAGGACAATGCCCCAAAAACACACCTCCAGCTGTGAAGGGCTATTTCCAAGAGGAAATTCGGCGCACGCCGATGACCCCCCCACACACCAACCTAACCCAATCAAGGTTTGGGGAGGGGACCGGGGTGGGGAAAAAGGCCAACAATGTAACATCTCGGGAACTCCTTCAAGATTGTTGGAAACCCCTTTTCCGTTGATACCTTGAAGCTCTCAAGAAATACCAAGGTGTGCAAACAGAAAAAAAAGCAAAGGGGGGCTACTTTGAAGAACCTAAATTTTAAACCCATATTTTCAGTTTCACTTTTTTTTGAAAATTTTATAATTCCACATGTGTTAATTCAAGTTTTGATGTTTCAGGGAAAATGTACAATTTTTTTAGTCATGAAAATACAGAAAAATCTTTGAATGAGTTTCCAAACTTTGGTCTGTACGTATATTATATGATACTATGTGTGTATTGTTTTCTTCTTTGGTTTTAAAAAAGGGGCATTTGGCCCCTTATATGTCATTTTCAAGCCGGGAGAAAATCTCCCGTACGGATGTCTACAATGACACAAAATTTTTTGGAGGAAATTGCATCCGCATTCACACGGTGACATATGGTCCTTTTTAGGGAACTTTTCTGGTTTTTTTCCGTACAATAAGCCCCATTTTTTATACGTTTGACCCCCCAAAAGGTGTACATGGGGAAAAAATTTTTTTTGTCACCCACCAATTTGCAATTTTTTCCCCCCCTTAAAAATTGAAAAAAGGGCCCGTAATTGACATTAAAGATAACCACAAAAAGAAGTCAAAATGAAAAATAAATCCCCAAAATTTCCCTTTTCGATTTGGGGGGAAAATTTTTGCAAATTATGTGGAAAAAAAATTTTGGCCCCTAAAAACATGCAAGATTTTGACTCTCACAGACCTTACCTTCTTTTAAAGGCCCCTTTCCCTCCCCTCTTTTCCTGTAGCAAGCACCTTTTTTAACTTGTTATCAATAAAAAACACCTTTCACAACCTCAAACAGTCAACTCCAACTCCATAGGGGGAAGACCAAAGAGCTGCGAAGTACCCAAAAAAAATTTTTAGCCCGCACCAGCTGGGGAAATAAAAATGCAATAGGAAACCCCTTGGGGAGTGAAATCAACTGGGGAGCAAAAATAAGAAAATGAAAGACATCAAGACCATAAAACCCCATGTCGGGGGGTCCAGAAGATCCACCGTGTGGGTCAAAGGGGTCACAAGAAGGGGGGCAAAAATGCCAAACCAAGGGGGGTTATGAATACCTGCATAGAGGGGGACCATATAATAACCATGTCAGTAAACACACCCCCCAGGGACTAAAACCTGCGTCCAAACGTGCCCCCCCGCTTTAAACCTCATGTCTAAAGTTTGCTAAGAGCTTTGGATTATCCAGAAGAGTACGGAGAATATATGGTCTGAGAAAAAAATAAACGTTGGTAAAAAAAAACTCGGTTTGGGGGGAAGAATGCTGATTGCATCCAAAAAAACCATACCTACTGTGAAGCATAGGGTGGAACATCATTCTTTGGGCATTTCTCTGCAAAGGGGCCGGAGACTGATCCCCGACAGAAAGAATAAATGGGGGGGCGTGCGTAATCAGCGGGGCATGAACTCTGGGGGGGTTCTGGGATCGTGGGCCCCAAAAAACGTGGACCATGCAGAGTGGGGAAAGCCTTTTAAAAGCCCCCCGGAGCCCCCCTGTGCGAGCCAGGAGAGGCAGCGGTGCGGTGCCTTTTTGTGGGTCTGTTGGGCAGAAGACTGCCGTGCCGGTTTGAAGCAAAAGGGGCATCAGCACCTGGGCAAACCCGGCAAAAAGCCGGGGCCCCGAGGGGGGAGGGCCCCTCGCCCCCAAGACACCGGGTACTATAGGGGCCCTGTCCGCGCCCACGAGGGCCCCCCCGCTTTTTCAGGGCCCCGCACTTGCAATACCCCCCTCTCCCTGTCCACCCCCGTGACTCTTTTTTTCCTTTCCTGACAGTGACATTAGGCAAGGAAATGGCGAGATGAGGATCCAGAGTAAGCATGCCCGCGAGGAGAGGTATTTCTTTTTTAATGTTTGGGGGAATTAGGGGAGCTTTATACACGGAGAAATTTTTGGGGCCCTCAACTTTTTAGCGCATAGATAGGGCCCTTATACACTGGGCTTTTTTAGGGGGCCCAACAAAAATAGAGCATCATATGGGGTTCATTTTTGGGGGGATCACAGGGCCCCAAATTTTTATGGGGACCAATATATTTGAGCATTTGGGGATCATACCTGGAGCCATAATTAGAGCTCTATGGGGTTTAAATTTTTTTATGGGCATCACATGGAGCCCATTATATATGGGGAATTAACGTATTTGGAGCATTATTGGGGTCATCTAACTGGACACATAAGGGGGGCCCTCAATACTAGAGCATCATAGGGGGTTCATTTTTTTGGGGCACACTGGAGCATTATATAGGGGGGCCTTATATTTGGAGCATTAATGGGGCTCTACATGGAGCTCATATATGGGGCCCCCATCATATATAGGCATCATATGGGTTTTTTTTATAGGGGCACTATAGGGCCCTTTTACGTTAGGTCCAAATATTTGGACAATAACTTTATCTAATTTTGGTTCTAGCATTACACAATGAATTGTAAACAAAACATTAGATGCACCTGAAGTTAATTTCAGCTTTCATTTGAGGGTATCCACTTTAAAGGATAAGGTTTGGGAGTTTCAGCTCCTTAACATGTGCCACCCTGTTTTTAAAGGCCCAAAAAGAAATTGGACAATTGACTCCAAGGCTATTTTGGACAGGTGTGGGAATCCATTCGTTATGTCTTCTCAATTAAGCAGATAAATGGGTGGGTGTTTGAGGTTTTAGTGTTGCATTTGGAAGGTTTTTTTTTGAACTTCAACTCATTGAATTTTTTTTGTTTACAATTCTTGTGTAATGTCTAAACCAAAATTAGATAAATGTTTGTCTCTGCCCAAAATATAAGGGACCTAACATAATGGGGCATCATATAGCAATAGGGGCCTATTGTATGGAGTTATATGGAGCCCATTCTGTATGCGCACTATGTGGTCTCAAAATTTGTTGGAGGACTATACTGCCGTTTTTTGACTATTGCAGAATTTACAAACATATCAACTCAGGTAATGTAAGAAGTGAAGTATTTGGCATTGTACTATCCAATTCCTCTGCCGTATCGGACATCTAAATTTGGGTGGTAGTGTTAAAAGGGCCCCTGGACTTTTTGCCCGGGCCCACGAAAACCTGGAGCCAGCCCTGGTTAGGTGCCTGAGAGGGCCATTAGGAGGCCATGCAGCACCCAAGGAGGGAGGTTGCCCGAAAGGGGGGGAGTTCCAAAAGGGGGGTGTGACCCAAACAGGGGATGATTGTTATGTTTTGGTAGGTGAGGGACAGGCAAAAACGCAATACACCATAGAGGTTTTGGGAACTACTGGATTTTCAGTACCCCGACTAACCACCACAACTAAAGGCAGCCGTGGAGTGTACCACTTGGTCCTAGACGCCTCGTCACAGTGAGAGGTTAACCACACCTAAAGATAGAAAAGGAAAGCTATCTGCCCCGGAGCAGCCCCAAAGAACAAAGGAACCCCCAAACATGTAATGGCGGTTAGACTAGAGGAAATACAGACAAAAGAAAAGAAATAGTTAGCAAACGCTGGGGCCAAATTGCTTGACAGAAAAGGGTAGGAAGGGATACTTACTGCAACCAAAAAAAACCTAAAAAAAACCAACCTAAATTGCAAAAACACCTGAATCACACGACCCTACCACCTAAATTGTTCTCTGTGAACAAAACTAAGCCGCAGCAACTGAAAAAACGGGAAAAGGCAAATGAACAAACAACAGTGCTCCAGAGGAACCGAAGGGAGCCCAAGCCCCCCGGAGGGGAACCTGGCCAACCTCACAGAAATGCAGAAAAAAATTTCAAATGAAGCCCAAAAAAAAAAACAAATATATCTTATCTGAGAGCAGGAGAAAGGCAATCGCAAGTTCCAAGTGAACCAGGAAACAACGTTGAGACAAGAACAATTGTCCCGGCAACCATGATGGGAGGGAACCCCCTTATATCCAGCCGTCCGTGACCCTGATTGCCAATCCCACTGAATGGTTCATACTATTTGTAACCACCGGGGAGTTCTGCTCAGAATTCATTTCTAAAACATTCAAACAGAGATGCCCAAAAAGAGGTGGAGTCCCAAAAGGGGCGGTGACCCAAAAGGGGGGGGTCCCAAATAGGGGTGGTGGCCCAAAAGGGTTGACAAAGCACCAAAGGGGCTGTTGCTGGGAACAACGTTCAACAGCGCATGTCCGGGTTATGTACTGACCTCATCTGACAAGATGTCACAGATGTGTACTGTGAAAGTTTTGGGGAAAGGGTGACGGGACTTCTGGACCCGGGGCCTGGTGACCCGGGGAGTGCCACACTCCTCTGTCAATCGTTTCCAGAAGGAAGAGGGGAAATCCACGCACCATGGGGTCCATAGGGGATTATCCGGGTCCGGGTAATCTTGAACGCCCACGATTACCAGCAATAACGTTCCTGTGTATGGATTGTCCCTATTCCTTTTTGAAATCGGTAAACACTTTAAATTTTTTTTGGGGCTTTGGGGGAAAAGGAGTATCTGATTGCTCAGAGGGGAGCCAAAACCCTAAGGGCTCCACCGCACAGGGGTGTGGGGTTCCTGGTAGTGGAGCATAAAGAGGAGGAGGTAGCGCCTCTAAATCAATAGTCCTAAGTTAAAGTGACCGGAAGGAAATGTGGGTCTAAAACTCTGGGACTTAGCAGAGGTGACCAACAGGGGACTGAAAACGGGTAGCTACAGAGAGGGGGTCCGATACCTGTTTGAGGGGGGCTACTTGTTTAGTTTCAGGGTGGGGTGGGACTCCAATTCAGAATGTGACTAAGGAAAGGGGGAAAGAGATTGCGGTTAGGAGGACCCGAGTAAAAAGGAATCTTCCTTTGTCGCCAGGGAACGGGGGGCCGCAGAAAGCAGGACAGCCACACTCTCTGTGAAGAGAGATGAAGAACAGACAGGGTCAGGTGCCAACCAGGTTAATGTCCTTGATAAGTCACTTTGCCATGACAAACCCCAGCACAAAGGTAGTTGTTGACATGCTGAAAAAAAAACCATCCATGGTGAATTGGCGATCCATCAACAAAGATTGCGGTAGGAGATGAAATCCAGAGAGCGCAGGTGGAGTAAAAACCCACAAAGGTCATGGAGGCAGACTGGTGGTTCATTTACTTCTGAGGGTGGCGGCAAATGACAACTGTGCCAAGACTCTGGGAGGGAACAGTATGAGGCATGTGACACCAGAAACAATAGGTGGTGAGAACTCCAGAAACCCGAGGCGGGGAAGAACATTGACTCTTCAGAGAGCCACCAGAGACCCTAGAGGCAGTCGGAGTAATGGAGGGAACCCAAGAGAAGCTGAACCTGCTGAGGAAGGAACAGGTAGAACTCTGAAGCGGCAGAGAGTGGGTGGGCAAGCTGCCTCATCTGAAATATAATTAAAGAATGTATTGTGCGACACGTGCTAGCCAAAAGGGAACAGGATTACGAAGTGGAGATGCTTAAGAAGACTGTAAGAGACTGTCGAGCGAAAAAGGTCCTGAGACAAGCAGCAGAAAATAGAGTGGATGAGCTGGAGAAGGAAGTGTCTGAGCTCAGAGGTCACCTGTCAACAGTTCAAAACGTGAACAAGGCCATATTGGAAGATATGGAGGTGCTCAGAGAAGCATTAAGAGAATGCAGGAGGAGAGCTGGTCGCAGACTTACGGCGTGCCAGGTGGTAAGGAGGTGAGCTGCAAATGCCCATCTTGGCGAGGGTCTTGAAGGGTGTGAAGCTCAGGGAGAGTTTGCGCTAAGAGCTGAACAAGACATTCACCTGTCGTGGCAGATGACTTGATGGAAATGTCCAAGGCAAAGCGGGGAGCCACCCGTTCATGAAGTGGATGAGACTTCACTCTTCGAGTGCAGTAGAAGTACCCGTGACTTGCGAGAAGCTTGTGCAATGAGTCTGTGCATGAGGAATTTAGTAAGGGGTCTGCAGTCTCGTCCTAGATGGAGCAGATGCTTGGCCTCTGCTCTATTCATTATCTATAGAGCTGCTGAGCGCTGCGCTCGGCTATTTCCATCAATTCTATAGATGATGAATAGAGCAGTACCAGATGATACAGATACCAACATTTAATGTAATATATATATATATATATTTATATAAAATATATAAAATATGTTCGGGCTCTGCCGGTTCCAGTTATTATCACGTAACCACGAGGATGCGCTTTGCCACTTGCTGGCATGTGCCAACAGTGTGTCAGCCACTTTGCATGTTCTATTCACTGATTAGTGGACACTATTTGTCACCTGACTGCAAGTATGACAGCACGGAACCAGCAGAACCCACTGCTAATGGATGGATGGATATATATATATATTTATGTATTACACACACATACAGCATATATTCTCCATCACAGTGAAAAAATATAAATATATATATTATATATTAATATAAAATTTTAGAGGTGTGGGGAGGCCCAAATAGAACTTTTGCTATGGGGCCCTGTGATTGTTATTTATGCTTGCAGGGCAGTAATAATGAGGACAATCTGGCTTGTTTTCGGAGTCCGAGGCTCCGGTGGTCCCATTGCCAGATTGCCCTCATATAAGCAGCGTACCCGGCAGGGAGGGGGCCCAGACACATTTCTTGCCCCATGGGCCCCAAGCTGTCAGTGTCCCCCTGCATCAGCTTAAGTATATGTTTCCATGGTCAGTAAACCGGGGTTGGACGCTGTGTACATCGTAGCAGCCAGATAAAACACATTAGTGGATGGGATTTCATTAAATTCCCATCTCCACTATGCGTTTCATGGAACCCCAGCTTCCCTGCGTAAACGGACATGCGGCGCCATCTTTCCAGACTGCAGCATGTCTATTTATCTTGCGGAGACGCTCCTTCTTCGCAACATAAATATCACCGTCCAATGTATAGGACGCAGTGATTCCACATGGTTCAATGAACACATGCGGGAAACACAGGCATTCAAAAAGCCGGCAGCACTTTTGGACTGAGGCGGACGTGTGCTCCAATCCTGACCGTGGAAACATATCCTTAGGGTGTTTTAGAATTAATACTGGATCCTACCCTCATAAAATTTGTAGGCTTGCAGCCGGGAGACGCATGTTTTGATTAAATATTAGTTTTAGGGTCCCATCAAAAAAGATCACCTTGCTGTGGTTGATGGGCACACATGAATTGGCCAATTTATGCTCTAAGTACCTTTATTTTTATAAGTATATTAAATTTAGCATAATGCAATCCAAATCGTATGTATTCAGTGTTTGCATACATCTTAGTGCTTACAGAGGGCTACTGTTTTTTTTTGTTGTTGTTATAATGTGCACTCATGGCAGCTTACACCTGTTCACACTAGCTTTTTTCTGTATAGAGGTGCTGGTCAGTTTTTCATTTTTTTTTCTGATGAGGACAAGGTTGAACTTTTTGGCCATTTATTCCAAAAGATATGTTTAGCGGAAAACTAACACTTTGCATCACCATAAGGGACAGCTCAAACTCTGCCCCTTCATCAAGATCGGCATGAAAAACGCAAGTCTTATTTCTAGGTTCAGGAACACTTGTGGTATGATCATTCCAGGTCAAATGATATAGGTATTTTCATTACACAAGCAAACTAATTATTATAACTGAATGGCAGATATTCAAACGTATATACATCATAAAAAAATAGTATGAATATAGATTTATCCTGAGCGTGATCGGAGGGGCGGGGGTGAAGGGTTGTATTAATTTATTTGAACGTAAAAAATTGAATCCTGGAAGAAGATGACAACTTTATTGTATTTTATGTATAACAATAATATATAATGATACCATGGTAATACTGAAATCAATTTGTTTCTACTGATCTCTTTTTGTGTAAAAATATTAGTGTTAATTATCTTAATAAAAATATATTAATCAGTCTTGATGGATCTGAGCATAAATCTTTAAAAACCTGCGCAGTTCAATTATATATAGCCTCTGTGATATTGAGAAGTTGACTTGTTTCTTTGTATTTAGCTGTGATTTTTAGATACAGCAAGCATCTTATAGGCCCCGATACATCAGGACCGATGTCGTTCATGTTAGTCTTGGTAAGGGAGCTTGCATGAGTCAGAGGTTGCCTGATTCAT
Source organism: Oophaga sylvatica (assembly GCA_033576555.1). Classification (NCBI taxonomy): domain Eukaryota; kingdom Metazoa; phylum Chordata; class Amphibia; order Anura; family Dendrobatidae; genus Oophaga; species Oophaga sylvatica. Next base: position 210,073,722 of record JARQOD010000002.1, read on the forward strand.
TAAAGAGCATGTCACTTATTGAAGCAGGTACGTCCGAAAAGTGCATGTGCCTCTGTGAGCCCCACCCCACATCTTATTCTAGTCTGGGACTGGAGTAAGATTTCTGGCATAAGATATTGAACAGTCAGTCACGAGTTAGACGACTGTGATGATACCGCCACCTCTCCCACCATCCTGCCCCCACAAATCTGGTAGAAACTGGCATAAAAATGCCAAAAGTCGTAACATTTTTGCACAAATTTGAGTTGCACAAAAAAATTAGCGACTAGTGTTTTATACCAAATTTCTGGCAAAAATACATTCCTGAATCAGAGCTTTAATTGTTTTACTGTTCATCTCTGAATTGAAATATTTAGAACTAAGTCTGCAAAATAATAAAAGATAGGGTATATCTGATATCTCCCAGCTAGATAAATAATTACATAGAAACAATAACTGATTATTGAGCCATTGTACAAACACCAAAACCAGAACTGTTCATTTCTTAGGGAACATAAAACCGTTAACACGTTTGTAAAAGGACCATAGATAATATACCAGAATGTAATACACATAAGTCACAAACACATTTTGGAATTATTGGTTTTATTCATCCCATACTTGTAATAAATATCTTTATAAAATCTGTTTTGTAGGAATGTTGTGTCAAAACAGGAGTATGAGCTAGTTTATAAGAAATCATCTATAAAGTGTCAAATGGAGTCATGTTAGTGATTGGGATTTATTCAAGATGCACTAGGAGGTCCCCTTCTCCACGGTATCGCCAGGCTTGCAATGTACAGATGTCACCTATAAATGACAAAGTCAGATAAATGTTTAAAATACACTAAGATAAAAAAAATAGTGCAAAAAGAAATTGGAAATAGATGGACCATTCACAGCTGCCCTAAATGTTACCTCTGGAAGATATACTGTGAACGGAGCTTGTGCAATTTTAGCATTACGCTTGATTACCTTACACAGCTGCTACAGGAAGAAGCAACATTCATATAGTGAGAGCAGCACTAGGAAAAGTGAAAGCTTGGAATTTCTTAGATTTTCAGCTGTACATCTATTTAAATGGATAAGGAATGTTTTTCTGGCCTGCATGGTCTTAAAAGCTTATTTACACTATCATTAACAATTTTAAATTATCATGTTTGAAAAGGAGAACAGTATCAACGAACAATAGTCGTATTTTTTCTTTTCAATTACGATTCTCAAATAATTTTTTCCCTTCTAAATAAACACTAGAGTTCCACAAGATGTCTAACGAATGAACATCCATTAACTGCAATTTGATCGGTCCCAAAAATAGTTCATTATTATACATGACATGTAAACTTATCATTCTCATATATGGCACCAGTTATACAATTATTGCATACAATATATAGTCATAGTGTGGTAATAAAATAATCTGAAATACAGTAATAAAAACTGGATGGTTTTAAAAAAATGCCAACAGGTAAGAAATCCATTACTAAAGCAGATTATGTTTCTAATTATGACATGATCTGACAAACTGTCACTATATGTTCAATGACATTTCCAACATGTAAAACATGTTTGGTAAATCTTTAGAAGATACATTGTTTTAATATTAATTTTATAGATCTTGATTAAAAAAAAAAAAAGTTGTCAACTTAAAATTTTAGGCAGTTAATGTAGCAATGTCCTGCTACTGAATGAATGTAATACCTAGTGACAATAAAAGGGTTTGGTACCATGTTAGCCAGTTGAAAAACAATGCTCCCCGTGGAAAAACAAGATAATTTTGTAGTTATGATACCATTTAATGGCTAACAAAAATAAAATAAATGTTATAAAGCAAGCTTTTGAGACCTTTCAGGCCTACAAAGTATCTGAAGAAACACATATATGCACAAACAAATATGCCATGTTTCTCTTTCTTATGCTTTTTTTGTGCATATATTTGTGATTCTACAGATACTTTGTCTTACCATGCCTGATATAGAGACTTAAGAAGTCTCGAAAGCTTGCTTTCTACCATCATTTATTTGTTTTTTGTCAGCCATTAAAAGGTGGTATAACTACAAGACTAGTGAGAACGCATACACATGTGAATGTATATGTACACACGCACAGTCAACTCTATACATACATATCTGAGGTCAGAAAAACATTGGGTTGAGGAACAATGGAGAACATGTATCAAAATTAAGGAATGGTCAGACAATGAGGATTTCTGCAGATAGATGTCCGAGCATTGTAATACTCAAACGAGAGGAAATTAAAGTGATTATATATATATATTATGCATATATTATATAAAATATATATACACACATACACACGTACACACAACGGGTGAAATAAGTATTGAACATGTAACTCATTTTCATAGTAAATATATTTATAAAGGTGATATTGACATGAAATTCTTATCAAATGTAAGTAACAACCCATCAAACCATACAGGCAAAGAAATTAAACCATAGATGTCCATAAATTAAGTTATGTGTAATAATGCGAAATGTCACAGGGAAAAAGTATTGAACACACTTTATAAAATTCAATTAGCACTTCATACAAAAGCCTTTTTTTGATGAGAACGGCTTCAAAACGCCTCCTGTATGGAGAAACATGCATTGCTTACGTGTGATTTTGGCCCATTCTTCCACACAATCGTCAAATCCTGATGGGTCTGTGGGCTCCTTGTATGAACTCTGAGCTTTAGTTCCTTCCATATATTTTCTATTGGATTCAGGTCAGGTGATTGGCTGGACCATTCTAGCAGCTTTATTTTCTTACTTTGGAACCAATTGAGAGTTTCGTTGGCTGTGTGTTTAGGATCACTGATTTGCTGAAATGTCCACCCTCGTTTCATTTTCATCATTCTGGTAGATGGCAGCAGATTTTTATCAAGAATGTCTCAGTACATTATTAGTCCATTGCTTTAATCACATGAAGTTTGCCAATGCCGTATGCTGAAAAACAGCCCCACACCATCATGTTCTGACCTCCAAACTTCATTGTAAATATGGTGTTTTTTTGGGTGATATGCGGTGCCTTTTATCTTCCAAACATGGTTTGTATTATGGCTTCCAAAGACTTCAATTTTGGTCTCATCTGACCAGATGTTATTTTCCAGTATTTTACAGGCTTGTCTAAATGTTGTTGAGCAAACTTTAAACATGCTTGAACATGCTGTATTCAGCAATGGAGTCTTGCATAGTGAGACTGCATACAGGCCATGAAGGTTGTGTGCATTACTTATGATTTTCTTTGAAACAATTATACCTGCTGATACCAAGTCTTTCTGTAGCTCTCCACAGGTAGTCGTTATCTCTTGAAGACTGTTCTGAAAATCATTTTCACTCCTCCGTCTGAAATCTTGCAGAGAGCACCCGGTTGTGACCAGTTTATGGTGATATGATGTTCTTTACGCTTTGGGATTATGGCTCCAACAGTGCTCACTGGAACCTTCAGTAGTTTAGAAATTCTTCTATAAAGAATGCCTTCAGTATGTTTTGTAACAATAAGGTTGCAAAAGTCTTGAGACAGCTATCTGGTTTTACCCATAATGAGATGTTTCTTGTGTGGCACCTTTGTAATGAAACACCTTTTTATAGGCCATAGGTTGAACGAGCTGATATTTTTCACTAAGTGGAAGGATTGCTTTCTAATTGATTTCAGCTTGTGTCAAGACTTCCCTGTTTTTTTGAACCTCTCTTTCTTCATGTGATCATACTTTTCCCGTGTCATTTCTCATAACCCAAACTATAGATGTCCATAAATTAAGTTTATATTCTACATTGTTCCCCAATGCCCAGGTACCTCATCATATATTTAAATATAGAGTTGATATAATCAGATCCAATACAGTCTTAACACACCACTAGATATATATTTTTAATTTCATGCTTATCATGCACAATGATGCACAGTACAAAATTAAAAAATGAGGGAAGCACATTACCTTTGCTGTTTTAGCTGCAATCATGCTATTCTGCATCTTCATCGCTTCAATTACACAGATTTCTTGTCCTTCAGAAACCTATCACAACAAAAGTACTGGTATTAATGGATAAGTGACAAAACCCACTTACACTGTAAACATGAAAAATGTTAAACGAAGGTGTGGGGACAGAAATACAGTATATGTTATATAGCCGTTTTAAGACTAAGGCCGGCGTCACACTAGCGAGTTTGATGCGAGTTAGTCGCACGACTAACTCGCATCAACACCCAGCACGGCCGCCCGCTCTCGGACCAGAGTGCGCGGCTGCATGTATTTCTATGCCGCCGCGCACTCTGGTCCGAGAGCGGGCGGCCGTGCCGGGTGTTGATGCGAGTTAGTCGTGCGACTAACTCGCATCAAACTCGCTAGTGTGACGCCGGCCTTAGGTGTTCTATACTTTTATACATAATGGGTGTAAAAAGATATGTTATATCCTGTTGAGTACAGTCATGGCCAAAAGTTTTGAGAATGACACAAATATTATATTTTCACATGATCTGCTGCCCTCTGGTTTTTATTTGTGTTTTGACAGATGTTTTTATCACAGACAGAAATATAATTGCAAACATAGGAGTAACAAAAGCTTATATTGTCAGTTAGAATGAGTTAATGCAGCAAGTCAATATTTGCAGTGTCGACCCTTCTTCTTCAGGACCTCTGCAATTCTCCCTCGCATGCTCTCAATCAACTTCTGGACCAAATCCTGACTGATAGCAGTCCATTCTTGCACAATCAATGCTTTCATTTTGTCAGAATTTTTAGGTTTTTGTTTGTCCACCCGTCTCTTGATGATTGACCACAAGTTCTCAATGGGATTAAGATCTGGGGAGTTTCCAGGCAATGGACCCAAAATCTCTATGTTTTGTTCCCTGAGCCATTTAGTTATCACCTTTGCTTTATGGCAAGGTGCTCCATCATGCTGGAAAAGGCATTGTTGATCGCCAAACTGCTCTTGGAGGGTTGGGAGAAGTTGCTCTTGGAGGACATTCTGGTACCATTCTTTATTCATGGCTGCGTTTTTAGGCAAGACTGTGAGAGAGCCGATTCCCTTGGCTGAGAAGCAACCCCACACATGAATGGTTTCAGGATGCTTAACAGTTGGCATGAGACAAAACTGGTGGTAGCGCTCACTTTGTCTTCTCCGAATGAGGCGTTTTCCTGATGTCCCAAACAATCGAAAAGGGGATTCATCAGAGAAAATAACTTTACCCCAGTCCTCAGCAGTCCACTGCCTGTACCTTTTGCAGAATATTAGTCTGTCCATGATGTTTTTTCTGGAGAGAAGTGGCTTCTTTGCTGCCCTCCTTGAGACCAGGCCTTGCTCCAAGAGTCTCCGCCTCACAGTGCATGCAGATGCACTCACACCTGCCTGCTGCCATTCCTGAGCAAACTCCGCACTGCTGGTAGCCCGATCCCGCAGCTGAAACACTTTTAAGAGACGGTCCTGGCGCTTGCTGGTCTTTCTTGGGCGCCCTGGAGCCTTTTTGGCAACAATGGAACCTCTCTCCTTGAAGTTCTTGATGATGCGATAGATTGTTGACTGAGGTGCAATCTTTCTAGCTGCGATACTCTTCCCTGTTAGGCCATTTTTGTGCATTGCAATGATGACTGCACGTGTTTCTTTAGAGATAACCATGGTTAACAGAAGAGAAACAATGATGCCAAGCACCAGCCTCCTTTTAAAGTGTCCAGTGGTGTCATTCTTACTTTATCATGACAGATTGATCTCCAGCCATGTCCTCATCAACACCCACACCTGTGTTAATGGAGCAATCACTGAAAAGAGGTTAGCTGGTCCTTTTAAGGCAGGGCTGCAATGATGTTGAAATGTGTTTTGGGGGATAAAGTTCATTTTCTAGCCAAATATTGACTTTGCAAGTAATTGCTGTTAAGCTGATCACTCTTTATAACATTCTGGAGTATATGCAAATTGCCATTAGAAAAAGTGAAGCAGTAGACTTTGTAAAAATTTATATTTGTGTCATTCTCAAAACTTTTGGCCATGACTGTATATAGTAAGTAAATTTGGAAGGGACACATACAGTTTCAGTGCTACCCAGTTGCACAATCACGCTAACAATAAACCAATAAGACCACTATGAACTCATGGATAAAAAAAAGGAATGAGAAAGGATTAAAGCCAAGAAGGAGCGACACATTGAAGAGTTTATGAAAATGTCTGGGGATGAGGCTTTAATTAGCATTTCCTGGGTGTTTGTGATGGAAATGTGAGATATCATGCTGTCCTGGAAGATGGGACTTAGTGAACATACGTTGGAGGTGTTGTTTGTCCACACTGCTCTGATCCAAATCTGCTACAGTCATAACCTATGATGCCCCTAACAGTAAAGATGACAGATGCTTTCAGCTTCTGATGGAAAGCCAAAATCATCGCACAGAAATAAACTGTGCAACCAAGAGCTTGCAATCTATATTCTTCAGCTAGAAGAATGTGGTTGTCATCAACTAAATTTGTAATGGTCTTGTCAGACATAGTAAGAATTATTCTATATATTCCATACTATAATCTTGATGAAGCTTGAGTCTTGCTATTGAATAAAACCAGGACATGGTGGAAATATTCACTAGCTAAAAAGACCTGGACTACAAATTGTCACATGCATGACAATTCTAACCTACATCCTAACAGACTTAATTTTAAAGCCATTGACATTAAACTAGTGAAAAGAGCGTAAAGTAAAACAGGCCACCTGCCTTCAGTTAAGAACAGATTCGTTTGAGCCATATTCTACTAAGAAACATAGATCACTGAACACAACCCAAATCGATGTGACAGGCGGCTTTCACTGCTACTCCTACTAAATAGTCACAAGCCCTACAAGTCTCTCTGATAAACCCAGTCTGTGCTGATGTACTTCTATGCTCCTCGTCTAATTGGAGTAAAGTTTCCAGCCCTCCATCCTGTATCTTTCATCCAGCTTGCAGAGTTCTTTCCTTTGACATGGGAGAGTCAGAGGTCACATTCACATCCGACTTTCAAAGTAACACTCATTAAGCGGCAGTGTGCCTTGTACCTAAATGAGTTCGCTTTAAGAAGCCGTCGGTACATATACTGAGCCTTTTTTTTGCATTTTAAAGGAAGTGTGGATGTGACGCAGCATTGCCTCAATCTGAAGTTTCAGACATCTCCAGCTGATGATTAATTATGGGTGGGGGAAATAAAATCCAGTAAAGCCAGCTGCTTGCCATGGTTGGCAAAATTACTATAATGGATATAGGCTGCCAATTTTCCATTTTATTGGCAAGCCTTCCAAATGCAATTAGGGGAGTTATAAATGATATGGAAATCTATCAAGTCCCTTTCATTTTCAAAGACACACTTCCCCGGAGGATTGTCTGCAGGCTCATCATTGACTTTGTTGTGCTAATGATGTAAACTTCTTTTTGTATCTAATTAAAGCACCTGTCAAGTTTAGGAAAAGGTTCCCGAATACACATACCACGGTAAGAGAGTAATCACACATGACTTCAAGAACTTCTCATTGACTGCGCTGTGCCCCAGCTCCCTGTCTCTTCTGTCCATAGGCGTATCAAAGTTGTCACACAGCAAGGCTGAAATCATGAGGCACAGAATAGGAAAAGCATAGAAGGCAATGGCAGACATTTATCAAGGACTCTGTTGCTCGCCCAGTGCCATTTGCTTTGGAATAAAAGCATGAAAATGAAATGCAAAGGCTAAAATTGCAGACGTGAAGGATGACTGCACAGTGCTCCATTTCTCAATTTCATCCTTCAGAGCCACAAAATGGGGTGATACAGTTACTGGATGAGATTTACAGTAACAGCTGTGGTCTTCCCACACTGGGGAGGGACTTCTAATGTGCTAAGGTCTGGCCTAAGCAGACGGAAGGCAACAAAGCATGATGCCGTTCTGTCAAGGCTGAGCAGGAATGGCTACTATATATCAATTGTCACATGTATATTTCGTAGCTTCTTACAGTAAAAAATATCAGATTTCTTACAATACCATGCTATATATATTTATATGAGCAAAAAATCTAACTGACTACAAGAAACCTACTAGAATTTCATTTGTCTTAATCTGTTCTACTCAAGAAGCACATAGGAACCCGTGCCAGGGGCATATGGCTCTCTACTGTGCTAAACATTCGTACTAAAGACAGGTTCATCAGTCATTAGAGTATCTAGGTAAAAAATTAGCTCCTGATGGATGGTATTTAGAGCTTACCTGCTGATAATACATTACCAAAGAAACACAAGTTTCCAAACCCACATGACATTAAAAACTGCAGACCATGAAATAAAATACTTGCAAGCACTCATCATGTACGCCAGGTTATACAATTTAATAAATAAGTGATTTAAACTCTGCCTAAAATTGGCCCGCTGCAAGGGACCTTGGGTCAGGCCTGCACAGGCCAATTAATGCACAGCACCTGCTGTATAGAAGCAGCGCACGAAGCACTTCCGAATCATTTTAGCAATTAAAACAAAACTGTTTCCTGCCTATTTCAACAGTAACTGTTTCAATGCAAGAGAAGGCAGCTCACCATTATGAAACAAGTAGGTGAAAAAAAGCAGTTTTCAGTAAGGGGGGTGGTGATGGTCGGGATAAAGCTGCACTATGGAATAAGACCAGCCTTTTGTTCTCCTACTCTCTGAACCTTCTGCCTAATTTGGCAGAAAAACAGAGGGCGTATGGGGCCCTTCCACAGTATCACCTTCTGCTGCACTCTGGCCCCCTAAAAAGATGGATCAATATCATCCCTGCTGATTTTCCTTCATAAGTGGAAATCCTTCAATTACAGATTTTTTTGGGGTGGACACAGGTGTGAGAGTTTAATATGCATCTTGGGCTCTGAATAAAAGCTCTGCTCTCTACCCGGATTTCCAGTTAACTTTCACATTTTCACATGAGCGTGTTGCATTAAATTTAACTGTGTTCAAACTGATTTTTTCTTTATTTAAAAACATTACATGCCCTGTGTGATATTAAATTACCTGCATCCTGGTTCACACTGGAAAGAATTTTTAAGCAAAGAAAAATATAAAACTGATACATCCAAAAAGAAGAGAAATAAATCGTGCCATACTTTAAAAGTTTAAAACTCACTGATGGCTCTCTTATTTCCCATTCCAGCAATTTAAACAAAGCTATTTTTCCCTTTCACAGAGGTCTGACCCCAACTGCCTGTCTAGATCAAAGGATTAAAGATGAACCACTACATATAATTGGTTTGTTCAGCACAGGGTCATAGACTCACATCATTAGGCCACAATTCAGTCCACTATCAACGCCTCATGAAGTAAAGAAGCAATCCCTCATAATATCTTAGTTTATTTCAATGTCTCTTTAGTTTCTGTATGTTTTGCATTATGCAGAGATAACTACTATTACAGTATAGAAACATGCACACCAAGTACATAAAGAAACTATACAACGTATTGAGTTTAATATAAATTTTTGAAAAGTGTGTTTATAATGACATGTATATAATGTGTGTATATATAAGAATAATGAATATGTGAGTATGCATGTGTATGAGTATATATATAATATATGTGTATGTACTATATATATATATATATATATATATATATATATATATAGCGAGTCAGCGACTGCTGATATTTGCAAGGGTCGCTATGTGTCCCCCAGGATGCGCTCAGAAGTGTATTAGATCCGCTGGAGTGCTTTGTGGTCACAGCAGGACGCCTGTGAGTCACAAGGCAAAATAAAAGTAAGCATGAACCTGGTCAAGCTATTTGGCCAAGGCATTGTTCAAGAAAATCCTGTATGCGCTTTTATTTATTAAACGGACTGCAGGAAGGTAGTGGGGCCAGTCCGTTTCCTCCAGGCCAGATCTTACAAGTGGCCCATAGCCACCGATTCCAGTTTAGAAAAACCCTGCAGGAAGCGTTTGGGTGGGTCATTGTGGAGTTTGCAGCAAAGAAGAGCAGTTGGCTCTGCAAAAGCTCAGCCTGTGTGAGGGAACACAGAATCAAGCAGAGCGAACTCCTGGCACCCCGCAGTGTGATACGGTGGTGCAGTCGCCCTCGGCAACCGGACGCACTTATGGACTGTTTTGTTTCCCGGCTGCGATCCGGAGGATACCGTGTGCTGTACACTGTGTGAGTGTGGACATTAAACATGTTTTGCTGTGAACTTTTCCTGTGGTCACTGTCTGTCACACTGAACCAACCCCGCTGCACTACAATATATATATATATTTATATTATATATATACAAAGATATTATATGTACACACACCACAGACTAGACTTTATTATTACAAATGTTAGTAATATATTCTATATCAATATTGTATTAAATAAAGTACTAATTACTTAACAAAAAGTTGTAATGTAATTAACTACACAAAGTTACAAAGTTATATTTTATATATAATTTAGTGAATGTCAGTATATAGTTAAAGAGGTCATTAATGAATATCATACATAGTTTTCTTTTGAGGCTGATTGATGTCTGCATAGCATCTCATTCTTTTTAGCTGTATCCCACATAATTCTTGTTCCACTGTTTTCCTACCAAGCCATCACCGTGGTTGTAAGATGTTTTGTGCTAGATCTAGAATTGAGGAGATCTCCTGCAAGGCCTCCGATCTGCATCCACCTGCTCAGGCTTTTATGAATTATACACTGTTGCCTAGGAACAAGCAGTCACAACTGACCAGAGAAGAATCTGCTCTTCCCTTATATTGAAAGTACAATCACAACTTCTTCATACGATGCAGGGCATATTACAAGTGAGAATATGAAGATGTAGCGTCTGTAAATACTACATCAAAGGAAGTTTCTTTCTTCCATCTTACAGATGTTCCGAGGTTCTACAACTGGGAATGCTTGTCAAGTGCTAAACTGCACAAATCTTTAAATAATTGGATGTCAATGTCTGCTGAACGCAGGTCGTTTGTGTCCCATCTAAACATGTTGCTGCGTCTTATTCTTTAGCTTAGAGTAGGTGGGAGGACAAGATTTGTCATGACATTCGATTGAGAAGGCTGCTAACAGGATTAGAAAGCAGCTGTCACTTTGCGTTACTTAGAGTCAAGGCCAAAAATACAAATTTATAAGATGAAAACTTAGAGGGGAAAGCTGAAGACGGCCGTAGAGACAGGAAGGATAAGTTGAACTTTCAACAGGATAATGCAGATATATGAAGTTTTACATACATACTGCATCAACTTGACAGCGAGACCCCATAAACTGTGTAAAAACTAATAATTTAGTGCAAACTTCCACATTTACTAATGACCATTGTCCTACATTTTTATTTGTACTAAATTTCTTAGTTACAAATGAAAGTGTGTAATGTCTGAGATTATAGTTAAAAGCTCCTATTCCCCAAGCTCATGGTTCTGGGTCTGGCGCTTTGTTATTGTGACAGGTTCTGCGCCTTTATTTTTTTTTAATTAACAAAAACATTTTCGTTAAATCAAACCTGCCACTATAATGCCGCCTTATGGGCAGCATAATACAATTTCAGATTCAAGAGGATAATATTTAATAACTGTGTGATGACTATTTAACGGATCCGTTTTCCTTAGGCTATTTTGCGTTTTTGCAGCTTCTTTTTATGCAAATTTTACGCTGCATTTTACAGTACTAGCAAAAGCTATGAGAATTGAGAAATCTCATGCACACGCTTGGATTTTTTTCTGGACTGAATTGGAAAACTGCTGCGTTTTTGAAAACTGCAGCATGTCACTTTCAGCATTTTTGCAGTGTTTTTTCACCCACAGAAAGCAATGCATATTTGCAAAAATGCAGCAGGTATGCAGGTATCAGGCTTTGCTGCGTTTTTGGTGTAAAAACTTCAGGAAGTTGCATTATGTTTTTTTATGCGCTTCTCATGATCAGCATGCACAAAAGACAATTGTACCTGATAAAAATGCACCAAAAAATACAGCAAAACCTGCTTTTTGAATGCAGCTTCTTTACTGCCGAGAGCAGGTTTTGCCTGCAGAAAAAAACGCAGCAAAAATGCAACGTGTGAACGTATCTTTAGACTTTTTAGTGTAAAAACAGATCCAGCTGTAATATTTTTTTTTTAGCCAGCCAAAAAAGTTGTGTCAGCACAACTTTTTGGTCAACGCATTGCAACTGGATCTGTTCTAACGGATTACTGAACCTTAAATCTGTGTTTAGTGAAGATAGATTGTTACGTTGTTACGTTACTCAGATAGGAGATGGAAGTTGCAACTGATAAGATTCTATGAAGAGGAGAGGAGGAGGAACCAGAGGCAAAGCTCCAAACTCCACCCTCCCTTTCACATCAAATCTTATAAAAACCAGCTGCCATTTCCTTTCTGATTAATTTAAAAATCGGTCTTCACTGAATACAAATTTTACACAATTGAGAATTTTGAAAATGATCACTCCTGGTGGAGAACGAAGCAGATTTCTCTGACAAGATATATAGCAAAGTTTCTTAATTTCATGTGTACTATTAATTTTTAAAATAAAAATTAAAACAAAGGTTAAACTTTAACAAAGTACTCCAGAATGAGATTGCCAAAGTTTAACTGCATTCAAATTCTTTTTCACCCTTGTTTGCGGTCAGTATACTGCTAAAGCAGCTTGGACAGACTAGTTTCTAGGCATATGGGTTTGTCAAACAGCACCTCCCTGGCGCTCAGTTTGTCAGAGATTTCTCTTCAACATAAAAAATAAATGGAATGTATGGAGGATAGAAAACAGGATAGGAATCCTGAGGCTTTGTTGAATAACACAGGTTTTTCCTGGCTCAGTGGTTAGCACGGCTGCTTTGCAGCACTGGGGTCCTGGGTTCGAATCCCACTGAGGACATCTGCAAGGAGTTTGTATGTTCTACTAATGTTTGCTTCGGTTTCCTACTGGTACTCAGGTTTCCTCTCACACTCAAAAGACATAATGATAGGGAATTTAGATTGTGAGCCCCAATGGGGACAGTCAAGATGTCTGTAGAACATGATGGTGCTATGTAAGCAATTAAAATAAATAAGAAAGGCCACTTCATTGGCCAAATTGTCATCTGTCTCTACCCACTTTATGCATGTTATCAGGAATTGAAAAAAAGGTGTTGGTTTGGTCCAGTAGCAATTTTTTTTTTTGGAGGTGAGGGGGTGGGATTTTGCCATGTTTAGGATTGAGGATAACTTACTGAACGCTGAGGATCTGATTGCTAGGACCCACAGCATTCTTGAGACTTAAGCTCTGGATTCCGCGAGTCAGGTTCGACAAAGCCTACTCTTGAATGGAATGGAGGCACGTATGCTCCACCGACCTCCACTCCAGTCTTTGTCTTTGGGACTGTCGGAGAAAGAGTGCAGAAATCATTTCTGGCAGGCATAAACTATATTTGAACACTTGTTTGGAAATATATGGAGAGGAATCTCCTGGTTTGAGTTTAAAAAGGAAAGACGGTACAATGGGTGTTTTTATAAACATATAATCACTTTTAGAAAGTATACAGTTAGGTCCATAAATATTTGGACAGAGACAACATTTATCTAATTTTGGTTCTAGACATTACCACAATGAATTTGAAACAAAACAAATCAGATGCAGTTGAAGTTCAGACTTTCAGCTTTCATTTGAGGGTATCCACATTAAAATTGGATGAAGGGTTTAGGAGTTTCAGCTCCTTAACATGTGCCACCCTGTTTTTAAAGGGACCAAAAGTAATTGGACAATTGACTCCAAGGCTATTTCATGGACAGGTGTGGGCAATCCCTTCATTATATCATTCTCAATTAAGCAGATAAAAGGGCTGGTGTTGATTTGAGGTGTGGTGTTTGCATTTGGAAGGTTTAGCTGTGAAGGAAACATGTGGTCAAAGGAGCTCTCCATGCAGGTGAAACAAGCCATCCTTAAGCTGCAAAAACAGAAAAAACCCATCCGAGAAATTGCTACAACATTAGGAGTGGCAAAATCTACAGTTTGGTACATACTGAGAAAGAAAGAAAGCACTGGTGAACTCATCAATGCAAAAAGACCTGGGCGCCCACGGAAGACTGGTGGATGATCGCAGAATACTCTCCATGGTGAAGAGAAACCCCTTCACAACAGCCAACCAAGTGAACAACACCTCTCCAGGAGGTAGGCGTATCAATATCCAAATCTACCATAAAGAGAAGACTGCATGAAAGTAAATACAGAGGGTTCACTGCACGGTGCAAGCCACTCATAAGCATCAAGAATAAAAAGGCTAGACTGGACTTTGCTAAAAAACATCTAAAAATGCAGCACAGTTCTGGAAGAACATTCTTTGGACAGATGAAGCCAAGATCAACCTCTACCAGAAAGATGGAAAGAGAAAAGTATGGTGAAGGCGTGGTACAGCTCATGATCCAAAGCATACCACATCATCTGTAAAACACTGCGGAGGCAGTGTGATGGCTTGGGCATGCATGGCTGCCAGTGGCACTGGGTCACTAGTGTTTATTGATGATGTGACACAGGACAGAAGCAGCCGAATGAATTCTGAGGTATTCAGAGCCATACTGTGTGCTCAGATCCAGCCAAATGCAGCCAAACTGATTGGTCGTCGTTTCATACTACAGAAGGACAATGACCCAAAACAAAGCCAAAGCAACCCAGGAGTTTATTAAAGCAAAGAAGTGGAATATTCTTGAATGGCCAAGTCAGTCACCTGATCTCAACCCAATTGAACATGCATTTCACTTGTTAAAGACTAAACTTCAGACATAAAGGCCCACAAACAAACAACAACTGAAAACCACCGCGGTGAAGGCCTGGCAGAGCATCAAAAAGAAGGAAACACAGTGTCTGGTGATGTCCATGAGTTCAAGACTTCAGGCAGTCATTGCTAACAAAGGGTTTTCAACCAAGTACTAGAAATGAACATTTTATTTACAATTATTTAATCTGTCCAATTACTTTTGGTCCCTTTAAAAACAGGGTGGCACATGTTAAGGAGCTGAAACTCCTAAACCCTTCATCCAATTTTAATGTGGATACCCTCAAATGAAAGCTGAAAGTCTGAACTTCAACTGCATCTGATTTGTTTTGTTTCAAATTCATTGTGGTAATGTCTAGAACCAAAATTAGATAAATGTTGTCTCTGTCCAAATATTTATGGACCTAACTGTATATCAACCTATGGAATATGTAAAGTTCATGTTCAGAGATATTCATATTTCCATGAAGAAAGAAAAGGTGGGACTTGTTAAACTTTTTACTAGACTTAAGATGCTGGGTCCGAACATTAGGAAGATACAAGAGTAGAAGAAGACTACAGACCAAGCTTCAGTCTAAAGAAAAGCTTCCAAAGGCTAGTGTCTGGGATATACATTGTGCTCTTGTTTGGTATATAAGACATCAAGCGATCTTAATACTCTAGTCATTTCAAAGTGTTGTAATTATTCAAGTGATTTAGTTAAAAAAAATGCATGTGTTATAATGGTCAAACTATAGCTGGCTGTCATACTTCATCTTAGGCTCATTGATGTAAATGTATCATTTCACTGTCTTAGTCTCTGGTCATGACTGCTGTTATTACAGGAGCCATGACTGGTATGACCAATCTATGGTATAATGGATTAATAAAAATGTTATATTTTATTTATGCTTTAATAGAACAGCAGACTTCAGTATTATATCCACCAAGATGCAATGAAAACCAGACAGAACAGACTGAAATACAATGTGAACTAAGTCCTAGTCAATTAGTCTTGTTAAAGTTAAAAACTAGTTACACAGAGAGGTAAAATATCAAAAGAATTGGTGAAATGAAATAGAAATGAAGATAGAAAAGTGAGAAATTATTAAATCAAACAAATGGGATTTCAGATACAGAACAATGATGTGCACCAAACAGAATACTATTTCTGAGTTTATTCTGATAAAGGCTGGACTGTCACAGAAAAGAAGCTTTCATTTATGGAACCTTCATCTATTGTCTTTATTACTATCATTTTTTTTTTGCTAATTTCAGCATATTTTAATTTTTGGAATCATGTAGCATTTCTCTGCTACTAAATGGGTTTATAATGATAAGTAGGTTTAGTTTTAATAAGTTATGTTGGTTCATTTATGGAATTTAGGCTACTAACATTTACAGAAATTAGGTCATTACAATATGAAATGTATTAAATTATGGGTGATGGGATGTGTTGTGTACAATTTAATCCGCTTAAATAACTACTAATGGATCCCAAAGTAGTATGTAGAACCTTGCTTTTAGCTGTTGTACATTAAAGACTTTTGGCCTGGCTGCTTTACTAAATATAAGAAATACCCAAGCCAATTGCTTCATGCCAAATCTTCCTAGAAACAAGAGGAGAAACAGCTGAAGGTCTCAAGCCCCCACTGCAACTTTCTTACAATGACATCTTTGCTTTGAATTGCTTCATAGGGAAATAGTACAAAGGTCTGACATGTATGTTTCTGATTCGTGGTAACCATACATACACACATATATCCTTCATTCCACATCCAGCGATTGGATGCACTGTGCTCCTTCATTAAATCGATATTAAAGACCATGAACGACTTGGAGTCCACAGCCTTGAATATAACAACAATTCTAAAGCGCTCTGTTCTTCTGCACTCAGGCATGCTGACTGTTTGAATCTCCCACTGTCTATAAGCAGAAGAAATGGGTTTCACACAATGTAAGATAAGGTGAATCAATTTTTTACAGTCTGCTTTCTAGTCCCTTCACAGGAAGTATTCAGAAGCAAAGTATTTAAATGTAACTTTGGGGATTTTATTCAGCAACGAACAATATACATTTTGGCAAAGAAAACCCTCAAAATTTTTAAACTGTATGGCAGTGCTCGAAACGCAAAATCTGTGAAATTAAGACGATCCCGCATCAATGGTTAAACTGAATATCATTGTGCAGGTATAAGACTCACTAACATGGCTCCCACAGGGAAAATCCAATTGAATTCTATATCCTGCTCCAAATTAAATAATAAATGTGGTAAAATTCTTATATTTCTTTTTAAGAATATTCATGGCCAATTTCAGAAACAAAAGGAGGCCGTACACAACCGGTGTTGTACCTCTTTCACGGCTATGCAGGGTGCAGTATCTTAACCAAAAAGGTTCCATGTCCCTAAACTCCACCTTGGGAAATGCAAAATGTGTACAGTGGAAGAGAGATTTTATCTTTTTATGGATTTGTAATGCTGTGAATTAATAAATATAAGTATTTAGATTTTTTTTTTCACAATTGAAGATGTCTAAACCTTTCATAAACATATTGGGGCTAAAATATACGATTGCACAAAAGTAAACTTCGGTTTCACAGTTGTGCCAAATGATGACATCCTATGATATATTAATAAAACGTGTGCACACTGAAATGGAACTTTCTTAGACTGGATTGACTTTAGTATACTTGAACTGTTAACTTCTCCTGGTGATATTTTATCTGTGACCTAGAATACAAAACAGTGAGACAATACAAAAGTGCAGATGTAAGAGGCCCACCTAGGCTGCGGTGAAAATTCTGAGCATTTCATATCCTTTGGTTCTTTAGCCTTTTAGGATAGCTTTGTGTCTTTTCTGAGCATATCTGAATGCTCTCACTGTAAATAGCATGAATTCATCACCCTTCCCTTGAAGTACTTCCTCACATTTCCCGAGAGCCTCCCACCCTCTAGTTTCAGAAGGTGACCTCTTGCTTCCCTCCTGTACCTTGCTGAAACCTTTGATATATATGAACTTTTTATTATTTTTAACATATCCTTTTCCCTTCACTGAAAAATGTCTTGGCTTCTCGTTGCATTTTGTCTCAGCATTTAATTAAAGGATTGATCATCTCTGACAAAATGAAAATGGTTTAAAGTGGAGAAAAAAATATCACCCTAATTTTACTAAAATATGCCTCTAATAACTACAGAACTGTTAATATCCGTTTACAATTATATTTGTGTTATAACAACCTCCATCATAATATACATATATAGTTCCTGGTGCATGAATAAGTATATAACAACAGTGTCAGTAATAACAGGACTGATCTCAAAGCTTATATTTAGTCAATGCTATTATACTATGTGCTGACTGTAGGAAAGGTATTGCCTACTGGAAGAACGTAGTAAGAAGTCACTGTAATCATCTGAATGAGAACATAAGCTGAATGCCTCTCATACATCTGCTCTGTCCATGTCTTTCTATACTTCCATATTGATAAAGACCTGGAGCCTCCAAAAGCACATTGGATTGGATACATGACAGCAGATATTGTCCTTATACAGACTACTTACAAGAACACTAGGGTACAACGTGATTTTTTATGTCTCTTAATCAGACACAGGAACAAATAGGATATGTATTTACGTGACCATTAATGGAATGAAAAAAACAAACAAAAATATTTTAAAATTTAATTTTTTGACAGCATACATATATATAATAAGTCAGAGGCACTCACCGTATCACCAGGTTTAACGGAAACAGCCACCACTGACCCTGGCATTGGTGATCTCAGAATGCTACTGGTGTCCTCTTCTACCTTCTCTGGCATGTACTTGCTGAGCTCGGCTGCATGCTTCGTCAATACTTGCAGTTTATACTTAAAATTAACAAAAAAAATTCACCAGTTAGTTTATACCATGAGATACTTCGAGTTCATACATTATGTGATTATCGAGGGAATTCCATCTACTGCTGAAATAGCGATAGTTTGGACATTTTATGAAAAAGTTTACTTCTTAAAATCTAAAACTATAGAGAATAATTTTGTAGACATACATACATATATTTTATGTGACAATTTTCATTTCCAAATTTAATTCAGTATTTTGCGATGGATGGAAAACGATAAGATACATTTGCAGCCAGCACCATTCATAATAGACATTTGGCATTTGAGCTGCATACATTAACTCTATGTAACTAAAATCAGCATTTCTAACAGTTGCTCATCCCAAGAAATAGTTAGTGAGAGAGAGATCCTTTTATTTTCTAGCATATAACCTGATACAATTAGTGAGTAATATTATGAACAACAGCAATAAAATTCATATTAAATCACTCTCCCTCATTATATTAGTAGGGATTGTTCCCAATTAACTGTATTAGTTTCTGGGGTTCCAGAGCTGGACATTCATGCGTGAAATAATCATGCTATCTGCAAGGAGTCCATTCATGGTTTCAACTCAAGAACCATGCACGCACAAAGGAAAAAAGAAGAAGTCAGATCCCTGACCATAATCTACTCCACCGCCAGTAGATGGCAGTAGGTCTCTTTGCGAGGACACACTGGTTCGCTCAAGATTTGCCAAGGAGAGATTGACAGCAGCGTAGGATCTAAAGTCACACATCGTGCAGTTTGCACACGTAACGCAGATTTACATTTCTGTGGTGTTTAGGTATTTGAACATTGGCCAAGTATTGGAAAGGTTTTATATTTTAGGCTGCGGACATTTTGTGACAGTTGAGAGTAATTTATTTTCTGTTCATATTCTTACTATTGACATCTAATAATCGGTGATAGGTCATTTATAATTCTAAAAGCAGTTTTAAGATAAACAATGTCATGCAGCCGTCTCACATATTACACGGGAATACTGACAACTAGTCATGTCAAGAGCTTGAAATGCATAAGAAAAATGGAATGCATCTAATCAAAGCAACGGCGGGTAATTTACATTCCTTAATGAAATAAGCTTTACAATGTTAAGGAAACATTTTCCCATTTATCGCTCAGGCTTACATTTTAAATAGAAATATGGGTAATCGCTAGTAAAGCTGTTAAGATTTGATAACGTGTTGCTTGTCCAATTCCCCTAATCTGACAGTCTGAATAATAACGTCTTGGGCATGTATTTTTCTCCTCTCTTGAGTGTGTGTTTTGCAATCAAGAAATACAAGTATCTGCCAGATTCTGAAGGATATGATCCTTAAGTAAAATTACAGTGCAAATAGAAGCTTTTTGCTCCAATTAAAATTTGCCTGACTCATAAGTGGCAGGGAAATAAAGCAAGCCAAGTGCATTTTCCTGTCAATCTAATAAACATTCAGAGCAGAGGGACTATTTATCAAAGATAAATTATACTTAAAAGTCATTCATTAAACCTATGGGGGGAATATAATTACACAAAATTGCAGAGTTTCAGGATCTGTGGATGTCGCCTGAATCCCGCTTATGGTTTTTAAATAATAAAATACATAGAAAACGCCGGAATCTGTGGTCTGGAATCACCATGCAACTTTATACTATCGGCTTTCCAATAAGGGTGGCATTCGGTTTACACCGCCGCTACATTAAGATCTTTCTCATCTTTGTCTTATTGTTGCGAGGTGTAATGCAATCTTGTTATTTAAGTGGTTCTAAATCTTGTACATAAAGCTACAAATTAACACAAGTAACAAAGCCACAATATATTTGTCTGATTTCTATTTCTCACAGACTTACATAATATATAAAAACCTGAAAAAAGTAGAATGGAATCCAACATTGTTTATTATAGAAATATGGCATAATATCAGAATGAAGGCTAACCCAAACCAGATTGTATCAGTAGTCACTTCAATATTGGCTAGAATTAATTACTCTGAAAGCAGGAGGACAGTAACGCAGCTGCCCACCTTAGAGAGACATGTTGGGATGTGGCGTCATGGCTGCTGATTTCAGACATATGAAGTAATTCCTTATTGTTATTACATAATTGAATGATACA
Source organism: Oophaga sylvatica (assembly GCA_033576555.1). Classification (NCBI taxonomy): domain Eukaryota; kingdom Metazoa; phylum Chordata; class Amphibia; order Anura; family Dendrobatidae; genus Oophaga; species Oophaga sylvatica. The sequence continues at coordinate 210,094,329 of JARQOD010000002.1, forward strand.
ACTAAAAACAAAACAATACATAAAAACAAGGGTATAAAGTTATGTTGACATGTGGCAGACAACCTCTGCGCAAATATATGGATAGGGATGTTTCTGATTGGGGTTTGTCATTTTTACCAATCCCACGCACACAGAACCTGCAGTGTCAGAAATCGAATGGATGGCATATTGAACAGCGAGCAATCATGCAATGTTAATACTTTTAACTGACAAAGCAGCATAAGTATCTGAGAATATTAAATATCTGGATATAAAACAAAATATAGACAAGAAATAATATAATCGCTATATAACAATTTTATATAGTTATTCGGACATGGTTCATGGCAATTGCAATGGATGTAAAAGTTAGTATTGTCTAATCAAGGAATATAAAACGGATCTGTCACGTGCGTCTTTCACCTAACGCGGCTACGAGCGAGAGCCTGACTTTTTCTAGCTACTGTTTGTAGTGCTCAATTGCTCTTGTTGTGACAGGCTGTAGTGAAGGGGTAACACTCCTCCCGTCGCAAGGCAATAATTTCACTCTGAAGATGCTGCATACAAAATGCTCGAAACTCAATACTTACATAAGACAAAGGAAGATCATTCCCATCTGCCTGAGCCTGAAAAGTGGGTATCCGGCAATGGGTATAAAGAGAAGAATTAACTGCCCGATTCATTATTTGCATTGTTTTTTTTGTTTTTTTTTAATCACATTTTTTTTTGTCTTGTGGTATTAATTGATGTTCAATGTTCAAGTCCTTCAAAGTGGTGTGGTTCATGAATTTTGGCAAAATTTAAAAAAAAAAAAAGCTTATTTTTGTCTTTTGCCTTGTTTTCTGCATGTGTTTAGAATAAAGGGTCACATGTTACACTAAAATAATGCAAAATTTGTAAAAAAAATAATATCAAGAGTACATATAATCACCCAGTGGGGTAGGACAGGAAACTCTGGAGTACATTTGCATTTAAAAAATTACGATGTTTAAAAAAGTCGTAATGGATGATTTAGCTGAAAACATCTGGAAACCCCAAAACAGGCAAACATTAAATAGACTTTACAAAAAAGGCACAACTTAAAAAATAAGGTGTAAATGGAAAAATGCAACAATAAATTAGACCCCAAGGCCACGTTCACATTTGGACAGTATTTTACATCAGTATTTGTAAGCCAAAACCAGGAGGGGAACATTCAGAGGAAAAGTTTAATAGAAACACGTCACCACTTCTGTATTTCTCACCTGCTCCTGGTTTTGGCTTACAGATACTGATGTGAAAAAATTGAAAGATAATTACTGACCGATACTCCTTCATAGTGTACAGGAAAATATACCATTATCAGAAAGTCCGAAATCAAATAATCATAGTCATTTTCTTACTGGTCACAATGGAAAATACATACGGTATCTCTCTATATCACCGCACTTCAAAGATCAATGGTCAAAATTTATTTCCAACAATTTCCACTTTCACCTATGTTGTTTGCAGAACTGTTAACTAATCCGAGACCTTTCTCGCCACACACTGTCAGCCAAAGGCACTGCAATGTGGTTCATTGTGCCCTTGTGCCACTATAATGTACATTATACTAAAACTAGTATTGTGATACATTTTGACGCGTAACAGATGAAAACATTGCAGATCTAAGGACTACCTGTATAAATTTTATGACATGCCTTCATATTTTAAGCATATGTGCTCACACTTCGCTTCTGATGCATTTTTATCCCCTCAGTTTGCCACAAATCCTGAAGCATTGCCTAGTTCCAAAAAAGTGAATGAGGCGGATTTAAATCTGCTAGGAAAATATAAGTTGTGTCAATTCTTTCAACATTTTTGCTGCAAATTTCACCCAACTAATGAGTGGGGGAAAATGTGCAACAAAAACGCCTGTAAAAAACACATCATAAAAGTGTGCATTTTTCAGCATTGGTCCTGCTAACACATAGGGATTTATATCAGGATTTTCTGCTGTAAATCCTGAACGTGTGCACATACACATTAGCAAATATAGTTTTTCCTACTGTAATTATGTTATTTACAATGAAAAAGTGCCTACTTCACTGGCATTATGCCAACCCAGGAGGCCATGTCAGACTGCTCCATAACAAAGGTAGAGGGAGATGAGCAGATAAGTGGGGTGGGGATTATTTTCATTGAATTATTACGCATGGAAAATGTATGTGTGGATGACGAGACCTCCGGGAGAGGGTACATTTTGCTTCACATTGTATGGATTAATAAAAATATACTTATCTTTTACACACTTCTTTGGAGTGGTCCTTTTTCTATTCCATGTAAGATAGGTTTTGTTGGACTTACAATATTTGTCCAGAATGAGAAACCTAATCCTGTATGTTTCACAGTAAATTTGGATGGATTATGTCCTGCCTCAATGTGTTACTAAGAGCAGATAATCTCCCACAACTTGTCACTAAAAGCTGTATAAATCTTATATGAGTAACTTTACTTCAAACTGAAATTATGTCTCACTGCTCCTAATATAGCAAGAGTTTAATATATTAATGTCACTTCATCTGGTATATATTGTATAACCATTTGTGAGTTCCCCTGTGAAAGTCTGAACTGTGTGGCATGTAATCCCCTGACATAGAGATTACAGAGAGCACTGATCTCTTCTGTAAGTAGAAGAGCCTTAGTGAGTGCTGATGTCACTGCTGCTACGAGAGTCATTGACAAAGTGTTCATGCTAGGAACATTTAGCTCTCAGGAAGGGTAACACACCTGGAAATGAGGATCACACCATGAATGAAGTTTCCTCTGCCTGTATCGGAAAGCTCTGCAGTATGTGAGCTAATGTGTTTCTTCACCGGTAGAAAACCATGCGCCATTTGGTTTTGTGTATGTAGATGTTGACACAAGTTCTTGCATCTGAGGCCTAATTTACACAAACTGTACATGTTTTACCTCTGAAGTCCCTTTATTTCGCTACCAAAAACAGGATTGGATATCAACAGCTGCAAAATTAGCATTTTACATAAGCATTAAAAAAATAATACTAAAGGAGCAAAAAGTATGATGCTGATTATGTGGTGAAACTTACAAAATTCATCCTCACCCACATCTACTTTGAATTTGATGACAAGATATATCTACAGGAGACTGGTACAGAAATGGAAAGTAAAATGGCTCCATAGTAGCAAATCTTTTCATGGCCAAACTTGAAAGTGAATTTTTGTCCTCATGTCCCATCAGGCCTCTGGCCTACTACCGTTACATTGATATTTTAATCATCTGGACGGAGTCTGAGCCACAGCTAATGTTATTCCATGTACAGTTTAATCAAGTTCATCCCACCAACAACTTAACACTCAACTACTCCAGCACTGAAATTAACTTTTTGGACACCATCATTAAGCTACAGAACAATGAAATAGAGACATCCCGTATCAAAAGCCAATTGACCGTCCAGCATACCTTAAATGGGACAGTTTCCATCCAAAACACATAAATCTATTGTCTACAGCCAAGCCATCAGATACAATGGTATATGTTCCAACCCCATGGATAGAGATGAACATCTATTGTCTACAGCCAAGCCATCAGATACAATGGTATATGTTCCAACCCCATGGATAGAGATTAACACCTTGGTCGCCTCAGAAAGACCTTTTGAAACAGGGTTACTATCCAAGAACAATTCAAAACCAAATTACAAGAGCCACCAGAATATAAAGGAATCATCTCCTACATTACAAAGCTGACGAAGAAAATAAGCGGGTGCCTCTAGTAGTCACCTACAATCCAAATCTGGAAGTGCTAAGTGGAGCTGCATGGAAATTACAACCTTTACTACAAAAATGATGCCCGATTACAATCCATATTTCCAGACTCCCCACTACTGTGTTTTAGGAAGCCCCAAATCTAAGAAGCATCATTGTCAGAAGCTCCCTGTCCTCTCCAATAGCTGCAGGAACCTTTCCTTGCAACCAGAAAAAATATAAAACCTGTCCATTTATTATGACCACGGACAGATAAAGATCCCCAACTCACATCAGGACTATAAGATCCCAGGTACTTTCAGCTGCATCACATCTAATGTGGTGTACTTAATTATTTGTACTAAATGTCCAACTGGGGGGGTCTGTATGTCGAGGAGACAGGGCAAAACCTTAGAACAAGAATGAATTCTCATCGCCACACAATAAGAGAAAAAAGAATAGATCTACCTGTGGCCAAACATTTTTGTATTCCTGATCACAGCATCATGGACATGAAATTACTGGTATTAAAAGGTATTTTCATATCTCAGAGAGACAGAAGTGTCTGGGAGTATAAACTCATGACAACCTTTGACACTCTCAGAGCAGGAATAAATGTCGCATGGATTTATATCTTTTTACATCAAAAAAGGAATTTGCATCCACAGACCTTGTGGGGGCATCACAACACAGAACCAAACCCCAATCAGAGGACAATAAAACTTTCACACTCCTTATCTATGAACTGCTCCAATATTTAAGGCCACAACTGTTTATCCCTCTCCCATAATGATAGTTCTGCTTCACGTCACTTGTCTCATATATTGCATTATTTCTGATATTTCTGTGTTGTGCATAAATATGTGATTCTTCAGATTTTGTATTAGTCAATGATGATGAAGAGACCCGAGTAGTCTCAAAAGCTTGCAATTTGATACCATCTTTTCAGTTAGCCATTAAAATTATCAACCACTGAGGACTCTCAATTCTAAATATTTTTTTTACCTGTATTTAGTATTTATACTGTATACTTGGACAGTAAAATGTATATAACCTTTGTTTAACCAGAGGCATAATAAGACTGTGGTGAACCCCATCTCTGAAACTTGCTTCCATCTACCATGCACCCGGGCAGGCGGCTGCAGAGGCTACAGTGTCAGTATAAGAAAGCTGTCGATTCATATTGGGCAGTAATTTGTAAATGTAGCGATTCTGCGGCAGCTGCATCAGCGGCTTGCCTAAGTGTACAGTCTCATGGCAACTGTTGGCGGCCAAGGGGTAGTCAAGATTTGCCTAAAATCTGCATTATTATTCAACTCGGTGTGGTTTTCAGAAAGTGATTGTTAAATGATTGAATATTATTGGCCTTGCAGTTTTGCAGGTTCACCCACAGAGCTGCACAGCTATTAATCAATAAATGACCAATTTTTAACAATTAGAAAACAACACTAGCATTTACTTCAGTGTGGTTTTCTGGTAGGGCCTTAGCTGCTGTCAGCTGCTGTGTGGGAACATACATTAATCAACGGAATGTTTTCATTAGTCTGAAAAAGCAGAATCTAATGGTGGTGGGATTCTGCCCTATTAAATATCACAGTGCCCCCACTGTTAGCATATTACCCCTGTGCTTTTGAATGGGTATCCTCCGGTATTCTTTGTGCAACCAGTCACTGATGTGCCTCTATATCGATTGCAAGTATTCTTATTGCCTCCCCACCAATACATGGTCTGGGAACATTGGAACAGTGCTGGGCAAGCATAGCGGCAAAAGATCCTGAGGTGGCTAAGTGACATCATGACAAAGATGCTCTTCATGAAGAGGAGGAGGAAGCTGAAAAGTGTGACACATTAGGCAGCAGAAAAATACAAGGGGAGGGGATATTGGGAGTGGCGAAGTTATGTTCTATCTGAAAGGGTCTAACGCACCCCTTCCCCTCAATACAAGCTGTGTCACATATCCCAGTAGTTCCTCCTAGCTACATCTGTGATTAACTACTAAAGCTAGTTAAACATTTATTTGAAAGGTGAAACTAAATTGAGCCAAGTGCATCAAGCTTTATTTCCAATACTCACTTTGTAGCAGAATTTTCACTGCTGCATTGAAGATGGTAACAAACCAGCTGATTGTCAGCAGATCCATGTGAAAATCTATTGAGTTTGGGGAAAGCTGGACTTTCCTCCAGAATCTGGCGTCTACTGGAAAGAAGATCTGGACATATTAAATATTGATACGCTGGATCCTTGGTTCCCCAGAGATATGCAGAGTCACAAGTATCTGACAGGCCCTATTCCTATAGCAGTAAACATTGCACGCTAGGGCTACATTTTTAGGTTACTTACTAGTGATGAGCGAACGTACTCGGATTAGGTGTTATCCGAGCATGCTCGTGTGCTAACCGAGTGTCTTCGGCGTGCTCAAAAAATATGTTCCAGTCCCTGCAGCTGCATGTCTCGTGGCTGTTCAACAGCCGCAACATATACATAGATTGGCTAGCTGTTAGGAAATCCCTGCGTGTATTGTGGCAGTGTAACAGCCGCGAGACATGCAGGCACGGACACTTGAACATATTCGAACACGCCGAAGACACTTGGTTAGCAACCGAGCACATTCGCGCATCACTACTGCTTACAGGTTATGCCTGCCACCTACTTGTAGAGGACTGGAAGCCTACAAATGAGGACAAAGTAGATAAGACTTATAAAAACTTAATGCGCTTATTTTAAAGGTCTAGATTCCACTTGTAAGATGACTTGCTATTTGAAATATACTTCATATACTATAATGCACTTATTTTTAGCCATCTACATTGTAGCTGTGGTATCAGTAGTGTAAAATTTCAAGGAAATGTTACCCATTAGAAATTCAAATGACTATTTTTTTTTAGATTGTAGTGCTTTTCAAGATTTGTACTTGTTTTTGATCAGCCAGTCCGAACAAAGTATAGGCTGTTTGGCTGGGTAACTGGTACAAAAAGTAGATTATGGTACTAAATCCACAGCCCTTATTATGAACTATTATTGACTTCAAAAAAGTCCAATCATTACATTGCTAGGCAATACGATGGGGAATTTAAGTATAGCCTTTTACTACAGCAGATAGACTCTTGCTGTTGAAACAAGTAGAGATTCTGATTACTGAAAAATGGGTCTCAGATGGGGGTCACAAAGAGATTTGTTATTATTAATGATTTTGTTGTAACCCCACTCTGACGTACTAATCCTCATCTCAGCGCCGGAGCCCGCACCTTTCTGGGCACCATCTATACAGCTGACATGAGCCCGCAACAGCCGAGGGTGGAATCGCGATCCACCCACGGCTGTTAACTAGTTAATTGCCACTGTCAATCTCTGACAGCGTCATTTAACTATCAATTACCGGAAGAGAGTAGAAAATCCCGTCCATCGTTGACCCCGTCAACATGATTGCGGATCACCGATGGATCGGTATGGCAACCAGAAGTCTGAAGCAAACCTCTATGGTTGTCATTGCTGGATTGTTATGAGTGTTACCCCGTAGTCAGCGTTCATAGCAAGTGAGCATTTCTGCTACACATAGGCGATCAAGACAATTGAAGCATGCAAAAAGTAAAAAAAAAGAAAAGTTTTTAAAAAATATATAAAACAATATAAAAGGTCTAATCACCCCTTCTAAATAAAAAAAAAAATCAAATCTACACATATTTGGTATCGCCAGGTTCAGAATCACCCGATCTAGCAATATAAAAAAAAGAATTAACTCGACTGCTAAACGGCGTAACGAGAAAAAAAAAATTAACAATGCCAGAATTACGTTTTTTTTGGTCGCTGCTACATAGCAATAAAATGCAATAAAGAGTGATCAAAAGATCATATCTACACCAAAATGGAATCAATAAAAACATCACCTTGGCACGCAAACAATAAGCCCTCACCCAATCACAGATAATGAAAAAAATGAAGACGCTACAGGTCTTGAAAAATAGCATTTTTTAACAAATTTTTTAACAAATTTTGGAATTTTTTCCACCACCTAAAAAAAGAACCTATACATGTAATGACCTGGACAACCATAATGGCAGGTCAGTTTTAGCTTTTAGTAAACACTGTTAAAAAAAAAAAACTGTGGAGTTGCACTTTGTTTTGCAATTTCACCACACTTGGAAGTTTTTTCCCCATTTTCCAGTACACGATATGTTAAAACCAATGGTGTCGTTTAAAATTATGACTTGTCCCGCAAAAAACAAGCCCTCACATGGCCGTACTGACTGAAAAATAAAAAAGGTATGGCTCTGGGAAGAAGGGGAGCAAAAAATAGAAAATCAAAAACTGAAATACCCCTGGTTGTTAAGGGGTTAACAAGACAACCCATTTTCATACCATATAGCCATATGCCAATTAAGCCAAAAAGACATCACAGAAGGGTATTTCCCACTCAGGAAATCTTTTAAATAGCCATAGCAGAAGAGAACACTAAAGAAAATACTTTTACCCCAGTAGACTTGGCTATGTGTTATATGTTCACTTATTCACTTCAAACTCCCATTGCGATAATGGATGATCACCTTGGATGGCAAAATTCATGCCCACAGCAGCCAGCATAATGCTGATCCTTCCTTTAAACAAGAGCCTGTAGGGTTGAGATCTCTTTATATTAAATATATATTTTTTTACTGAATACCCATTTGTTTTAAATACCTTTATAAGACACGTCAATTAGGTAAAATTATTGGTTGTACAATTGCTGGTGTTATGTCCCATGAATGAGACATTTTACAGACTGTCCTGTGTATTTTACATGCTGTATTGCAGTCTCTCATATTGTTTACTGTTGCTATGTGTCCCTGTGTTTGCATAGCTGAAATCCTCCCTTTACATCAAGTTTGTCCCTTCTGTCTCTCTGTCTCCTCTTCTGGTGTGATGTCATTTCCTTCCTCTTTCTCCTGTTTCATTCTCCATCTTGATTTTATCAGAATCACATGTGTTTTCAGTCCGTCTGAAGAAAGTCTTTTTTACCTGCTGCTGTTTGTATGCATTCAACAAGAATTCTTAAAGAAATCAAAGTCTCTTCTGGATTCTTCATAACATGTGTGCCGGCAGCTGAGTTAAGCTATCTGCGATCGTCGCCAATTGTAAGTAGGGTGAAAGAGATCCGGCATCTCACAGAGCCATATTTACAGCCACAGGCCCCGGGGACAGAATAGTAAAAAAGACTCTTCAGATTCATCTGTAAAACCCACAGCTTCTATAAAGCTACAGAACTTCCTGCAGAGCATCGCTCTCAACATATAAGAGTCTATACAGCTCCCCTTCTCCCTGTGCAGCAGGATGGCTGAAGGAATGACTACACGGTCTCTGCCAGACCCATTGTCAGAGGAAGAGTGCATAGACCCTGATCCACCATTTAGTGAGAAGGCTAGACGTGTCACAAAGCCAACATGGAAAATAAGGGAGAATCTAGAATCCAGTAAACATGATCTTCTCCGTGCAACAGCAGAGCTATGGCAAAAACTCTTATGCCACATAAATAGCCTATCTCAGCCTGCTTCTCTCCAACGACCACTGGAGGGAGCTCTCGCACAACTGTGTTCAGATTATCAATGTTATGCAAAAATAACAGACCAGTATATCGCAGTGTTAAAAAGACTTAACCCATCAGTTACCTGCAAAGAGCTGCAAGCTTTCCAAAAACTTAACTCTGAGAGAGAAAGCATGGTGCGCGATATAAAAGCCAAAACAGAGGCAAGAATCGCACTAATAGCCGAGATGTCATCTTGCATTTCTGGCTCTGCCAGACAGTCAAAGCGACCATCTAAGTCACGCTCTTCAAAATCCTCAACCCTCAGCGAACAGCTCATAAAAGCACGTGCGGAAGCTGAGGCCACTAAAATACAAGCTGCCTTTGCACAAAAGGAAACCGAAATGAAAACTGAGGCCACTAAAATACAAGCTGCCCTAGAGGCAACTAAAATACAAGCTGCCCTAGAGGCCATAGAGATGAAAACTGAGGCCACTAAAATACAAGCTGCCCTAGAGGCCCTAGAGAAGGAACGCCACCACGCCATAGCCATGGCAAAGTTAAAGGTCCTGGAACAAGCCATCAGTGGGAGCCAAAGAGACAGCATCAGCTTAAGTGGTTTTGATACTGAAGACCCTCTTAAGCGTACTAGAGACTATGTACAAAGCCAACACAGTGCTATCCCTGCTCCTGCAATCCTTCCTGACCACACAGATGCTCCCCTGAAACATCAGGGTTTTGATACTGAAGACCCTCTTAAGCGTACTAGAGACTATGTACAAAGCCAACACAGCGCTATCCCTGCTCCTGCAATCCTTCCTGACCACACTGATGCTCCCCTGAGGCAACAGGACACAGAGCGTTTATCCCCATCCTGCACCCAAGGTCAATACAATTACAATACGCTGCCAATCTTGTATCCTGATCCACCTCTGTGCACCGAAATGTACCAGAAACCTGCAAATCACCAAATCTTATACTCAGAATCCTACATACAGGCCAATATGCAGGCCAGTCACCACACTCCGGTCAATCACACAATTCCAGTCCCATGTGTGGCAGAAACTAAGCTCATTAAGCCAGTTAATGGACTGAACGCCTACGCTGCCCCATATATACCTGCATTCCCAGGTCAAATCACAGACTGTATGAACAAAACTATCCAGCCAGCATCGGTCCTTCCAAAATCGGAGAATGCTGATATGACTGGCCTCGCAAGGTACATGATTCGGCGCGATCTAACTAAGACCGGTCTTACAGAGTTTGACGATAAACCTGAGAACTACAGGGGTTGGAAGTGTACCTTTGAAACCACGATCAGTGATCTCGGCATCACCGCCGCTGAAGAGCTAGACCTGCTAATCAGGTGGCTTGGGCCACAATCCACGGATCGGGTCAAGAGACTTAAATCTGTCCACATCAGTAATCCCATTGCTGGTCTCACTGCTGCATGGAAGAGGCTAGAAAGAAGCTATGGCAGTCCTGAGGTCATAGAAAGGGCCCTGTTCAAACGACTAGAGGATTTTCCAAAGGTATCTAATAAAGACAGTACAAGGTTCCAAGAGCTCAGCGACCTCCTGTTAGAGCTTCAGCTGGCCAAAGCAGACCCATACCTTCCTGGCCTCAGCTACCTGGACACTGCTCATGGGGTAACCCCAATAGTTTCCAAGCTGCCGTCCAATATCCAAAATAAGTGGGCCATGCTTGGATCAAAATACAAAAGGGAAAACCAAGTCTCCTTCCCTCCATTTTCCTACTTCTGCGAGTTCATCGAAAATATTGCAGACTGTAAGACTGATCCAAGTTTTTTCTATGGAGAACACAGCGACCCTGTTTCATCTACTAAACACGACAGTCCACGTCTTAACTACAGGAGCCACCAAGCTCCAATGTCCATCAAGAAGACTGATGTTCTTCCAGCACCTTCAGTATCACAAGATAAGAGCGACAAAGGTGAGAAGGTTGAGAATCCTAATCGCCAGTGTCCAATTCACAAACTGCCACATCCCCTGAAGAAGTGCATCGGCTTCAGGAAGAAGCCCCTTCAAGAACGAAAGGAGCTCTTGAAGAAGTTTGGAGTATGCTTCAGGTGCTGCGCCTCTACCGAACATCTTGCTAAGGACTGTGTCATCCCCATCAAGTGTCTAGAGTGCGACAGCGAAGACCACGTACAGGCGCTCCATCCATCACAGCCTGACTCTGCGTCTTCACCTTCTCCCACCACAAGCCATGGCGGGGAGAGTACAGACCAAGTGACAAGCCATGTTGCAGTATCTTCCTCATGCACCGATGTCTGTGGAGGTCTTCGAGACAAGTCCTGTGCGAAGATTTGCCTGTCATGGGTGTATCCCAAGGGCCATCCAGAGAAGGCAGTCAAGGTGTACGTTAGCCTGGATGACCAGAGCAACAAATCATTAGCCAGGTCGGAACTCTTTGACTTGTTTGACTTAAAAGGAGACGTCTATCCCTACACCTTGGGCACCTGCAGCGGCGTTTTACAAACCTCTGGAAGAAGGGCCAGTGGCCTCATAATAACTTCTCTTGAGAAAGGCGCCACGGAGATACCACTACCCACGCTTGTAGAGTGTAACCAAATACCATTCAATAGGGAAGAAATCCCAACACCAGAAGTCGCTCTTAAGCATCCTCATCTCAGAATGATAGCCAAAGAGATGCCACCCTGGACGATAAGGCAGACATCCTAATTCTCCTCGGCAGAGACATTATACGATTGCACAAGATGCGTCAACAAATCCACGGACTACTCAATGAACCATATGCCCAGCGCCTCGAGCTGGGCTGGGTCATCATTGGCAACGTCTGTAGTGACCAGACAAAGAATCAGAACGACATCTCCTCTTACAAAACCGTTATCACGTCGGATGACAACGACTTGTCCTCCCTGTCATACTCACGTCACCAATGGATAAAGGAGAAGTCAAACGACAATACGTGTCAACGGCAACCATCCGATATTTCAAGTCCGCTTCATCCTCGAGACTACAACCTCGAGATAACAGCATTCGATCCTTCAACCAAGGACAACAACTTACTACCTACAGAGGGAGACAAAGTGATCATCAGGGTCATGAGCGTCAAACCCACCGAAGACAACTATAACAGCTGGGTAGCTCCCTCACCTTCTCTTCCAGCAAAGACTAAGTTGCCAAGGGATCCACAGCAAGTAACTGCTAAGTTCCCAACCTTTGATACCCATCTCCATCACAAGCCTGGTCAAACTGAAGCCATGCTAGACTTCAGTGCTCAGAGTGAGAGCCCCTCTCTCAACAGCCTACCTCTGACCGATGGTGCCAGCGTTTTCCCCACGCAATTCAGCCTCAGCTCACTGGCGGATGTTGAACAAGACACGTTCACTTCCCAAGCATCACCCTGTAAGGAACTTGCTATCAAACGAGGGGCCTCGCCTGTTGAAAACAGTATCGACGATCCTCTCGGGTTTAAGACACCCATCGCAGTTCTAGGCAGAGTACCACTGAGACAGCTTGCTACTCCGGATATCAACGGGAACACTATGCCACCATCTCAGAGACAGCAAAGATGGGAGACGGCGAAGAAGTCTCTAAAGGCCTTACAACAAGTCCTGCCCCGTAGTTCTGTAAAGACTCTTTCAACCGTCATCAAGAGACAAGTCTACCTTTCCTACGACGTGTCTAAGAAGACTACAGCTGCAGGAGCCTCTCCCAGCGCTTCAGAAACCGGCAAAGAGGTACAGAAGCTGAGCTCTCTTTACCCTGGACATCCTTTCAGCTGGTCAGCCATCCTATCTGCTGACATACATTTCAGGCAAATCATCTGCTGGCTCCTTCGAGCAGGAGTCACATGATCTTAGCTTCGTCTCTGAACTCAGCTCACGGCGGGGAGCCTACCGCCATATACTCCTCCAGCTGTGTTGGAACATTGTAATATTTTAACTTTCTCCAGCGGATTATTGGGTTGGTGGAAGTGTTTGCACGTTGCGGCTTCCCCAATCCGAAGATGGGTTTTCGTTTGGACTTGGATTATTCCGCTGTTGAGGATTTCATGCCTCCAACTGAACATTGGACCATGCCAATTGGACTTCAACTGTTGTTGTTATTACCTGCATGCTTGTTTTTTCCTTTTGTCTTTCAGGTCTACAGTGACATCTCCAGTGGACATCATAAAATTATGAAATCTATAGATTTCAGACGGGGAGTGTTATGTCCCATGAATGAGACATTTTACAGACTGTCCTGTGTATTTTACATGCTGTATTGCAGTCTCTCATATTGTTTACTGTTGCTATGTGTCCCTGTGTTTGCATAGCTGAAATCCTCCCTTTACATCAAGTTTGTCCCTTCTGTCTCTCTGTCTCCCTCTTCTGGTGTGATGTCATTTCCTTCTTCTTTCTCCTGTGTTTCATTCTCCATCTTGATTTTATCAGAATCACATGTGTTTTCAGTCCGTCTGAAGAAAGTCTTTTTTACCTGCTGCTGTTTGTATGCATTCAACAAGAATTCTTAAAGAAATCAAAGTCTCTTCTGGATTCTTCATAACATGTGTGCCGGCAGCTGAGTTAAGCTATCTGCGATCGTCGCCAATTGTAAGTAGGGTGAAAGAGATCCGGCATCTCAGAGCCATATTTACAGCCACAGGCCCCGGGGACAGAATAGCTGGTACCTCAAGTGATTCTGAGAATTAGTAGTTCTTCTGCTTAGTGTGGCCTCCCATGATTGGTTCTAGAAAGGGAATATTGGATATGTGCAAATGACAAAAAGTTCTTTATATTTTATCAAATAGTAATGATAAACCATCCAATTTTAACATTGATGGAGATCCAAGTATTTGTATCTTTAAAAGGTGTCCTGTGAAAAAAAGTTATTGTATCTCCTACACGCGGGATAGGTGATAACTTGATGATCGGTGGGGGTCCGAGTGGTGGGACCCTTAATGATTGGCAGAATGGTGAACATTTATCACAGCTGGAATGGAGTAGCAGTGTGAATGTGCAGCCACCACTCCATTCATTTCCTCCATGGGGCTGTGTAGAGCCACGCTCAGCTTTTTCTGGCAGATACATAGAGAATTTATGGGGCAACAGCTTAGGTGTCTATTTTGTAACGTAGATAAAAGTCCAGTCGGGGATAAAAATTATCCCATCTGCCGATCTATGCAGGTCCCTAGCAAATAGGTGATAACTTGTTTTCAATAGACCACTCCTTTCATGAACTGAGGTTTATGGCTACCATGTCATAATAGAAGGTTTTCTGTGGAAAATCAAAAGTATTTTCCCACCATAGACATTTATGGCATACTAATAGGATATTGAAACTTCTTAAACGAAAACTTTAGATTTTTCCCAATGTCAAAAATCATTGATGTCAACTATAAAAGCCATGTAAACCAATGAGAACCATGCAGGGGGACCCATGCATTTCCTTACCACTAAGATCTCTCCTGGAAAAGCAAAAAAAATAAGTCTGGTAGATAAAACATAGCACCTCTCATCCACAGTAATATGGAAGCAAGACAACAGAACAACACAAATTAGTCATTTTCTTTATCACCAGCAACATCAGTCCCCTGAAAGCTGACATGCAGAGAGAACAGATTGCTACACCATGTTAGCCTTCAGTAACAGCATAAACCAGAAAAAGACTAATTCAAGATAACAAAAGCACCTAAGGTGTTCCTGGGCCACGACACAATGCAATTAAAGATTTAAATGCTTCATAGTTTTACATTTTTTGCACTGAAGGTCATGTTGCGCTTTGGAAAAAAAAGTGCCTGGGGTAAAACCAATGCAAGATGCAGCCTTCTGCTCTGGTAGACAAGTTGAATAGCCCAAGCAATAAACACATCCACACAAAAACATTTAACGTGAAAGCTTGTAGACGTCCTTCTCTTGGAATAACACGCAAGATGAACATGGTAAACGAGCAGATAGCTGTTGGGAAGCCATGTGAGCCGCACGGCGGTGTACAGCTGCACTCGCTAGACTAGCCTGTTAGCATAATGCTTTGACAACTCCATCAGCGCGGTCTCAAGGTAGCTGTCAATCAGGATGCATCATTTAATTCAACAGTACTCAAAGGATTTTCCCTTGCAACCCACATGACAGCACATCTACAGCTCTATTTATATCCAGGAGACAGTTGTGTTTGCAGTGCTGCTGTAATTATGGGAAAGCAGAAAAACATGTGCAACAGGTAGCAATGTTATCTGGATTGTGATTTTCTTTGCCACGATGCTATGTAATGTGCGATCTCACTTCGCAGTCATGACAAAAGCGCTATTAGTCACCCCCCTCCAACATCCGCCTCTGTTCAGACAGCACTTCATTTGCAGCTATCTATAATTAGATTAATGGTGTAGTGCAGTACAAAGCGGGTCCACTTCACATCAGATAGCATATGAATTAGGACAAACACTTATTTCAATTCCAGGCAGAGAAAGCAGTGACTAGGGTATTTAGCATACCCTTTATAGAGGAATGAGATGTTAATTGTGTACCATTACCACTAAACTGCTTGCTTGTTGTATAAATCACTCTGCTAATTGATGCAGAGATAGAAATGTAGCCACAGGCAAGAAGGCAATGGAATGAGAGAGCTGGAGATGGTGGATAAAGGATTATCGAATGGAACCAGATGGAGATGAGGCTCTTTTGAAACCTTTGCATTCTGCCCAAAAGCCGCACTTCTGAAAAGTACAGAAAAACTGTTGTACTGAGTGTGGAGGACAAGAAAAGAAATGGCATGGCACTTTAGATCTGAAATACCCTTGTACAGAGGAGAGAGAAGGGAAAAAAAAGCGAGACCTGACATGTATGCTGATTGTGTGGAAGAAATGAATGTACAGCTTCGCTGCTACAATAATGCAGTTTAATAGAGCTAAACCACAGAGCCCTTTGCAAGCCTTATAACCATCAAATTCACTTGTTAGTGGTCTTTTTAGTTGAAATTCTTAAAATACTCCACATTTCAGAAAGCAGTCACTTTCCCGTAACTAATGCCGAAGAATAGAAAATGGATGGATCTTGAACAGGAGGCCCTCTAATATTGTGTAGCTGAAGAGGCAGCACAGGAAACTAAGCGGAAGTAACATTTAAATTGTTCAGACTATTTATTAAACACATTCTCTTAAGTAGCATGGCCAAGTGGTGACAGCAGATTACTGTACTGGGAGCCCGAACACATAACAGCTACACAATTGAGATTTCTTAGCACACAATTGTGTAAAAGGAAAAATTAAGTGCTTTAATGATCCCTAAGAGGGCATCAACACAAATATACAGGAAACACTTCAACGTTGTTTGCCAGAGACACAACTGCCCTTTCCTGTTCATCACACGGCTATGATGAGTGATAGATATATTTGTACAGTGACTTTCACAAGATCACAAGGCTAAGCTGAGATGACTAGTTATAACTCTTCTCCTGCCTTACAAATAAATGTTATATACTATTTTATAACAGTGAAATAATCTAGAATAATCCAGAACAAAATCTGGCACATATTACCTTTTCATGCATACAATAAAGCAGAATAAGAGTACATATTGTCTACTTGCATATTATTCATATTTTGCCTACGCAATAGTATTAATGTATAGTTAAACAGGACCTTTCCCCAAATGTTTCATTTTGACTTGGACATTATGTAATGGTGACTGTACAGCAGAACAAAAGTTTGTGGTTTTTTTTTTAATTATTTTGCCTCTCCATTGTGGAAATATTAGCAAAGTATTTGGCACTTATCAAGATAACTGCAGTTAAATCCAAGTAGGTGTTTTCACTAGGGGCCAGAGCTTCTTCCTTCTGTCTGAGTTGCTATCTGATAACACCCATTTGGACAGAACAAAAGTCAGCTCATTATGTGCCAATACTTTGCTAATATCTGCGCAATGAAGATTCTCTGTAGCCACTATATCATCGTGTCCGGTTCAACATGAAAAATTAGGTGAAAGGTCCTAAATAGGTAATTAAGAGGACAATGAAAATTGAGAACAAAACTTTATTTGCTTCCCAAGGGATTGTGCCAAGATTTGAAATGATCCTTTTGAGATAGTAGAAAATTCCAAACCGCTATGTTTCCCTACCAACCTTAAAAGTAGGGCCATGGTCAAGCACCTCCGCGCCATTAATTTTCTATGGGAATGACTTAAAACTTTGGCACAGACCCTTTCAAGGAATGCTATCCTGTAGTCACAACTTTCTAACATCACTCTGTCCCATCTTTGTCTCCCTTTGAGGATTGGCAAGGCTTTTCAAGAATAAGATGAATAGGAAGAAGAAAAAGCTATATCTTATTTTAGAATTTGAGATGGAAAAATTCAGACACTTTGGAGGAAAACCAAATGCTAGGTATTGGTTGGGCACAACAGAAACACATTTCTTTAATTTGCTAACTTAATTGGCAGAAATGTAGGTCAAAGCTGAGAATGCTTATACAAATTTCCTCTTCTCTCTTATTGCCATTTGACGAAGTAAAAAAGCTAACCAACATTTGCTGTGTGTAACATTTATCTTTCATAAACACATAACTGCTCGTAGATGTGTGGATTTAAGCAATTCCCAGCCAGCTCGAAGAGCTGTTCTTTTATCAGTGTCTTGTGCCAATTCACCCGGATCTGTTTCACTGCATTAATGGACCCAGGTCAGTAGAGAGATGCACACACTCGATCATGAGTGTTTGATTGACTTCATTGATGACACAAATAAGTCTCTGGAGGAATGACATGCTCCCACAATCACCATATTGTGTAACCTTAGTATGGCCAGCAAGCAAGGCAACAGTAGAATGCAAATGACAGCAGGGCTCATTGAATTTAAAATGTGTGCTAATTTCAATGCCTGGCTGCATTAAACAACCTTGATGCTTGATTGGTTTCACTTAACCCCTTGTAGCATTTCTCTACACTCCAATGTAATGAAAAAAAAGGATGAAGGTCATACTGTCCCAAGAGTCTGAGTTGTCCTGGAAGTTCAACAATTTGAGCTCTGGACAACACAATAAGGAGACATTCAGATAATCCTTTTTAGAAGCCACGTTTATTTTTTTCTGAAGGTCTGACTCTGACTGGACAATCAAGGGGACCAATGCAAACAACAGTGGAATGAGTAACACCTCCCAAATGTGCTGCTATTTGTCAGCAAGGAAAATCCAAGGCATGGAAGCAAAAGAAAGCCTGTGTTCCAGCCCCACTCCAAATCATTAATCACTCTGTAGGCCTTTAAGAACTAGCCCATTACAGCAGAGAGCTAAAGGCTAACTCTCTCGTCACTTGCATGTCAGCAGTGCCAGTGTTAACAAGGGAAAATATATGGCTTGTGCTGTTCTGCTCCAATCCCCCAAGCCTTTGCTGCATTTAATTGAAAAAGGCAGTTAAACACAAGGTAAATCATTCAGTTAGCTGAGCTGTTTAATAACATATAATTGATAATGTCAATATGTCACCGAGATGTAATGCATCACTGTCACCACTTTTTAAGAAAGTCAACAACATGCGGTTAAAAATGGATTTTTATGCTTGTCATTTGATCTAAATCCTATGTGATTAACATAGCCACAATGTTTCCTGTGGTGCTGTACTGTTACCTTTCAGATTAGTTATTACTTTACTAGCCGTACATAATACCTAGCCAATATTATAATACATAAAAAGCTGAAAAACAAACATAAGTGAAATAATGATTACAACACTAAGATATTGACATACAGCACTTTATTCTCACTCATATATATGTATATATATATATATATATATCACATATATATATATATATATATATATATATATATATATAACACACACACACACACAACAAGTATAGTATACTGTGCATCTAGTTGTATATCATGCAAAGTTTAACCTTTGTATAATAAAAAGGTATATAAATGTTAAAAAAAAAAATTCCAACACAAATCTATTTTCTTCCTCTAATAAGCTTACACTTTGAGGTCACATCCTTTTTTTTGCAGTTTTCACAATACTGAAGTCATTGAACGTTGATTTGCAGTTTTTTTTTACAAAATGCAGCAAACAAAAACACATGATCGCAAAATAAAACATACTCTAATACAGCAGGAGTGAATCTTTAAAGCACTGCAGTTTATATACATCAAACTAGAGTTGGATTTTAAAGAAGCACTTCCATCAAAGTTTTTATCCTCTTAATATATTGTAATCATCATATTTTTACAATTGCTCATTTTGCCTTTTTACCAGTTAATTCTTCTCTTTTACTTTGTGGAAGTGAAAAAAGTAATATTCAGTTGAACTTTTGAGCCTGTTTTGATCATACATGTAAGGATATTTGAAACATTCAAAGATGTTGTTTTCTTGTGTTGGTGAAAAATTTCAACAAAAAAGCAGTTAGCATACAAAAATGTGATTATATAAAAACTCTTTGGATGAAACAGTTTCCCTTATTTCCATATACTCCATTAAAAATGTGTAAATGCCAAAATTTTCATGTCATCTAATTTTACTTCAGCAGTCATAAAATTAACGTGTATGCAAGACAATTGATGCCAAGATTTAAAACCACTACAGATGTACTGTATAAAGGTAAAGGCCTAACTAAAGTCTTTCTAGACAGAAAATACAAAACAATGCACTTGTCACTCAATGTTTCTCATGACATATGTTACAAATAAAAGAAACAGCCTTAAAGCCTTTCCTTGAACACCTAACAAAAGGAAGCCGCACTTTCCTCCAATAGAAAAAGGAAATATGAATCCAGCCTGATACATCAAGCTTTAATGAAGCAGAAACCCCAAAACACCTATGTCTTCAAATATCAATAAAATACCACACATGGAGTTTGCTTCTTCTCAGTTGTGCCCATAATTACCATATATGCAGGGTAGAGCTAATGATACGTTGGCAGATTCTCATTGTGTCACGGAAGGAGAAAGTTTGACTTGATAACGACGGCTTGCCGTCTTGTGATGCCGTGTGCAGTGTTTAGGAGATAAGAGTGGAGGCTGAACTTGACAGGTGACCACAAGCTGTCTGAGATATAGGTAAATATGACACAGTAGTAATTTGCTGACATAAGTGGCACTTTCATATCCTCAAAGGCACCCGGCAGTCACAATGTACTGTACAGCTCTCACAAAGAAGAACATGTGCCGCATTTGCTAGTTGGCTGGCAGCCCTTGTTACCTATCACGGCCGTAATGAGCAAGACAAGAAAAATCCATGACATGAAAAAGGCTGACAAGTATCAGAGATCTTTTCAAAGCCTTCTACTTAATTACATAACAGGACCTGCCATCTGCTGGAACCACCGCTTCCTATTCTGCAACCTAGGTCCTTTTTATGTTGGTAATTACAAGTTTATAAGCTACTTACTAAACCAACTAAAAGGTACTATTCAAAGACCTATATAATTAACAAGACCAAATTGAAGTCTGGTATGAGAAATGCAGTATAAGGTTACAAACCGGGACGATGGCGATTATTAAAGATAAATTAAGAAAATAAAAGTCCCCTTTTTTTGCTACATTTTACTGTATCAATATCAATACAAACTTTACAAATGCTCTTATTTTTTTTTTCCAGTCATTGCAGAGGCATTGAATGAATACTTTCAAATGTATGAATATGAAAAACATAGAAGAAAATGGAGGATAAAAATTAAATATAAGGGATGACCAGATGTAAATATATAAAACCACATGTATTCCAATCAGCAAGAATAAATTCACTGACTGGTGAAGAGAGTAAAATGGATTATTTTGCTACAATGGCTTCTGTTAAAGAGTAACCTCATTTTAATTTCTAGTCATAAAATCAATAATACACGTGAACACGAGCAGCTCTGTAATGTGTCTGATCAGATAAATCGCTTCTTCCTCTGCCAGGACTGTTCAATCATTTTCAAAATTCTTAATTCACAGGTAAAATCTGTATTCAGTGAAGACTGAGGATGACACTGCTGAATGGGAAATGGCATTTGCTGCTGATAAGCGTAGGGAATGGGGGGGTGGCTGGATAGAGCCCCCTCCACATCCTTCTCTCCCCTCCTGTCTACATCTTATCAGTAGCAACAGTCTTCTCCTATCTCAGTAAAGTAACAATATGGCTTCATTAAATACAGATTTTACTTGTGAATTGAGAATTTTGAAAATTAATGATCATTCTGGCGGAGAAAGAAACGGATTTCTCTGATAAAATATATTACACAGTTACTTCATTTCATGTGTACTTTTGGTTTATGAAAAAACACGGATTTTGGTAAGAACTTACCTGTAAAATCCTTTTCAGCGAAGAAGGAAGGGAGACACAGTCATTACTAGTGGGTAGGCGAGCCCACATAGGATAAAACACACCTCAGATTAAAAAAGTGTTGACCGGCCCCTCCAGCTATATAGGGCTCCTCCTACTCCAGCTCTCCATCGTACCCAAGCTTAAGGAAGAGCAAATATCACCAGCGTAGCAACATAACCCCTTCTGAAGGACTTCAGAGAAAAAAACAAGAAGACAGGTTATGCATATAGCCGAAACAACCACACAGTCCAGGTACTACTCACTGAACCTAACCACTGCGATTAGCTGGCAATGCTGGAACAGAGCCTTAGCGCGCCGACCCAGCCCAGATAATCGCTATCAGAGAAGGGTCACGCCGCATCTGAAAACAACAACACACTTCTGCCATGGGAGGGATCTGTGTCTCCCTTCCTTCTTTGCTGAAAGGATTTTTACAGGTAAGTTCTTACCAAAATCCGTGTTTCAGCTGCAGATGAAGGAAGGAGACACAGTCATTACTATGGGACGTCCCAAAGCAGTCCAAAAATAAGGGTGGGCAGGAAAGCAAAAAAGGCAGATACCCACAACCTAGATAAAATGCGCAAATAGCGCTAACTATAAGTTCACAAGAACTTTTAAACTACAGCCCCTGCAGGACCCTACGTCCTAAGGCCGCATCAGCGGAAGAACAACGTCCACCTTATAAAAATTTTGTAAATGTGTGGACGGAACGCCAGGTCGCCGCCCGGCAGAGCTGAGCTGCCGAGGCTCCTTGATGAAAAGCCCACGATGAACCCACAGCCCTTGTGGAGTGAGCTCGAATCTTAATCGGCAAGGTTCGCCCTTAAGTCGGTAAGCCTCTAAAATGGGCTGACCGAATCCAACGAGCTATAGAATCCTTGGAAGCTCGTTGCCCACGTCGACACCTGCTGGAATCACAAACAGAGAATCCGACTTCCGAAAATTTTGAGTAATGACAAATAGAACTTTAAAGCCCGCACCAAATCCAATGTGTGCAAGGCTCGTTCTTTCGCATTCCTTGGCTCCGGACAGAGCGAGGGCAATACAATATCCTGGTTAACATGAAACTGTGATACTACTTTAGGTAGAAAGTCGCCACATGTGCGAAGCACTAAGCGATCTGGGAGAAACTCCAGAAAAGGAGGCGAGCAAGAGAGAGCCCCAACTCAGAAACCCTCTCAAAGAAGTGACCGCCACTAAGAAGGCAACCTTCCAAGAAAGCAAAGAAAGGCTAACAGAGTCCATAGCTCAAAAGGCCCATGTTGAAGAGCCTCCAAGACAAGATTGAGCCGCCAGGGAGACACAGGTGCCTCCGCGGCGGAAACTGACGGGTTACTCCCGAAAAAAAGGAACGTACGTCCCTATGCGAAGCGATAGCCTTCCGAAATAGCAAGGACAGAGCAGAAACTTGCCCCTTCAAAGTGCTAACTGCCAAACCCCTGTCCAGCCCGTACTGCAAAAAGGCCAAAAAATTGGGAATGGAAAAACTCCTCGGGGTTCCTAGAAGAACCTGAACACCACGAAAAGAAGGCTTCCCAAGTCTTATGATAAATTCTAGTGGTAGCCGGACCTCTGGCAGCTCGCAGAGTGGCAATGACTTCGGCTGAAAACCTTGACGGGTCAAGATTTCGGTCTCAAGAGCCACGGCGGGCAAACGCAGAGTCTTCAGTCCGGTGACGAACGGGCCCTTGGGTTAACAGGTCGGGCGAAGAGGGAGTGGAAGTGGAGGCGCTGCCAGAAGCGACACCAGCGTTGAAACCACGTCCTCCTTGGCCAATCTGGGGCTATCAATATAGCCGGGACTCTCCCAGTCTGATCCGACGCAAAACCAGAGGAAGTAAGATATCGGCGGAACACATAAATTAGTCGAAATGGTCCAAGGAGCCACCAGAGCATCCACCGCCCAAGCCTTCGAGTCCTTGTACCTGGACATGAATGTCGGTAACTTGGCATTGACCCTGATGCCATCACATCACATTTGGGGGAGTCCCCCAACGGGAGCACAGCAGCGCAAAAATTTCCGGATGAACTCCATTCTCGGATCCATCTTTTCGCGACTCAGGAAGTCCGCTGTGATATTCTGAACTCCTGGAATGTGAATCGCAGAGATGGCTGCACCCTGGCCTCGGCCCATACCAGGATTCGAGACACTTCCCTCATGAGCCTGAAGCTCCTCGATCCACCTTGATGGTTGATATACCGACCGTCGCGTTGTCTGTCTGCACTCGGACTGGTAGACCGCTTAAAGGGACCGTCCAGTGTTGGAGCAAAGGAAAATTGCCCTCAATTCCGGGATGTTGATCGGCAAGACAGACTCTTCCAATGCCATACTCCCTGAATCCAGAGACCGTTCCAGACGCCCCCCCAGCCCGTCAGGCTGGCATCGGTGGTTTTATGATCGACCACCTTGGAGGAAGGAAGGACTTCCCAGGATAACGCTTCCGGACGTAACCACCATTCTAGCGACTCTCTTCCCCTGTGGGAGATGATGACACTGTTCAAGATGAGCATTTTGGAGAGCCCTGGAATGAAATTGGGCAAACGGAATTGCTTCCATTGACGCCACCATCAAACCCAGAAGGCGCATACACCTTCGAAAGGACATTGCTGTCGCAGACTTCAACCCTGCACATGGTGAAGAAGACTCGCTTGCTTGTCTGAGGGCAGAGACAACCACTGCTCGTACCGTGTCGAACTGCTTTCCCCCAAAAACAGATTGACTGCGACGGTTTCCAGGACGACTTCTCCCAATTGATCACCACCCGAAGTCCTCCAGGACTGAAGGGATACATCGTGAGCCGTCACCACCTCCTCCTTTGAGGACGCCACCAATCAAAAGGTCGTCCAGATAGGGAAGAATCGTAATCCCCTGTCTTCGCAGAATCGCCATGAGAGGGGCCAAATTTTTGTAAAAACTCTGGGTGCTGAGCCAGACCGAATGGCAGGGCCACAAACTGGTAATGGTCCTGACCTAGGCAAAACGCAGGAAGCGTTTGGGGGGCCCTTCCGATGGGGACATGCAAATAAGCGTCGCGAATGTCGATTGACACCAAAAAATCGTTCTGTGACAAGCCGCCACAACGGAGCAAAGTGATTCCAGCGGAATTTTTCGGGTGCGGACATGCCGATTCAATCTTTTGAGATCCAAATGGACGAAATTTGTCCTCCTTTTTGGACTACAAGGGGTTGGAATAAAACCCTCTTCCCCGTCCTCCGGTGGAACTGGTACCACCACACCCTTCTGTAAAGGGAATCGACCTCCCGCAGTAAGCGGCAATTAGCCCGGGCTCTGACAAATGCGGGGTTGGCAAAAACTTCTGGGGGTCGAGAAAGAAACTCTATGAAGTAGCCTGCCGACACACCCGCGTCACCCAGGTTTCCGACACGCGGGAAGCCCAAGTCGGCTTGATATTGGAGCAGACGACCTCCCACTTGAGAGCCCTTAGTGAGAACCTGGCGTCAGTCCGCTTTAGCACTTTTTGTCAGCTTCCCGCTTTGTCTTGGCGGAAGCTCTGTTTCCAGGAGTGCGAGATTTCTGAGCGCTCTTTTTTCCTGAAAAAGAGGGACGACCCATCCCCAAGAGGGTGACCAAACCGTCCCTGGACCGAAAGGACCGCCGACTACCACCGGCACTAGCCTGCCCGACGCAGAAGCACAGCTCTTCGTTGCGGTAAAGCCGTTTCTTTTGCCTTTGCTTTGGCAATCACTCCGTGAGGCCAGATCCAAATAGCTGACCACCTTGGGAATCTAAAGAAGCAAACCTGCTTGGAAACCGCGTCTCCCGGTCCACTGTCTAAGCCACAGAGCTCTCCTGACTGTGATCGCCAGGATTGTGCCCTGGACAGCATGGAGGCAGTATCCAAACCTGCATCACTGCCATATCGTGCTGCATCCTCCAATGCCTTGAAAAGCCCCTCTACCTCGGATAGTGGGGATCCATCTTGCCACGCCGTCCGTAGACGGTCTAACCACTCATGGAGGCTTTACAAGCACACATGGATCCTAGCACAGCTCTGAATCCATGACCCGCGGCCTCGTAGATGAATTTCGCCGCCATCTCCGTTTTTCTGTCCAGCAGATCCTGCAGACTCGCCTTCCCTTTAACAGGAAGTAATGAGATTTGCTAAGCTGGATAAAGGGACATCCACTTCAGGAGAAGGAATCCAATTAGCAATCAACTCTGTAGTACACGGATATAGCGGGCCAAAAAACCGTGTCCCCTGAAAACGTTTATTGGACACAGGCGTTCCTTCTCCACTGCCTCATTAAGCTCATCCAGAATGGTAAGGCTGATCGCGACCTATGCGGCCCTGAAACATCCGGGCCGACTTACCAGGGCGTTAGTTACCTCCTCTGGTAACTGTAACGCCTCCCCCATGGCTCCAATAAAAGCCTCTGTACGGCTCAAAAGAGAGGCAGATTGTCCCTGCCGATCCTCCGTATCCGAATCGGATATCTCACCATCTGAGCTTGGAGGGGAACCCTCCAATCAGAAATCTCTGATCGCTACGCGAGAAAGATGGCACCGGCCTGTGTCGCTTCCCTGCCATGAGAGGATCTAGCTGACACCCAATAACCTAAAGGTCAACAGGCCATCAATAGAACGAGCGAGGGCATCCATTTTGGCGTCACTGTAGCCTCTGACCGCTGTGCTTGACGCCGTCGATCTGCGTGTCAGATACGCAGCTGATCCTGTAGCGATCTGGAGACGGTCCGTTCCTGGACCCTGATCCGACATGCCCTCACACAGTATATGGCAGGTAAAAACCTGTCAGCACCAGAACAGTGTGGTTTTCAAAGGCAAAATGAACGCGAGGGTAAGCTTCTTAAATAGAGAGCAACCCCAGCTTTTGTCTCCCAATAAACCGGAAGAAAAAAGGCAGGATAAGGCGCGCGCTCAGAGCGCTTCCTGCCTATGAAAAAATGGGAGAGCGCGAAGCCACGCCCCCCGCCGGTTTAAAAAAAAAAAGCGCGCGACTCACTCCGCTCTCCGCTCCCATGTCCTGCAGGCATCCACCTGCGGACAAAAGTACACAATCACCACACTGAATACATGTAGCAGCGGCTGCCGCAGCGGCCGCTGAAGCACTCAAACACATTAAAATGTGGAGTACTCACCCAGCTGAGCGACACAGGAACCCCTCAGAGATTTGTGGCGCTGTGCCCGTAGCTTCCCCCCAGGGCGGGGAACGCAGTGACCCCAGAAGCGCGGTTTGCGTCCCCGCCAGGGAAACAATCCTCATCCCCCAGGGCCGGCAGGGTTCTGCAGGGACCACCTTACAGGGTAATACAGATCCGCCAAGGGAGAGGTGGGAGTCCAGCAGCGCTGAGACCCCTGAGACTTCTAGACCATTGGCGGTCCAAGTCTCTGTCCGATTAAAATAAAAAAATCTTCTGAGGAGCTGCTTCCAGCAGCGACTATCCTCTGTGAACCTCAAATTTTAGACTGGAGAGCTGGAGTAGGAGGAGCCCTATATAGCTGGAGGGGCCGGTCAACACTTTTTTAATCTGAGGTGTGTTATCCTATGTGGGCTCCGCCTACCCACTAGTAATGACTGTGTCTCCCTTCCTTCATCTGCAGCTGAAAGACGTAATTACTCACTGGTAATGCAATTTTTTGGAACCCATGATAAATCCACAGAGAGGGGATCCAGTCTTCAAGGAAGGAAACCTACAGGATAAAAGGGAGGTAGCGCTCCCACACAGCAACTGGATTACAAAGTACGAGAGGACCTCCAATGGTTATTACAATTAAAAACACCACCACCACATATCCTTTATGCACTATGTGACCTTGTACTTGAACCAAAGAGAGTGTTCACTCTCAAGCGACAGGAAAGTATATAGGGGTGCTGTCATGGGTTCTAAAAAATGATAAGTGATTACGTCTTTTTCAATCACCCATGAAAGCACCATGGAGAGAATCACAGAGAATAAGTATTTAGGGAGGGATCACAGCCCACAAAACGCTTCTTCCACAGGTGAGATCAGAAGAAGTCAGATCCAGCCTATAGTGCCTATAAAAAGGTGGATGGAGAAGACCATGTTGCATTTTGTTGAAACCTTAAACCCTTTCCTTGGTCCCTGGAAGGAAACAAACAACGATCTATCCCTTCTCTAGGCCTCCGTAACCATTTAATCAGACATCTCACATCTAAAGTATGAAGTTTTTCCTCTGAAATTGTTTAGATTAGTACAGAAGGACTACCTCTTGAGACCCAAGAAACCTGGAAGCTACTTTAGGCAGAAAGTCATTTTAAAACCACACCCAGCCTATCTTACAGGATTTGTGTAAAAGGAGGACTGACTGGATGTCACTGACTCTACGGGCTGATGTTAAAGCTACAAGGAGGGCAGTTTTAACAAGATAATCCTGACAAACTGACTCTATGGGTTCAAAGAGCGAATCTGTCAGTGCTGTTAAGACCAGATTCAAATCCCACGAGTATAAATTTTGCGTAAGAATGGGTCTTGATAAACCGGGAAATCCAATGATTCCCTGCCAGGTCACAATTATATAAAGCCCTTAGCGCCGACACCTGAACCTTAAGGGTGCTGGTGGAATAGCCATGTTCTAGACCCTTTAGCAGGAACTCTAAAATAGAACTAAGTGGTACTCAATCCTCCATTTTTGCTCCTGAAGTGACCACAAATTTTCACCAGGTTCTACTATAAATCTTAGTGGTGGCCGCCTTTCTTCTCTAAAGCAGGGTGGAAATTAAATTAGGAGAAAACCCTTTCTCTTGAAATAGCAACCTTCTAAATTCAATATTGTTAAATGTAGAATGGCCACTTGAGGATGGTTCACGGGTTCCTGTGAGAGATCAGATATCTCCGATAGCCTCTGATCCATGAGACAGTTACCGCCCTTTTATCCTGTAGGTTTCTGGTCCTTGAAGGGCGGATACCCTCTCTTTGTGGTGCTATCATGGGTTATTGAAAAAAATGGATAATTAAAATGATGGTAAGGAGTGGACTATAGGTATATAATACTCAGTTTATGAAGCTGATTTGGTGAATGCATAAAAAAACGGGCATGGATATTACTTTGAAAGGGCCAAGTTGTGATGGCAGGATCAATGGGTCACAATATTTGGGTCAGGGCGTTCCTAGTACACACTGGTTGTTTCAAGGAAGGACCATTGGTAAACCAGTGATAGGGTCATAGGCTTTCAAGGTTTACTGGAGTACCCGGAGATTGAAGGCAAGCACATTTGGTCTTACATAAAACATACTGTAAAAAAATTATTGAAAAAAGGGACTTCACTATGTGATTGTAGATATACTACTTATTATTGCCTACTAGTGTAAACCTCACAGATAATCTATTAGGTCATGTCTGTGCCACAGCCCAATAGACATACAACCATTTCAGGCCTAGAGAACATTGTTAGGCCTTGGGCTGCCATGTGTGGATGCCGCAATCATGTAGCGGGTTGGGGTGATAGAGGCCGTGAAGTAACATCTTGTTGAAAAGACTAAATGCTGTGGTAGCAATGTACTACAACATCTAAGAGGTTATATAGATGGGATAAGAACTAGTTTTGATCCTGGCTTTTATAGTGAGACAAGGCTACTCCTTGTATACATGGAGAGATTTCCCCAACATATACACTAAATGTGTAAGAAAAATTTGATGTGAATGTAGCCTCAACTGAGTCTATAAATGCAATATTACCCCACAGAGTAGGCTTTGTTGGGAATAACAACAGAATATTGCTGTTAAATCACTAAGATGGTGTTTTCCAATATTTCCTGGTGCTTATCCCTCAAGGAATATATAATGAGCCATACAATACAATGAGTTGAATAGCTTTCACACAAAAACAGTGAACTTTTGAAGTTTAGCCATTTATAGATTCTATACAAGGAAAAGCGCTGGCTACAAAGACAGGGTCCACTCAACCCTGCGTTGTTAAGAATACCAGTACATAATAAACCTTGCTAGTATTTGCTCATTGACACACGTCCACATAATGTTGCCATAAATTTCAGCAAAGGAAGAGCTAGCTAATGTGCATACAGTACGCTAGTTTTAGTGAAGAAACCCTTTGTGTGACAAATTTCATTTCACAAATGAAGATTGTTTGCGGTGAGCACTTATATGTCTATGTACAGTATTTATATACATTGAAAACTTTGATATCCTGTACCGAACAAACACATATACACATTAACAACACATTATACATTTTATATGAAGATAAGTGTTTTCTCAGACTCGCAAGCCCAAATATCTCTTCTTTCTGATGTATGCTAACCTGCTTTACTAACACAAGCAACAGCCATTTTGGAATTGATACTTACCTGAACTATCAGAGGTATGCTTGCTAGACTGTCTGAAACGTAATAATTCTTGAAAAATGACTAGGATTTTTAAAGTTAATCATAAAATTAAAGGGTTTATCTGGTCCAAGAAGAAAAGCCTGTAGTCAATATGTGACAGAAGCCCCTCTGAATCATGAGTATGTGATGCACAGAATCATGATTCCTCTCTATTCCCCATGAGGGTATGTGGTCACGCGACAACGTTGATTCGATTTGCTTACTCACTGTCAAATTCCAACTAGTCTCATCTGGCTTTGCTCAATAAAAGAGAATTAAAAGAATTGAGAGAAACCAAGTGAGACTAGTCAGCACATAACCAAGTATATACACCACATACACGCGGTCATGTGACAGATCACACGCTCTGGTTGTACAGGGGAATCGTGACAGTCTCTACATTGAACATGGTCATAATTCGGCAGTCTACAGACTTGACTTCTTTACGCAGAAAATCCTTTTAAAGGAGTATTTTTAACTGACATATTTATGTCACAGAATTATCGAGGTGAGCCAATTTACAAATGGAAACAGGGTCAAGAGTTTTCAAGTAATTATTTTTAATTTCATGACATGACAAAGAGTGATCTCCTTGTGTCGGAACATCATCTAATTATGTAAAAGCTGAAGCGCTGACACCATTTTTGATAACAAGCCAAGCTAAAGACGAAAGCTGGTATTCTCAGACCGAGAAGGGACATGGATATTGGCCCTCACCAGCCTAAAAAAAACAGCCCGCAGCAGCCCCAGAGAAGACACAATTGGGGAAATTATGGTGCTTTGCCTGGTTCTTCCCACTTGTACTGGTTCGGTGGCAAGTGGGGTAATAGTTTTGGGGTTGATTTAAGCTGTTTTAAGTCCGCTGACATCAAATCCAGGGCTTAGTAATGGAGAGGCGTCTATCAGATGCCCCCACTTCATTACTAACCCCGTAATCAAAAGTAAGACAGACACAGAAAAAAAGTATTTTAAATGAAAAAAACACAAACACAAAAGTCCTTTAATTGAGAGAAAAAGAAATCCCACACAATAACCCTCTTTTACATATATTTTATTGTAAAAATAAAATAAATCACAGTATTCTTCACCTGTCCGTCGATAATCCATGTCTCACAACATGCTCCAACTTTGCTACATCTGGATGCATTGCTGAGTGGTGGCATGATGCAACCAATCAGCCCTGCATCCAGGATACACTGAGCTGACCATGAGAACGTAGCTGCATGAGACAGGCGATGACGTCATTAAGGTTTCCGACATCACAGATAGCCGCATTCTCATGCTCAGCTCAGTGTGTTCAGGCTGTCGTGGTAAGAGGTCGTATCACTGATGTGACCGCTCATCAAACCATCTGGATTTTCATGGGACATGCGCTTAATGAATTATAGGCTTATTAAGGGGACAAGAGTGTCGGGGAGTTTTTATTTCAAATAAAGGACTTTTACTCTGTTTCTTTATTACATTTTACTATGGGGTTAATAATGAGGGTGTATTATAGAAGACTCTCAATTACTTAGGCTTGATGTCAACGGCCATAAAACAGCTGACGTCAACCCCACAACTATTACCCCACTTGCCACCTCGCTAGGGAAAGTGGGAAGAGCGAGGCTTATTCATCATTTCTGGGGCATTTGAGGGCTGACGTCTGGGAGGGGGCCAACATCCATGGCCCCTTCCTAGGCTATTAATATCAGCCTGCAGCTGCCTTGTTTAGCCTTTGGTGGTTAATTATAGGGGGCCCCACATTCTTTTATTGAGGGGAGGGTCTCCCCTATAACAACAAGAAAAGGCTAAGCAAACAGCTGTGAACTGACATTAATAGCCTGGGAACCTTTATGGCTATTGACCCCTTCCCAGAAAATTAACACCAGCTGGCAGCCATCGGCTTTCCCTCACCTAATTATGAAGATTAAGGGGGGACCCCACGCCATTTTTTTCTATTATTTATTTGCTGATCTAGCTGCTATCAACGAGACCAGGTAAATGATGATGTGTGTAGTAGTCTCATCAGCCAACGCCTTAGACCACTGGTAATCTTTTCACCACTGGTTACAGCTGCTGGCTCTCAAGCAGTCATCTGTGCGTCAGTGTTGGAACCGCAGTGCTTTGACTGGCGGTAACATGTAAACGTTATCACCGAACAAAGACGTTTTTTCTCAGGCTGTCATATAGAGGACAGTGTGGGAAACTCCGGATGTTAGGGCTTCCCATTCATTTGAATGGGGTCTGGGTTTGGGTATCATTCTGGTATCCAAACCAACCTTTTTTTTTAACGTTTGGCTGCACCTGACGGACCCGAACATCCACGGGTCTGCCCATCACTACTCAGAAGCTGAATTCAGTAAGTTTTAGGAACTAAAAAAACAACTGTGCCAAATGTTGTAAACATGGTAATGTCCTTTAGACCCATTTCACTTGAAAAACAATGATTGAATCAGGTTCTATATGGTTAGGGATGGAGGAAAGGGATGTTTAACTTAGTATATGTATTGATTCACATGGAATCAATCAAACTATCTATTGTGAATACGTAATTGTAATTTCATTGACTGAAGATCTGCACGCACGTAAATAAACTCCATGGAAATGAAAATTATCCTTTAATGCGTGATGTTGCGTACTGTAATCACTTCTGGCATGTACAAGCATTATATTTTTTTTCTAGAATTACAAGTCAGTAATCTCTCTAATACAAACACACACACACACACACACACACACACACACACTATATATATATATATCTAGATCTATATACATAGATCTAGATATATTATATATAATAATAATAATCTTTATTTTTATATAGCGCTAACATATTCCGCAGCGCTTTACAGTTTACACACATTGCCGTCGCTGTCCCCGATGGGGCTCACAATCTAGATTCCCTATCAGTATGTTTTTTTGGAGTGTGGGAGGAAACCGGAGTACCCGGAGGAAACCCACGCAAACACGGGGAGAACATACAAACTCCTTGCAGATGTTGTCCTTGGTGGGATTCGAACCCAGGACTCCAGCGCTGCAAGGCTGCAGTGCTATCCACTGAGCCACCGTGCTGCCCTATATATATATATATATATATATATATATACTGCATATACAGTACAGACCAAAAGTTTGGACACACCTTCTCATTTAAAGATTTTTTCTGTATTTTCATGACCATGAAAATTGTAAATTCACACTGAAGGCATCAAAACTATGAATTAACACATGTGGAATTATATACTTAACAAAAAAGTAACAACTGAAATTATGTCTTATATTCTAGGTTCTTCAAAGTAGCCACCTTTTGCTTTGATGACTGCTTTGCACACTCTTGGCATTCTCTTGATGAGCTTCAAGAGGTTGTCACCGGAAATGGTTTTCACTTCACAGGTGTGCCCTGTCAGGTTTAATAAGTGGGATTTCTGGCCTTATAAATGGGGTTGGGACCATCAGTTGTGTTGTGCAGAAGTCTGGAGGATACACAGCTGATAGTCCTACTGAATAGACTGTTAGAATTTGTATTATGGCAAGAAAAAAGCAGCTAAGTAAAGAAAAACGAGAGGCCATAAGTACTTTAACCCCTTCACCCCGGAGGGTGGTTTACATGTTAATGACCGGGCCAATTTTTACAATTCTGACCACTGTCTCTTTATGAGGTTATAACTCTGGAACGCTTCAACGGATCTTCGCGATTCTGAGACTGTTTTCTCGTGACATATTGTACTTCAAGTTAGTGGTAAAATTTCTTCGATATAACTTGCATTTATTTTTGAAAAAAATGCAAATATGGCGAACATTTTGAAAATTTTGCAATTTTCAAATTTTGAATTTTTATTCCCTTAAAACAGAGAAATATGTCATACAAAATAGTTAATAACATTTCCCACATGTCTACTTTACATCAGCACAATTTTGGAATCCAAAAATTTATTTCGTTAGGAAATTATAAGGGTTAAAATTTGACCAGCGATTTCTCATTTTACAACAAAATTTACAAAGCCATTTTTTTAGTGACCACCTCACATTTGAAGTCACTTAGAGGGGTCTATATGGCAGAAAATACCCAAAAGTGACACCACTCTAAAAACTGCACCCCTCAAGGTACTTAAAACCACATTCAAGAAGTTTATTAACCCTTCAGGTGCTTCACAGGAGCCAAAGCAACTTGGAAGGAAAAAATGAATATTTAACTTTTTAGTCACAAAAATGACCTTTTACAAACTTTTTTTTATTTTCACAAGGGTAAAAGGAGAAAATGGACAGATAAAGTTGTTGTGCAATTTCTCCTGAGTACGCCAATACCCCATATGTGGGGGAAAACCACTGTTTGGGCACACGGCAGAGCTCGTAAGGGAAGGAGCGCAGTTTGACTTTTTCATACCAAAATTGGCTGGAATTGAGATTGGACGCCATGTCGCGTTTGGAGAGTCTCTGATGCGCCTAAACAGTGGAAACCCCCCACAAGTAACACCATTTTGGAAACTAGACCCCCTAAGGAACTTATCTAGATCTGTTGTGAGCACTTTGAACCCCCAAGTGTTTCACAAAAGTTTATAATGCCTGGGAGTGAAAAAAAAAAAAAACAATTTTCCACAAAAATGATTTTTCAGTCCCAAATTTTTTATTTTTCCCAAGAAAATTGGACCCCAAAAGTTGTTGTACAATTTTTCCTGAGTACGCTGATACCCCATATGTGGGGGGAACTGTTTGGGTGCACGGCAGAGCTTGGAAAGGAAGTACTAACGTTTTAGAATGCAGACGTTGATGGGGGTCATGTTCCGTTTGCAGTGCCCCAAATGTGCCTAAACAATGGAAACCCCCCACAAGTGACCCCATTTTGGAAACTAGACCCCTAAGGAACTTATCTAGATCTGTGGTGAGCACTTTGAACCCCCAAGTACTTCACACAAGTTTATAATGCCCGGGCATGAAAATAAAAAATCCTATTTTTTTTCCCACAAAAATGATCTTTTAGTCACCAATTTTTTATTCTCCCGAGGGTAACAGGAGAAATTGGACCACAAAAGTTGTCCAATTTGTCCTGAGTACGCTGCTACCCCATATGTGGGGGGGAACCACTGTTTGGGCGCACGGCAGAGCTCGGAATGGAAGGAGCACCATTTGACTTTTTCCAACCAAAATTGGCTGGAATTGAGATTGGACGCCATGTTGCATTTGGAGAGCCCCTGATGTGCCTAAACAGTGGAAACCCTCCACAAGTGACCCTATTTTGGCAACTAGACCCACCTAAGGAACTTTTCTAGATCTGTGGTGAACAATTTGAACCCCCAAGTGCTTCACACAAGTTTATAACATACAGTCATGGCCAAAAGTTTTGAGAATGACACAAATATTATATTTTCACATGATCTGCTGCCCTCTGGTTTTTATGTGTGTTTGACAGATGTTTTTATCACAGACAGAAATATAATAGTTGCAAACATATGAGTAACAAAAGCTTATATTGACAGTTAGAATGAGTTAATGCAGCAAGTCAATATTTGCAGTGTTGACCCTTCTTCTTCAGGACCTCTGCAATTCTCCCTGGCATGCTCTCAATCAACTTCTGGACCAAATCCTGACTGATAGCAGTCCATTCTTGCACAATCAATGCTTTCATTTTGTCAGAATTTTTAGGTTTTTGTTGTCCACCCGTCTCTTGATGATTGACCACAAGTTCTCAATGGGATTAAGATCTGGGGAGTTTCCAGGCCATGGACCCAAAATCTCTATGTTTTGTTCCCTGAGCCTTTTAGTTATCACCTTTGCTTTATGGCAAGGTGCTCCATCATGCTGGAAAAGGCATTGTTGATCGCCAAACTGCTCTTGGAGGGTTGGGAGAAGTTGCTCTTGGAGGACATTCTGGTACCATTCTTTGTTCATGGCTGTGTTTTTAGGCAAGACTGTGAGAGAGCCGATTCCCTTGGCTGAGAAGCAACCCCACACATGAATGGTTTCAGGATGCTTAACAGTTGGCATGAGACAAGACTGGTGGTAGCGCTCACCTTGTCTTCTCCGAATGAGGCGTTTTCCTGATATCCCAAACAATCGAACAGGGGATTCATCAGAGAAAATAACTTTACCCCAGTCCTCAGCAGTCCACTGCCTGTACCTTTTGCAGAATATCAGTCTGTCCATGATGTTTTTTCTGGAGAGAAGTGGCTTCTTTGCTGCCCTCCTTGAGACCAGGCCTTGCTCCAAGAGTCTCCGACTCACAGTGCGTGCAGATGCACTCACACCTGCCTGCTGCCATTCCTGAGCAAGCTCTGTACTGCTGGTAGGCCATTCCCGCAGCTGAAACACTTTTAGGAGACGGTCCTGGCGCTTGCTGGTCTTTCTTGGGCACCCTGAAGCCTTTTTAGCAACAATGGAACCTCTCTCCTTGAAGTTCTTGATGATGTGATAGATTGTTGACTGAGGTGCAATCTTTCTAGCTGCGATACTCTTCCCTGTTAGGCCATTTTTGTGCATTGCAATGATGACTGCACATGTTTCTTTAGAGATAACCATGGTTAACTGAAGAGAAACCAATGATGCCAAGCACCAGCCTCCTTTTAAAGTGTCCAGTGGTGTCATTCTTACTTAATCATGACAGATTGATCTCCAGCCATGTCCTCATCAACACCCACACCTGTGTTAATGGAGCAATCACTGAAAAGAGGTTAGCTGGTCCTTTTAAGGCATGGCTGAAATATGTTGAAATGTGTTTTGGGGATAAAGTTCATTTTCTAGCCAAATATTGACCTTGCAAGTAATTGCTGTTAAGCTGATCACTCTTTATAACATTCTGGAGTATATGCAAATTGCCATTAGAAAAAGTGAAGCAGTAGACTTTGTAAAAATTAATATTTGTGTCATTCTCAAAACTTTTGGCCATGACTGTAGAGCCGTAAAATAAAAAAATCATTTGTTCCACAAAAATGATCTTTTCACTCCAATTTTTATTTTCCCAAGGGTAACAAGACCCCAAAAGTTATTGTGCACTTTGTCCTGAGTACGCTGATACCCCATATGTGGGGGTAAACCACTGTTTGGGTGCATGGCAGAGCTCGGAAGGGAAGGAGCGCCGTTTGACTTTTTCAACGCAGAATTGGCTGGACGCCATGTCGTGTTTGGAGAGTTCCTGATCTGCCTAAACAGTGGAAACCCCCCACAAATGACACCATTTTGGAAACTAGACCCCTCAAGGAACTTATCTAGATGTGTGGTGAGAACTTTTAACCCCCAGGTGTTTCACTAAAGTTTTTAACACCAAGCATGAAAATAAAAATCACTTTTTCCACAATAATGATTTTTAAGTCCCCAACATTTTATTTTCCCAAGGGTAACAGGAGAAATTGGACCCCAAAAGTTGTTGTCCAATTTGTCCTGAATGCGCTGATACCCAATATGTGGGAGAAAACTACTGTATGGGCAGACGTCGGGGCTTGGAAGGGAAGTAGTGACGTTTTGGATTGCAGACTTTGATGGAATGGTCTGCGGGCGTCATGTCGCATTTGGAGAACCCCTGATGTGCCTAAACAGTGGAAACCTCCCACAAGTGACCCCATTTTGGAAAATAGACCCCACAAGGAACTTATCTAGATGTGTGGTGAGCGATATGAAGCCCCAAGTGCTTCACAGAAGTTTATAACGTACAATCGTAAAAACAAAAAAAAAAAATCATTTTTTTTTTTTACAAAAATGATATTTTCGCCCCCAATTTTTTATTTTCCCAAGGGCAAAAGAACAAATTGGACCCCAAGAGTTATTGTGCTAGTTGTCCTGAGTACGCTGATACTCCATATGTGGGGGTAAACTACTGTTTGGGCGCATGGCAGAGCTCAGAAGTGAAGGAGCACCGTTTGACTTTTTCAACGCAGAATTGAGATCAGACGCCATGTCACATTTGGAGAGCCCCTGATGTGCCTAAACAGTGGAAATCCCCAAATTCTAACTCCAACACTAACCCCAACACACCCCTAACCCTAGTCCCAACCCTAACCATAACCCTAACCACAAACCTAACCCTAACACACCCCTAACCCTAATCCCAAACCTAACCCTAATCCTAACTTTAGCCCCAACCCTAACCCTAACTTTAGCCGCAACCCTAACGGGATAATGGAAATAAATAAATTTTTTAAATTTTATTATTATTTTTATTATTTTTCCCTAAGGGGATGATAAAGGGGGGTTTAATTTTCGATTTCTAGCGGGTTTTTATGATTGGCAGCTGTCACGCTAAAAGACGCTTTTTATTGCAAAAAATAGTTTTTGCAGCACATTTTGAGAGCTATAATTTTTGCATATTTTGGCCCACAGTCATGTGAGGTCTTATTTTTTGCGGTATGAGTTGACGTTTTTATTGGTACCATTTTTGAGCATGTGACATTTTTTGATCGCTTTTTATTTCGATTTTTGGGAGGTTAGAATGAGCAAAAATCAGCAATTCATTTATTTCTTTTGGGGAGGGCGTTTATACCGTTCCGCGTGTGGTAAAATTGATAAAGCAGTTTTATTCTTCGGGTCAGTACGATTACGGCGATACCTCATTTATATCATTTTTTTATGTTTTGGCGCTTTTATACAATAAAAACAATTCTATATAAAAAATGAATATTTTTGCATCGCTTTATTTTGCGAGCTATAACTTTTTTACTTTTTCGCTGATGATGCTGTATGGCAGCTCGTTTTTTGTGGGACAAGATGATGTTTTCAGCGGTACCATGTTTATTTATATCGGTCTTTTTGATCGCGTGTTATTCCACTTTTTGTTCGGCTGTATGATGTTAAAGAATTGATTTTTTGCTTTGTTTTTTTTTAGGGGTTCACTAAAGGGGTTAACTAGTGGGACAGTTCTATAGGGCGGGTCGTTACGGACACGGCGATACCAATTATGTGTACTTTTATTGTTTTGTTTTTTTTTATTTACAGTAAGAAATGAATTTATTGGGGATTTATTTTTTCCTTTATTTTGGAATTTTTTTTTTACACTTGTGATTTTCATTATTTTAACTTTTTTACTTTGTCCCAGGTTGGGAAATCACTGTATAATGTCAGATCGCTGGTCTGACAGTGTGCACAGCACTCTGTCAGACCAGCGATGTGACAGGCAGTGCTGCAGGCTTCCTCAGCGCCTGCTCGCAGAAGGCACTGAGGAAGCAGCCTCCCTGCAGGACACCGCGGCCATATTGGATCTGGGGCCTTGCAGGGAGGAAGGCCTCAGAACAGTGCAATCACATCGCGCTGTTCTGAGGGTCTCAGGGGAGCGCGCAGGGAGGCTTCATGTTTGATCGAGGTGTGCCAGGGGTTAATGTGCCGGGTGTCAGCTGTGATAATCAGCTGACACCCGGCCGCGATCGGCCGATCGCTGAGACGTACTATCCCGTCCATGGTCAGATTGTCCCGGGTTTCATGGACGAGATAGTACGTCGGATGGCAGAAAGGGGTTAAGAGATGAAGGTCAGTCAGTCCGAAAAATTTGGAAAACTTTGAAAGTGTCCGCAAGTGCAGTTGCAAAAACAATCAAGCGCTACAAAGAAACTGGCTCACATGAGGATGGACTCTACATGCCTGGTTCGCACCGTGAACCATGGAGGAGGAGTGATGGTGTGGGGGTGCTTTGCTAGTGACACTGTTGGGGATTTATTCAAAATTGAAGGCATACTGAACCAGCATGGCTACCACAGCATTTGCAGCGGCATGCTATTCTATCTGGTTTGCGTTTAGTTGGACCATCATTTATTTTTAACAGGACAATAACCCCAAACACACCTCCAGGTTATGTAAGGGCTATTTGACCAAGAAGGAGAGTGATGGGGTGCTACACCAGATGACCTGGCCTCCACAGTCACCAGACCTGAACCCAATCGAGATGGTTTGGGTTGAGCTGGACCGCAGAGTGAAGGCAAAAGGGCCAACAAGTGCTAAGCATCTCTGGGAACGCCTTCAAGACTGTTGGAAGACCATTTCCGGTGACTACCTCTTGAAGCTCATCAAGAGAATGCCAAGAGTGTGCAAAGCACTCATCAAAGCAAAAGGTGGCTACTTTGAAGAACCTAGAATATAAGACATAATTTCAGTTGTTTCACACTTTTTTGTTAAGTATATAATTCCACATGTGTTAATTCATAGTTTTGATGCCTTCAGTATGAATGTACAATTTTCATAGTCATGAAAATACAGAAAAATCTTTAAATGAGAGGTTGTGTCCAAACTTTTGGTCTGTACTGTACATACCTAAAAGAACAAGCCAGACTGCAGTTGTGGCATACTTACTTTATATAACACCAAGAAAAATTGTAGGTGCCGTGACGCAAACTTCTAGCACAGTATTTCCCAAGCTGTATATTTTGATTTCCCTATGTTCCTTCAGCATGGAATAGACTGTCACACATTCTGCCTCCAAACTGCCACCTTTATTCTAAAGAGCCATATTGTTGCATTTGAAAGATGCTCAAAATGTTCCAAAATTCACTTGCCATGTGTATAAAAATACTTATATAGTCGCTAGTTATATGGAAATTAGCTTGGACTATTTCCCCAGACTAACCAGCCTCTGGTGTTGTGATCATGCACCCTCAGTGTGACTGACATCTTCACTATACCTGTTAAAGCTTCAATGCATAGAATGTCACGCAGGTGAGTGTTGTCATGCACTAGTCCTGGCTCATTAGCATATCATTAGTGGGGATACAAAAGTGTAATTTATGCAAATACTAAGCAACTTTTGGAACTTTAATGATTTCAATGAAAAACAGCTCTGAAAGATAAATGTAACGCTTTCGGTAACCTGATATGTCTCCCTTAAAGTAGTTGGCCTCAGTAGAGTAGATTACAAATATATTGTTATATGGAGTTTAGTGCCAATGACTTAATTTGTAAAGCACCACCTCCTTGTTTGGCATAGTCTTCTAGAGTGACTGCCTATGCCTAGCGGAAAAAAAAACATCTTGCAACACTGGCTTTCTGCTGCCAGCATGCATGTACCATATAAAATAAAAACAATGAATTCATGGTATTGATTATTTTGTGTCTGCATATTGTCTTTTTATGATTTTTTTTTTATTATTTTATATGGTACATGCATGTTGTTGAAGTGCTTCACAAAGAGTTAAATCTACTCACCTTGTGATTTAATTTACAATTAGCCCTGACTTATTTACCTGTTTGCTCCATGAAAGGTTTTTAAGCCTCCAGTCTGACGACCATGATTAAGACCTGAGTGTCGAAACGCGTCGGTTGGTAGCTCTCTGGGATCTATATGTTGTCCGTATTGTGCCTGTGTTATGAATTTTTCCCATTCAAGACTAAGTTTTATATTTTTCTATGCTGTAGTACTTTTTTTTCTTCATTCTTTGGAACTTCCATGCATGGTACTCATTCTTGGAAAGAGACTGCAAATGGTGAGCTGACTTTTCCCATTCCCTATTCCTTTTTTCAAACAAAAATGAATAGTTCATTTTTCTGGTTGAATCAGCTTGAAAGTCGCCACTTTGTTATACAGCTCTGGCAAAAATTAAGAGACCACTGCAAAATTTTCACTTTGTCTGATTTTTCTGTTTGTATTTATTTTCAGAAAATGAGAAAAGGTCAAAATAACAAAAAAAAAATGCAGTGCTTGCAGACTTCAAATAATGCTAAGAAAACAAGTTCATAACCATTTCAAAACAACAATACTAATGTATTAACTCAGGAAGAGTTCAGAAATCAATATTTTGTGGATTAACCATGATTTTTAATCACAGTTCTCATGCATGCTTTCCACCAGTCTTTCACACTGCTTTTGGGTGAACTTATGCCACTCCTGGTACAAAAATTTAAGCAGTTCTTTGTTTGATGGCTGATGACTATCCATCTTCCTCCCGATTACATTCCAGAGGTTTTCAATGGGGTTCAGGTCTGGAGATTGGGCTGGCAATGACAGGGATTTGATGTGGTGGTCCTTCATCCACACATTGATTGACCTAGCTGTGTGGCATGGCGCATTGTTCTGCTGGAAAAAACAGTCCTCAGAGTTGGGGAACATTGCCTGAGCAGAAGGAATCAACTGTTTTTTCAGGATAACCTTGTATGCGTCTCGATTCATAAGTCTTTCGCAAAGATTAACCTGCTCAATTCCAGCCTTGCTGAAGCATCCCCAGATCATCACCGATCCTCCACCAAATTTCACAGTGGGTGCAAGACATTGAGGCTTGTACGCCTCTCCAGGTCTCCGTCTAGCCATTAGACGACCAGGTGTTGGGCAAAGCTGAAAATTAGACTCATCAGAGAAGATTACCTTAAGCCAGTCCTCTATGGTCCAATCCTTATGGTCTTTGGCAAACTTCAGCCTGGCTCTCCTTTGCTTCTCATTGATGAAAGGCATTTTTCTAGCTTTACATGACTTAAGCCCTGCCTCTAGAAGCCTGTTACGTACTGTTCTTGCCATGCACTTCACCCTAGCTTCCATTT
This sequence comes from Oophaga sylvatica, assembly GCA_033576555.1. Lineage (NCBI taxonomy): Eukaryota > Metazoa > Chordata > Amphibia > Anura > Dendrobatidae > Oophaga > Oophaga sylvatica. Next base: position 210,136,534 of record JARQOD010000002.1, read on the forward strand.
GTTTTGTAGGTCACTTGGATGTCATCCTGCGGTTGCTGAGTGACATTAGAATAAGACGATGGTCATCCCGGTCAGTTGAGAGTCGTTTTCGCCCTCTGCCAATGTGTAGCTTTGTTGTCCCCAATGTCTGCTGCTTGACCTTGATGTAATGGACTGCCGTCTTAGAAATTTTAAGGATGGAGGCAACATGACACTCACTGCATCCCTCTGCTAGTAAAGCCAGAATTGAGCCCTTATTTTCCTCAATCAAGAGTTTTCAACTCCTTTGGCATGGTTTAAAATTAATTTTTTCATTCCTATTACTTTTGGGATATTACTAGCACTTGTTTTGCCATCCAGCTTGTCCTATTGCAAGAGGACTGTGAACACCACAGCAGTGTTTTTTTATACTTTCCTTCGTTAAATAAGATTTGGTTCAGGTAATCACCTAATCAGAAGCACATTGTGTACAGCACAGGTGTACTCTGGTTGGAATTCAACGGACACTGGAATGGAATAGCTGTCAGAAAGGTAGAGAAGCTGATTTTTATAAAAACTGTGCAGTGGTCTCTTAATTTTTGCTAGAGCTGTTTATGGAATTAAAAAAAAAAAAAAAGAAAAAACAACAGTTCGCAGAGCCACAACAAAAGATGTCCAAAGAGGCACTAGAAAAGAGGCTTTAAAGGGGTGGTCCGAAGTCAAAGTGCCGTAAGTTTCATTCTAAATACCTTTTTAATGCGATAATCTAAACTAATTTCTAATATACTTGCATTAAAAATTTCCTACTGTTCCCCAACTACACTAACTGCTTTTCTACTTTTCCCCCCTACAACTTCCTTTCTGATGACGCTTCTTTTGAGAATCCCAGTGCACGCTAGATACTCAAACAAAGTGTCATCAGGTGACAGAGGGTGCAGATACTGCTGCAGCTCCTCCTCCTCCTCCCAGAAACGAAGCATCAGTGATGCTCGTTTCAGAATTGAGACTATACCTTGAACACTGCACAATTACAGAGCGTGCTATGTTGCCAGCTCAGATCAGCAGTGAGGAGCCGACAATAGAGTGGTATCACAACAGATCATTCAGGTGAAGCCACTGGTCTCTGCACACCGGTTAGTGTAACACTGCTGATCTGAGCCAGCAACATAGCACGCGCTATGATTGTGCACAGCGCACAAGGACTAGCCCCGCCTGAAATGAGTGTCTCTGATGATGCTTCATTTCAGGGAGGGGGCAATGGATGCAGCAGTGACAGCAGCCTAGGCAACCTGATGACGCTTCATTCGAGTTTCAAAGAATTCATTGGAATACTCCAAGGAACCATCATCAGAAAAGAAGTAGGGGGAAAAAAAAAGTAAAAAAGTAGTTAAATAGTGTAGTTAGGGAAAGGTAGGGGATTTTTAATGCAAGTATATTAGAAATTAGTTTAGAATATGACACTAAATAAATTGGGATTCAGAACAAAATTTACTTTAAATTCGGACACCACCAGCTTTTTCAAGAAGCCCCTCTCTAAAAGATAACAAACATGCAAACCCTAATAAAAAAAAAGCTTTAAACTGCTAAAGAATGATCATAAAATGACTCTAATCAGAGACATGTATCGTGTGCAAAATAAGCAAATGCAAATTGTTATTGACACAGTACTTATACCTCATTCTTTACACAGTTCGACAGTCCTGTCGAGAATCCACAGGGCATATAATCATATCTTTTACATTGTTGTTTTTATTCACAATCTACGACAGATACAAAAAAGAAACTAAAATGACCTGTATCAGATTGTGCAATTTAGGCTTCCCAAATTATCACTTGTAATACAGCAACCACTTTATTATAATCAACTTTAGAAAAATTTAGACAATGAACTTAATTGTGTGCCAGTAAACTGTCAGCTACAATATTGACAGATGTATTCTCTGGTATTTACTCACTTTTACAAAGGATACAAATAATTTACAAGGATGTGTAATTTCTAGATACTGAATGGTTTAAAACAGTTTTATTTAACCATTCCTTCACTTTACTACTGTGTATTAATTTATGCGCTTCCCTTACCCCGTAGACCCCCGGTATATGACTCGAGTATAAACTGAGAGGGGCACTTTCAGCCTTAAAAAATGGGCTGAAAATCTCAGCTTATACTTGAGTATATTTGGTACTTTGAATAGGGTGTTGGGGTCGTAGTCAATGTGCATCAGGCTGATAAATTTGTAGTAACTAGTCGGTTATATACTAATCATCCTTGTTAAGCCTCGAACATACAACCGTTTTTCTCGTCCAAGCGCCATCAATGGTTTTCACGGATGGCACTTGTACATATGGTTTTCTAAGGGTTATGTACACATCCGATTTTTTCCTTGGACCAAGTGGTCAGAAGAAAAATCATAATCATGTGTCGGTTCAAAATTGGCAATATAAGTCTATGTGTTTGACAAAAAATAGACCGTACTCAAAAAAAATGGTGAAAAAAATAACTGTTGGAGTGGTGCTTTAATAATTATGTAAAAATGATCTTTTACTTTAAAACATACTGGTCTGGAAATAATTTTTTTAAATCAATATAAGAGGTGTAACCAATATTTAGAAGCTGAAAGGTGGGACTTGGCTATGAGGCTAGAGGCACAGCACTGAGGCGCCATATGAAGGTTGAAGAATTGTGATTGTGTTTTGATGCAGTTTTTGTGCCTGTTTCATGAGCTACAGTTGAAGAGATTAATCTTCCTACATTTGACCTTTTAATAGATCCACTCCTCTGACCTTAAAAAGTGCAAAAAAGCAAAAAAAATATTTTGCAACCATTCACATTCTATGTTCACAGTACTGCATGAGGAAAAGTGTAACTGAAGTTTTAATGTTTATTTCATAAATCGATAGGACACATGAAAATAAGCAACTTTGTAATATATCTTATCAGAGAAATTTGCTTCTTTGCCAAAATTAGTATCAAAATTCTTAATTCTGAGGTAAAATCTGTATTCAGTGCAGACAGACTTTCCCATTACTGAGATGGGAGATGGCAGTTACTACTGATAAGATTCTATGTAGGCAGGCGGGACAGTAGGAGGGAGGAGCACTGTCTTAACCCCTTAGTGACAGAGCCATTTTGCAGCTTAATGACAGGGCCAATTTTTACAATTCTGACCACTGTCACTTTATGAGGTTATAACTCTGGAACGCTTTAACGAATCCAGCTGATTCTGAGATTATTTTTTCGTGACATATTGTACTTCACGTTAGTGGTAAAATTTCTTTGATATGACTTGTGTTTATTTATGAAAAAAATGGAAATATGGCGAAAATTTTGAAAATTTAACAATTTTCAAACTTTAAATTTTTATGCCCTAAAATCAGAGAGATATGTCACACAAATTTCTTAATAAATAACATTTCCCACATGTCTACTTTACATCAGCACAATTTTGGGAACAAAATTTTTTTTTGTTATGAAGTTATAAGGGTTAAAAGTTGACCAGCGATTTCTTATTTTTACAACACCATTTTTTTTTTTAGGGACCACATCACATTTGAAGTCACTTTGAGGGGTCTATATGATAGAAAATACCCAAAAGTGACACCATTCTAAAAACTGCACCCTTCAAGGTGCTCAAAACCACATTCAAGAAGTTTATTAACCCTTTACGTGCTTCACAGGAACTGAAGCAATGTGGAAGGAAAAAATTAACATTTAACTTTTTTTGCAAAAACTTTACTTCGGAACCAATTTTTTTTATTTTCACAACTGTTAAAAGAAAAAATGAACCACAAAATTTGTTGTGCAATTTCTCCTGAATCAGCCGATACCCCATATGTGGGGGTAAACCACTTTTTGGGCGCACGGCAGAGGTCGCAAGGGAAGGAGCGACATTTGACTTTTTCAACGCAGAATTAGCTGGACGCCATGTCGCGTTTGTAGAGGCCCTGATGTGTCTAAACAGTGGAAACCCATCACAAGTGACCCCATTTTGGAAACTAGACCCCCTAAGGAACTTATCTAGATGTGTGGTGAGCACTTTGAACCTCCAAGTGCTTCACAGAAGTTTATAACATAGAACAGTGAAAATAAAAAATCATATTATTTCCACAAAAACAATCTTTTCACCCCAATTTTTATTTTCCCAAGGGTAACAAGACCCCAACAGTTTTTGTGCAATTTGTCCTGAGCATGCTGATACCCCATATGTGGGGGTAAACCACTGTTTGGGTGCATGGCAGAGCTTAGAAGGGAAGGAGCGCCGTTTGACTTTTTCAACGTAGAAATGGCTGGATGTCATGTCGTGTTTGTAGAGGCCCTGATGTGTCTAAACAGTGGAAACCCATCACAAGTGACCCCATTTTGGAAACTAGACCCCCTAAGGAACTTATCTAGATGTGTGGTGAGCACTTTGAACCTCCAAGTGCTTCACAGAAGTTTATAACATAGAACAGTGAAAATAAAAAATCATATTTTTTCCACAAAAACAATCTTTTCACCCCAATTTTTATTTTCCCAAGGGTAACAAGACCCCAAAAGTTTTTGTGCAATTTGTCCTGAGCATGCTGATACCCCATATGTGGGGGTAAACCACTGTTTGGGTGCATGGCAGAGCTTGGAAGGGAAGGAGCGCCGTTTGACTTTTTCAACGCAGAATTGGCTGGATGCCATGTCGCGTTTGTAGAGGCCCTAATGTGTCTAAACAGTGGAAACCCCCCACAAGTGACACCATTTTGGAAACTAGACCCCCTAAGGAACTTATATAGATGTGTGGTGAGCACTTTGAATCCCCAAGTGCTTCACAGAAGTTTATAACTCCCGGGCATGAAAATAAAAAGTCATATTTTTACCACAAACCTGATCGTTTAGTCCCCAATTTTTTATTTTCCCAAGGGTAACAGGAAAAATTAGACCACATAAGTTGTTGTCCAATTTGTCCTGAGTACGCTGATACCCCATATGTGGGGGGGACCACTGTTTGGGCGCACGGCAGGGCTTGATAGGGAAGGAGTGCCGTTTGACTTTTTCAAACCAAAATTGGCTGGAATTGAAATTGGACGCCATGTCGCGTTTGGAGAGCCCCTGATACGCCTAAACAGTGGAAACCCCCCACAAATGACACCATTTTGGAAACTAGACCCCTTAAGGAACTTATCTAGATGTGTGGTGAGCACTTTGAACCCCCAAGTGCTTCACAGAAATTTATAAACGTAGAGCCGTGAAAATAAAAAATCATTTTTTTCCTCAAAATTGATTCTTTAGCCCGCTATTTTTTTTATTTTCCCAAGGGTAACAGGAGAAATTGGACCCCAAAAGTTGTTGTGCAATTTTTCCTGAGTACGCTGATACCCCATATGTGGGGTGAAACCACTGTTTGGGTGCATGGGAGTGCTTGGAAGGGAAGGAGCACCATTTTGTAATGCAGACTTTGATGGAATGTTCTGCGTGTGTCATGTTGTGTTTGCAGAGCCCTTGATGTGCCTAAAGAGTAGAAACCCCCTGCAAGTGACACCATTTTGGAAACGAGACCCCTTAAGGAACTTATCTAGATGTGTGGTGAGCACTTTGAACCCCCAAGTGTTTCACAGAAATTTATAAACGCAGAGCTGTGAAAATAAAAAATCATTTTTTTCTCAAAAATGATTTTTTTAGCCAGCTATTTTTTTTTTCCCAAGGGTAACAGGAGAAATTAGAACCCCAAAATTGGTGTGCAATTTGTCCTGAGTACGCTGATACCCCATATGTTGGGGTAAACCACTGTTTGGGCGCACGGCAGGGCTCGGAAGGGAGGGAGCGCCATTTGACTTTTTGAACGCCACGTCGTGTTTGGAGACCCGCTGATGTGCCTAAATAGTGGAAACCCCTCAATTCTAGCTCCAACCCTAACCCCAACACACCCCTAACCCTAATCCCAACCCTAATCCTAACCTAAATCCCAACCCTAATTTCAACCCTAATTGTAACCCTAACCTTAATTGTAACCCTAACTCTAATTGAAACCCCTAACCCTAATTTTAACCCTAACCCTAATTGTAACCCTAACCCTAATTCTAACCCTAATTATAACCCTAACCCTAAGGCTAAGTACATTTTGCGTTTTACCAGCCCGTTCAACACATAGCGTTGACGGGCTGGTAACGGTATAGCATAACACGATCACGTTATGCTATACCCGCTAGCGCAGATGAATCAGCAGATGATTCATCTGCGCTAGCGGTGACAGAGCCCAAACGCTGCAGCCCGCGTCCGAGGCTCCATCACTGAATGATGACACGTCGCGAACGCATGCTGCTTTATGGCATGCGTCGCGATGCGCCCTCAAATGGGGGTGAATGGCAGCATTAACGGACTGCGTTACACCGCGTTATAATGCAGTCCGTCTAACGGACTGCCATAACGCAGTATGAACCCAGCCTAACCCTAACTCTAATTATAACCCTAACCCTAATGCTAACCCTAACCCTAATGCTAACCCTAACCCTAATTATAACCCTAACCCTAATTATAACCCTAACGGAAAAATGAAAATAAATATAATTTCTATTTTTTTTATATGTCCCTAACTAAGGGGTGATAAATGGGGGTTATGTACTGTTTTTTTTATTTTGATCACTGTGATAGTTTATAGATGTGTGGTGAGCACTTTGAATCCCCAAGTGCTTCACAGAAGTTTATAACTCCCGGGCATGAAAATAAAAAGTCATATTTTTACCACAAACCTGATCGTTTAGTCCCCAATTTTTTATTTTCCCAAGGGTAACAGGAAAAATTAGACCACAAAAGTTGTTGTCCAATTTGTCCTGAGTACGCTGATACCCCATATGTGGGGGGGACCACTGTTTGGGCGCACGGCAGGGCTTGATAGGGAAGGAGTGCCGTTTGACTTTTTCAAACCAAAATTGGCTGGAATTGAAATTGGACGCCATGTCGCGTTTGGAGAGCCCCTGATACGCCTAAACAGTGGAAACCCCCCACAAATGACACCATTTTGGAAACTAGACCCCTTAAGGAACTTATCTAGATGTGTGGTGAGCACTTTGAACCCCCAAGTGCTTCACAGAAATTTATAAACGTAGAGCCGTGAAAATAAAAAATCATTTTTTTCCTCAAAATTGATTCTTTAGCCCGCTATTTTTTTTATTTTCCCAAGGGTAACAGGAGAAATTGGACCCCAAAAGTTGTTGTGCAATTTTTCCTGAGTACGCTGATACCCCATATGTGGGGTGAAACCACTGTTTGGGTGCATGGGAGTGCTTGGAAGGGAAGGAGCACCATTTTGTAATGCAGACTTTGATGGAATGTTCTGCGGGTGTCATGTTGTGTTTGCAGAGCCCTTGATGTGCCTAAAGAGTAGAAACCCCCTGCAAGTGACACCATTTTGGAAACTAGACCCCCTAAGGAGCTTATCTAGATGTGTGGTGAGCACTTTGAACCCCCAAGTGCTTCACAGAAATTTATAAACGCAGAGCCGTGAAAATAAAAAATAATTTTTTTCCTCAAAAATGATTGTTTTAGCCAGCTATTTTTTATTTTCCCAAGGGTAACAGGAGAAATTAGAACCCTAAAATTGGTGTGCAATTTGTCTTGAGTACGCTGATACCCCATATGTTGGGGTACACCACTGTTTGGGCGCACGGCAGGGCTCGGAAGGGAGGGAGCGCCATTTGACTTTTTGAACGCCACGTCGTGTTTGGAGACCCCCTGATGTGTCTAAACAGTGGAAAACCCCCACAAGTGACCCCATTTTGGAAACTAGACCCCTTAAGGAACTTATCTAGATGTGTGGTGAGCACTTTGAACCCCCAAGTGTTTCACAGAAATTTATAAACGCAGAGCTGTGAAAATAAAAAATCATTTTTTTTCTCAAAAATGATTTTTTTAGCCAGCTATTTTTTATTTTCCCAAGGGTAACAGGAGAAATTAGAACCCCAAAATTGGTGTGCAATTTGTCCTGAGTACGCTGATACCCCATATGTTGGGGTAAACCACTGTTTGGGCGCACGGCAGGGCTCGGAAGGGAGGGAGCGCCATTTGACTTTTTGAACGCCACGTCGTGTTTGGAGACCCCCTGATGTGTCTAAACAGTGGAAAACCCCCACAAGTGACCCCATTTTGGAAACTAGACCCCTTAAGGAACTTATCTAGATGTGTGGTAAGCACTTTGAACCCCCAAGTGTTTCACAGAAATGTATAAACGCAGAGCTGTGAAAATAAAAAATAATTTTTTTCTCAAAAATGATTTTTTTTAGCCAGCTATTTTTTATTTTCCCAAGGGTAACAGGAGAAATTAGATCCCCAAAATTGGTGTGCAATTTGTCCTGAGTACGCTGATACCCCATATGTTGGGGTAAACCACTGTTTGGGCGCACGGCAGGGCTCGGAAGGGAGGGAGCGCCATTTGACTTTTTGAACGCCACGTCGTGTTTGGAGACCCGCTGATGTGCCTAAATAGTGGAAACCCCTCAATTCTAGCTCCAACCCTAACCCCAACACACCCCTAACCCTAATCCCAACCCTAATCCTAACCTAAATCCCAACCCTAATTTCAACCCTAATTGTAACCGTAACCTTAATTGTAACCCTAACTCTAATTGTAACCCTAACCCTAATTTTAACCCTAACCCTAATTGTAACCCTAACCCTAATTCTAACCCTAATTATAACCCTAACCCTAAGGCTAAGTACATTTTGCGTTTTACCAGCCCGTTCAACACATAGCGTTGACGGGCTGGTAACGGTATAGCATAACACGATCGCGTTATGCTATACCCGCTAGCGCAGATGAATCAGCAGATGATTCATCTGCGCTAGCGGTGACGGAGCCCAAACGCTGCAGCCCGCGTCCGAGGCTCCATCACTGAATGATGACACGTCGCGAACGCATGCTGCTTTACGGCATGCGTCGCGATGCGCCCTCAAATGGGGGTGAATGGCAGCATTAACGGACTGCGTTACACCGCGTTATAATGCAGTCCGTCTAACTGACTGCCATAACGCAGTATGAACCCAGCCTAACCCTAACTCTAATTATAACCCTAACCCTAATGCTAACCCTAACCCTAATGCTAACCCTAACCCTAATTATAACCCTAACCCTAATTATAACCCTAACGGAAAAATGAAAATAAATATAATTTCTATTTTTTTTTATATGTCCCTAACTAAGGGGGTGATAAATGGGGGGTTATGTACTGTTTTTTTTATTTTGATCACTGTGATAGTTTATAGATGTGTGGTGAGCACTTTGAATCCCCAAGTGCTTCACAGAAGTTTATAACTCCCGGGCATGAAAATAAAAAGTCATATTTTTACCACAAACCTGATCGTTTAGTCCCCAATTTTTTATTTTCCCAAGGGTAACAGGAAAAATTAGACCACAAAAGTTGTTGTCCAATTTGTCCTGAGTACGCTGATACCCCATATGTGGGGGGGACCACTGTTTGGGCGCACGGCAGGGCTTGATAGGGAAGGAGTGCCGTTTGACTTTTTCAAACCAAAATTGGCTGGAATTGAAATTGGACGCCATGTCGCGTTTGGAGAGCCCCTGATACGCCTAAACAGTGGAAACCCCCCACAAATGACACCATTTTGGAAACTAGACCCCTTAAGGAACTTATCTAGATGTGTGGTGAGCACTTTGAACCCCCAAGTGCTTCACAGAAATTTATAAACGTAGAGCCGTGAAAATAAAAAATCATTTTTTTCCTCAAAATTGATTCTTTAGCCCGCTATTTTTTTTATTTTCCCAAGGGTAACAGGAGAAATTGGACCCCAAAAGTTGTTGTGCAATTTTTCCTGAGTACGCTGATACCCCATATGTGGGGTGAAACCACTGTTTGGGTGCATGGGAGTGCTTGGAAGGGAAGGAGCACCATTTTGTAATGCAGACTTTGATGGAATGTTCTGCGGGTGTCATGTTGTGTTTGCAGAGCCCTTGATGTGCCTAAAGAGTAGAAACCCCCTGCAAGTGACACCATTTTGGAAACTAGACCCCCTAAGGAGCTTATCTAGATGTGTGGTGAGCACTTTGAACCCCAAGTGCTTCACAGAAATTTATAAACGCAGAGCTGTAAAAATAAAAAATCATTTTTTTTCTCAAAAATGATTTTTTTAGCCAGCTATTTTTTATTTTCCCAAGGGTAACAGGAGAAATTAGAACCCCAAAATTGGTGTGCAATTTGTCCTGAGTACGCTGATACCCCATATGTTGGGGTAAACCACTGTTTGGGCGCACGGCAGGGCTCGGAAGGGAGGGAGCGCCATTTGACTTTTTGAACGCCACGTCGTGTTTGGAGACCCCCTGATGTGTCTAAACAGTGGAAAACCCCCACAAGTGACCCCATTTTGGAAACTAGACCCCTTAAGGAACTTATCTAGATGTGTGGTAAGCACTTTGAACCCCCAAGTGTTTCACAGAAATGTATAAACGCAGAGCTGTGAAAATAAAAAATAATTTTTTTCTCAAAAATGATTTTTTTTAGCCAGCTATTTTTTATTTTCCCAAGGGTAACAGGAGAAATTAGATCCCCAAAATTGGTGTGCAATTTGTCCTGAGTACGCTGATACCCCATATGTTGGGGTAAACCACTGTTTGGGCGCACGGCAGGGCTCGGAAGGGAGGGAGCGCCATTTGACTTTTTGAACGCCACTGTCGTGTTTGGAGACCCCCTGATGTGCCTAAATAGTGGAAACCCCTCAATTCTAGCTCCAACCCTAACCCCAACACACCCTAACCCTAATCCCAACCCTAATCCTAACCTAAATCCCAACCCTAATTTCAACCCTAATTGTAACCCTAACCTTAATTGTAACCCTAACTCTAATTGTAACCCTAACCCTAATTTTAACCCTAACCCTAATTGTAACCCTAACCCTAATTCTAACCCTAATTCTAACCCTAACCCTAAGGCTAAGTACATTTTGCGTTTTACCAGCTCGTTCAACACATAGCGTTGACGGGCTGGTAACGGTATAGCATAACACGATCGCGTTATGCTATACCCGGTAGCGCAGATGAATCAGCAGATGATTCATCTGCGCTAGCGGTGACGGAGCCCAAACGCTGCAGCCCGCGTCCGAGGCTCCATCACTGAATGATGACACGTCGCGAACGCATGCTGCTTTACGGCATGCGTCGCGATGCGCCCTCAAATGGGGGTGAATGGCAGCATTAACGGACTGCATTACACCGCGTTATAATGCAGTCCGTCTAACGGACTGCCATAACGCAGTATGAACCCAGCCTAACCCTAACTCTAATTATAACCCTAATGCTAACCCTAACCCTAATGCTAACCCTAACCCTAATTATAACCCTAACCCTAATTATAACCCTAACGGAAAAATGAAAATAAATATAATTTCTATTTTTTTTTATATGTCCCTAACTAAGGGGGTGATAAATGGGGGGTTATGTACTGTTTTTTTTATTTTGATCACTGTGATAGTTTATCACAGTGATCAAAATGCACTTTTATGAGAATGAATGAAAAAATTTTGAATCTGCCGCCAAGCAGATCGGCGGGCGCACTGTGCATGCGCCCGCCATTTTTTTTTTCCAGGAAGAAGACGCCGGGATCCTGGGGCCTGCGGGAGGACGGAGGACACCGGTCAGTATAGGGGGGGCGATCGGGGGACCGGGGAACCCTCATTTTCTCCCCTCTGATGTGCGATCACATCAGAGGGGAGAGAAATCTTTTTTTTTGCGGTCGCCGTTATGCTGTATAGCGGCGATCGCAACACCGGGATCGGTGAATACCGACCCGGATCATGTTCTCTGGGGTCTCGGCTACCCCCGGTAGCCGAGACCCCAGAGAAAATTGCCCATCCCCCCAGCACATCGCGGCGGGCGCACTGAGCATATTCTCAATGGCGGTGGCATCAGGGGACAACGGAGGGCCCTGGGGCGAGAAGAGGGGGATTGCGGGCCACATGGGGGTCCCGGGGACCCTTTTTCTCTCTCCTCGGATGTCCGATGACATCAGAGGAGAGAGAAATTAAATGGCACATTTTTTTTTTTTTGTTGCGATCGCCGTTAAAGGGTTAATAACGGCGATCGCAACATCGGTGTCGGTAAAAACCGACCCGATTCATGTTCTCTGGGGACCCCGGAGAAAATGCACCTCTGGGGGGCGCTATTCACTTTTTCCACAGCGCCGTTAATTAACGGCGCTGTGGTTTAAGTACCCTTAATGACCGCCGTTAAAAGGCGTATCGGCGGTCGTTAAGGGGTTAAACTCCTCACTCCTCCCATCTACTGTCATCTCCTATCTCAGTAAAGGGAAAGTCTTCACTGAATACAGATTCTACATCAGAACTGCGAATTTTGATAAAGACTGACCAATTCTATAAGAGCAAATTTTCTGACAAAGTTGCTTTTTTTTTTTTCCAACATGTTTTATTGATTTAAAGAGTATTACAATAAAAGATAATCATACAAGTCTTGAAGTAACAAGCTTATTTGACAGACGTAAAACTCAAAATATTGATTTAAAGAGCATTGCCAAAAAGTAAGTCATACAGGTTTGAAGGTATCAAGCTTATTTGACGCTTATTTGACAGGTATAATACTCATAAATGTCCCCCCACCACCCTCAACCCTCCCATCCCCCCAACATATAAACCCCTAAAGTGACCCTGCATTTGATTAACAATCAACAAGTTCTAGGAATAGGATTATGTCCGCTAATTTTCTGAAGAAGATACCACTGGGTGTTTTCAAAATGTGTCCTTAATTTGTCCCTGGTGTCCTGAGACAGAGATGGGATGAACAATGACCATGTACTTAAAAATTTCCCAGTCAATTTCTCTTTATTTGTCAGGGTATCTAGCCAGTCCATTAGAAAAATATACATTATTTTGGAGTATATGAGAGATTTGGGTGGTGGCAATGGATTTAGCCAGTGCTGCAAGATACTTTTCCTGGCAGCTGAGGCCCATATTATCAACATGGCCTTAACATGTTTGGGGAATTTGTGTTGAGAGCTGTCTAGAATATTAAATATTGCCCATTGCGGCGTCAAAGGAAACAATATCCCACCAAGATTCTGCAATTCGGCATGGATAGACTGCCATAATTTTTGCACTTTGGGGCATCCCCACATGTGATGAAATATGTCTGTGTTTCCTATCCCGCATTTGGAACAGGTGAATGTGCCCCCTGGAGACATCCTAGACTTAATGTGTGGGGTAATATAAGCTCTATGAAGGAGTAATAAAGACATGTCTGCATAACTGCTGGAGGGGATCACCTTCCGTTGCATCAAAGTGGCATCTAAGATTTCCCCGACTGTGATGTTCTGTATATCATTAACCCATCGTGCTGGACCTGTCTTTTTGCCCTCCCATGACCATTGCTTACGCAACAGTGTGTAAATACTGCTTGTCGAGGCTATCTGCACCCTGGCGGTCCTAAGGAAGCCATCCAAAGCGTTCCTCCCTCTTTCTCCACCTCGAGTAGGTATGCCTTTCAAAGTTAAGCTCCTTGCTTGAAGAAAAAGGAAGAGCTTGTTTACAAATGTTGGGAAACGTTGTGCTGCTATGTCAAATGCAAGCATGGAGAATCTATCATCTAATAGGTCAGCTGCCAAGATGCAACCCTGCCCAGCTAGCTCAATGTAAGATAAGGGTGGTTTACCTCCCATAAAGCCCGGGTTACCCAGAAAGGGCACAAAAAGAGAGACATCGCTTCTCAAATGACATAGTCTCCTGCATTTCCTCCACGTCTGTATAGTTTGCCATAAGGTGGGGTGGTTTCTTATGTCTGCAATAAGGTCATCGTTGGCCATATGTAGTAATGCTGGTAAGGAGACATGGGGACTTAATTGTTGGTCTAAAAGTACGTTTGTGAAATGTGAGCTACCTCTTAACCAATCAATGGTGTATCTGAGATTTGCTGCTAGATTGTTCTTTGCAATGTCTGGGAAATTGATGCCACCCTCCTCCTTTGGGGCTTGTAGTTTGATTAGACCTATACGTGTACGCTTTTTGTCTCCCCAAATAAAATTCCTAAAAGCAGTGTTTAGAGTTTTAACATCAGCACGTGTCAACAAAATAGGTAATGTTTGGAAAATATACAATAGTTTTGGAAATATTATCATCTTAATTAAATGACATCTTCCGGAAAAAGACAAAGTAAAGTGTTTCCAGGAGTTTAGAAGGTTAAATATGGACGTAATTAGGGGTCTAATATTAATGTGGTATAAGGACGCCAAATCTGCCGGGAGGTGGACAACCAAATATTTGATTGATGATGTGCTCCATTGGAAATGAAGTGTCGAGTTATTTAATTTCCCTTGCTCAAACAGAGCCAGTGCCTCTGATTTATTATAATTTACTTTAAAGCCTGAGCATTTGCCAAAATGATTTAGGGCCTCCATGATAACTGGTATTGCCGCATTGGGATTGGAGATGAATAGGAGTATATCGTCGGCAAATGCCGCAATTTTGAGTGAGGTGGAGCCTACCTCTATGCCCCTGTATATTGAAGAATTTTGGAGAGTTCTAAGTAAAGGATCTAAAGCAAGGTTAAAAAGTAAGGGCGACAAGGGGCAGCCCTGACGCGTTCCTCTCTGGATTTCAAATGTGGAAGAGAGTAAACCATTTATGGCCAATCTGGACACCGGGTTTTTATATAACAACTTTATCGCCTCACAGAACCATGGACCAAAGTTTCTAAACTCCAGGATATCGAGGAGATAATCCCATGCAACCCTGTCAAACGCTTTGTCAGCATCCAGGCTGACCACAATAGACTCTAAACAGCCATGAGATTTTCCATAAGAGATAGCTCCCAAAGCCGTCCGTATGTTATGGATTTACCATGGACAAACCCAATTTGTTGAGGCAATATCAGGTTGGGGATTCTTTTTTGCACTCGATTTGCTAGTATTTTAGTGAAAATTTTAAAGTTGGAATTTAAAAGCGAGATTGGTCTATATCCTTCCACTAGTGAAGGATCTTTGCCCGGTTTGGGGAGCACTATTATGTCTGCTTCATTGAAACGGTCCGGGAGCTGCCCCGATCGAACCAACTGATTAAAGACTTCACAAATATGTGTCCCTATACTGCCTCCCAATATTTTGTAAAATTCATTGCTATACCCATCAGGGCCCGGAGATTTAGAGAGCTTCAAGGAGCTGATAGTTTGGATGACTTCTGAAGGGGATATAGGAGCATTAAGGATTTCCCTGTGTTTCTCTGTTAGTAAAGGTGCCACCTCCGTTTGCATAAAGTTTAGAATATCGTCCCCCTCTCTCTTCTCCGCTTTGTACAGGGAACCAAAAAATGATCTAAATTCCTCTACAATCTCCTCATTCTCTGTCAACACTCTGCCCTCTTTGGTCCGAATTTTGTGAATCCTTGTGGCCTTTCTGTATGGTCTAGTAAGAGATGCAAGTAATTTGCCAGGTTTGTTGCCCCATTTGAAAAATTTGTGTTTTTGAAGATCAATACTATAAGTGGCCCATTCATGAGCTAGTGTATCCGCCGATTCCTTTGCCTCGATATATTGTTTTTTCGTGAGGGGTGAATTATTAAGTTTAAAGTTTTTATATGCTAAGGTTAAAGCCCTCTGCGTTGCCAGGGTCCGCTCCTGCAACTGTTTTTTTTTATGACATATATACGCAATTATTTGCCCTCTCAACACTGCTTTAGAGGTATCCCAGAAAAGAAATGGTGTTTCACAATGTATTTGGTTATCAGATTTGTACGTATCCCATGAGAATAAAGTTGCTTTTTTCATGTGTACTATTGATTTGTGAAATAAAAATTAAAACAACGGTTACGCTTTAAAGCCAAGCACTGAATTATGAGAGATTTATTCTTTTCTTATCAAATAAGTTTGGCATTTTTGTTAATACAAAGCCATATACAAACAGAGAATAAAAAGGTATCTCCACCTTCTCCAGTTTTTGTATTTCCACAACAATTTAAAATAACCAAGAAATTTCGTTCAACTTCACAATTGTGTCCCACTTGTTGATTCTGCACCAAGAATTTACATTTGGTATCTTTATGTTTGAAGCATGAAAAGGTTGAAAAGTTCCAGGGAGCCGAATAATTTCGCAAGGCACTGTAATTCCATATGAGAACATATACAGAAACAGGATGTCCCCAGAAATTTCACAGAATTTGGGAAAGGTGGCATGACTCACCCTTGACACACCTAGCCCCTGATGCCATAATTTCCTCAACCGTGAGATATAATCCCTGAGGTATTTCTTTTTCAGTGCATGAATGTGATGCTTTATGTGGACTCAGGAATATTTGCTTATTGTAACCTGAATTGTTACAAACTCAGAACCCTGATAAAGAACCTCCTGGTTGGTGTGCAATGCTGTTAAGAATACATTATGTTTAATGTTCTATTTCACTTGTTTTGTTTGCTTACTTTGTCATTGAAAGTATGATTTTATAACTGATATTGTGGATGGTGATTAGATGGATTACTCTGATTTTACACTGCAATGTCTCATGCTTGTTATATTATTTTGTGGAATCTTTCAATAAAAGGAGTTTAAATGAAAGTCCCCTGCCCCCGGTTATATACTCACCCTCCGGCATCTTCACTGTTTTTCGGCATCAGTCCAGTTTCGAGGCGCCATCTTGTGATCGCAGCTTCAGACTGGCCGGAAGTCAGAACCTACGTCATAAGCTCTCAATGCAAGTCTATGAGAGTCAGAACGAGGCCAGAGTGAGGCTTTCATAGACTTACATTGATTAGTGACCTCCGGCTCGCTCCATGAAATACTGGAGCAGATGGCAGGTCACAAACTGCAGGAGACAGGGCAGCGGCTAAAAGAGATCAAGATGCTGGAAGGTGTGTATAAGACAGGGAACTTGGATATTAAGCACCACTCCAGGGGTGAAATAAAAAAACAGAAATGTTGTAATGGTGCTTTAAAAAAAACCAACCATTAGGGAAAGGTGACATTGTAAATTGTCATAATAGTACCGTACAATCTTTACTACTGTTGTGCATACGGTCAATGGTTTCCTTTGCATATTCATTCACATAAGTGATGGAATACAGTAGAAACAATGGTGGGGACAATTATCTATATGCAGCAGCTCAACAATATACCATAAATGAGAATGATAATTACTATGATTAGACCAAGTGAAACTCTAAATTAAAGAATGTAGCTGTTCACACTGTACATTACCTTTACACTCTACACTTAGCAATTGTCAGTATTCCAGAAGGCACTATGTAATCAGGATATTCACAACTGAATTGTAAAAGCATGCTAATGTACTAACATTTCTTAAAATAGCTTTAAAGGAATCATTTGCCTGTGTTGTGACCTCTTCGTTTTGTTTCAGAATTGTCAAACTAAAACCATATCACATATCCCAAACTTTTTCATGTTTAGTGTTTGGTGCAACCCAAGGGATAGAACACGGGGATTTCCTGACCCTCTGAAAGTTAAGTCTCCCAGTGAAACCGAACTGCATGGAACAGTTAAGAATGAATGACTCTCCAGAAAGAAAGATGCTCTTCATGAATATCAAACTACAAACAGCAACACTAGCACTCTGAAGTTAGCTACAAAAACATTCCTTTTTGTGATGTGTATGTGCCTTTTTATCACACTTCCTGTGAAAGACATCTGTAATAATTTTTCCTAAAGTGGGAATCTACGGTTATAAATAATTACACTCTTTACAATTAGGCTTGAAATGAAAGTAAATTTCATAGAAATGAGCTCTGCTGGGTCGCAAGAAAAGTTTTGCAATATTTACCATGTCATCGGAGAGTAACTAATTAGCCACAATAACTACTGTATGCCACAAACAGAAGATTACTGACCAGGTCTACAACCTACTATTAGGTGATGTCAGAAGTGGGACTCAAACCCTACCGCAGCGCCTTAGACCGCTCAGCCATCCTGACTTCAACTGAATTTACTATTAAATAAATTCTACGTCCACACCTAAGCTTGTAATGCCCATCATCGGAGTCTTGAACAAAAATCAAGTGCACTGGCAATTGACAATATTGAAGACATTTGCCAACTACCCAAAACAGCCAATCTGGATGGTGTATTGGCAACATCAAAAATTCACACAAATATCTGTGTGTAAATGTTTTTAAGATGTTTCTTTCTGACACCAACAAATTGTTATACTTTTTTATTCTCATATCAAGAAAGCTATATTTAAAAGAAAAATACTTTTTTTTACTTCCTTTTAGTTCCCAGGTGAACTTAACCTGCAATAATTTGATTGCTTGTTAAAAACACTGCAATACATCATCAGTGTAGCAAGCTCATCAGCGCCCCAATATTGCATTGCATCCCTCCAGATTGAGCCACTTAAATTAGTTTCCTTCCAGTAAGGAGAAGGAGTCATCTGACATCAGTTGATTGCAGCGTGCATAGATATGGTTATTATCCTGGACATACCTTCATAAACTAAAAAGCTAACATCCGTAGTGGTTTTTTTTTAAATTCTGACAATACCTGCTATAACATGTAGTGGAGCAGCAGCTCCTCAGTGCTCCCCCTCAATTCTGTGACTTTACATCACAGATCAAGGTATGTGGCATGCCCCCTGATCTACCACCTCATGGAAGGAGATGTTATCAGGGGACTGGCTGTTCTAAGAAGCCTGGAGCAGACTAAACCCCCTAAACTTTAACATTGCACCCCAGAAAGGAGGGGACGCACTGATGAGCCACCCCATCATCAAATTCAATAGCTGATACTGTCAGGATTAGAATAATTTATCTCCCTGGAGTACCTCATTAACCAAGTTCTAGTGGAAATGAATTATTTTAATGCAAAATATTCTCAGCTTTGACAGGCCTAAAGGTTTTTTGGACCCTAATAAACAAACTTTACTAAACCCGACTCTTAATGCACCATTACATGTATTTACTGTACAGCTATATATTTTTTTCTTGATCTCGCGCAGGTTAAATAAATGATGTCCTGTGTATTTTCAGGTCTTTAGATAATGTCCCTTGTGTTGATGTGCTTGTCTTTTCTTCCTGCCTCCTCACTACATGGATCAACTTAGCGGGAGTGTCTCATACATAGGCTGCTGTAAATATGCTGGGCATATTTATAAACTAATCTCAAATGGTGACAAATTTATAACCGTGGTTTATACTGGTAATGCATCCTTAGACTGTTTAAGTCTACACATCCCATTTAGTTTGACTGACTTTATGACAGACATTTTTGTAAAAACGTAAGCGTATTTTTTTATGCTGTCACTTAACCAAGGGGCAGAATATGTCTAAAACACAAATATGGTGCAAGTCATGAAAGACATTTTTTTTCTCAGTGCAATCCCTTCAATAAGCCTCCATTAATGACTGTGCACACATACTACTGAGGACAGTGCATTCCCAGAATTGGTGTGGGTGGGCTTAATTGGGCAGTCGCCGAATACAAAAGGGTATAAAATCCAACACAGATAAAAAAGGTTCCATAAAAATCCCAAACTTTAGTCAGATTAAAAAAAAAAAAAAGGCATATAGCGACACAGCCAGCAATAGTTTGGCCTACTGTTGCTGCCAGTTATTCCCAAATTGCATGTGCAGCCAGATCACAGGGGACCGTGAAAGGTGGGAACCAGCCAAGAAGATCTGTTGCAATACTTAATGCTGGTTGCACTGCATGTTTCTCACTACTTTGAGTATAAGATCATTATCTCTGCTTAAAGTCCTAAATGGTATTCTTCTTTGCAAAGGCTGAATTAACACTTGTGTTTTACGGTCTGAGTACGGACACAGACTGTCCATGGGTCTTTTGACCCAAACGCAACAGCCTTGCAGACATGAGGCTGTAGAGTTTAGGTCAGGAGACTTGTGGTGACTCTGCATTTCAGTACGTATTCGGACCTTGAAACATACGGTATAAGTGTTTGTTTTTTTTATCTTTATTTTTACAGTAAACCCATAAGAAAGGTTAAAGTGGGATTTTCTAGGATATTTACCTTGATAGAGGCCAGTACATGAATAAACTAAATAGAAATGTTATTCATCGTCCTCAGGTCCACTGCCGCCTCAGAGATTGGCAGCAGTAATACACGCTTGAAATCACAGCTGCAGCCAGTATACAAAGACCATAACAATTTCAGAGGGTCGGTGTAGACCTGGGAACATTGAGTAACTTGTAGATTTATTTAATGCTGCTACACACCTGTGCTAATGTAATTGTTTATTGAACAAAACACATTTCAGAGCTCATTCAGATGTCCGTGTTGCACATACGTATTCTCTCCATATATTTCACAGATTAAGGTGCGAGTAAGGTATCACTGTGTGCATTTTATCATTTTATGTGTGTGACTAATGTGAATATGTGAGCAGGTTGTGGGATGCAGTGACGGACAGGAGACAGATCAATTGTTAACGGGTTTACCATAACAGGGAATGTACTCCATGCAGGGAGATAAACAGTTGAGCAGGGGTGATAAAGGCAATGCAGAAATACAGGGTATTAGGTTAGAGGGAAAAACACAAGTAAAGGTGGCGGGGGTAGTTCTTAAGGAAAGACTTATCTGGTCAGACGACTTCCAGGCAGTGGAATCCAAGAAACAAAATGATGGCGCCAACAGCGGTCAGCTCAGGCTTGATCCGATGAGGTCCTGAAGAGACCGATGATATGGGTCCAGGCTGTAATGGATAGTCTCTGATGCTCTCCGCGGGGTCCTTAGCCTAGAGATCGTTGTGGTACAGGCCATAGCTCTGTCTGAGCCCAACGTGGCTCGGCAAATATACACCAGGGGGTCAGGGAGTAGTTCACAGTCACGTACCCGGTCTCTCTTAGGCGGCACTCACGTTCTCAGGGTGTCTGGCTACTTGTTTAGTGGGGACCAGCTGGCACTCAGCACGTGCTGTCTGCTCATGCCAATTCCCCCAGTTTCCACGCACGCTCAGACTTCAGACCCTTAGCCACGCCCCCTGCTGCAGAGTGCAAATGTTGGTCCGGTTCCTTAAGCTTTCCCCCGGACAACAGGGGAGACAGCCCCGACGGTTCTGGACCCGGTGCAAGAAAGGTACCTCTAGCCCGGTCCTTCTGCTTACACTCCCCTCTCCTTTTGCTCGCCATTCCATGGGCGAGAGTTCTTGTAGTAACCGTTGACACTCTTCCATTTCCTGGATGATTCGCTGCCAAATAAACTGGTCTTGATTGTATCTGTTGGGGGGTATTCCAGCTGTTGTCTGTTCGGTGCGGCACAAGCCAGATTGCGTAGTAGAATCAGGCTGGGTAGCAGAGTCAGGTTGAATGGGAGAGGACGGGGACGCGCCCAAGTCTAGTGGAGCAGCCATTTCAGGAGCTTCATGCGCCTGTTCCTCTTCGGGGTCGACACGTGGCAGGTCGAGAAAGTCTTCTTCATAATCAAAAGAAAGTGCTTCAGGAACATTTTGCGTCTCATCCATTCGATTAGGATCCCTTGACAGGCAAGGATGTAGCATATTCCGATGAACTACTCGAGTGGGAGTGTTATCTTCTCCCTCAAGTTGGACTTCATAGACGGGACCTTCAGAGCTGATCCTCCGTTTTACCCAATACGGGATCCTTTCCTACCGGTACTCCAGCTTGCCTCGAGGTTGTTTGTCTCGGAATAACACATGGTCTCCGGCCTTGAGAGCTGTCACATGCAGGGGAGTCACTTCAGGATGTTCAAGTTCCCGAAACTTGGTCTGCACAAGCCGATGTAGCGTTTGCAAACGTTGACAATGTTCTCGTACCCAGGTGGACACCCCCGTCCGCGGGTAGTCCTTCTCTGGATCCAATTCCAGCTCAGTGATCTCTCTCCCCATTCGGCCAAACAGCAGGGTGTATGGCGTGTATCCAGTGGTGCAATGTACTCAGTTATTGTACACCCAAATTAGTTTAGCTACAAACTCAGGCCAGCGAACTTTTCTGTCTTCCTCGAACGTCCGCAGCATATGAATCAAGGTTCGATTGAACTGTTCACAGGCTTCATTCCCTTGAGGATGGTAGGGCGTCGTCCGAGAATTCTCAATCTGGTACATACGATACAGTTCTTCCATTACTCGCCCTTGGAAACAGGCACCTTGATCTGAGTGAATTCTCTTCAGGCAGCCGTACACTTGGATGAAGTCTCTGCAAATGGCCTGTGCAGCTGATTGAGCAGTCTGATCCCGGTCGGAGTCACCACAGCGAATTTGGTAAAGTGGTCAGTCATTACTAGACAATGTTCGTATCCAAGGTGAGCCGGGCCTATAGTCAGGTGATCTATCATCAGCACCTCTAAGGGAGCAGAAGTCACGATGGTTTGCGTAGGAGCTCTTTGTTCCGGAGGTCTGGCTAACTCACAGCTTCTACACTGCCGACAGGCTTCCTCTACTGCAGCTTTCAGTCGAGGATGGTAGACTAACTTCTGTAGCCACTGGAACGTCTTTTCCCGGCCAAAGTGGGCCCCTGTTTAGTGAGCCTCCGTGGCCACTTTGGGAAGCGTTTCGGGGAGCACCACTTGCCAGGTGACTCCCAGTTCTCGGTGCAGCTGGATCTTCTGGTACAATAAAAATATCCATAGAAACACAATTCATACATTAATTACAATATTTTATTAAAATTATTGAATTTAATGGTCACATTATGGCTGTGTAAAGTTTACACTGTGCACCTTACCTTTTTTATTGTGCATATCCATTATCACTATGTGGATTATTATTAATTGATTACTTTATGCACTATTATTTATCATAACTAATATATTGTTGCACTTTATATCACTGGACATAATTAATCTTTATGGATATGAAATTTATATTAAATAATTATATAAATTTCATATCCTTAAAAATATTATAAATATTTATTTATTTAGCACTTTATTCCCAATTAATTTTTTATATCATTTTAGTGTAATTTACCTCTCTATATTGATTTTTTAGCCATCTTTTCGTGTGTCCATCTGGCTTGCCTTGCTCCCGCACATAGTTTTTTTTGCTGATTTTAGTTATTATTAAAATATTGGTTTTATTTCTGTAAATTGAGTTTTTGTGTCTTTTTGGCTTAATTTTAATAAAATATTGTAATTAATGTATGAATTGTGTTTCTATGGAAATTTTTATTGTATGAGCATAGTATTGGGATCTATTTTTTATAAATAAAAAAACACCTTTTTTATTATTGGTATTTATTCTTCTGTATAGGATTTAGTTTTTTTTCTTCTGGTACAATAGTCCGCCTTTTAGATGGAGCCTTTCCCAATGTCGAAAGATCTGTAGAGTTCTCGGGGACAGGGCGTCCCTCTCTCCCTGATTGGGAAGTTGTTTTAGAGCCACCTACTGCCTCATCTGAGCGAGTTCCCCATCCTCCTGTTCAAGTCGTACCCACTCGTCACGGGATTGCCCCAGGGTGCATTCTCTGGCTCGTCTAGATCTGTTCCTGCGTCGCTGCCATCGTCCTGACGGAATTACGGAACTCAGGGATCTCATCAGCCTCCAGCTCTTCATCCCGGCTGGGTCCATGACGCTCGTGTGTCCCTCTGGATAGGACGTAGGCGTGTGTGTTCTCAGCTCCTCTCCTATAGGCGATCTTGTTTCGGTACTTAGCCATCCGGGCCACCCATCGCTTCTCCATAAAAGCTGGCTCTGTTTGAACTTCAACTCTTTCTAGAGGGGTACAGGCTCAGATGGGCAGAGTAAGTACGGTCTGTCCTGGTGGTAAAACAAGGTTGGCTGCGGCCGGGACGATCACCTTGCCCAATGTCTTCCCTTCACTCGAGGTCTCTTGGGCCTGCGCCACCCGAATCAGCTGTTGGAACATTGATCAGGAGATTTCAGAGTTCCTTGAGTACGTTCTTCCCCAGAATCACAGCGGAGCCTTTGCCAGGGTCTCCAGCGGTCAACATGACTCCCTTCCGGCCTACATTTTTGCCACACACGGTGATCTGCATCCAGACCACCACTGCGACCGGGATGGGCAACAGATTCGCAGCAGTCAACTTGATCACTGGGCCCCATTCAGGCTGCATCGTCTCGGGAAAATTACGTCTGAAGTAAGTCTCAGGCATCGTGGTTACTTGTGAGCCTGTGTCAACCAAGCAGCGGACGGCCCGACCATCCATTTCGGCCCAAACTAGAGGACTCAGGGAAACTAAACTTGTGGGATTTCTCACTCTCCTTCTTGACTGCTCAGGCTCCGGGCGGCATCCCCCAGCCACGGAGCCTCCTAGTTTAATGGACGGCGCTGGAGGGGTCTTCCCCGTCATGCACATCCCCTAGCAAAATGTCCAATTTCTCCACAGCTGTAGCAGGTGGGCTGCTCTTCCATGCGAGGCGTTCTCATTTCCTGATAAGTCTCAGAACCAGTTTTGACTCCAGGGGAGATCGGTGGTGTCGAATGTTTCTTTCTCAAATCAGACCACTCCTCTCGCATGTCCTGGATCTCTTTCCGCAGCTCTCTCACCCAACTTGGTTCGATGGTCAGTGGCACAGATACCTCCCCACTCTGGACCTTCCCCGTCGGGACTGTCACCCCCTGTTCTTGCTCAGGCGCTTCGCCTCCAACTTCTATAAAGGTCATGCATGGGTTTACCCGCAAGCGCTCTCGCAAGGCCTGTTTTAGCAGTGCATCTCTAAGGACTGCCACTAACTGATCTCGCAGCACTATATCAGGAAGGCCTACAGCTACACCATCTCACTTAGCAATCGCGGCATGGATCTCCTGCAGCGCGTTCATATAGTGGGTCACAGTCTCCCCCTCCCTTTGAACACGGTTGAATAAGCGCATGCGTAATTCTCCGACATCTGTGAGGTCTCCGTGCATTTCCTCCAGAATTCGCAGTATCTTGTCAAAAGTGTCTTGTTTTGTTCGTGGTGGGGCCGAAGCATGATGGAATTCCTCGCCTTTCCATCCAAGGCCATCATGGCAACCTCTGCCTCCAGTGCGGGGTCATGGGGTGCATCCTCAACATTCCCCTGACCCGCTCAGTCCAGTCCCATACCAGAGTGTTGCTCCCAGTAAATTTTGGGAGGTTACTCAACATCGCCCCCAGGGATATGCTGGCCCTCGGGGCACCCCCAACTGCTTGGTCTTTCCCTTCTGCGCCGATGGACTGCATCAGACTACGCCAAGTGTGAGCAGGTTGCCGGATGCAGTGACGGACAGGAGACAGATCAAGGGTTAATGTGTTTACTATAACAGGGAATGTACTCCACGCAAGGAGATAAACAGTTGAGCAGGGTGATAAAGGCAATGCAGAAATGCAGGGTATTAGGTTAGAGGGAAAAACACAAGTAAAGGTGGCGGGGGTAGTTCTTAATGTATGACTTATACGGTCAGACGACTTCCAGGCAGTGGAATCAAGAAACGATAGCTCCAACAGCGGTCAGCGCGGGCTTAATCCGGTGAGGTCCTGAAGAGACTGATGACATGGGTCCTGGCAGTAACTGATAGTCTCTGATGCTCTCCGTGGGATCCTTAGTCCAGAGATCGTTGTGGCGGGAAAGGTACAGGCTACAGATCTGTCTGAACCCAACGTGGCTCAGCAAATATACACCAGGGGGTCAGGGAGTAGTTCACAGTCACATACCCAGTCTCTCTTAGGCAGCACGCGCACGGCACTCACGGTCTCAGGGCATCTGGCTACTTGTCTAGCGGGGACCAAATGCTCAGCTGTGGGCCTACGCTGCTACAGGGACGGACACTCACTTGTCCCTCCAGCGCGCTGTCAGCTCCCGACAATTCCTCCAGTTTCCGCGCGCTCAGACCCTTAGCCACGCCCCCTGCTGCAGAGTGCAAATGTTGGTCCAGTTCCTTAAGCTTTCCCCTGGACAACAGGGGAGACAGCCCCGACAGTTCCGGACCCGGCTCAAGAAAGGTGCCCCTAGCCCAGTCCTTCTGCTTACAAATATTAATGTGCACGAGCAGGTGGGAGCTGATAGAGTCGGACCCAGTCAAGCTCTGCACAGACGACCTGTCAGTGTTTGACCTTGCAAATGCTTATATGGAATTTTTTTAAACCTGACTAAATACATCTCTTTTCCACTGCTAGATTCACCCTTTCCATTCTGGAGAGATTATATACACTTTCTCCATGTGTCTGCATGATTTGTTAAATGTCCAGGGGTTGTGTTTTTTTACATCTATTTGACCCTCATGATGCTGGAAGGGTGAACTGGGTCAAACCTTTTTTTTCATCACTTATATCAGAGAGAGGTGTAGGTAAAGATACCATCTCTAAGCACAATGGGAACTGTAGTGAAAATAAATAGAGGTATGACATGTAGACAAACAGGTGTATACCAGGGAACCCACAATAGTCCAGAAAACAAAGCAAAATGCAATAAAAAAAAAAGAAAAGAACAATCTAGCGAACTTTGTGTGTTTTTTTTTTGAGAATGGGGCACACAATTTTCGAAAAGCCCAAAGGGTGGAAAAAAACCTTCTTAACCCCTTCACCCCCAAGGGTGGTTTGCACGTTAATGACCGGGCCAATTTTTACAATTCTGACCACTGTCTCTTTATGAGGTTATAACTCTGGAACGCTTCAACGGATCTTCGCGATTCTGAGATTGTTTTCTCGTGACATATTGTACTTCACGTTAGAAGTAAAATTTCTTCGATATAACTTGCGTTTATTTTTGAAAAAAACGCAAATATGGCGAAAATTTTTAAAATTTTGCAATTTTCAAACTTTGAATTTTTATTCCCTTAAAACAGAGAAATATATCACACAAAATAGTTAAGAAATAACATTTCCCACATGTCTACTTTACATCAGCACAATTTTGGAACCAAAATTTTTTTTTGTTAGGAAGTTATAAGGGTTAAAAGTTGACCAGCGATTTCTCATTTTTACAACAAAATTTACAAAGCCATTTTTTTTAGGGACCACCTCTCATTTGAAGTCACTTTGATGGGTCTATATGGCAGAAAATACCCAAAAGTGACACCATTCTAAAAACTGCACCCCTCAAGGTACTCAAAACCACATTCAAGAAGATTATTAACCCTTCAGGTGCTTCACAGGAACTAAAGCAACGTGGAAGGAAAAAATGAATATTTAACTTTTTAGCCACAAAAATGATCTTTTACAAACTTTTTTTTTATTTTCACAAGGGTAAAAGGAGAAAATGGACAGATAAGGTTGTTATGCAATTTCTCCTGAGTACGCCAATACTCAATATGTGGGGGAAAACCACTGTTTGGGCACACGGCAGAGCTCGTAAGGGAAGGAGCGCCGTTTGACTTTTTCAAACTAAAATTGGCTGGAATTGAGATTGGACGCCATGTCGTGCTTGGAGAGCCCCTGATGCGCCTAAACAGTGGAAACCCCCACAAGTGACACCATTTTGGAAACTAGACCCCTTAAGGTACTTATCTAGATCTGTTGTGAGCACTTTCAACCCCCAAGTGTTTCACAAAAGCTTATAATGCCTGGGTGTGAAAAAAAAAAAAACAATTTTCCACAAAAATGATTTTTTAGTCCCAAATTTTTGAATTTTCCCAAGGAAATTGGACCCCAAAAGTTGTTGTCCAATTTGTCCTGAGTACGCTGATACCCCATATGTGGGGGGGGAAACTGTTTGGGTGCACGGCAGGGCTTGGAAAGGAAGTAGTAACGTTTTGGAATGCAGACGTTGATG
Source organism: Oophaga sylvatica (assembly GCA_033576555.1). Classification (NCBI taxonomy): domain Eukaryota; kingdom Metazoa; phylum Chordata; class Amphibia; order Anura; family Dendrobatidae; genus Oophaga; species Oophaga sylvatica. The sequence goes on from JARQOD010000002.1 coordinate 210,164,070, forward strand.
GGGGTCATGTTCCGTTTGCAGTGCCCCAGATGAGCCTAAACAGTGGAAACCCCCCACAAGTGACCCCATTTTGGAAACTATACCCCCTAAGGAACTTATCTAGATCTTTGGTGAGCACTTTGAACCCCCAAGTGCTTCACACAAGTTTATAATGCCCGGGCATGAAAATAAAAAATCCTATTTTTTTCCCACAAAAATTATCTTTTAGTCACTAATTTTTTATTTTCTCAAGGGTAACAGGAGAAATTGGACCACATAAGTTGTTGTCCAATTTGTCCTGAGTACGCTGATACCCCATATGTGGGTGGGAACCACTGTTTGGGCGCACGGCAGAGCTCGGAATGGAAGGAGCACCATTTGACTTTTTCCAACCAAAATTGGCTGGAATTGAGATTGGATGCCATGTTGCATTTGGAGAGCCCCTGATGTGCCTAAACAGTGGAAACCCCCCACAAATGACCCCATTTTGGAAACTAGACCCCCTAAGGAACTTTTCTAGATCTTTGGTGAGCAATTTGAACCCCCAAGTGCTTCACAGAAGTTTATAACGTAGAGCCGTAAAATTTAAAAATCATATTTTTTCCACAAAAATGATCTTTTCACCCCAATTTTTATTTTTCCAAGGGTAACAAGACTCCAAAAGTTATTGTGCAATTTGTCCTGAGTGCGCTGATACCCCATATGTGGGGGTAAACCACTGTTTGGGTGCATGGCAGAGTTTGGAAGGGAAGGAGCGCCGTCTGACTTTTTCAACGCAGAATTGGCTGGACGCCAAGTCGTGTTTGGAGAGCTCCTGATCTGCCTAAACAGTGGAAACCCCCATAAATGACGCCATTTTGGAAACTAGACCCCTCAAGGAACTTATCTAGATGTGTGGTGAGAACTTTTAACCCCCAGGTGTTTCACTAAAGTTTATAACGTACAGCCGTAAAATAAAAAATCTTTTTTTTTTTTTTTTACAAAAATGATTTTTTCGTCCCCAATATTTTATTCTCACAAGGGTAACAGAAGAAATTGGACCCCAAAAGTTGTTGTCCAATTTGTCCTGAGTACGCTGATACCCAATATGTGGGAGAAAACTACTGTATGGGCGCACGTCAGGGCTCGGAAGGGAAGTAGTGACGTTTTGGATTGCAGACTTTGATGGAATGGTCTGGGGGCGTCATGTCGCATTTGGAGAGCCCCTAATGCGCCTAAACAGTGGAAACCCCCCACAAGTGACCCCATTTTGGAAAATAGACCCCACAAGGAACTTGTCTAGATGTGTGGTGAGCACTTTGAACCCCGAAGTGCTTCACAGAAGTTTATAACGCACAGCCGTAAAAATAAAAAATCTTTTTTTTTTTTGCAAAAATGATTTTTTTTGCCCCAATATTTTATTTTTACAAGGGTAACAGGAGAAATTGGACCCCAAAAGTTGTTGTCCAATTTGTCCTGAGTACGCTGATATCCAATATGTGGGAGAAAACTACTGTATGGGTACACGTTGGGGCTCGGAAGGGAAGTAGTGACGTTTTGGATTGCAGACTTTGATGGAATGGTCTGGGGGCGTCATGTCGCATTTGGAGAGCCCCTGATGCGCCTAAACAGTGAAAATCCCCAACAAGTGACCCCATTTTGGAAAATAGACCCCACAAGGAACTTATCTAGATGTGTGGTGAGCGCTATGAAGCCCCAAGTGCTTCACAGAAGTGTACAGCCGTAAAAACAAAAAAATATTTTTTTTTGTACAAAAATGATATTTTCGCCCCAGTTTTTTATTTTCCCAAGGGTAGCAGAAGAAATAGGACAAATTGCACAATAACTCTTGGGTCCAGAGTACGCTGATACCCCATATGTGGGGATAAACTACTGTTTGGACGCATGGCAGAGCTGAGAAGTGAAGGAGCACCGTTTGACTTTTTCAACGCAGAATTGGCTGGAATTGAGATCAGACGCCATGTCACATTTGGAGAGCCCCTGATGTGCCTAAACAGCGGAAACCCCCCAATTCTAACTCCAACCCTAACCCCAACACACCCCTAACCCTAGTCCCAACCCTAACCACAAACCTAACCCTAACACACCCCTAATCCCAACCCTAACCCTAATCCTAACTTTAGCGCCAACCCTAACCCTAACTTTAGCTGCAACCCTAACCCTAATGGGAAAATGGAAATAAATACTTTTTTTTAATTTTATTATTTTTCCCTTACTAAGGGGGTGATAAAGGGGGGTTTGATTTACTATTTATAGCGGGTTTTTATGATTGGCAGCTGTCACGCTAAAAGACGCTTTTTATTGCAAAAATAGTTTTTGCATCATCACATTTTGAGAGCTATAATTTTTGCATATTTTGGCCCACAGAGTCATGTGAGGTCTTATTTTTTGCGGGACGAGTTGACGTTTTTATTGGTACCATTTTTGAGCACGTGACGTTTTTTGATCGCTTTTTATTTCGATTTTTGGGAGGTTAGAATGAACAAAAATCAGCAATTCATGAATTTCTTTTGGGGGAGGCGTTTATACCGTTCCGCGTGTGGTAAAATTGATAAAGCAGTTTTATTCTTCGGGTCAGTACGATTATGGCGATACCTCATTTATATCATTTTTTCATGTTTTGGCGCTTTTATAGAATAAAAACAATTTTATATAAAAAATAATTATTTTTGCATCGCTTTATTCTGCGAGCTATAACTTTTTTATTTTTTCGCTGATGATGCTGTATGACGGTTCGTTTTTTGCGGGACAAGATGACGTTTTCAGCAGTACCATGTTTTTTTATATCGGTCTTTTTGATCGCGTGTTATTCCACTTTTTGTTCGGCGGTATGATGATAAAGCATTGATTTTTTGCTTCGTTTTTTTTTTTTTTTTTAAGGGTTCACTAAAGGGGTTAACTAGTGGGACAATTTTATGGGGGGGTCGTTACGGACGCGGCGATACCAAATATGTGTACTTTTATTGCTTTGTTTTTTTTATTTACAGGAAGAAGTGAATTTATTGGGGAATATATATATTTTTTTTAATTTATTTTGGATTTTTTTTTAAACATGTTTATTTTTATTTTTTTTACTTTTTTACTTTGTCCCAGGGTGGGACATCACAGTATTTTATCAGATCGCTGGTGTGACAGTGTGCACAGCACTCTGTCACACCAGCGATCGCTCAGGCAGTGCAGCAGGCTTCTCAGTGCCTGCTCTCGGCAGGCACTGAGGTAGCCGCCTCCCTCCAGGACCCCGGCGCCATCTTGGATCCGGGTCCTGGGAGGGAGGAAGCCCTCAGAACAGCGCGATCACATCGCGCTGCTCTGAGGGTCTCAGGGGGGCGCGCAGGGAGCCCCCACCCTGCGCGATCCTCCCCTGTGCCCCCAGTACACCGCGATCATGTTTGATCGCGGTGTGCAAGGGGTTAATGTGCCGGGAGCGGTCCGTGACCGCTCCTGACACACAGTCATGGGTGTCAGCTGTGATAATCAGCTGACACCCGGGCGCGATCGGCTGCGCTCCCCCTGGGAGCGCGTCCGATCGCACGAGACGTACTATCCCGTCCATGGTCATACGGGCCCAGGTACCATGGACGGGATAGTACGTCCAATGGCAGTAAGGGGTTAAACCCTTCATGACTTTGGGATTTTAACTTTTTGCAATTTCCTTTTTATTGCTCCTTTTCTACCCAGAGTCATAAATGCTTTATTTTTCCGTCAATATTGCCGAATGAGGGCTTATTTTTTTGCGGGACAAGTTGTACTTTTGAACGTTGATTTTACCACATTGTGTACTCGAAAAAAGGAAAAAAAAATCTAAATGCGGTGAAATTGCAGAAAAAAGTACAATTTCACATTTTTCTGTTACGTGGGTGATGGTTTATTTTTTGCATCCTCTACTTACATTTTTATTGACACTATTTTGGGGTAGATACGATGTTTTGATTGCCTGTTATTGCATTTATTGCTGTTACGGCAACCAAAAAAAGGTAATTCTGGCAATTTGTTTTTTTTTTTCTTGTTATGCAGATTTCCAATCGGATTGTTTTTATATTTTGATACATCGAACCTTTCTGAAAGAAGCAATACCAAATGTGGATTTTTTTATTTTTTTTTCTTTCATTTTGAATGGGGCAAAAGGGGTGATTTAAACTTTCATATTTTTTAATTTTCTAAATATTTTTTAAAACTTTTGTTTCTACTTTTTATTTGCTTTAATAGTCTCCTTATGAGACTTGAAGCTGCGATCTTCCAATAGCTTGAGCTACACATTGCAAAGCTTCAGCCACGGGCCAGCGTTCATAGATATTCAGTGATAAGCATGGGGGTCTTCTGCAGTCCCCCAATTGTGGTGCCAACCCATCGGCGGGCAGCGATCATGTGACAGGGGCGACTATGAACAGGGTTTGTAAGAGCAAGTTGAATGCCGCTATCAGAGATTGACAGCGGCATTTAACATGTTAACAGCCAAAGACTGACTGCGCATCAGAGACCACATCAAAAGCCAGGACACGACCAATGACGTACCTATACGTCACAGGTCGTGAAGGGCTAAGATAACTATTTGGTTCTTTAACAAATGATCACGTGATAAATTACTGTTTTTTTTGTTCCAATAATGTTGTCACTGGCTCACAGGGGCTGGTGTGACAGTGTTATGTCACGTGAGTGCTGCAGCCAATCAGCAGCGGTTTCACTCGCACTTCCCTTAGACAAAACTGACACATGGAAGAAAGTGAGAGCGGCTGCTCTCTGACCTCCCTAGGATGTAAAGGCACTGTCACACTTAGTGATCGCACTAGCGATCACGACAACGACATGACCTGGCGAGATCGCTAGTGCGATCGCTATGTGGTCGCTAGTTAGCTTCCAAACACAAAGATCTCATCAGAGATCAGCGATCTGTATAATGACCTCTGCAGTCGTTGGTAAAACCTAGTCCCAACTGCGACGCTGGTAAAGTCGTTCATAAAGGGTGTCACACTCAGCGATTCAGGCTCACCAGCGGGACACCAACGACCAAAAAACGGCTCAGAACGTTCATAAGCGATCAGCGACATCGCAGCGGGGGCCACATCGCTGCTATATGTCACACACAGCTAAGTCGCTAACGAGATCGCTACTGCGTCATAAAATCTGTGACTCTTTAGCGATCTCGTTAGCGATCTCGCTTAGTGTGACAGTACCTTAAGTTACATACAAAAAAAGGCTGCACTCTAGCATACTAAAGCATGACAATATTGAATACATGAAATTTAGAATAGCAATATGGCTTTGGAATATAAGGAAAAATTTGAGACGCTTAGTATAAACATTTGGCCAAACATTTTAAAGCCCACCAACCATCGTCAAGGTGGTCTCAATACTGGTGAGTCCCTGACCTAATGTGAACATACCTCTATTAGGCTGATATCTGAATTTCTGGGTGAATATGCACCTCTGTCAGCAATGCCTGCATTTATGGGTAAAGTAGGGACCTGGTGTAATTAAAATCACCACCTGGTGGGGGCGGAGTGCTCGGTCAGCAAGCTAACATTCAATAGACAAAAAAACCTGACTGGCACATCCAGACTAATGTGAACTAGGTACAAACCAAGGGAAGCTACCCCCATGTAAAACATACAAAAAAAGGCTGCACTCTAGCATACTAAAGCATGACAATATTGAATACATGAAATTTAGAATAGCAATATGGCTTTGGAATATAAGGAAAAATTTGAGACGCTTAGTATAAACATTTGGCCAAACATTTTAAAGCCCACCAACCATCGTCAAGGTGGTCTCAATACTGGTGAGTCCCTGACCTAATGTGAACATACCTCTATTAGGCTGATATCTGAATTTCTGGGTGAATATGCACCTCTGTCAGCAATGCCTGCATTTATGGGTAAAGTAGGGACCTGGTGTAATTAAAATCACCACCTGGTGGGGCGGAGTGCTTGGTCAGCAAGCTAACATTCAATAGACAAAAAAACCTGACTGGCACATCCAGACTAATGTGAACTAGGTACAAACCAAGGGAAGCTACCCCCATGTAAAACATACAAAAAAAGGCTGCACTCTAGCATACTAAAGCATGACAATATTGAATACATGAAATTTAGAATAGCAATATGGCTTTGGAATATAAGGAAAAATTTGAGACGCTTAGTATAAACATTTGGCCAAACATTTTAAAGCCCACCAACCATCGTCAAGGTGGTCTCAATACTGGTGAGTCCCTGACCTAATGTGAACATACCTCTATTAGGCTGATATCTGAATTTCTGGGTGAATATGCACCTCTGTCAGCAATGCCTGCATTTATGGGTAAAGTAGGGACCTGGTGTAATTAAAATCACCACCTGGTGGGGGCGGAGTGCTCGGTCAGCAAGCTAACATTCAATAGACAAAAAAACCTGACTGGCACATCCAGACTAATGTGAACTAGGTGCAAACCAAGGGAAGCTACCCCCATGTAAAACATACAAAAAAAGGCTGCACTCTAGCATACTAAAGCATGACAATATTGAATACATGAAATTTAGAATAGCAATATGGCTTTGGAATATAAGGAAAAATTTGAGACGCTTAGTATAAACATTTGGCCAAACATTTTAAAGCCCACCAACCATCGTCAAGGTGGTCTCAATACTGGTGAGTCCCTGACCTAATGTGAACATACCTCTATTAGGCTGATATCTGAATTTCTGGGTGAATATGCACCTCTGTCAGCAATGCATGCATTTATGGTAAAGTAGGGACCTGGTGTAATTAAAATCACCACCTGGTGGGGGCGGAGTGCTCGGTCAGCAAGCTAACATTCAATAGACAAAAAAACCTGACTGGCACATCCAGACTAATGTGAACTAGGTACAAACCAAGGAAGCTACCCCCATGTAAAACATACAAAAAAGGCTGCACTCTAGCATACTAAAGCATGACAATATTGAATACATGAAATTTAGAATAGCAATATGGCTTTGGAATATAAGGAAAAATTTGAGACGCTTAGTATAAACATTTGGCCAAACATTTTAAAGCCCACCAACCATCGTCAAGGTGGTCTCAATACTGGTGAGTCCCTGACCTAATGTGAACATACCTCTATTAGGCTGATATCTGAATTTCTGGGTGAATATGCACCTCTGTCAGCAATGCCTGCATTTATGGGCAAAGTAGGGACCTGGTGTAATTAAAATCACCACCTGGTGGGGCGGAGTGCTCGGTCACAAGCTAACATTCAATAGACAAAAAAACCTGACTGGCACATCCAGACTAATGTGAACTAGTACAAACCAAGGAACTACCCCCATGTAAAACATACAAAAAAAGGCTGCACTCTAGCATACTAAAGCATGACAATATTGAATACATGAATTTAGAATAGCAATATGGCTTTGGAATATAAGGAAAAATTTGAGACGCTAGTATAAACATTTGGCCAAACATTTAAAGCCCACCAACCATCGTCAAGTGTCTCAATACTGTGAGTCCCTGACCTAATGTAGAACATCCTCTATTAGCTGATATTACATGATTCCTGGTGTGAATATGCACCTCTGTCCGCAATGCCTGCATTTATGGGTAAAGTAGGGACCTGGTGTGAAAAGTAGGGACCAGGTGGTGATTTTAATTACACCAGGTCCCTACTTTACCCATAAATGCAGGCATTGCTGACAGAGGTGCATATTCACCCAGAAATTCAGATATCAGCCTAATAGAGGTATGTTCACATTAGGTCAGGGACTCACCAGTATTGAGACCACCTTGATGATGGTTGGTGGGCTTTAAAATGTTTGGCCAAATGTTTATACTAAGCGTCTCAAATTTTTCCTTATATTCCAAAGCCATATTGCTATTCTAAATTTCATGTATTCAATATTGTCATGCTTTAGTATGCTAGAGTGCAGCCTTTTTTTGTATGTTTTACATGGGGGTAGCTTCCCTTGGTTTGTACCTAGTTCACATTAGTCTGGATGTGCCAGTCAGGTTTTTTTGTCTATTGAATGTTAGCTTGCTGACCGAGCACTCCGCCCCCACCAGGTGGTGATTTTAATTACACCAGGTCCCTACTTTACCCATAAATGCAGGCATTGCTGACAGAGGTGCAGATTCACCCAGAAATTCAGGTATCAGCCTAATAGAGGTATGTTCACAATTTGGTCAGGGACTCACCAGTATTAGACCACCTTGACGATGGTTGGTGGGCTTTAAAATGTTTGGCCAAATGTTTATACTAAGCGTCTCAAATTTTTCCTTATATTCCAAAGCCATATTGCTATTCTAAATTTCATGTATTCAATATTGTCATGCTTTAGTATGCTAGAGTGCAGCCTTTTTTTGTATGTTTTACATGGGGGTAGCTTCCCTTGGTTTGCACCTAGTTCACATTAGTCTGGATGTGCCAGTCAGGTTTTTTTGTCTATTGAATGTTAGCTTGCTGACCGAGCACTCCGCCCCCACCAGGTGGTGATTTTAATTACACCAGGTCCCTACTTTACCCATAAATGCAGGCATTGCTGACAGAGGTGCATATTCACCCAGAAATTCAGATATCAGCCTAATAGAGGTATGTTCACATTAGGTCAGGGACTCACCAGTATTGAGACCACCTTGACGATGGTTGGTGGGCTTTAAAATGTTTGGCCAAATGTTTATACTAAGCGTCTCAAATTTTTCCTTATATTCCAAAGCCATATTGCTATTCTAAATTTCATGTATTCAATATTGTCATGCTTTAGTATGCTAGAGTGCAGCCTTTTTTTGTATGTTTTACATGGGGGTAGCTTCCCTTGGTTTGTACCTAGTTCACATTAGTCTGGATGTGCCAGTCAGGTTTTTTTGTCTATTGAATGTTAGCTTGCTGACCGAGCACTCCGCCCCCACCAGGTGGTGATTTTAATTACACCAGGTCCCTACTTTACCCATAAATGCAGGCATTGCTGACAGAGGTGCATATTCACCCAGAAATTCAGATATCAGCCTAATAGAGGTATGTTCACATTAGGTCAGGGACTCACCAGTATTGAGACCACCTTGACGATGGTTGGTGGGCTTTAAAATGTTTGGCCAAATGTTTATACTAAGCGTCTCAAATTTTTCCTTATATTCCAAAGGCATATTGCTATTCTAAATTTCATGTATTCAATATTGTCATGCTTTAGTATGCTAGAGTGCAGCCTTTTTTTGTATGTTTTACATGGGGGTAGCTTCCCTTGGTTTGTACCTAGTTCACATTAGTCTGGATGTGCCAGTCAGGTTTTTTTGTCTATTGAATGTTAGCTTGCTGACCGAGCACTCCGCCCCCACCAGGTGGTGATTTTAATTACACCAGGTCCCTACTTTACCCATAAATGCAGGCATTGCTGACAGAGGTGCATATTCACCCAGAAATTCAGATATCAGCCTAATAGAGGTATGTTCACATTAGGTCAGGGACTCACCAGTATTGAGACCACCTTGACGATGGTTGGTGGGCTTTAAAATGTTTGGCCAAATGTTTATACTAAGCGTCTCAAATTTTTCCTTATATTCCAAAGCCATATTGCTATTCTAAATTTCATGTATTCAATATTGTCATGCTTTAGTATGCTAGAGTGCAGCCTTTTTTTGTATGTTTTACATGGGGGTAGCTTCCCTTGGTTTGTACCTAGTTCACATTAGTCTGGATGTGCCAGTCAGTTTTTTTGTCTATTGAATGTTAGCTTGCTGACCGAGCACTCCGCCCCCACCAGGTGGTGATTTTAATTACACCAGGTCCCTACTTTACCCATAAATGCAGGCATTGCTGACAGAGGTGCATATTCACCCAGAAATTCAGATATCAGCCTAATAGAGGTATGTTCACATTAGGTCAGGGACTCACCAGTATTGAGACCACCTTGACGATGGTTGGTGGGCTTTAAAATGTTTGGCCAAATGTTTATACTAAGCGTCTCAAATTTTTCCTTATATTCCAAAGGCATATTGCTATTCTAAATTTCATGTATTCAATATTGTCATGCTTTAGTATGCTAGAGTGCAGCCTTTTTTTGTATGTTTTACATGGGGGTAGCTTCCCTTGGTTTGTACCTAGTTCACATTAGTCTGGATGTGCCAGTCAGTTTTTTTGTCTATTGAATGTTAGCTTGCTGACCGAGCACTCCGCCCCCACCAGGTGGTGATTTTAATTACACCAGGTCCCTACTTTACCCATAAATGCAGGCATTGCTGACAGAGGTGCATATTCACCCAGAAATTCAGATATCAGCCTAATAGAGGTATGTTCACATTAGGTCAGGGACTCACCAGTATTGAGACCACCTTGACGATGGTTGGTGGGCTTTAAAATGTTTGGCCAAATGTTTATACTAAGCGTCTCAAATTTTTCCTTATATTCCAAAGCCATATTGCTATTCTAAATTTCATGTATTCAATATTGTCATGCTTTAGTATGCTAGAGTGCAGCCTTTTTTTGTATGTTTTACATGGGGGTAGCTTCCCTTGGTTTGTACCTAGTTCACATTAGTCTGGATGTGCCAGTCAGGTTTTTTTGTCTATTGAATGTTAGCTTGCTGACCGAGCACTCCGCCCCCACCAGGTGGTGATTTTAATTACACCAGGTCCCTACTTTACCCATAAATGCAGGCATTGCTGACAGAGGTGCATATTCACCCAGAAATTCAGATATCAGCCTAATAGAGGTATGTTCACATTAGGTCAGGGACTCACCAGTATTGAGACCACCTTGACGATGGTTGGTGGCTTTAAAATGTTTGGCCAAATGTTTATACTAAGCGTCTCAAATTTTTCCTTATATTCCAAAGCCATATTGCTATTCTAAATTTCATGTATTCAATATTGTCATGCTTTAGTATGCTAGAGTGCAGCCTTTTTTTGTATGTTTTACATGGGGGTAGCTTCCCTTGGTTTGTACCTAGTTCACATTAGTCTGGATGTGCCAGTCAGGTTTTTTTGTCTAGTACCTTAAGTTACATCAGATGGAAGTGAGAGTGAAGCCATCGCTGATTGGCTGCAGGACTCACAAGACATAATGTGATATGAACCCTGGGAGAGACCGTGCCATCACTGCAGGAAGTGGAAATCAAGAGAGTATAAAAGGTGTTATTATTTTACATAGGGTACATATAATGATTGAGAAAGAGTTGTGGACAACCCCTTTAAACAAACTTCATGTATACATTGTTCAATAATTAGCAGAAACATTTGTTACCAGCACTATAGACTATCAGTGCTTTCTTAAGGCAGGGAATACTGTATCTTTAAATATGTTATACTCCAGTAAAAATAATCTAACATGTGTAACATAGGTGGCTATATATTATCACATGACAACATGTCACTTGATTACAGAAAAAAAGAAAGCATAATAAATTCATTTTTTATGGTTTCAACTGCCGATGGTCACAATTTTTTTCAAAACCTCTTCCAGACAATGGTTGCAAAAAATGTTAGGAAAGGGAAGTAATTCACTTGGAAACATAAGGGCGCTGTTTGAGAGGATAACCTGCCTTCAAAGTTTTTTTGTTTTAGGTATCAATGTTTAATCCATAACAAACATCAAAGGGAAGTTTTACACAGAAAAATAACAGAACGTGAAGTTTTCCTGCAATTCTTGTGGACTAGGCCAGAATTCCTAAAAGTAGCTCATATCCTGTACTTTCTGGTCTCAGGTGGTTTACTGTTGTTTGCAGAACACATGTCTAAAGAGCTGTCACTTCAGTCTGAATTATTAGCGAGTTTGCAATATGCCTCACCAATTGATCCTGCTTCTCACATAGCATTATTATTTTAAGTCAAGTGAACAAATGTGACAGATGTTTAGTAGGAGGTCAAGTCACCTGAGGAAGCCCAAGTAGAATGGTTGAAAGTGCTTAGGAAAACATATTGAAAATATGCGCTTTTATCATTCAAGATTATGGACTCCGTTCTATAGAATTCATTTTCCAGCCAGTAAACATTTTATTGCTTACAACAGTATAGCTTTGAAGGGAAAAAGATGCTTTATGCCTATAAAACCCACAGGAGATAATTGAAACCGGTCTTCATCCTCTAAGTAAACGGATTTCTTTTTCCAGTATCTGAGTTTTTCTCTTTCATTCCTTTCATTTTTATGCCCCGTCATTTTCTCTTTCAATATATTTAATTCATAGGATTAGCTTGGGTAGTTAAGAAACTCACTAGCAGATTACAAACTAAGTAATTTATCGAGGGATTGTTTACCTTTCACAATAATATTTCTCTATGCCAATAAATCATTTTGTACTATTTAACTGGGATTTACCTAGACACAGATGACAGCAAAGCTAGAAAACCTCCAAAATCTCATTCAATACTGCTATATTTTTGTTTTGCTAATATGGTTTTCATTTATTACACACAAATACATCGTATTATTTTTTTTTCAAATATTTAAAACAACACATGTACAGAAATAAATATCGGAATGACTAGATAGGCACAATCGAGTGGTTGCCAAACTCCATTTTATTCACTTCTTCTTTAGGTTCTGCTGTTTTGGCACCTGATGTGTTACAATAACCTTCCACTCCACATAATTCTACTGTACACCTTCAAGTACTACACTAATCAGTGACGTCATTCCCTTTTGATAATACTGTAGCAATCATTCATTGTTACTGATTGTAACTTAATCACAGTTATACATACATAATAATGACATATAATCATAACACCATCTCATAAGTAAAGCTAACAACTAAATATATCAAATACACTTCCAAGTAAAACAAAAGATTTGGGGTTGCAGTTTCAAGAGTTAACACAACAGACTTTAAAAAAAATGGGACATGCTCATACCCTTGGGATCTCCGCCTGTCACTTGAACACACTTATATTGAATAAATATATACAATATAATAAAAAGGCTTTTTGAGGCTGATTTCTTTCTCGGTGGGGGATGTAATCTTATATTGAAAGTGATGATGTGGAGCACTGATGCACTCATAAGGGCACTTTGTATTGTTCCTGAATGCTAATTTAAAATAAATCAAAGTGTTTCTTATTTTCATCTGTATAACAGCAAGTGCTTTGAAGATGAGATAGTGTGGCATATTGAATAGCAAAGAGAAACCTCATCTTATTCTTGCCTGTTACAGAAAAAGCAGTATTGGAAGAATTTGCCTTGTAAAAACTTCGAAGCGCATCTTCCTTTACTGGAACAGCAGCTATGACTCAAAAGGTTCAGAGACAGAGAAGGTTTTCATTTACAGAAAGCCAAGTGTTTTACATTCCAAGTCCTAATGAAATCGTGTAATAAAGCTCTCTCTACCAGAACAAAAGATTTTCCTAAGGCTTTGTTCACATGCAGCGTTTCTTTCTGCTGTGTTTTTAACCCATTTATTACCTATGACATATATGTACGTCATAGGTCGCGTCCCTCCCTTTAATGTGGGTTCTGGTGCTGAGCCCGCATCTTTCCCGACACATGACAGCTGATTTGATAAGTTGTCATGTGCTTAAATAATAAAGATGTTACATGTTTGGTATCTGTGAACTCATAATGACCTGGAAAATCATAAGTAGGTCAGATTCAGCATTTAGTGAACATGGTAAATAAAAAAACACAATTGTGGAATTGCACTTTTTTTTGCAATTTCACTGCATTTGTAATTTTTTTTTCATTTTCCAGTACACGATATGGCAAAATCAATGTTGTCGATCAAAAGCACAACTTGTACCGCAAAGCAAACAAAAAAAGCCCTCACATGGCCATATTGATGGAAAAATGAAAAAAGTTATGACTGTGGGAAGAAGAGGAGCAAAAAATGGAAATGCAAAAACGTCAAATACGAAGGTCATGAAGAGGTTAATGATCATTAAAAGCTGTTTTTTATAGTACCAGCAACAGCTATGAGATTTCAGAAATCTCATACACATGCTTGGATTTTTTTTATGACTGAATTTGAGAACTGCAGTGTTTTTTAAATTTGCAGCATATCAATTCTTTCACCATTTTTTTCACCCCTAGAAAGCAATGAGAAAGTGAAGATAAGCTGTGCGAAAAGCAAGAAACTTTTTTGTGGCGTTTTTCCATCAGTTTTTTTGGTGACAAACTAGCTTTATTAAACATGTATTATAGCCAAGGTACACATGTAATCTGCACCCAAAAAATGCTGAAAATAACGTGTCAAAACCTAGTAAGCAGCGTTTTTACTGCCAAAAAAGCAGGTTTTGTCTGAAGAAAAAAAACACAGCAAAAATGCTGCATTTGAACATAGCCTAAAGAGAGTCTTCCATAAAATGCACCGCATGTAAGTTATGGCTGCGTGTTCTGTGGTCTGGGGAACACAGATGTGAATCTAAACTGTTAGCTTAGCACAGGTGAGTATAAAATAAGTTCACACTGAAGTAATAGCTTACAGTTTTACACCAGCTCTGGCAGATAAAGTGGACCCATTATATTTCTTTTAATGCATCCTTCTAACTTATAGTGGTCCTGCTTTTACTTTCTTTAATATTTATACTATGTAGTTATTCTGCCATTCAAACTGCACTGGAAAATAGTGAGTGTAAGCATGCTTAATACCTTTAAATTAGTGCTTAAGTTTTTTCCTTTTTAAATTCATCCTGCCCATAGGCCCCCACTATATATAATTTTGTGTTCCGATGGTGTCCACTTGAGAATTACATGTCAACATTGCACACACAGTGCACACACAGAGCAGTTGAGTTCTTGTTATGGGGATAAGTAGTCCAACAATCCTATTTACTAAAGTAACCAACAAAACACAAGTTTACAGCACAAAGAAATGTGACATACGTAAAAACGAAGTTAAACGATTTGATCGGTTATGGCCACAAAGCAGAAAGTGTGCCCACAATGCATCCCACCAAGGACATCTGCAAGAAGTCTGTATGTTCTCACCATGTCTGTGTGGGATACCTGCCAGCAATAATAATATATGCAAAGCAAGAAGGTGGTGTGATTGTGTGGGGGAGCTTTTCTGGTGACACTGTTGGGGATTTATTCAAAATTGAAGGCATACTGAACCAGCATGGCTACCACAGCATCTTGCAGCAGCATGCTATTCCATCCGGTTTGCGTTTAGTTGGACCATCATTTATTTTTCAAAAGGACAATGACCCCAAACACACCTCCAGACTGTGTAAGGGCTATTTGACCAAGAAGAGAGTGTTGGGGTGCTATGCCAGATGACCTGGCCTCCACAGTCACCAGACCTGAACCCAATCGAGATGGTTTGGGGTGAGCTGGAACGCTCACCGCTTCAATTTTGAATAAATCCCCAACAGTGTCACCAGCAAAGCACCCCCACATCATCACACCACCTCCTCCATGCTTCACGGTTGGAACCAGGCATGTAGAGTCCAGCCATTCACCTTTTCTGCGTGCAAAGCAGTAATCAAAGCAAAAGGTGGCTACTTTGAAGAACCTAGAATATAAGACATATTTTCAGTTGTTTCACACTTTTTTGTAAAGTGTAATGTATAATTCTACATGTGTTAATTCATAGTTTTGATGCCTTCAGTGTGATTCTACAATTTTCATAGTCATGAAAATACAGAAATATCCTTGAATGAGGTGTGTCCAAACTTTTGGTCTGTACTGTATATATATATATATATATATAATATATATATACATACCGTATATACTCGTGTATAAGCCGAGATTTTCAGCACCTTTTTTGTGCTGAAAATGCCCCCTCGGCTTATACACGAGTCATAGGTCAGAAACCAGCGGGGGAGGGGATGCGGCGGCAGGAGCCGGTGGCTGGGACATCATACTCACCCTCCTCGTGCCATCGCTGAACGTCCCTGCAATCCTGCGTTCTCCCCGGCTTCCTGCAGCTCTCCAGCGCTGAGGGGTGATGCAATACCAGCTCATTAAGGTCATGTAATATGGACGTGACGCCACTCCCATGGGCGTGGCCTCCATATTGATGGCCTTAATGAGCGGTATTACGTCACCGCTCAGCGTTGGAGAGCTGCAGGAAGCCGGGGGAGAACGCAGGATTGCAGGGACGTTCAGCGATGGCACGGGGAGTGTGAGTATGATGGAGGAGGATGGGGGGAGCATGGAGGAGGACAAGGAGCATGGAGCAGGACGGGGGAGGACGGAGAGCACGGAGCAGAAAGGGGGAAAAAGGACGGAGAGCACGGAGCAGAACGGGGAGGACGGAGAGCACGGAGCAGGACGGGGGGAGGACGGAGAGCACGGAGCAGAACGGGGGGAGGACGGAGAGCACGGAGCAGAACGGGAGGAGGACGGAGAGCAGGGAGCAGAACGGGGGAGGACGGAGAGCACGGAGCAGGACGGGGGGAGGACGGAGAGCACGGAGCAGAACGGGGGAGGACGGAGAGCACGGAGCAGAACAGAGGTAGGACGGAGAGCACGGAGCAGGACGGGGGAGGACGGAGAGCACGGAGCAGAACGGGGGGAGGACGGAGAGCACGGAGCAGAACGGGGGGGAGGACGGAGAGCACGGAGCAGAACGGGGGAGGACGGAGAGCACGGAGCAGGACAAGGGGGAGGACGGAGAGCACGGAGCAGGACGGGGATGGACGGAGAGCACGGAGCAGGACAAGGGGGAGGACGGAGAGCACGGAGCAGGACGGGGGTGGGACGGAGAGCTCGGAGCAGAATGAGGGGAGGACGGAGAGCACGGAGCAGAACGGGAGGAGGACGGAGAGCAGGGAGCAGAACGGGGGGAGGACGGAGAGCACGGAGCAGGACGGGGGGGAGGACGGAGAGCACGGAGCAGAACGGGGGGGAGGACGGAGAGCACGGAGCAGAACGGGGAGGACGGAGAGCACGGAGCAGGACGGGGGGAGGACGGAGAGCACGGAGCAGAACGGGGGGAGGACGGAGAGCACGGAGCAGAACGGGGGGAGGACGGAGAGCACGGAGCAGAACGGGGAGGACGGAGAGCACGGAGCAGGACGGGGGAGGACGGAGAGCACAGAGCAGGACGGGGGTGGGCACAGAGGAGAATGGGGGAGTGCAGAGCTGGATGGGGAGCACGGAGCAAGACGGGGAGGATGGAAAGCACGAGCAGGACAGGATAATGGAGCAGGAGGAGGGGAGCACAGAGGAGAATGGGGGCGCACAGAGCTGGATGGGGGAGCACAGAGCAGGACGGCAACTTACACCCGGCTTATACACGAGTCAATTCCAAGTTTTTTGTGGCAAAATTAGGGGGTCGGCTTATACACGGGTCGGCTTATACATGAGTATATACGGTATATATACATACACAGCTCTTCAAAAATGTAGAGACCACTTTCAAATGTTCAGTTTGTCTGATTTTTCTCTTTATAGGTATATTTTTGAGTAAAATGTAAATTGTTCTTTTAGTCTATAAACTTCTGACATGCCACCAAATTTCCAAGCAATAAATTTTGTATTTTTTTTCGAAAAATAAAAGTCAAAATTTAAAAAAAACCTGTGCTTTCACACCTTAAATAATCAAAAAAAAACAAGTTCATAATCATATAGAAATAACAATACTAATGTTTTAACTCCGGAAGAGTTCTGAAATCAATATTTTGTGGAATAACCATGATTTTTAAAAACAGCTTTCATGCATCTTGGCATGCTTGCCACCAGTCTTTCACACTGTATCTGGTGCAAAAATGTAAGCAGTTCTTCTTTGTTTGATGCTTGTGACTATCCATCATCCTCTTGATCACATTCCAGAGGTTTTCAATGGGGTTCAGGTCTGGAGAATGGGCAGCCCATGACAGGGTTTTGATGTGGTGGTTACGGCAAATTATTGTCATTGCACTTATGATCAGGCTTCATATTTTGTAGAAAATATTCACTAATAGCTGATATATATTTTTCCCTTTTCATATGTAAAGCGCCATGGAATAAATGGCGCTATATAAATGTATAATAATAATATATGAATAGGCACTTTACTTATTATATATTGTATTGAGTGTAGTACATATAACCTCATGAATTGATCTATTTATTGTCTTTTTGATATGAACTTTCACCCCTATCCCTTACATGTCTGCTTAGGTATTTAATATTTCCCTGTGCAAATTGCCTCTTAAGAGAAAAAGAGGACTTGAACTCTACAGCACCACCTATTGGAAGTAGCGATCCTACAAGTCATAATCAACCCTTTAACGAGTCTTGGAATATGACTTAGGATAAAAGCCAAATCAGTATCTCAATTTGCAGAGACGGTGTTTCGGACTATTGGTCCTCATCAGTGCAAAGTATGAGATCTGATTTGGCTGGGTGAGAGGCTCTGGACTGAGGTCTAAGGGGTAAGGTTTCTCCTTGTGGAGAGTGACATACCAGCTCTGGCTTGTCAAAGTAAGGAGGCTTATTCGCCGTGCAATGCTCCTCTGGGAAATTTAATATGCAAATTGCCTCTTAAGAGAAAAAGAGGACTTGAACTCTACAGTGCCACCTATTGGAAGTAGCAATCCTACAAGTCATAATCAACCCTTTAACGAGTCTTGTAATATGACTTAGGATAAAAGCCAAATCAGTATCTCAATTTGCAGACACGGTGTTTTGGACTATTGGTCCTCGTCAGTGCAAAGTATGAGATCTGATTTGGCTGGATGAGAGGCTCTGGACTGAGGTCTAAGGAGTAAGGTTTCTCCTTGTGGAGAGTGACATACCAGCTCTGGCGTGTCGAGGTAAGGAGGCTTATTCGCCGTGCAATGCTCCTCTGGGAAATTTAATATGCAAATTGCCTCTTAAGAGAAAAAGAGGACTTGAACTCTACAGCCCCACCTATTGGAAGTAGCGATCCTACAAGTCATAATCAACCCTGGATTTTTAACAATTGTGTATATTTTAACTTTCATAAACTATTTATTTTATTACTGTAGTGTTACTTTTTGTAGGATTTATTATAAGCAAAACAGCCTACAAATGAAAAGTGAGGAAAGGGTTGTCTTACAATGGCTTCTTTGTTTTAAGCCCTATTTTCTAAACCTTGACAGTGACAATGTATATAGTGAAAACTGAGACCACTGTAACTTTAATCAGCAGACCAATAAAACATAAACTTTCTATTAGACTAATTCATTTTTTAACTTTACACAAGTATAAATGAAAATTGTGTGTAATATTAAGGATGACGCTTAATGCTGACCTCAGTGAAATTAAAATGCATAGTTATAAAAAATACCTTTTGATGAATATTTTTTTCTTGACAAACATCTCCATATGACAAACTGTGTAGTAGAAGCTATTAACATAAAAAAAATAGTCTACAGTTCTTAGAAAGTTATTCAGCCATCTCAGTGATGCCTTAGGGTAGAGAACAACAATACAAACGTTTCACAAGGAGATAGATCAATATTTAATGACTCAACAGGTCAAAAGACACATACACAGTGGCCACAAACATTGGAAATGAAGATCCCCTCCGGCAAATGAGCAACTCAGAAAGGAACACTGCATAAAAAAGGAACTGAAAATGGGGCATTTCGTGTTAAAAATTGGGGTGTCTTTTGCAGGCCCATTATCTGCAGCACAATTATATTTAAATAAACAAGAGGAAAAAAAAATTGAACAAATGGCTGTTTACTATCCAACTATAGAACTACGAAAGAACAAATTTGCAGGAATATTAAAGAGCTGTGAAATCTCATAAAAATAGACATATAACTGCTAACTTTCTCTTTCATGCCTCAGGTTTTTTTTTACTTCATTACAATGACCTTCCTGCCCAGTGTGTGTTACCATAAAAAGTAACCAAGCCCTGTAAAGTAAAGGAACTGCTTAGCATCTAAAGTTTTATCTAAGGAAGACCACATTGCCAAGCCAAACAAAGAAATAGTTTTGTTTTGTTTGTTTTTTAAACAAACCATCCAACATTTAACCACTTATGATGGTCTTTCAGTGATCACTTTTTTTCAGACTTTTTCTAATTGTATTGTATGAAAAGGGAAACTGCAAATCCCATTTCTAAGCATCATAGATAGTTTCTTGCAGGTATGGTAGTGACAATACAACTTTGTCTTTTACTAAAGACCGTATTGAAATCTGGCTGTGTATTGAAAAGTTACTAAACCCACGTTTCGACGTTTGCATCTAAAACAAATGCCCAATTTCTATCACACTGTATTGGTCTACAAATTCTCCAGGTGACAGTCTTCGTTCCAGCATCAATTGCATTTGGTAGTGAGTTCAGTCACAATGCCAAATGTATATATGCATACAGACATGTTGGCAAAGACTATAAAAAACATAAATTATTTATTTTCCAATAATGTCCAGATCCAACATTGTAGGAAAAGCAGGGAAAACTATCCACCTATCGATTTTTCACACTTGTTTAGGGGTCATTTATGGCACAGACCATAAGAACTAAAGATGTGCTTCTCTGACGTTCAAAAAATCTGTTCCACCTGGCATACTTCGAGAGTATTCTAGAACTTGTAGTGCCACACAGTACTGTAACATGGCGCTACTAGGAAGTCAAAGCATGGACTTCAGGAATATACTGTAGGTGTATTACACGCAGAATTCATTGAATTCTCAACACATCACACATGTACCAAATCTAGACTGCCTGTGGTATTGTAGGTGGAATATGTTGGAAGTTAACCTGAGCTGCACAATAAGCTTTGCCAGCAGTACCATAAGAAATTAATGGAGCGGTGAAACACATGCTCAATCTCCGCGTCATTCAGAGCCAAGTTCTCGGGATCAATGGGTTCAAACCAAAGAAACCCCCCCACGATCAGGAAGTTATCCTCTATCCTACCCATGATACAAAACTTTAACTTCATAAGATGTTGAAGAAAAGCCAATGACAATATTGAAATCAATATGTGAACTATGGCTGCTGTTGAGGAATATTCCCTCAAACTCTCAATTCCAGAAGTACTTAGCAGTTTGTGGACATTTTCACTGCCTATTATATTCATTAAATGACAAAAACTTAGAGCTAAAAATGATGACAAAGACACATCAAATACACAAAACGTGAAAAAAAAACAAGACGCTAAAGATAGAAGACATGTTTCCAGGCCCTTAAGCATAACTGCAACCTTGTGTCTATGCCATTATGAGTTATTGGCTTGAAACCTTTAAAGGGAACCTGTCAGCAGGATTGTGCTTAGTAACCTACAGACAGTGTCAGGTCAGAGCCGATATACTCATTAGGCCGGAGTCACACAAGAGAGGAATACGGACGAGTGCTAAGCGAGAAAAAAATTGCATAGCACTCGGACCAATGTTAATCTATGGGGCAGCTCCCATCATCCGTTTTTTTCTCAGGCGTATTATATGAGCGAGAGAGATCGCAGCATGCTGCGATTTGCACTGTATAATGGCCAAGACTCGCCAATGCAAGTCTATGGGCGCGAGAAAACAACAGTTTACACATGGACCATGCATGTGACTTGCAAGAAATATGCACCGGTGTCCTTAAGAAAAGCCGGCAATTCAGTGAGCTATACTGTAAAATCACACTGACAGGTTAAAATAGAATAGATAGAATACATGTATACACATAGTATAGGTGTATATATAGATATATATATCTCTATATATAGCTCTCTCTCTTATATATAAGAGAGTATATATAAGATATATATATATATATACACCTATACTATGTGTATACATGTATATATATATATATATAATAAAGAATGAAGAGAGAGAGAGAGAGAGAGATATACAGGGGTTGGACAAAATAATGGAAACACCTGGAAACATCAACAAAAGTTAGTTTAATATGGTGTAGGTCCACCTTTTGCGGTGATTACAGCCTCAATTCTCCGAGGTATGGATTCATACAAGGTGTGAATTATTTCCAAAGGAATTCTAGTCCATTCTTTTGTTAAAACACCCTCCAGTTCTCTGAGCGACGATTGCAGCAGAAATCGACGTCTAACTTGAATCTCTAAAATCGACCATAAATGCTCAATAATGTTGAGGTCTGAGGATTGTGGGGGCCAGATGAGATGCTCAACTTCATTAGAATGTTCCTCGTGCCATGCTTTAATGATTCTAGATGTATGAATAGGTGCATTATCATCCTGAAAGATGGCGTTCCCCTCCGGGAACAGTGCTTGAACCATAGGATGCACTTGGTCGCCCAAACTGCCTAAATAATGCAGCTGTTAATTCTTCCATGAAGGGAATCACTGGTCCGGAGGATCTCCACGAAATATCACCCCAGATCATCACAGAACCTCCGCCATGTTTTACGGTTGGGAGAAGGCAGTCTGGATGGAATGCTTCTTTTGGCTGTCTCCAAATGTACACGCGGCCGGAGGTTGGAAATAGGGTAAACGATGATTCGTCTGAGAATGTCACATGTTTCCACTGCTCGAGGGACCAATTCTGGAGGGTTCTACACCACTCTAAACGCTTGTAAACATTTGTCATTGAGAGCAGCGGTTTTCGAATTGCAGCTCTTCCGTGGAATCCAGATTTGTTCAGCTCCCGACAAACAGTTTTTGTGGAAACTGGGTTCTGTAGGTGTTCATTGAGCTCAGCAGTGATTTTCGGAGCCGTAGTCTTGCGATCCTCTCTCACAATTCGCTTTAGAGTCCGACGGTCTCTCTCAGTCAACTTCGACTTTCGGCCGGACCTGTGCTTTGCTGCGGGCGTTTCTCCTTCTCTTTCTAACGCAGTCATTACTTTGGAGACAGTACCTCTTGACACGCCAAGCATTCGGGCACTTTCGGTTACACTACAGCCTGCCATACCAGCACCAACAATTTGGCCTCTTTGAAAATCCGAGAGGTCTGTTATTGGTATCAGGTTCTCATCAATGTTCTTACAATTATGCAAAACAGTTAATTTACATACACATATCACAAATAATCAACTACAAAACATTACCATATGTCACGGTTTGCATGTGTATAACATGTTCGAAGATTATGATGCCAAAACATTAGGTGTTTCCATTATTTTGTCCAACCCCTGTATATATATATATATATATAATATATATATATAAATATATATATCTATATATATACACTGCTCAAAAAAATAAAGTGAACACTCTAACACATCCTAGATCTAAATGAATGAAATATTCACACTGAATACTTTGTTGTGTACAAAGTTGAATGTGCTGTCAACATAATCACACAAAAATCATCAATGGAAATAAAATGTTTGAACCAATGGAGGCCTGGATTTGGAGAGACCCCCAAAATGAAAGTGGAAACAAGTCAAAATGAAAATCAAAACAAGACAAAATGAAAGTGGAAACAAGTCAAAATGATGCTCAGTATTATGTGTGGTCTCCACGTGCCTGTATGACCTCCCCACAATGCCTGGGCATGCTCCTGTTGAGGTTGCGGATGTTCTCCTGAGGGATCTCCTCCCAGACCTGGACTAAAGCATCCATCAACTCCTGGACAGTCTGTGGTGTAATGTGAGGTTGGTGGATGGAGCAAGAAATGCTGTCCCAGATGTGCGCAATCGGATTCAGGTCTGGGGAACGGGCAGGCCAGTCCATAGCTGCACTGCCTTCATCTTGCAGGAACTGCTGACACATTCCAGCCGCATGAGGTCTGGCATTGTCCTGCATTAGGAGGGACCAAGGGTCAACCGCACCAGCATATGCTCTCACAAGGGGTCTGAGGATCTCATTTCGGTATCTAACGGCAGTCAGGTTACCTCTGGCGAGCACATGGAGGGCTGTGTGGCCCTCCAAAGAAATGCCACCCCACACCATTACTGACCCACTGCCAAAGCGGTCATGCTGAAGGATGTTGCAGGCAGCAGGTTCACACTCAGCGATTGTGACAGACGTGACAGAGTCTGGAGACGCTGTGGAGAGCGATCTGCTGACTGCAACATCCTTCAGCATGACCGGATGCCCCTCCACATTATTGAAGAGTAGTCTGCGAGTATCTTGATGAAACATTTCCTAATAAATGGATTGCCCGAAGAGGCCCACTTGATTGGCCGGCAAGTTCACCAGACTTGACCCCAATGGATTTTTTTTGGGGGAGTACTCAAGGACAAAGTTTATACTCGAAAACCAAAAAGTGTCAGTGATTTGAAAAATTACATAAGAGATGCATTCCAAGAAATTAATACCCAAAGAGACTTGCGCAAAAATGTTTGTCGAAGCGTAAGAGATAGACTTCAAAGCTGTGCAAATTGTGATGAAAACAGTTTGAGCACCTGCGTTGATAAAATTTAAGGGCTTTTGTATTATTATTGAGAATAAAATTTAATTGTCAATGTTATGCTTGTGTTAGTAAATATAATTTTATACATAAATCAAAATAAATGTTATTTTTTCTGTCCACCTACAGTACAGACCAAAAGTTTGGACACACCTTCTCATTTAAAGATTTTTCTGTATTTTCATGACTATGAAAATTGTACATTCACACTGAAGGCATCAAAACTATGAATTAACACATGTGGAATTATATACTTAACAAAAAAGTGTGTAACAACTGAAATTATGTCGTATATTCTAGGTTCTTCAAAGTAGCCACCTTTTTCTTTGATGACTGCTTTGCACACTCTTGGCATTCTCTTGATGAGCTTCAAGAGGTAGTCACCGGAAATGGTTTTCACTTCCCAGGTGTACCCTGTCAGGTTTAATAAGTGGGATTTCTGGCCTTATAAATGGGGTTGGGACCATCAGTTGTGTTGTGCAGAAGTCTGGTGGATACACAGCTGATAGTCCTACTGAATAGACTGTTAGAATTTGTATTATGGCAAGAAAAAAGCAGCTAAGTAAAGAAAAATGAGTGGCCATCATTACTTTAAGAAATGAAGGTCAGTCAGTCCCAAAAATTGGGAAAACTTTGAAAGTGTCCCCAAGTGCAGTTGCAAAAACCAACAAGCGCTACAAAGAAACTGGCTCACATGAGGACCGCCCCAGGAAAGGAAGACCTCTGCTTCTGAGGATAAGTTTATCTGAGTCACCAGCCTCAGAAATCGCAGGTTTACAGCAGCTCAGATTAGAGACCAGGTCAATGACACACAGAGTTCTAGCAGCAGACACATCTCTACAACAACTGTTAAGAGGAGACTTTGTGCAGCAGGCCTTCTTGGTAAAATAACTTCTAGGAAACCACTGCTAAGGACAGGCAACAAGCAGAAGAGACTTGTTTCGGCTAAAGAACACAAGGAATGGACATTAGATTAGTGGAAATCTGTACTTTGGTCTGATGAGTCCAAATTTGAGATCTTTGGTTCCAACCACCGTGTCTTTGTGCGACGCAGAAAAGGTGAACGGATGGACTCTACATGCCTGGTTCCCACTGTGAAGCATGGAGGAGGAGGTGTGACGGTGTGGGGGTGCTTCGCTTGTGACACTGTTGGGGATTTATTCAAAAATGAAGGCATACTGACCCAGCATGGCTACCACAGCATCTTGCAGCGGCATGCTATTCCATCCGGTTTGCGTTCGTTGGACCATCATTTATTTTCAACAGGACAATGACCCCAAACACACCTCCAGGCTGTGTAAGAGCTATTTGACCAAGAAGGAGAGTGATAGGGTGCTACGCCAGATGACCTGGCCTCAACAGTCACCAGACCTGAACCCAATCGAGATGGTTTGGGGTGAGCTGGACCGCAGAGTGAAGGCAAAAGGGCCAACAAGTGCTAAGCATCTCTGGTAACTCCTTCAAAATTGTTGGAAGACCATTTCCGGTGACTACCTCTTGAAGAAGCTCATCAAGAGAATGCCAAGAGTGTGCAAAGCAGTTATCAAAGCAAAAGGTGGCTACTTTGAAGAACATAGAATATAATACATATTTTCAGTTGTTTCACACTTTTTTGTTAAGTATATAATTCCACATGTGTTAATTAATAGTTTTGATGCCTTCCGTGTGAATGTACAATTTTCATAGTCATTAAAATACAAAAAAATCTTTAAATGAGAAGGTGTGTCCAAACTTTTGGTCTGTACTGTACTTTTTAACCACCCTTATATATGAGAAATAGCAGAAAAGGCGTTAATTCATTTGTCGGTTTCTGTAGAATCTCAGCAGGAGCCGACAGGATAGGAGACATGGTTTACATACAGTAAACCAATGCAGAAAATTTTGTTTTATATAGGTCAGTGACTACTGTTTGTTAGTGCTATGTGTGTGTAAAATTTGGGAGCTATAATAAAAAGATGTACTCACGGAAAAAAATTGCACGGGCTCTCGCGAAATTTTCTTCGCTAGAGAGGGAAAGCCAGTGACTGAGGGCAGATATTAAGAGCCTAGAAAGGGACCATGGTTTTTGCCCCCCCCCAGCTGAAAAGATCTGCTTTCAGCCACCCTAGAAAAGGCGCCAATTTTGGCACTTAGCCTCTCTCTTCCCACTGACGTGCAGCAGTGGCATATGGGTAATAAACTGGCCCCAGTGTGGTGTTAGTGATGCAATGTGCATCACTAACATGTTGTTGTCAAAGAAAAGCTCCAAGTATTAGGTTTAAAAGACACTGTACATCATTAGGGGATTCCCTCACATACCTTTTCTTTCAGTCATAGGGGTGGCGATATTATCTTGTCAGTCACAGATCAGTCTGTGTGGTATTGCAATTCTGCACGCCCATAGGATTGCAATTGGTTGCCGTAACTGGTCTGACGTCACGGCAACCACGTAGTAAATCCAGCATGCGCACACTGCCTGATTGCGCACATTGCCCGTCGGCTCCCTGGGCATGCACACTGACTCTGCGCATGCTCTGGAGCCGCTCTGAGTCAGTGGCTACGTGATCGCTCACGCTATGCGAGCCACTGTGTCCCCTCCACTCTGCGCTCAGTGGGGCAGTGCGCACACGTGGGATATTCCACTTTGTTGCTGTGACTGAAAAGCTAAAATCGCCACCCCTATGACTGAAAGAAAAGGTATGTGAGGGAATCCCCTAAGAATATAAAGTGTTTTTTAGACCTAATACTTGGCGGTTTTCATTGACAAAAACATGTTAGCGATGTACATTGCTTCACTAACTAAGCACTCGGGACAGTTTAACCCCTTAGTGACAGAGTCAATTTGCAGCTTAATGACCGGGCCAATTTTTACAATTCTGACCACTGTCACTTTATGAGGTTATAACTCTGGAACGCTTTAAACGAATCCCACTGATTCTGAGACTGTTTTTTCGTGACATATTGTACTTCACATTAGTGGTAATTTTTTTTTTTATATGACTTGCATTTATTTATGAAAAAACAGAAATATGGTGAAAATTTAGAAATTTTCAAACTTTAAATTTTTATGCCCTTAAATCAGAGAGATGTCACACAAATTTCTTAATAAATAACATTTCCCACATGTCTACTTTACATCAGCACAATTTTGGAAACAACATTTTTTTTTTGTTATGAAGTTATAAGGGTTAAAAGTTGACCAGCGATTTCTCATTTTTACAACACCATTTTTTTAGGGACCACATCACATTTGAAGTCACTTTGAGGGGTCTATATAATAGAAAAAAAACAAATGTGACACCATTCTAAAAACTGCACCCATCAAGGTGCTCAAAACCACATTCAAGAAGTTTATCAACCCTTTACGTGCTTCACAGGAACTGAAGCAATGTGGAAGGAAAAAATTAACATTTATGTTTTTTTGCAAAAAATTTAATTCAGAACCAATTTTTTTTATTTTCACAAGTGTTAAAAGAGAAAATGAACCACAAAATTTGTTGTGCAATTTCTTCTGAATAAGCAGATACCCCATATGTGGGGGTAAACCACTGTTTGGGCGCACGGCAGAGGTCGCAAGGGAAGGAGCGCCGTTTGACTTTTTCAGAATTGGCTGTACACCATGTCGCGTTTGGAGAGCCCCTGATGTGCCTAAACAGTGGAAACCCCCAACAAGTAATCCTATTTTGGAAAATAGACCCCTTAAGGAACTTATATAGATGTGTGGTGAGCACTTTGAACCTCCAAGTGCTTCACAGAAGTTTATAACGTAGAGCCGTGAAAATAAAAAATCATGTTTTTCCTCAAAAATGATTTTTTTAGCCCGCTATTTTTTATTTTCCCAAGGGTAACAGGAGAAATTAGAACCCCAAAATTGGTGTGCAATTTGTCCTGAGTACGCTGATGCCCAATATTTTGGGGGTAAACCACTGTTTGAGCGCACGTCAGGGCTCGGAAGAGAGGGAGGACCATTTGACTTTTTGAAGGCCATGTCGTGTTTGGAGACCTCCTGATGTGCCTAAATAGTGGAAACCCCTCAATTCTGGCTTCAACCCAAACCCCAACACACCCCTAACTCTAATCCCAACCCTAACCCTAATTCCAACCCTAATTGTAACACAAACCTAATGGAAAAATAAAAATATTTTCTTTATTTTATTATTGTTCCCTACCTATTGGGGTGATAAAGGGGGGGGTTATTTACTATTTTTTTATTTTGATCACTGTGATAGGGTTTATCACAGTGATCAAAATGTACTTTCACTGAATGAATCAATCTGCCGGCTGGCAATTTCGGTGGGCGCACTGGCATGCGCCCGCCATTTTCTTCCCGGACCAAGATGGCGGCGCCCACCGGAGGAGGCAGGAGGGTCTGGGGACACCGGGAGGTACTGGGGGGGATCAGGGACCCTATTTCTCTCTTCCTCTGATGTGCGATCACATCAGAGGAGAGAGAAAGATAAAGCAGAATCGCGGCTTTTTTTTGCAGTCACCGTTACATGGTTAATAACGGCGATCGCAAAAGCGGGGTCTGTAAAAACCAACCCGAATCAAGTTCTTTGGGGTCTGTGGCGCTATATACTTTTTCCACAGAGCCGTGAATTCACGGCGCTGTGGTTTAAGTACCCTTAACCACCGCCGTTAAAAATGTGTATCGCAGTCATTAAGGGGTTAATAGCTAAAAAAGGGTGACAGGTACCCTTTAAATGTGTCGGGTCTGACTATAAATAATTGGGCTGTCTTCTTAAAATAAGGCTCTAAACAAAGGAAAGGACCAACTGAAGCACATCTACTAATGAGAAACAAGACAAATAAAAATATTCATTGCTCTGCAGCAGACAACTGATAGAAGACAAGAAACCGCACCAGCTCCATCTCTTGCTAATTAAACAAATCAATTATGAGACTACTATTACAACTGTGTAACTGCTGTTCAATATTAGCAATAACAGGCCCACAGGGAGGTCGTTTTACTACATTAAAATGCTGTCCTCTTCAACTCCATTTCATATTATTAGAAACTGTTATTTGCCTCTCGCTGTCATATGAGTTGCAGAGGCAAATTATGGAAATATGCAGACCAGAATGGTCCCAGTATGAGATCAGGTTTGTTTTTCAGCCTCAGAGGGAACAATTGCTGAAATTCCAAAGTTCCCCAAAGTTCTTTAATAGAACTGATAAATCTATCAGCACAGCTTCCATTAAAAAAACTAAGCAAGGGTCATGCATTTGCATACATCCCTGCTAAGCGGATAAATTCAGCCAGCTAAATTATCATATCAAATTTATCCTCCCTTGTTAAACTGATTGTGTTTAAAATTGTTTTGGATGGTTATCATTAATTTCTGTTAATTCTTAAATGCTTGCATTGACATTAAATTGAGAAAACACTGAGGGATCAATTTAAAGAATTCCCTAGAGTTATATTTTCATCACACATGTCACCCCATTAAATGGCAACAGAAAACATATGAGAAAAAAACAATGTGTCTGGTGACAACACAATCATTATTATTCATTAGTGGAGTACAGTAACAGAATAATTATTGCATTAGAAGTATATGATAATATTACAGTGCTACAAACAGTGAGAAACATTAGGTATGACATAGTAATAGAAAAACAGTATGCTATATGTTTTTGGAATTAAACATGTAAATGTCATATGCTACACTAGAAAGAAAAATAAGGCATATAGCACAGGTGTGTGTAGATTTAGAAAATGTCCTATTGTATTAGTCACAAGAGTATGGCATGTCCTGGATGACTAGAAACAAGAGTATGGCATATACTGCAGACTGAAACAAGGAGTATGGCATACACTGCGAGACTGAAACAAGGGTATGGCATAACTACTGGAACAGTATGGATAACTGTGATACTGGAAACAAGGGTATGGCATATACTGCGAGACTGGAAACAAGGCGTATGGCATATACTGCGAGACTGGAAACATGGAGTATGGCATATACTGTGAGACTGGAAACAAGGGGTAGGCATATACTGTGAGACTGGAAACAAGGGGTATGGCATATACTGTGAGACTGGAAACAAGGGGTATGGCATATACTGTGAGACTGGAAACAAGGGGTATGGAATATACTGCCAGACTGCAAGCAAGGAGTATGGCATATACTGTGAGACTGGAAACAAGAGGTATGGCATAGACTGCGAGACTGGAAACAAGGAGTATAACATATACTGCGATACTGGAAACAAGGAGAATGGCATATACTGCGAGACTGGAAACAAGGAGTATAGCATATACTGCAAGACTGGAAACAAGGGGTATGGCATATACTATGTGACTGGAAACAAGGAGTATGGCATATACTGTGAGACTGGAAACAAGGAGTATGGCATATACTGTGAGACTGGAAACAAGGAGTGTGGCATATACTGTGAGACTGGAAACAAGGGGTATGGCATATACTGTGAGACTGGAAACAAGGGTATGGCATATACTGCGAGACTGGAAACAAGGGGTATGGCATATACTATGTGACTGGAAACAAGGAGTATGGCAAATACTGTGAGACTGTAAACAAGGAGTATGGCATATACTGTGAGACTATAAACAAGGAGTATGGCATATACTGCGAGACTGATTCAATATTCAAAGAAGCTTTATTGGCAGGACTAAATACACATTAGTTTTGCCAAAGGAAGTGTACAAAAGGGAATAGGGATAGGGACTGTAGGGATGTTGGGTAGGGGCAGATCTAGGGGGGGCTATAGATGTCCATGGCATAGGGAGGGGGATGGGGGCAGATCCGGGGTCGGGGCTATAGTGTCCATGGCATAGGGAGAGGGATGGGGGCAGATCCGGGGTGGGGGCTATAGAAGTCCATGGCATATCATAGTTCTCTTTCTCGCAGTCTATGACATTCGCTCACATACCGCGCTGCTATCTCCGCAGCTCTCTTCTTCCACCAGCAGGATATATGTTTTCTCTTCCTCCTTCATGGTGATGGAATCCGGGAAGAGATGTGAGAGTCTCTTGAAGTGAGTGTCCCTCACTGCTGAGCATTTGGAGCAGTGAAGCAAGGAGTATGGCATATACTATGAGACTGGAAACAAGGAGTATGGCATACAATGCCTGATGAAGAGACCTGAGTAGTTTCAAAAGCTGCAATTTGTTACCATCTTTTCAGTTAGCCATTAAAAGGTATCAACCACTGAGGACTCTTAATTATTGTGCTTTGGAAAAAGCACTATATTGTTATTCACATTATTCTTTTTCCGTGTTCTTCTTCTTCTCCGTATTGTCGCAATTAATACAGCCCGAACCGCTCGGTGTACAGACTCCGTTCAAACAAGGTTTTGAAGCTAGCTGCTGTGACAGGTGTGCTAAGTATTTTTGGAGTCAATCGGATTTTTTGCTTTTTAACCCTTTACGTTTGAAAAAAAAAATCTTCCCATTGAAATGCATTGATTTTGAACTTAAATGTACGTCTCGGGCTTGGAATTTTTTAAAATCGAAAAGTGATATTTTTCCTCGACTGTTAACCCCCTGAGGACATTTTTGTAGAAAAAAAATTTTGCCACCTCAAAACGTATGGCGTAAAAATAAATTGCCATAGGAATTAATGGCCCCATTGTAATCAATGGGCTCCCATATAAATCAATAATATAGCTGTGAGGCGTTTGTAAGGACCAACTACCACACCAGCTATAAATAACCCGGTTGCTAGAAAGATGGCTACAGCATTACTATGATGCTATGCCATTCCAGCAAGTTTATTGGCTGTAAAACAGGCGCCAAACTTGCTGGGCAGGCATCCGAGCTTCCTGCCCGAATACATGAGGTGTCCTGCAGAGTTCCGAGCATGTCCGAGCACCCCGATGCTCAAGGGTTAACGGAGCATGTCCGAGCATGTTTGCTCAACACTACCGGGCACCAATTCAAAGCACAATCTGTAGTTCCTTCAGGAAATACACATCTAGTTCTAAATATTGTACGATTTTATTCAACTTTCTGTAACCTTCATGCCCATATAAACGGTTTAGGAGGGTTGATCCTACTGACAGATTCTCTTTAAGGTACTATTAACAAGTGTTTGCCATAAATTGCAGCACTAAAAATAGATATCCTAGATATTATGGTACTACAAACAAACTAAACAAAGTTTTGCATATATTATGATACTATTGTATCTTACTGACTAGATGTAATGTTTGCAGACTAGCTGTAGCATGTTACACAGCTCATTTCCTGTTAGATGCTATGTTAAGGCCGGCACTTCTGTGTTATGTGGAATATAGATGTGAATAGGAGGAAGCCAGAACTAATATTGTTATGGCTCTGCTAATTAAGTCACCATGAGAAAGTGCTGAAAGGGCACATTTACCAATGTGCATCAGCTCACCATTCTTTCATCTCAAAAAGAACATTTCCGAATATAATTCCGTCATACAAAAAGTCCCTTAACAAGTATATGGGATGTCCAGACAATTAGCCATAAAAAACTGAGGTGAAAGAGTAAAAGGGCTTCAAATGTAGCATTCCAAGTGTTAGGTACAAACTGAATAGACATCCCACTTAATACTTTAGATATATAAATATATATATATATATATATATATATACATACATATACACACACGTGTACACACACAATATATATATAAATATATATACAGTACAGACCAAAAGTTTGGACACACCTCATTCAAAAGATTTTTCTGTATTTTCATGGCTATGAAAATTGTAGAATCACACTGAAGGCATCAAAACTATGAATTGACACATGTGGAATTATACATTACACTTTACAAAAAAGTGTGAAACAACTGAAAATATGTCTTATATTCTAGGTTCTTCAAAGTAGCCACCTTTTGCTTTGATTACTGCTTTGCACGCAGAAAAGGTGAACGGATGGACTCTACATGCCTAGTTTCCACTGTGAAGCATGGAGGAGGTGGTGTGATGATGTGGGGGTGCTTTGCTGGTGACACTGTTGGGGATTTATTCAAAATTAAGGCATAGTGAACCAGAATGGCTACTACAGCATCTTGCAGCAGCATGCTATTCCATCCGGTTTGCATTTAGTTGGACCATCATTTATTTTTCAACAGGACAATGACCCCAAACACACCTCCAGGCTGTGTAAGGGCTATTTGACCAAGAAGGAGAGTGTTGGGGTGCTACGCCAGATGACCTGGCCTCCACAGTCACCAGACCTGAACCCAATCAAAATAGTTTGGGGTGAGCTGGACCGCTCACCGCTTCAATTTTGAATAAATCCCCAACAGTGTCACCAGCAAAGCACCCCCACATCATCACACCACCTCCTCCATGCTTCACGGTGGGAACTAGGCATGTAGAGTCCAGCCGTTCACCTTTTCTGCGTGCAAAGCAGTAATCAAAGCAAAAGGTGGCTACTTTGAAGAACCTAGAATATAAAACATATTTTCAGTTGTTTCACACTTTTTTGTAAAGTGTAATGTATAATTCCACATGTGTTAATGCTATTTTTTTATGCCATCATTGGGGATTCAAAAAATTTTCAAAAACAAAGGGGAAAAAACCGAAAAATTTTTTGAAAGAAAGTGTTTTCCCAAAAATTTTTTGGCTGTATTAAATATATAAAAAAAAAAAAAATATTATTTTTAAAAAAAATTAAAATCCCCACACACCATAATTTTCGAAATTTCGAGAAAGCACTTTGTTTCCTCAAAATTTTTGGTTTAAAATTTGGGCCCCTTTTAAATTTTTCCCAAGGGCTTCCCGGGGGGTGAAGCGGGGGAGGGGGGTTTGTGAGGGGGGTTTCCCCCAGGCAGGGTCGTATTCAGGGGGCCCCTTTGGGGGGGTGGAGTGGGAAAATCCCCCGGGTTTTTTGGGCTCCAAAAAGTTGTGAAGCCGGGAACACCTCCCAATCTGTCCCCTCCCCAATCTTTCATACGCTACCTCCCGTGCCCAATTTTTTCCCGAAGAAACCCCCCGCAGAAAATCAAAGGGAAAGGGAACCCACTCACTGGAGCTGACTTTGTG
>JARQOD010000002.1:210198214-210337616 GCA_033576555.1 Oophaga sylvatica
CATGTTTTGTTTGTTTTTTTAAGTGGTGAAACAAAATTGAGAATTGTGTAAAAATAAATAAATAAAATTTCTTGTGTTATTATTTTCCGAGAACCATAACATTTTTAATGCTAAGTGATGCTGGTTTTTGATGCAGAGACAATGTTTTTAATCCCATAATTTTTGGGTAGATGTTTTGATTGCCTCTTATTAAATTTTTCTGTATTGTTGAACCTGCCGATAAGAACAATTCAGGTATTTTGAGTTTTTTTTCCTCACAATGCCGTTTAACGATTGGATTAATTTCATATTTTGCTAGACCTTTCATGAACTCTGATAAAATATTTGTCCTCTTTTAATTTTTTTTTTATGTTTCTTAATTTTTAACCCCTTAATGAAATCTCAGGGAAATTTACGGCGCAAGTCGGAAGCGGGTCAATCTCTGACAGCGGCAATAACGAAGCGTCAACAGGGGGGCATATCATTCTACGCGCCCGTGATGTGATCGTGGGTCACCGATAGGTTGCTATGACAGCCTAGAATCCGTTGAAGACCAAGACATCCACGCTTGTCATTACGGAGATCCCTTGAAACCCTGCCTCTGGCCGGGCTTCAAGGGAGACCATGATTTTCACCATATGGAGCAATACTGTGGTATTGCTGTATGTAGCATAAGGCTGTGGTTCCACGGTCCGGAACCACAGCGCTTTGGACGGAGCGGAAATTCCGCTCCGTCTAAGCCCCGCCCCCTTTATGACGCGCGATCTTTCCGGAGGTGTTCAGGACACCTCCGGAACACCTCCGGAAAGAACGCAGGGCTACATAGCCCTGTGTTAAATTCTGTTGCGGCGACGCACCGTCGCCGCAATACGCGAGGACATGCTGCGGTCTAAAAAGACGCGCCGCATGTCCGTTTACGCAGGTCTGCCACCTGCGTATTGTTACGCATAGTGGAGACGGGATTTCTTGAAATCCCCTCCACTATGCTGTAACATCTGGACGCTGCGTGTTTGGCGCTGCGCCAGCGCACAGCGCCAAACACGCAGCGTTTCCTGACCATGGAAACTCACCCTCAGCCATCAGGTGATTACTTCTGCTACATACAATAAATAAAAAAAATAATATGCATGTGGTATCGCTGCATTTAGAAAAGTCAGATCAATGAACATATAAAAATAATTAACACAATCAGTAAACAACTTAAACAGAAAAAAATTCAAGAATGCCAAACTTACATTTTTTTGGTTGCTGCAATACTGCAAAAAATTCTGTAACAAGTGATCAACGAATTATATCTATCCTAAAATTGTACCAATAAAAACGTTGTCTCACCGTACTGATGACAATCTAATTCTATTGCTAGGTCATTTTTACCACACAAAGTATGCTATAAAAAACAAATTACAAAAGAATGTCAGAATTGCATTTTTTTTTCACAATTTCCCCCCACGTTTTTCCAGTAATGTGGTCAAATGAATGGTGTCATTCACAACTCGGCAAAAAGCAAGCCCTCATATGTCTATGTGGAAAAAAAAATATGGCAAACAAAGAAGCAAAAATTGAAATTTGCCTCGCTGTGAGGAGTTAATGGGGGATAAGAGGGGTGATTTCAGCTTTTATATTTTTTTTCCCATACTTTTTAATTAAAACATTTATTTTTTTGTATTTGTTAGTCCCCTTAGAGGACTTGAACCTGCAATCATCTGATCGCTTGTGCTATACACAGCAATACCATATTGCTGTGTATAGCAAAATTCATGGTCTATGAATGCCACGGGCTGGCTTTCACATGAGTACCATAATAACAAGCACAAAAAAGTCTTCAGCAGACCCCTGACCATCATGACGACCAGTTGGTGCAACACGAACAAGTCGAGTGCGTCGATAGGCGAATAGACAGCATACCCCTCTGCTAATGCATTGTAAATGCCGTTGCGTTGTCACAGATTGACTTTGGCATTTCACAGGTTTACAGCCATGTTCAGAGCTCCGCATCAAAGGCAGGGAGACGGCATATAACGTACCTGTATGTCATATGTCGTTTAGGGATAACATTCCACATTTTCTTGTGGAAATATTAGTATGTGTCATGGATCAAGTTAACGCTGTTTAAACAGTCAGGTTTAATATTTTCATGGCATACTGCACTTAAGTGATGAAAAACAATTTACATTTGAATTTCTGTCCAGCTAGGTACATAAAACATTTTCCATACAACGGATACTGAGCAATTGATGAAAATCAATTGTAAAGATTCAACAACCCTGTAAACACATTTGACATATTGCTTAGTAAAACAGAAATCATGAACTGTCAGTTGTGCAAGCCAGTCTATCTGGCCTCCATCACCAACTTTTTGACACTCGTGTTTGGGTGCCTCTGCACAAATTGATACATGCATATATTTGAGAATAAATACATTATTTTTTACTGCAGAAGCACACGTGATGCACTCTAGTAACACAAAGTATTTATTCCTATATACTAAAGGTCCCCAACCTCTTAGGAGTCCCATTAAATTTTGAGTGGTGGTCAATAGCCACATTTCCCCAAAAAACGGAGAGAGATTTAAGTTGGAAAAAGCAAGAGGTATTGAATTTACAAAGATTTTCTAACTGATATTTGACCCCGTAAATAAAAATCCAGAATAAAATGGGTTAAATCAATAAAAATCACCACTGCTAAAAAAATAAGCAACAGGTATACTCCAAAATACAGCAATATACAGAAAACAAAAAGGAGTACAAAACACCCATATAAAATATCTCAAATATTTTTATGCATTACTCAATTAAGACAGCATATTCAAAAAAATTATATGGACAAGAAATACCTCTTAGTGAAGGACACAAAACATTTAGAGATCCGACACAATTACAAATAATTATGGACCGGGAATTCAGGGACCATTAAAAGACACCATAATGCAATAGTATTGTATAAATGTATAAATATTGCAGTAACAGTGCCAGGAAATTAAGGTAACATTATGGGTGTAATTAGGCTTAAGTTAAAACACATTACCACCATAGCTATAACCCAGCAAACACCCAAAACTTAAATAATCAAAACCTACTACAGAAAAGAAATCTCATCCAAATTGGTCCTTGTAAATGGTCAGACCACGCAACCCCAACGTGTGTTTCGCGTGGTCTTCGTCAGGGGAAACGTGCGTTGGGGCTGCGTGGTCTGACCATTTACAAGGACCAATTTGGATGAGACTTTCTTTTCTGTACTAGGTTTTGATTATTTAAGTTTTGGGTGTTTGCTGGGTTATAGCTATGGTGGTAATGTGTTTTAACTTACCCTAGTTACACCCATAATGTTACCTTAATTTCCTGGTACTGTGACAATGCTGCAATATTTATACACTTATACAATACTATTGCATTATGGTGTCTTTTAATGGTCTCTGAATTCCCAGTCCACAATTATTTGTAATTGTGTCGGATCTTTTTGTTTTGTGTCCTTCACTAAGAGGTATTTTTTGTCCATGTAATTTTTTTTAACATTTTTTGAATATGGTGTCTTCATTGAGTAATGAATAAAAATATTTGAGATATTTTACATGGGCGTTTTGTACTCCTTTTTGTTTTCTGATATTTGACCCTGGTATTATACTAGCCAACCTAGAATTGTTACATGTGTAAGATATACAAGTTATTGTAAATATCTTAGATATCTTGTCCCCAACGGCAAGTTGCACGGCAAAGAGTTGTGAGCCTCATGTGACTTATCAGCCACCGGTTTCGAAAGTTCGAAAAAGTTTTAAAAAGCTAAGAAATATTCCTGGTTCAACGCTAACTGTAGTGTTCAGGTGAGCAGCGAGTCGTACAGCTAATCTCATTAGAATAAGTGCACTTACCTGAACGGTCATCTGAGTGTCGCCTATGCTGACAGACATCAACGGTGAAGAGAGATTCCACTCGCTGGACACATTCACTTTAGTCCCATCAACTTCCACCTGTTTGGACATCATAACAGACTATTAATATAAAAACAGCTTCTCGCAAGTTCATTACTGCACACAAAGCAAAAGGCATTTTAAACAGATGGCTTCCAAACAACCTGTCATGTTCACCAATCCTTCTATACGACGGGGTCCGACTATGTAAGCATCCAGTCATCTCTGGGGAGAGGTGAAGGACCTGTGAACAGCTGCCTCTGGATAATGCCGCATCAAGTGATTTTCAGCAAACAAGAAACCGCCAACCACACTGTAGACATTTGTAGACATGCTATTTTAATACAATTAGACAGGTAATTTCAATACGTTGAGGTGACACTTTGCTAGCTATAAAACAGGTCTTGCATATAATATACCCTCCGATGCACAGAGCTGAGGAGGGTTTAAGTGAGTTGTACATGGCTGTTTTAATTAATAAGAAATGTTAATGAACGGGGGAATGTTATGCTACACCTGGTTTGGTCATTCTTTTGGAAAATCATCATCATACTGCAGATTAATATCTGACAGCAGGGCTTCATTTAGCATCAAAGGTTGAATGGTTCATTCTGTGTGGATAGTTAAACGTCGCACTTTATGCACTGCTTACATATCGCTGTCTGAGGTATTTTAGGTTGTATAATACAAAAGAGAACCCATTAGTAAACTTTTCGAGACAAATGCCAAATCGATTCAGCATTTTCACTTCGCATGCGCTGTCTTAATCCAGAAAAAGAGCAAAACTTTTTTTTTTCTCCTTTATTTGTGAATTTGTATATATGCTAAAATCATAAAAGCTCTAGGGGCTGCTCCGCTAAGTCAGGTGTTTAAGGGGTTGGTTCCTCGAAAAAAGTACATTTTAATCAATAGATCTTGGAATAATGAGTTCCACAATTGTATGTTAAAACAAAATGTTCTTTGTTCTGAGATAATCTTATAAATGTGCCCCTTATGTGTACTGTGTAATTTCTGTGTCTGACCCTACAGGGACATGGACGCACATATCATAAGCATTGGCCATGGGAGAAAGAGCAGGAGATTATACCAATGACATAACAGGGTCTTGAAGCTGCTGCTTTCTGTGAGGTAAAACATTACCCTGCTTGTTTTATCATATGAATGAGTGTTTCTTCTCCAGCCCATTTGAGCTCATCATAAATCAAGTGACATGAGTTCAGCGGCAGCTGGAGAATCCTACCTGATTAACTTGATTTATAACGAGCTCAGGGGACTGAAGACGCAGCAGAAACACTTACTTTTGTAATAAAACATGCAGGGTAATGTTTTACCTCACAGAAAGCAGCAGCTGCGAGCCCCTGCTAATTCATTGGTATAAACTCTTCTCCCCCCTTCCCTTCCCAAGAGCTGTGGTATGATCAGACCATGTTCCTGTACGGTCAGACACAGCCATTACACAGTACATAACACGGGCACATTGATAAGATGATCTCAGAACAGGAACATTTTTTTTTTTTTTACACATCCAATTGTGGAACTTATTATTATTCCAAAATCTATAGATTACAATGTACTTTGTTCATGGGACAACCACAAGATGTGCACATCACTTAATTAATTTGGTGCATCTTCTCAGTGGCGGGCACCTCTTTACACCGCGCCAGAAGTACTACTCCAGTAGGGGCTAGAGTAACATTTGTTGAATTTGATGAGCGGACAAAGCCATGCACATCCCACCTCCTCCCATTTTTACAGAGCTGCTTCATACTGATATGAAAACGCCAAAAGTCACAAAATGTTTGCACAAATCTGCGTTGCACAAAATTTCAAAGTGTTCTACACAAGTTTTCTGGCGAAAACACTGATGAATTGTTATGAACAACTAATAAATGTGGGTACATTTCAAGAATGGTTAATAATTGTTTCAATGGAAAAAGCACAGCTCAGGAAAACACTGTACAATTAACAATACTCTGCAGCAAACTATTGGGGTAGAAGATTTATAAGTCTAATTTTATTTACAAACACACAAATAAGACCATTGTTCTAGTGTGCAGAGTCCAATTTTAATCTTTGTCCATATTTCCCTTGAGTGTGGCCAAAAAAAACCAAAACATAAATTTCTCCTATACATTATGCAGCAAAACTCAGATAGCTCTTGGATTATTTATTGATGGAAACAGGCTGCTATCCTTTATTTTCATGGATCACAAGAAACACAAACATGTGAACAGCTCCATAGACTATAATGGGCAAGTGTTCTATCTGTGGAAAAAAACAAGCATAGAGTTCAAGAGAAGAACTCATGTCTGAATTAGGCCTTAGACTTCCATACTGTAGCAAAGATACAGCTATGAACAATATTAGGTTTACCTTTATTGATGGCAATAGTGAGCAGAACTATTATACAAAGATTTTTCTTTCTTATGTAAAACCAGTAAGCTTGATATAATCTATATGTATGCTGAACCCTATTCACTTGACAGTGAGTGGCCTTTTGGCATGTGCTGAGCTGTTACACTTTTACTTTGTATGACTTTACAGTGGTATCCGTCTGAAAGCTCTGTTGTCTATATACGTGGGGAGATGCTCTTAAAAGACATACACTTGTAACACAGTGTAATAAAGCCTAAGGGTATGAGCAGTCGTCAGAATACACACAGCTTTTTAGTAGAACATATCTGGAGTTATTATAGCAAATAAATCAGTCAAATTACCATCCAAAATTAGGTAAGCTTTACCTAAAATAATAAAATAATATATGTAGCCTAATATAAAATAAATAGTGTGCATATGAGTAAACAGGAAGATGAAGTGGAAATTCTTTACGATTTGTTTGGAACACTGGATTTTCCACCGAACAAAATTTCCAGAGGAGAACAAAGAGCACACCCTGAAATAGTTCATAGTGGAAACAAATTACCTACTTCCTTTGCCACAGAGATAAAAAAAAATACATTTTCCAATCATATTATGGGAGCCCTCACAAATCTCTTTCCATTACAATTACTAAGCCCAGCATGTCAGGTAAAATATTTGACAAGTGTATATTAATTTGGGAGGAGGCGTTCTGTGTGCACTTGGTGCAAAATAAATAACCTTTGCAATTAACGTGATCAATAAAAAAATAAATCTGCTCGGCTGCTTATATTAAGCATACCAAAAGTAGGCTGCCATCCGGGCATGAACAGTAATCCTAGAGAGTCAAGTAATATCTTGCGGAAATTTATAGCAAACGATCAAGCAGTTAGGAAAAATAATCATATGCAGCAATGCAGGCATAGGCTCACACTGTAGAGTAGAATGCGGATTCCATGTTTGCACAACAATTCATCCACTATGAAGCATCAGTTCTAGTAACTTTCATAAGCATTTTTTTGAGGCCTCATTCAGACATCCATTCTTTTCCATATAAGCTAAAAAAAAACACTCCAAGTTTTGTCAGTGTTTTAGATCAGAGTTTCATTAGTGATTTTCATGAATGGCAAAATATATAAATTATAAAGTTTCTCACATACATTACTACGGTATATTAATCAGCACACACACACACATCTATGTTCTATCCATGATTTTTACAGAACCATAGATTTATATGAGTAATTTTGTTCTATTATTTTGTGTTTTTTTTGCGGCCACACGGTCTGCAAAAAACCCACAGACAGGTCAATAGCAAAACAGAATTTAGTGTGTACGGGTACTATCCGTTACAAACGTGATTCACAGACTTCTAAATGAGGCATAAAGATGGAGAATGGAAAAAATTTTGTTTTATAGAAAAATGTTTTATAGAAAGATGATTTCAGGGAATTAGGCCGCAAGCTTAAAGCTAGGACCTCTAACGTGGTATTTTCTGAAATACTGACTGTACCACGTGCCACACCAGAGAGAGGCAACAGGAGATTAGGGAGGTTAATAAGTGGCTCAGGAATTGGTGTAGGAAGGAGGGGTTTGGGTTCCTGGAGAACTGGGTCGACTTCTCAGTTGGCTACAGGTTCTACGCTAGGGACGGGCTGCACCTCAATGGGGAGGGTGCAGCTGTGCTGGGGGGAGAAAATGGCTACAAGGTTGGAGGAGTGTTTAAACTAGGGATTGGGGTAGGGTATTCATTTTATAGGAGGGGAAGGTAGTGCAGATGACCTGGGCACAAATAAAGAAATTGGGGTGGCGTTGGGGTTAGAACATGTAGGACTGTATGGAAGAATAGAGGCACAGACAGATACATAAAGTGCATGTATACTAATGCCAGAAGCCTCACCAACAAAATGGAGCTATTAGAATTAGCTTTGTTGGAACATAATTATGACATGGTGGGGATATCTGAGACATGGCTGGACGAGAGGGCAGTTAATTTACAGGGCTATAGTCTGTCCAGAAATAACCGTGCAAATAAGAGAGGTGGGGGTGTGTGTTTATATGTAAAGTCATAATTAAAACCCATCCTGCGTAATAATATATGTGAATCTAATGAAGATGTAGCGTCTCTGTGGGTGGAGATAAGGGGAGAGGGAAAAATAATAAATTACTAATAGGGGTTTGTTATAAGTCTCCAAAAATAATGGATGCAACGGAGAATATCCTCGTAAAGCAAATATATGAAGAAGCAACTCAAGGAGAAGTCATTATTATGGGGGACTTCAACTACCCTGAAATACATTGGGGAACAGAAACCTGAAGTTCCAGCAAAGGTAATAGGTTTTTGACAACTATGAGAGACAGTTACCTTTCACAACTGGTTCAGGACCCCACAATAAGGGGGCACTGCTAGACCTAATATTAACCAACAGGCCAGACCGCATATCAAATATAAGGGTTGGGGGTCACTTGGGTAATAGTGATCATCACAAAATAATAAGCTTTCATGTATCCTTTAATAAGATGTAGTAGAGGGGTTACAAGGACACTAAACTTCAGGAAGGCAAATTTCCAACGGATAAGAGATTATCTTATTATTATAGGAGACATTTATTCGCATCCTGAATAGGACCTGTGCACAATATATACTGTATGGGAATAAACATGTAAACATGACAGAAACCGGAGGAAACCACTATGGCTAAATAGAGCTGTAAGGGGTGCCGTAAGAGACAAAAAGAATGCATTTAGGAAATTAAAGCAAGTAGGTAGTGATGAGGCATTAAATTACTACAGAAGATTAAATAAATTCTGTAAAAAAGCAAATCAAGACAGCAAAGACTGAGACAGAGAGACTCATTGCCAGAGAAAGTAAAATAATCCCAAAATATTCTTTAACTAGATAAATAGTAAGAAACTAAAAAATGATAGTGTTGGCCCCCTTAAAAATAGTTTGGGTGAAATGGTGGATGAGGATGAGGAAAAAGCCAATATGCTTAATGAATTTCATGACAGATAAAATGATCATTAAATGTCACCAGCTTAACCCAGCAGGAAGTACGGCGGCGTCTAAAAATCACTAAAGTTGACAAATCACTGGGCCCGGATGGGATACACCCTCGAGTACTGCAGGAATTAAGTACAGTCATAGATAGACCATTATTTTTAAAGATTCCATAATAACAG
Source organism: Oophaga sylvatica (assembly GCA_033576555.1). NCBI lineage: Eukaryota > Metazoa > Chordata > Amphibia > Anura > Dendrobatidae > Oophaga > Oophaga sylvatica. Next base: position 210,207,639 of record JARQOD010000002.1, read on the forward strand.
GGTCTGTACCACAGGACTGGCGTATAGCAAATGTGGTGCAAATATTCAAAAAGGGGACAAAAGCTGAACTTGGAAATTATAGGCCAGTGAGCTTAACATCTACTGTGGGTAAAATCCTGAAGGGTTTTCTAAGAGATGCTATACTAGAGTACCTGAACAACAATAACCTCATGACCCAATATCAACATGGGTTTACGAGGGACCGTTCTTGTCAGACTAATCTGATAAGTTTCTATGAAGAGGTAAGTTCCGGACTGGACCAAGGAAATGCAGTGGACGTGGTGTATATGGACTTCTCAAAAGCTTGATGCATAAAATGAGAACAATGGGGATAGGGGAAAATGTGTGTAAGTGGGTTAAGAACTGGCTCATGGATAGGAAACAAAGGGTGGTTATTAATAGAGCACACTCTGACTGAGTCCGGTTAGCAGTGGGGTACTACAGGGGTCGGTGTTGGGCCCCTTCTTTTTTACATTTATTAATGACCTTGTACAGGGCATAAAGAGCAAAATTTCAATATTTACAGATGACACTAAACTCTGCAGGGTAATCAAAATAGAGGAGGACAATTTAATATTACAGGAAGATTTATGTAAACTAGAAGCTTGGGCTAATAAATGGCAAATGAGCTTTAATGGTGATAAATGTAAGATCATGCATTTGGGCAGAAGAAATAAGATGTATAATTATGTGCTTAATTGTAAAATACTGGGCAAGACTGTCACTGAAAAAGACCTGGGTTTATGGGTGGACGACAAACTCACATTTAGTTGCCAGTGTCAGGCAGCTGCTGCAAAGGCAAATAAAATAATGGGATGCATTAAAAGAGGCATAGATATTCATGAGGAGAACATAATCTTACCCTTATACAAGTCACTAGTGCGACCACACTTAGAATACTGCACACAATTCTGGTCTCCCGTGTATAGAAAGACATAGCTGAACTGGAACGGGTGCAGAGAAGAGCGATCAAGGTTATTAGAGCACGGGGGGGGGGGGTCTGCAATATCAAGACAGGCTATTACATTTGGGGTTATTTAGTTTGGAAAAACGAAGGCTTAGGGGTGATCTTATTACAATGTAAAAATATGTGAGGGGACAGTACAAAGACCTTTCTAATGATCTTTTTACTCTTAGACCTGAGACTGGGACAAGGGGGCATTCTCTACGTCTGGAGGAAAGAAGGTTTAGTCATAATCACAGACGCGGATTCTTTACTGTTAGAGCAATGAGACTATGGAACTCTCAGCCGTTTGATGTTGTAATGAGTGATTCCCTACTAAAATGTAAGAAGGGACTGGATGCCTTTCTTGAAAAGCATAATGTTACAGGGTATATTTACTAGATTCCTTGATAGGGCGTTGATTCAGGTAACTAGTCTGATTGCCGTATGTGGAGTCGGGAAGGAATTTTTTTTCCCCAATGTGAAGCTTATTGTTTGCCGCATGGGTTTTTTTTTGCCTTCCTCTGGATCAACATGTTAGGGCAGGTTAGGATACGGGTTGAACTAGATGGACTTAAAGTCTCCCTTCAACCTTAAATACTATGTTACTATGTATTTTAATAACCTTTCATTTTCTTTCATACTTGGGATCTTGAAGCGGTTATTGCTTTGTTGATGTATAATAAGCAAAATAATCAGCAAGAATCTGCCTCCACCTAGTAGGCTTACACCAATGTCAGACCTGGGGCTATTGTTATGCAAACAGCTGACACAGCAGTAAGAATTATTTACCAACATCTAAAGATTAATTGTAATATTAGTTTGAGGAAAAAATTAAACAAGACAAGAATCTTTGTAATATGTAATATTAGAGAAAATGTCTTTTTCCTAATGGACTGAACATTTACTTGTCAAAAATCCGTCTTCAGTTCAGACAGATTTTCACTGAGGGAAGAGATTACACTTGATTCTCAAACTCTATGGTGAACAGACGAGGAGGGAGCAGCTAGTGGAAGACACTATTATTTGAAATGACAGTTAAACTTTAAAATTCTCAAATTCAAACATTTTAGCCTTACTGACTACAGCAACCAAGTGGATACATGACTGAGACCAGAGAGTTCACCTACAGTAATCTGACCCTTACACCAAGAGCTGGGCTATTAATTATGATCTATTCATGTAGTATTACGTCCCATTGTGGTGAGGACAAATGAGGAGCAAGTTACTTCAAATGTGGTAAGAGGCAGAGGAGGACACAGGAATCCCTTAAATGTTCATGACATGCCATCGACAGAGATGACTTCTCCAGCCAATCAATGGCCTCAATGGTCTTCTGACATGTACGCTGAGATCAGTGATTGGATACAGCGGTCACGTGCTGCAGCTAAGTAAGCAAAAACTAGTCATGAATAGTAGATCAGTGAGAAATATAAAGGTTACTGGTTCTTTTGCTATTACAAATTTGCTTAGATTACCTTCAGTTCCCTTATCTAGCTCATTTATGAAAATGTTGAACAACACTGGGGAAAAGATCCTTGTGGTACATCTAATAGATGGTCTGGCACGCTCACCTTTCAGGAGAATTTGGATTTTTTTTTACCTCGTTAAGTGATAAAAAGTGTCCGCCAGCAATCGTTTTTAAATCAATAACAATCTGTCCTGTTCACTTGATAGACGCACCATTTTGATCATCACAAGACTAAAACTTTTTTTTTTTCCTGGAGGTCTCTTCCAACTTTGACATTCTATGATTCTATGTTCATATCACATCCTGAAGATATCATCACAATGTTTAAAATGAGAAGGCCCATTTAAATTAGCACTGATGAGTCATCTAAGGGGGATGTTGGTGGAGGGTGGGGGTGTCAATCCACACATAAAATTCCCACTTTGCAGTTTTGGTGCAATTCTTTTTTTCCCTCTTTCAAAGACACAGCAAGAGTGAAGCTAAAGGAAAAAGAAATATGACAATATTTTTTTTTTCAATTTCTCTTTGAACGGACAAAAAAAAATCAAATATCTTACATAATATCTAAATAAATACACTACTATAAATAACTGTTAAGTGTCAATAAATTAATATCTGCCATGTCGAGAAGCTCAACATTTGTTTTCTTTCTTGGATAACGTTTACTGCAAATATGTCAACGTTATATACAAAAGTACAAACATGATGCATTTCCCATTTTAAAATATCTAACTGTGAACAGACTAACCCACACTTCAAATTGTGTGGTTAATTTCTTCATAGCATAGTGTAAAAATTTAATAGGCGCTTCACCAACCGCTGTGAGTTATAAATTATTACTAGAAATTATAACCTGAGCTAAAACACGTAGGCAAACGAGGGGAAAAAAAATCCATAGCACATGCTTTGTCAGCGTACAAAATAATATTCAATAATTAACTGTCTTTTGAATGGCACACTGCTAAAGAGGTCTGTAGCAGCAGGAGGCAGTTTGAACCAATCATTAGGTGCTATATATGGCATATCCGGAGTACTTAATATTAAGCGGAGAGGAATCTTGCCATGTGCACTGCATAATGATTCATATTCCTAAACAGTCAAGTTAATATCAAGAAATAATACGAACATATGTGAATGGAAGAATAAAATGCTTTCAGGATCTATCAAGTGTTCTCTTTTGTACAATCCTATTAGCAAAAGACTCAAGTTCTTTCATCCAAATAAAAAATATATACATTTTTTATTTTATTTACAAAGGGCATATTTAGGCAATAAGTACAATAATTATACTGTCTGTTATTTAGTTATCTCAGGGTTTGTTAAACAGTTTTATATTCTATTAACACATGCAATAGTGACAGAAGTAGAAGTGATATCACCGGTGGGAATTATTATGACCTTCTAAACTTTGATTTCACACAGGATACATTACGGGATCACCAGTTTACAGGCCACGTTTTTCATTATTCATTACGACAGTGGAAAATATCATCATTTCTCTTTCATGTCTATGAAACAGATTATTCCAGCTTCCATTTGACCAGTTCAGCCAGGGGAAAATCGTTATAGGGAAACCAAACCAGAAAAAGTGTTTCTGTAGCTGGAGGTAGACTGATAGCTAACTGTTCTATCACCAAGCATGTGAACTCATAAAATATCTGATTGACAAAGGACGGAAATCTCTCAAGCTACTGTACAGGCATCTGAACGAGACATGAGCATGCATTCATTACACAGGTCTGCAAACAATTTTTTTATCAAGAGCTGTTTTGGTTATTCCACGTAATCTTTATGTTTTTGAGTGCGCTGAATCCGAAAATGACCTCCGTTTTGTCATAGGACATCACGTTTTCTGACAATTTAAGTAACTATGTTAAATAAGACAATACCTCAAAATAAATGAAAATAGACTCATAAGATTAATTTTTTTTTACAAACGTTTCATGAAAATCATTTTTTTAACTGCAATGAGCTCACTAACACACACTAAAATCGATTCTTCTTCCCTGTGAGGCTTCTCTTGGTGCATTTACGCTTGTGAGTAGCATCTGTAATGTCTCTCTGAAGCGTCCAACAGTAGTCTGCCATCATTGTAATGCTCCATCTTCCCTGGTATCTTCTTTCCATCTCTTTAATGTCCTGGTGGAATCGTTCACCTTGCTCTTCACTCACAGCTCCCAAATTTTTAGGAAAGTTGTCAAGGTGGAAATGGAGGAAATGCACTTTCAAACTCATCAGGCAACCTAAGCTTGAAATGCTTTCAGCATTCGTCCGACGATATTTTTGTAGTCAGGGTCTTTGTTATTGCCTAAAAATTTCTCTACGACCTCTTTAAATGCCATCCACCCTTCTTTTTGAGGATGCGTCATGGTATTGATAAACTCTTGATCAGCTATAAGCCTTCTAATGTCTGGTCCGACGAACACACCTTCCTTCAATTTTGCCTCCGAGAGGCCTGGAAACTTGGTGACCAAGTATTTGAAGCATTGTCCATCTTTTGGAAGTGATTTTACGAATTGCTTCATCAATCCCAATTTTATGTGGAGAGGTGGTAGAAGAACTTTATGGGGAGGAACCAAAGTATCTCGGAGGACATTTTTTTCACCAACTATGAGCACCCTCGGCTGCCAATTCTTCTTGGTCCAGTGATTTTGTCGGTCTCGACTGTCCCATAGACACAGAAAACAAGGGTATTTGGTATACCCAGCTTGTTGCCCGAGCAGCATGCACAAGACTTTCAAATCCCCGCACACTTGCCAACCGTGGTCTACATATTTAAGTTTACAAAGAACCAATTCCAAGTTCTCGTAGGTTTCCTTGAGGTGTACGGAATGACCTACAGGGATGGAAGCATAAAAACCGCCACTGTGGAGTAAAACTGCTTTGAGACTTCTTTTTTGAAGAATCTATAAAAAGACACCATTGCGCTGAATCATATTGGATTTTGAATTGACCCATCAAACCTTCGACATCGATGCAATAAACCAACTTATCTTTCTGGGCAAAGTAAGGAACAAACTCGTTTTCACGATGTCTGAACCATGAAAAAGACACTCCTGGCAACAATAAATTCTTGCTTTTGAGCCTTGATCCGAGTAACTCAGTGGCATCTTTGGGAAGATTCAAGTCTCTTACCAAATCATTCATCTCCTCCTGGGAAAACAATTTTGGTCTTGTATCATCTTCAAAGTCAGAACTTGATTCATCATCTGGTTCAGGTATGATTCCACCTTCCTCGGAGCTAGGTAACTCTTCCAAGGTAGCAGGGGCCTTGGGTACTGGTATATCTGTGCCATGGGGGATGGGATGAATTGCTGAGTGAATATTGGGGTATGAAATGGAATGCTTCCATTTTGAATTATACCCTTTCACATCGCATGAACAAAAGTAACAATAGTCACTATGGTTCTTTTGCTCTCGCCATACCATCGGAATCCCATAACGGAAAGCTTTTTTCTACCCTTGTACCAATTTCGGAGGTCCTCAACACACCATTTGCACACTTTATGAGGCGCCCAAGCTTTATCTTGATCTCCAAGCTTTAGTCTGAAATATGCGAAGTATACTTTTTTCACAAAGTCTGTAATATTCAGCTGTTGCTTCAACACTGTATATTCACCACAAATGTAACAGAAACTGTCAGGCGAATTAATACACTTCCGCTGAGCCATAATGCTAATTTTGGGAAACACGGTTGAATATGACGAGCTAACACGAACTGAGATGAAAAAGTGTGAACAGGCGAGAACCAAGATAAAACAATTGAAACAAGCCCGGGCATGTCAGAGTCCGCTCGTTCAGCTTGCAACATGTTGATGCTGGTTTCATTAGCTCACTCTGAAAGTTCTTTTCTTTGAAAGTTATATTTTTTTGGCATTGTATATCTTCAATGCATTGATGTGAATTAATTAATAGTAATTTTGACTTTCAAAACCCTAAGATAAAAAAAATACCAAAAATTGAGAAAAATTTACTAAATTTGAAGAGAATTTTGCATATTGTGGCAAATTCTGATGTCCAGGAATTTTTTCAATATTTTTTTTGTTTTCAGCACACCAAAATACATGGAAATTAGATGAAAATAATCAAACAGCTTTTTAGTCACAGACCTGTGTTATCATTAACTCAATGCAGAAGTTGTGTTCCCATAGTCAGCTTTTTCTAGCCTTGAAACAATTGTACAAAGGTGACTAGAATGGTTGGTTCCAGGGACTGATATTGCAACCAAAATAGGATTGACTCAAACAGTTGGTGCAAAGCATACGGTTTCAATAACTATCTCATAGAGGTGCACACGTGAATCTTAACTGACCTTACAAACACAATTTTGTGGGCAGCTAACCATAGTCTATCTGTAGTAATATCTACAGTGCAACACACAGACTCAGATAATGTTGTCTTGCAGCACTGAGGTCTGAGGTCCTGAGTAGAGATGAGCGAATTTGTTCGGATTCGGTTCCGAATACGATCGGAATCGAATACTGTTTTTGCAATATTCATCGAACACAGCCGAAAATCATTAGAGTCAATGGGAGTAGAAATTACCGAATATGTTCAGAACCGATCATAAGACAAACATTTGGTACGAATAGTGTTCGAATATGTTAAAATCCGATTTGGGGACAAAATCCGAACAAATTCACTCATCTCTAGTCCTAAGTTCAAATCTGAACAAGGGCAACATATGAGATCATTGTTGTGGTTGGCCGATTAGCTGCAGAGGTCAGAAGTCCATGCAGAAAGTACATAGGAACCACCACACTGAAACAGCCATATAGACTTCATAAAATAAACACTTTATTAAGTACAAAATTCATAAAATACATAAATATAGAGACAATGGTAGAGGGGAGAGAGATAGAGGGGGGGTACATATACCCATGCACATGTAAAAATGAGCCTGAAAGGTAACCTGCTCCTGCAAATAACATATACTATGTCAAAAGGTTTTTTTCACATCACGAGGTCATAGCCATTATAAATGATCAAGATATCAAAGGTAAGTACCATATCAGGGTGTGGACATAGTAGCATTATATAGCATGAAACACATAATACTGGGGGATATAATTAGATACCATCATATAGCATATAGATGCTATTAATAGGAGGAGACATAATCCCATAAGTAATACAAAAGGAAACCCCCAATATATGCTGTCTTTAACTTAAAGGGAGCAGGGACAGGAGACCGTTAGGTGACCCCGACGCGCGTTTCGGAGCTACACGAGGGCTCCTTCAGTGTGGTGGTTCCTGTATTACGTACAGCTAGTCTCCTTATGGTCTAAACATATGCATGAATGCTATCAGATGCTGATATACAATCCTTGCTTCTATTAGCACCGTTTATTGCATGTAATATGATGTCCGCATTCTCTTTATGCTATAGAAAGTACATAGACCAGGAAGGAACCAGGGAAGCATCAGCACAGAAGCAGTGGTTGATTAGAACAGTACTTATATTATTACTTTACAGCATTCAAAGAGATTTTTTAAATGTTTAACTGGTCGGACAATCTTTCACATTCTCTTCTCATTCTGAATTATGTCGCTGAGGAGTTTGTCAACCCAGCTATATGATTGCAATCAAAACTATTTAACACATTGCAAATTAGTTTTGCAACCATCTACTCACTTTCTCATCATTGTCCTCCTCACCTGTCACCCATGTCCAGCAACATGCGTACCCCCGCAGAAACCTCGCACACCTAAACACTCGCACACTCTCTGACTTTATTCGGCTACTGTCCTCCATAGCTTCACTCCATGACACAGACACTAGTTTCTACAATGCCACTCTTGTATCAGTTAGCAACTCGGTCGCCCCTGTCATGCATAGCAGAGTAAGACGAATCAATAGACCACCCTGGTACAATAACATCACTACAAAGCTTCGGCAAGTATCCAGAATTGCAGAAAGGCGTTGGAAGAAAACGCATTCGCAAGATGAATTCTCTGCACTGAAGCAAGCAACACTTGCATTCATATCAGCTCTCACCTCTGCTAAACAGGCCTACTTTCCATCCCTTGTATCTTCCTTATCCGACAACATCAAACAGTTGATCAACACTTAACTCCTTCCTCCGCCCACCATTGCCCCCTCCAACCTCCCTAATCTCTGCCAAGGACTTTGCCACTTCCAAAATAAGATAGACCAAACAAGGCAAGTCTTTGTTGTCCGACCACCACAATCTCTTTGTATGCCAGACCAATGCCCTAACCCCATAACTTCCCTCTCCAAAATAACTGGAGAGCTTGTTCATCTTCTCTCCAAATCACACCTCACCACTTGTGCACTTGAACCCATCTCATCCCACCTCTTCCCCAACCTCACCACTACACTAATCCCATCCCTAATCCATCTCTTCAATCTTTCACTAACTTCTGGTACCTTCACCTCTGCTTTCAAACATGCCACAATCACACCTATCCCCAAAAAGCCATCCCTTGACCCAAGTGCGATGTCCAGCTATTGCCCCGTATCTTTGCTCCCATTTGCTTCCAAACTCCCTGAGCAGCACGTCCACGTTGAACTTTCCTCTCACTTTGCATCTAACTCGCTCTTCGACAACCTACAAACTGGCTTCCGTCCCCACCATTCCACTGAGACTGCCCTAACCAAACTTATGAACAACTTACTTACAGCCAAAGCTAACAGACAATACTCTATACTCCTCCTTCTAGACCTGTCCTCTGCCTTCAACACAGTTGACCACTGCCTCCTATTACAGATCCTCTCTTCCTTTTGGTGTCAAAGACCTTGCCCTATCCTAGATCTCCTCATACCTTACCAACCGCACATTTAGCGTTTTCTACTCCCATACTACCTCTTCATCTTGCCCCCCTCTCTGTTGGTGTCCCTTAAGGCTCTGTCCTAGGACCCCTCCTCTTCTCAATCTATACCCTTGGCCTGGGACAACTCAAAGTCCTATGGCTTCCAGTACCATCTATAAGCTGATGACACTCAGATCTACCTCTCTGTCCCAGATGTCACCTCTCTGCTCTCCAGAATCCCAGAGTGTCTATCAGCCATATCCTTCTTCTCCTCTCGCTTCCTCAAACTCAATGTGGACAAATCTGAACTAATCATCTTTCCTCCATCTCGCATACCTTCCCTACCTGATCTATCTATCACAATAAATGAATTCACACTTTCACCTGTCACGGTAATCCGCTGCCTCGGAGTAACCCTTGACTCTGCCCTGTCCTTCAAACCACACATCCAAACTCTCGCCACCTCCTGTCGCCTCCAGCTCAAAAATATTTCCAGAATCTGTCTTTTCCTCAACCCTCACTCTACCAAAATGCCTGTGCATGCCCTAATAATCTCCTGCCTCGACTACAGCAACATCCTCCTCTGTGGTCTACCTTCTAACACTCTCGCACCCCTCCAGTCCATTCTTAACTCTGCTGCGCAACTAATTAATCTCTCTCCTCACTACACTCCTGCTTCCCTTCTTTGCAAATCCCTTCACTGGCTCCCAATTTCCCAGCGTATCCAGTTTAAACTACTAACAAAGACCTACAAAGCCATCCATAACCTTTCTCCTCCGTATATTTCCAAACTAATCTCTCAATATCTGCCCTCATGTAATCTACGGTCCTCCTAAGACCTCCTTCTCTCCTCCATGCTTATTCGCTCCTCACCCAATTGCCTCCAAGACTTCTCCCGAATATCTCCCATCCTCTGGAATTCTGTGCCCCAACATGTCCGGTTATCCACCACATTTGGATCCTTCAAGCAGAACCTGAAAACCCATCTCTTCAAAAAAGCTTACAACCTGTAATGACCACATGGCCACCTCAACATCATCGGAGCTACTGCAACACCAGACCCTATTGTCTCCTTTCCCATAATCCTGTAGAATGTAAGCCCACAAGGGCAGGGTCCTCTTCCCTTTGTACAGTCTGTCATTGTTAGTTTTGTTTACTGTAAGAGATATCTGTATTTTGATGTAACCCCGTCTCTTGTACAGCACCATGGAATTAATGGTGATATATAAATAAATAATAAAATTAATTTTATTTACAAAATTTCCAAACTTTCTTCACTATGCACTAAACAAAAGAATAATATACAAAGCGCAACACAACTAATAAGTGGTTTATCCAAAATCAATATGAAATGACACTTTTAATGATTACAGCAGTCTTCAAACTAGTCAATCCCTGAATAACTAGTGTCGGTAGTAGAGCAACGGTTGGCTGTTATGCCCCAGTTGCAATAATGGTAAATAGCCAGAAATCACCTTCTGGCAGCCTGAGAAATTTTAGCCCATTCATCATGATCAAAAGCCTTCAGTTTACAAATATTCTTAGGCTTGCTTGCTGCACCCATCTTCTTCAATTCCTACCAAAGTTGGTTCAAGTCAGGCGAGGGTGACAACCACTCCAGAATCTTAGCGGTCCAGATGTTCCTTGAGATAAACTTGGAAGCACACTTTGCAAATTCAAAGTTAGAGGAACACTGGCTATGCTTGCTATCTGGACGTGACAAAAAAGATAGCAACCACTGACTGCCACCATTTGATGGCAACAGACACTATGGCACATACAAAACTCTAAAAGGTCTCCATACCTTAACTCGAAGACATACAAATCTACGGACCCAAAAACACAAAAGTCAGTGCCAATATTTTCAAGACCATATAAATACCGTAAGTCACAGAAGTTTTTTTTATGTGGTTCTGTGGAATGATGAAACAAAATCTGGAACTTTTTGGATCAGCAGTATGTCTGGAGGAGGAAGAATGAATCACACATTAAAATGAAAACACTCAATACAGAGAAGAACGTCTGTAGCTCAGTGATGTTCTGGGACTGCTTTCTGGCACTGGAAATTTGGAGCATGGGAGTGCAAAATGGATTTACGGTAATCAAGTGTCGAGAAGTCCTAGAAGAAAATGTCATGTCTTCTGTGAGGAGCTGAATCATGGGCATTATTGGACCTTCGAACAGGACAATAATACAAAGCATACTCCAAAATCCACAAAGGTTTTTCTTTTTAGAATAAGGTCTGGAAGACTCTGGAGTGACTGTGATAGTCACCCGATTTGAACTAATAGAAGATCTTTGATGGGATTTGAAGAATGCGGTCGCAGTATCCAAACCCAAGAATATTAATGGACTGGTGGCCATTGCCCGTAGAAAATAGGCTAAGATTCATCAAAAATGCTGCAAGAAGATACAGTCCAGCTATGCGTCAATTTTGTAGCAGTTCATAAAAGTCAAATGATGTTCTGTTACATACTTATGAGTTGACACTTATCATGAAGGGGTTGCGTAACAATGAGACTGTAGCAGTCATTAAAGGAGTTGTTTACTACTTGGACAACCCCTTCTCATTCCCTACAACCCGATAAAATAAAAAAGCCTATACTCACCTCCCGTGTCGGCGCCATTCCTGCGAATACTCATGATTTTGGGACTGTGTGGCTTGTTCGAACTAGGTTTTTTTTCTTTTTTTGTTTGCTTTTTATACTGCTACATTATCCCCACCAATTGCCCCAATTTTGTTGGACAGCTGTGGTGTTTATAATTCCCTACAAGATGCAGTACTTTATATTAGGCTATCTACTAATCAAAATATTATAGTCAGTGAAAAGTATTACATCAGGACTGAAAAATACAGGTTTTGAAGCAAAATAAGCTGAAAGTATTGTCACCCACCTATTAAATAATGCATGAACATGATGTAAGACAGATTTACATTTCAATACACTTACACTCATACCTTCTAAATGACCAATTAGGAAAGTATACAGCATCCACATAAGAATCCAGTGTAATCTCTGCAATAATTATTAAAACAAGCCATTTCTCCCGTGTTTTTGGTAACATTATTCTGTCACTTATTATTGTAACCAAAAATACAAAATGCCCTATATAAATTGTGAGGAAAAAAAGACAAAATGTCCAGCCTGCAGAAATATGCAGAGAAGGACATTTAGAGCGGAACTAGTGGATAGAACGCTGTTTTACATGAAAGGACTATGAAGTAATTCCACTTCAAATAAAGGTAAAACATTTTGCATACCTGTAGAGATAAAACATTAGAGAATACTTGCCGATGAATTTGCAGAAATACTGTAATCGGGTGGAAGGCATGCATTGCCAATTGCCATTTTCACAGCTTGCAATGTATTTTTCCTCAGCTGTAATTTTCCCTACCACTGGCACTGGCTAAAATCAAAAGCTAAGTATGTGGTTTCAATCAAAAGAACAAGCGCTTTTATGCTTTCAGATTTCTGAAGAGTTTAATTTCCGTTCTTTTCTTGCCAACTCAAGGCACATGTGAAACCAAATAACTTAAGTGCAGTAGCTTAAATACTAATTTGCTATTTCTATTACCAACACATTACATCGCTCACTTGTGGGGCAAGCTGCCAATGTGCTGCAGAAATTACATGTGGAATGGTTACTGCTAGCCTTGGAGTAAGTTACAAAACATGTCAACAGTATGACAAGTTTCATTAGATTACATTTAGCCATAACTCTGCGCTTTTAAAGCTCATATAAAATGTACATAATATACAGTACGATTTACTTTGCCAGTTGGCTGAAGTTTCCGCAGAATAATTACTTTCTTCATAGAGATTGGACACTTTGCAAACAGTAAACGAGAAGTTTAAATCAAGAGCTTTTGGCTATTTTTTTTTTTTCAGCTGAAGGCCCAAATTATGTCCAAGAAATAGCTTTATGACTCGTTTTCAATAAAACCACCATATGAGAAAAAATACATGCTGGCTGACATAATAAGCTACTGTCATTTACTGCTTGCACTAACGTGTGTACATAAATATAGTTTTGGAGAACACAGTACCTTTTCAAATGGCAAGTACCAATGTATCTCATCTTTTTTGTGTGTCACGAAGCCAACTTTATACAAAAGAAGCTATACTACATGATAAAAACAAATTCAAAAGGGAAAGAGGGACGAGTCAAAAGAAATTTGCAAAGTGGCATAGAAAATGCTGCCTTAGAAAGCACGTCACTTTTTACCTTCTTATTGCCTTCAGTTACATTATTAGCCAAATGTCTTGACAAGAATAAAACCCAGATTAACATTAACCTTCCTTGTCACTACATCCACCGTACATGTACGGTGCATGTTGGAAGTGGGTGTATGTGTTTTACAGCCAAGACCTGCTGCTAACAATCTCGAGTGGAGGGCTGCTCTGCCCACGACTGTGAACCTGTTAAATGCCGCTGTCAATCTCTGATGGTGGCATATAACACGCGCTGACATGCATACGCATAATTTTCTCCGCCCATTGGTTTTCATGACAGCCAGGGGTCAGGTGATGCCTCTTTGTCATATGTCTGACTTCCTATTTGCTTGACCATTATGTCCTGAGCTCTGAGGAGCATCATCCCTTATGATAGTCTCATGTACCCGCTTTCAACTGCACAAAGATCTGCCAGGCAGCTTCTCTATATATTAAGTGGTGCAAAATTGCATTGCATGGAAAAACTTTGTGCCACCATCTATGGAGAAAGTATATTCGACACAAAGTAGTTCACACATCTCAGCAAATCTTAATCTAGTAAACTAACTTCACACGGATTCTCCAAGTTTACTATGCTACCACAGCTTATTAATAGCTTATTCCTTGCTCCTTTCCTGCATTCTCACCTGCCACATTAGATGGCTTCGTATTTTTGGCCACCCAAACTTAGCCTCGCTTTAAGATACTGTATCCATCTTAACCCCTCTGTTTCTCCTCTATTCATGTTTTCCTTTAATCTTGCCTCTCATATGTCTGTCTTCCTATTTGTTTACCCATACCATCTATGATCTAATGCCTATCCCCCATGTGCAGGGGTCTTGTACCCTAGGCTTTGCCTATTTTTGTACACCACCATTTGGTCTAATTAACATTTGGTCTTATTAACAATGTTAACTCCTTTGAGATGAAGCCTGATTTCACATTAACGAACGGGTCAATTCTTACAATTCTGACCACTGTCACTTTATGAGGTCATAACTCTTAAACACTTCCTGGTGATTCTGGGATTGTTTTCTCGTAACATATTGTACTTTATGATAATAGTAAAATTTCTTCAATATGACTTGCGTTTATTTGTGAAAAAACAATTAAGTCTAAATGAAAATTTTTGTGAAAGAAAAGTAAATGTTTGTTTTCCTTCCACATTCCAAAAATTCATGTGAAGCACCTGAAGGTTGAATAATCTTCTGGAATGTGGTTTTGAGTACCTTGAGGGGTGCAGTTTTTAGAATGGTGTCACTTTTGGGCGTTTTCTGTCATATGGGCCCCTCAAAGTCACTTCAATTGTGAGGTGGTTTCTAAAAAAAAAATATTTTTTCAAATTTTGTTGTAAAAATGAGAAATTGATGGTCAACTTTTAAGCCTTATAACTCCCTAACAAAAAAAAATTGTTTCCAAAATTGTGCTGATGTAAAGCAGACATGTGGGAAATGTTATTTATTAACTACTTTGTGTGATATGACTCTAATTTAAGAACATAAAAACTAAAAGTTTGAAAATTGCGAAATTTATTGATTATTCAAAAGATACTGATTTGTTTTTACTTTCGCAAGGGTAACAAGAGAAAATGGACCTTACATTTTGTTGTGCAATTTCTTCTGAGCATGCCGATACCCCATATGTGGGGGAAGTCTACTGTTTTGGGCACATGGCAGGGCTCGGAAGGGAAGGAGCACTATTTGACTTTTTGATTGTAAAATATGCTGGAATAATTAGGGGACACCATGTTGCGTTTGGAGAGCCTAGAAGTGCCTAAACAGTGGAAACCCCCCACAAGTGACATCATTTTGGAAACTAGATCCCCAAGGAACTTATTTAGATGTGTTGTGAGCACTTTGAACCCTCAAGTGCTTCACAGTTTATAACGTAGAGCCGTAAAAATAAAAAATCATTTTTTTTTTTAATGATCTTTTCGTCCCCAATTTTCTATTTTCACAAGGGTAACAGGAGAAATTGGACATCAAAAGGTATTGTCCAATTTGTCCTGAGTACGCCGATACCCTATATGTGGGGGTAAATGACTGTTTGGGTGCACAGCAGAACTCGGAACGGAAGGAGCACCGTTTGACTTTTTCAACACAGAATTAGCTAGAAATGAGATCGGACGCCATGTCGCGTTTGGAGAGCCACTGATGTGCCTAAACAGTGGAAACCCCCCAATTCTAACTCCAACACACCCTAACTCTAATCCCAGCCCTAACCATAACCCTAACCACAAACCTAACCCTAACACCACCCTAACCCTAATCCCAACCATAACCTTAATCCCAACCCTAACCCAAACCCTAACCCAAACCCTAACCCTAGCCAAACCTAACTTTAGCCCCAACCCTAACTTTAGCCCCAAAAAAGGGGGGATGCTTGGCACTCCGCAGAAAAAAAGAGGAGGGGATGCATGAATAGGATACCACTCCAAAAGTTGAAAAAACAAAAAAATTGGCACTCCTAACTTTAGCCCCAACCCTAACTGGAAAATGGAAATACTGTACATACATATACTGTATATATACATATATATATATATATGTATATATATATATGTATATATACAGCTCTGGCAAAAATTGAGAGACCACTGCAGTTTTATAAAAAGCAGCTTCTCTCCATGTCTGACATTGCAATGCACAAAAATGGCCTAACAGGGAAGAGTATCGCAGCTAGAAAGATTGCACCTCAGTCAACAATCTATCGCATCATCAAGAACTTCAAGGAGAGAGGTTCCATTGTTGCCAAAAAGGCTCCAGGGCGCCCAAGAAAGACCAGCAAGCGCCAGGACCGTCTCTTAAAAGTGTTTCAGCTGCGGGATCGGGCTACCAGAAGTGCAGAGCTTACTCAGGATTGCCAGCAGGCAGGTGTGAGTGTATCTGCACGCACTGTGAGGCGGAGACTCTTGGAGCAAGGCCTGGTCTCAAGAAGGGCAACAAAGAAGCCACTTCTCTCCAGAAAAAACATCATGGACAGACTGATATTCTGCAAAAGGTACAGGCAGTGGACTGCTGAGGACTGGGGTAAAGTTATTTTCTCTGATGAATCCCCTTTTCGATTGTTTGGGACATCAGGAAGACGCCTATTTCGGAGAAGACAAGGTGAGCACTACCACCAATCTTGTCTCATGCCAACTGTTAAGCATCCTGAAACCATTCACGTGTGGGATTGCTTCTCAGCCAAGGGAATGGGCTCTCTCACAGTCTTGCCTAAAAACACAGCCATGAATAAAGAATGGTACCAGAATGTCCTCCAAGAGCAACTTCTCCCAACCCTCCAAGAGCAGTTTGGCGATCAACAATGCCTTTTCCAGCATGATGGAGCACCTTGCCATAAAGCAAAGGTGATAACTAAATGGCTCAGGGAACAAAACATAGAGATTTTGGGTCCATGGCCTGGAAACTCCCCAGATCTTAATCCCATTGAGAACTTGTGGTCAATCATCAAGAGACGGGTTGACAAACAAAAACCTAAAAATTCTGACAAAATTAAAGTATTGATTGGGCAAGAATGGACTGCTATCAGTCAGGATTTGGTCCAGAAGTTGATTGAGAGCATGCCAGGGAGAATTGCAGAGGTCCTGAAGAAGAAGGGTCAACACTGCAAATATTGACTTGCTGCATTAACTCATTCTAACTGTCAATATAAGCTTTTGTTACTCATATGTTTGCAATTATATTTCTGTCTGTGATAAAAACATCTGTCAAACACACATAAAAACCAGAGGGCTGCAGATCATGTGAAAATATAATATTTGTGTCATTCTCAAAACTTGGCCATGACTGTATATATGTAATACCAAGCCCGAGGTTTAGCAATCAACAGGTGTCAGACAGATACCCTCATTAATAAAATGGTTTCATAAAGAGTTAAATAAAAGACACACACAAAGTCTGCGTGAAACACAATATCTGTTTATTTTTCAAAAAATGTAAAAAAAAATTGTGTGGGCTCCTGCGTAATTTTCATAACCAGCAGAGGGAAAGCCGATGGCTGAGGGCTGATGTTAATATTCTGGGAAGGAGCCAATAGACATAAAGGTTCCCAGGCTATTAATATCCGCTTACAGATATTTGCTTAGCCTTTACTGGCTAGTTTACAGTGGAACCCCAGAAAAAAATTGACATGGGGTCCCCCTATAAAATCAAACCAGCAAAGGCTAGGCAGACAGCTGCGGGCTGATATTAATAGCCTGGGAAGGGGTCATGGATATTGGCACCCCCAACAGGCTAAAAACATCAGCTCTCAGCCGCCCCAGAAATGACGCATCTTATAGATGCGCCAATTCTGGAGCTTAGCCTCGCTCTTCTCACTTGCCCTCTAGCGGTGGCAAGTGGGGTAATATTTGTGAAGTAATGGATAGGAGTCTATAAGACATTTATCCATTACTAATCCTGTAGGATTGCTACCTTCCAAAAGGTGGCACTAGAGTTCTAGCTCTCTTCCTCTCTGAAGAGACAATTTGCATAATTAGCATATTTCCCAGAGGAGCATTGCGGCTTTAAGTCTCCTCATCTGCATGCTTAGCATGTTGATCTCCGCAAGGAGTGACGATATTTCTTGGACAATGGTCTGACGCCTCTCACACAGCCAAACCAGATCTCCGCTTTGCACTGACGAGGGGCTGAACCCCGAAACACAGTGTCTGCAAATTGAGATTCTGGTTTGGCTATTATCCTAGGTCATGTGATAAGGCTCGTTAAAGGGTCGACATTGACTTGTAGGATTGCTACCTTCCAAAAGGTGGCACTAGAGTTCTAGCTCTCTTCCTCTCTGAAGAGACAATTTGCATAATTAGCATATTTCCCAGAGGAGCATTGCGGCTTTAAGTCTCCTCATCTGCATGCTTAGCATGTTGATCTCCGCAAGGAGTGACGATATTTCTTGGACAATGGTCTGACGCCTCTCACACAGCCAAACCAGATCTCCGCTTTGCACTGACGAGGGGCTGAACCCCGAAACACAGTGTCTGCAAATTGAGATTCTGGTTTGGCTATTATCCTAGGTCATGTGATAAGGCTCGTTAAAGGGTCGACATTGACTTGTAGGATTGCTACCTTCCAAAAGGTGGCACTAGAGTTCTAGCTCTCTTCCTCTCTGAAGAGACAATTTGCATAATTAGCATATTTCCCAGAGGAGCATTGCGGCTTTAAGTCTCCTCATCTGCATGCTTAGCATGTTGATCTCCGCAAGGAGTGACGATATTTCTTGGACAATGGTCTGACGCCTCTCACACAGCCAAACCAGATCTCCGCTTTGCACTGACGAGGGGCTGAACCCCGAAACACAGTGTCTGCAAATTGAGATTCTGGTTTGGCTATTATCCTAGGTCATGTGATAAGGCTCGTTAAAGGGTCGACATTGACTTGTAGGATTGCTACCTTCCAAAAGGTGGCACTAGAGTTCTAGCTCTCTTCCTCTCTGAAGAGACAATTTGCATAATTAGCATATTTCCCAGAGGAGCATTGCGGCTTTAAGTCTCCTCATCTGCATGCTTAGCATGTTGATCTCCGCAAGGAGTGACGATATTTCTTGGACAATGGTCTGACGCCTCTCACACAGCCAAACCAGATCTCCGCTTTGCACTGACGAGGGGCTGAACCCCGAAACACAGTGTCTGCAAATTGAGATTCTGGTTTGGCTATTATCCTAGGTCATGTGATAAGGCTCGTTAAAGGGTCGACATTGACTTGTAGGATTGCTACCTTCCAAAAGGTGGCACTAGAGTTCTAGCTCTCTTCCTCTCTGAAGAGACAATTTGCATAATTAGCATATTTCCCAGAGGAGCATTGCGGCTTTAAGTCTCCTCATCTGCATGCTTAGCATGTTGATCTCCGCAAGGAGTGACGATATTTCTTGGACAATGGTCTGACGCCTCTCACACAGCCAAACCAGATCTCCGCTTTGCACTGACGAGGGGCTGAACCCCGAAACACAGTGTCTGCAAATTGAGATTCTGGTTTGGCTATTATCCTAGGTCATGTGATAAGGCTCGTTAAAGGGTCGACATTGACTTGTAGGATTGCTACCTTCCAAAAGGTGGCACTAGAGTTCTAGCTCTCTTCCTCTCTGAAGAGACAATTTGCATAATTAGCATAATCCTATAGTTATATGGTAAAGACATAGCCAGAATAAAGTCCATTAATTGAAATAATCACACAGACTCCTTTATTGAATCTTAATTTACCATACTTACTGCATTGCCTAATTCCCGCCTCCCTAGTCTCCTGCAACAAAAATAAACCAACATATAATACTCCCTGTGCGACATAGTTTATTTACCGAGTGTCCCACGACGATCTCACGTGTAGAACAGTCACATCAGGAGATGTGACTGCTCTACCTGGACTCTGGTGATAAACTGACAGGAGGTAATCACTCCTGCAGTGTATTAATGCACGGCCGTGAGAGTTCACCGGAGTTCATCAGCTCTGGTGCTCTCCCTTACGGCACTACCGCTGTGTGAGAACTTACCCACGCAGTGATGCCGTAAGTGAAAGCACTGGAGCGGATCAGCTGATACACGGCAGGAGCGATTACCTCCTGTCAGTTATATCACCGGAGGCCAGGTAGAGCAGTGACATCTCCCGATGTGACTGTTCTACACGTGAGATCACCATGGGACATTCGGATTACCTGGACTACGGCGAACAGGGAGTATATGTTGGTTTATTATTTTACATTATTTCTAGGAGAGGAGGGCGTCGGGGATTTGGTGCGAGGTGAGTATAATGGGTTTTTATTTTTATGTGAATATGTATGTAATTTAAATTTTTTTTTTCTTTTTTAATTGAGCACAGGCACCAGCAGATAATACTACTCTCCCATCAGCGGAACCTGATGGGAGCCCGATGGAAGCAGTAGTCTCATCGGCCCACGCCTGCTTTTTTACCGCAGGTCACTGCTGTGGGTCACAGTCAGCTGTGGGATCACGCAGCGCTGTGACCGACAGTACAGGCGGTAGCGCTAACGCACACACACGCACACAGACGCAGACAAACACAGACACCCGCACACACAGACACCCGCAGACAGACACGCACATATTCTCCGCCCACACACGCTTTCTCCTTCTGACATCATTTCATTTTCTGCAGCGTTTTTGGCAGCATATCCGCAGCAAATCTGCAAACCTTTTTACACCTGCGATTTTGCTGCGGATATGACTGACTCAGTGGAAGTCAATGGGTGCAGAAACGCTGCAGATCTGCAAAAAGAATTGACATGCTGTGGAAAGCAAAACGCTGCAAATAAGGATAGAATTTTCCGCAGCATGTGAACAACACTCAGATGCAGTTTACTAGGTCGGAGTATGTGCTTCCAGTAAGCGTATACGCCTGAAAATGATGCACAGAAAAAGCACACATTGACACTGTCGGCAGCACTGTAGTCAATGTCCTCAAAAGGAGCTGGCCATGGACTAAAGACTGTTGGACCAATGGACATAGTCCGGTGTCCACGGCTCTAAGGGATACAGACTTTTTCCAGCACGGAGCACAGATAAGTCGATATTGTTGTGTTTATTAGATATTTGCTTGCTCGTCAGTTTAAGGTGCACAAATCTCTCCTGGAAAGTGTTTAGCCTCACAAATCAGTGTTTCTATTCAGGTACAGTAAGCAGAGGAAGACGTGTGGGTTGGATTTCATGTATACATAAAGCTTACATTAGCATTTCTGTCCTGCATCTGGTGGGGACATCTGTGTCTTTATACATCTCTGCAGGGGGCATCCCTAATACAGTCTTGGAGATGGGAGTGGGAGGTTCGGATTGTTGAGGTTGCTAGTCTTATGTCATTAGCGGAATGGAGAGAAGTGGCAAGGTGATAGAGAATGGGGAGGTATGCAGAACTATGTAGAACTTTCTGGGTGAAAGTGAGAAGGTTATATTGTACTCTAAAACAAATGAGCAACTAGTGCAATGACTGGCACAGAGTGGAGGCATCGGTGTAGCGGATGGACAGTAATATAATCCTGGCTGCTGCATTCAAAATCAACTGGAGAGGGGAAAGTTTAGAAAAAGGGAGATCAAATAGTAGAGAGTTGCAATAGTCCAGAAGAAAATGAATAAAAGCAACATTAAAAGTTTTTGCATTGTCAAATGGTCAAATTGGATAGATGTTTTTGAGGTGCAGGTGGCATGAGCGAACGAGTGATCGAATATAGGGAGTGAAGGAAATATCTGAGTCAAATATAACCCCAAGCAGTGTGCATTCTGCTTGGGAGTTATGGTAGAACCACACACGGAAATGGCAACATTGGGTTATGCAGTGACAGCTCCTTGTCTTGCTTTATGGTATAATTGGGTAGATTATTTGTTCAAGATTAAAGAAAAGCTATGTGACAAATAGATGACTACCAAGCATAAAAAAGTTTACCACTCAGATTTTTCAGCACTTACAAAGAAATGGCTTGCAAGCTTAATTTATTGAAATGTTACTTCCGACTACTGTATTTTTCCTATTTTTACTGAATATGAAAATAAAACAAGATTCTTGTACCAAAATGCTATAAAACACTTAGGCCTCTTTCACACATCAGGTTTTTGCCGTCAGGCGCTATAAGGCGTCGCGCCGGATCCGGGGTTTTTTTTAATGTAAAACCGGATGAGACGGATTCGGTTTTCGGCTGAATTCGTTGAGCGGATCCGGCCGAAAACCGGATCCATCTCATCTGGTTCATCCGGCTTTTTAACAGTTTTTCGACGGAAAACGACAGATCCGGTTTTTTAAAACGCCCCTTTTTGGCTTCTAAACGTGATTGGCTACTGAAAACATATATACACTGTTCCTACAGCCCATCTTTGACAAGTTGTATAGGAGCAAGTGCAGGTTGGAGAGAAGAGCAAGTGGCTGGTGAAGATGGACGTTGTGATAGGAAACATTATGAAGAATTTGGTGGATTTCACAGTGGAGGCGAATCGTCTGAAACCGATTGTTCTGGAGGAGAGAAAGACACAGCAGTGCATCATGCGTCAGCGCAGACGCTGTTTCTGGATCCACCCCATCACAGCCCAGAGAATGACGCGTGGGGCGTATTCTACACTATATGTGGAGCTACGAGGAAACCCTCAGATATTTTTTGCATATGTTCGCATGAAAATGGAGAACTTTGATTTCTTGGTGGAGCGTATTGGAGACCTCATAAGAAGATCGGACACGTATTGCCGCTTCTCCATTTCACCGGCGGAGCGTCTGATGGTGACTCTTCGGTAAGCCATATTTATTGGATCTGCTTGCTTCAGAGCACACTTATCTTGGAATGTTGCTGCTGGTAGTTTGTATACGGCCATCTCACTCAGCTTTAACAATTGGAGATACTATAAAAATAAATTTACTGCTGTAGATATTGAGGCCTATGGCCGCTCCAATACACTCAAGTGTTCAAACTGTCAGCAATGGGCCGTCAGCTGTATGGAAACACCTTCCAGTTCCCACCCCCTAGATCACTGCCTCAAACATCTGGCCCACTGATGCCTTTTGTTGGTGTAGGGGATGAAGCTTTCCAGCTGTCAGAACACTTGCTAAAACCGTACTCCAGCAGAGGATTGACACACACAAAAAGAATTTTCAATTACCGCCTCACAAGAGCCAGAAGAATGGTGGAGTGCGCTTTTGGGATTCTGACAGCCAAATAGCGTGCTCTACTGTATTGACTGCAATCAACCTAAAAACTGAAACTGTGGATGAGGTTATCAAAGCTTGTGTGGTTCTACACAATTTTGTTATCAGCAAGGAACAGATTTTCATTGAGGACTACTCTGAAGAAACCACCTTGCATGATTACCAGAACGTTACCAATAGAAGTTCTGTGACTGTTTCCCGAAGTGGTGTACCTTGATGTGGATTATGTACAGTATTTTACCTTTTGGCCAAAGTTGTGTCACTGGTTGTGTATTACCCAAAGTATTTCACCTTTCAACCAAAGTTCTGTACCCTGTTGGGGATTGCCTAACAATGTACAGAACTTTGGTTAAAAGGTGAAATACTTTGGCTAATACACAACCAGGGACACAACTTTGGCCAAAAGGTAAAATTATTTTACCTTTTACCCAAAGTTATGTACCTGGGGGGGGCGTGGCGATGTAGTGAAGCGAGGAGGACGCGCTGTGGCAGAGCTCCTCGTATCCTGAAGCTCATCCTGGTGCCCATTTACTCTGACCGGTACTCACCGGCATCCAACATACTCCCCCGGCTCCCAGGAGCCATCCGGTACTCAGGGGTCATGCTGCGCGGTCCCTGTGAGTGGGACGCTGAGGAAGAAGCCGGCGGGAATACAGGGCCTGGGGAAGGCGGCGGCCATTTTACTGTGCGATCCGACAGGAAGGGCGAACGAGTCGAGGATCTCAGTCTCGGGGAAGCAGCTGGAGAAAAGCGATCACGTTACTGGAGGTACCCTTGGGAGACGCAGTGTGAGCTCTGAAAAATGAGCCCTGCGCTCCCTTGCTAACAGTCTAGCTTCCCCTGATTCTTGTGCCTCCCCCGCCATCTTGGGGATCTCTGATCACTTGCCGCTGCCCCCACAAGTGCCGCAACTCAGCCTGACCCACAGAACTTATATGGTGCTTCTATCCTACTGTAGCACTTAGCACATCACTTTAATAAATTATCAGTGGCCGTTTATATTCCTATACGGAACCGGGAGGATATATATACTTATATGCAGCAGTGCTTCTGCTTCTGGAGGAGAGGAACACTCTGCTACGTTGTCGTTAAATTGCCACATTGCGTCACTGTTAGTTTGGAATAAAGAGAACTCCTTACAGCTACTTGCATAACAGACATATCCATATCATATATTGCCTATTAGTGGTGCTGCTACTCCTGGATGAGGGGACTTTCTTATTATATAGCTATTGAACCTGCCATACTACATTGCTATTGATCATGAATCGCTCAAGGGGGTCAAGCATGGCAGACAAGTTAAAGGAATTTGCAAGGCCCGACCCGTCTGAAAATGCACGTTCTCTCAGGAATAACTCCAAAACTGGAGATCAACGTAAAAGCCCACCCTCTGATAGTGTGGAAAGTGGCGTCACCGAAGATTTAACTCTAAGGCAGGTATCCGAGCAGTTAATGCATGCCATTTCCCTGACCAGAACGTCTTTGACCGAAAAAATACAGGACGTACACTCTGAGGTGGGGTGTCTCCGGCATGATATGCAGGCCATGAGGGGGCGCATTACGGAGATGGAGACGAGAGTGTCTAACTTAGAGGACACTCTTCCACCCATGGAGGCCAAATTAACCAAGGTGTCTGGCTCTATAAATGCTTGGAGGAAGAAGGCGGATGACCTGGAAAATAGGCTACGCCGCAACAACATTCGCATCATTGGTTTACCAGAGAGGTCGGAAGGTCAGCAGCCTGAGCAGTTCCTCGAGAATTGGCTTTAGGACACTTTGGGTGATGAATTCTCCTCTACATTCTCTGTGGAAAGGGCTCATAGGGTTCCTACAAGACCACTCCCTCCAGGCGCCCCACCTAGACCCTTCCTGGCGAGACTCCTTAATTGTAAGGACAGGGATGCTATATTGCATATGACGCGGCAAAGAAGTCCCATCAAATTTAACAACGCCACAATTTCGATATTCCCTGATTTTCCTATGGAACTCCAGAAGCAGAGGGCACAATTTATTGAGGTCAAGGGGCAACTTAGAGGAAAGAATATTCCATACTCCATGATTTACCCAGCTCGCCTCCGAATTGTCCATGACCGTTCTTCAGTATTTTTCACGGATCCGACTGGGGCATCTGAATGGCTACAGACCCATCTGGGATCTTGTGGAAAGGAGTCATGATCTGTATGCGGATGTTTGGAATTCTCCTACCAATTATAAATTGGAGCTCTCTCCACTAGCGTCCAAATTTAACAACAATACCGGACGCTGTTTTCAGTGAGGGTATACCCTTGTTTACCTCACAATAGGAGCGCAAAATTTTGCTCCTCCATTTTTGAGCTCTTTTTCGTTTTTGTTTACAGGAGCTTGGGACTATGCTCCTCTTTGAACTTTAATTTGTTTTTTCTTGCCTTACTATTGTTAATTGAAGTTTATGTAGGTACTGCTGCCAGAATATTCATTTTGCTGCCTGTAGGGTTTAATTTGTGCGACACTGTATACCATTCCAACACAAAGGACTATGGGGTCTGAATTAATATGCATGACCTGGAATGTGAGAGGTCTTGGGTCTCCCCGGAAAAGAATTAAGATTTTTTCCCAGATTAAACGTCACCGCCCACACATTGTGGCCCTGGTTGAAACACATTTGACCAGAGATTCGGCTCGTTACGTGCAGAAACCATGGATACAATTGTCCATACATGCGTTTCACACCAGCTACTCTAGAGGGTTTTTTTTGTTAATCCATAAGGACACTAGATGGGAGATCAAAGGTCAAAGGAGATCGCTAACGAGATCACTACTGCGTCACCATTTATGATGCAGTAGCGATCTCGTTAGCGACTTAGCTGTGTGTGACATGTAGCAGCGATGTGGCCCTGCTGAGATGTCGCTGATCGCTTATGAACGTTCTGAGCCGTTTTTTGGTCGTTGGTGTCCCGCTGGTGAGCCTGAATAGCTGAGTGACACCCTTTATGAACGACTTCACCAGCGTCGCAGGTGGGACTAGGTTTTCCCAACGCTAACAAGATCGCTACTGCGTCATAAATGGTGACGCAATTGCGATCTCGTTAGCGATCTCGCTTAGTGTGGCATACCCTTTAGACTAGATGGTGGAGTACCCGGGACGGCCCTGCTCTCCGTCTCCGCTATCATTGCTCATTGAGGGCAGTGGTTGGTTGGATTTATGGAGGATACGTCTTCCTGATGTGAGAGAATATACCTGTCACTCATCCAGTAGACGCACTCGTATAGATTATATATTTGGTTCCAGCAGCTGGCAAAGTGGGTGGCAGGTGTGGAACATGGGAATAAGGGCATCTCAGATCACAACCCTATAACACTTACGCTTAGGTTTGGTCAAAGGAATCGTAATTTGTTTTGGAAGCTGAACCCATTTTGGCTGAAACTGATAGGCCCCAATGACAGAACTCTAGACCAATTAGACTGCTTTATTTCCTCTCACCCGGAAACCCAGAATATTAACTTGTTTTGGGACACCCTTAAAGCGTATCTAAGGGGATGTTTGTCTTCCACAATTTCCTATGTTAAGCGGGTGACATCCAGGGAAGATGAGGAAATAGAAAAACGATTAAGTGAATCAGAAGCAAATTATATAGCTAATGAAACTAATGAAAATAGAAATGAATGGCTAAGCTCCCATAGATTGTATACTCAATATATGGATACCAAATCTAAGCGTAAATTATTTTTTACTCGTAATATTTCGAGTTGGGAAACCAGTCCAGTAAGCTATTAGCATTTATGGTGCGCCAACATACCGTAACACATCTAATACAATACTTCAAATTAGGAAACAAGATAAATCGATTGTGATCTCAACGGGTGACATACTTCAAAGCTTCCATGAATATTATAAAACGTTATATAGCTCCAGAGGGGGTTTTAGCACCTCGGACTGCCTCAAATATTTATCAGATGTAAAATTTCCCACACTGAGTCCCGCCCAGCAAGCCTTTCTAGATGTAGACTTTACAATAGAAGAAGTACATGAAGCCATAGCGGATATGGCCTCTGGGAAGGCGCCTGGGCCGGATGGATTTCCCATAGAAAAGTACAGGAAATACCGAGATGCTTTGGCACCACTCCTTCTAAGGGTGTTTCAGAAGACCTGGGAGGGGGGCTCTCTATCAGACTCCTTTTATGAGGCAAATCCAATAGTGCTTAAGAAGGAGGGAAAAGATCCTCTTGAATGTGGATCATATCGCCCCATATCGCTAGTAAATGTGGACTATAAGATCTTCACAAAAATCCTGGCCACTAGATTAAATTCGGTGATATTAGAAATAAGGCCGGGATCACACATGCGACAAAAACGTCCGTCGCTCACATGTGAAATCCCAGCTCTGGCGCTGGCACTCGGGAGTGGAGTGCGCGGCTGCATGTATTTCTATGCAGCCGCTCGCTCCACTCCCGAGTGACGGCGCCAGAGCTGGGATTTCACATGCGAGCGACGGACGTTTTCGTCGCATGTGTGATCCCGGCCTAATACATCCAGACCAGACCGGTTTCATGCCTGGGAAAAGTACATCCATCAACATTAGGAGAGTTCAGTCAGTGGTCTAGTACAGCTCCCTAGTGCCAGATAATGAATGGGCCTTGGCTTCGCTGGACGCGGCTAAGGCCTTTGATTCTCTTGAGTGGTCTTTTCTATCTGCATGCTTACAAAAATATGAATTCAGTGCCACATTTAGAAAATGGATATGTGTAATGTATACGAAACCAAAAGCTCGAATAATAAATAACTCTGTATCCAAATAATTCTCCTTAGTGAGAGGAACGCGCCAAGGATGCCCCCTCTCCCTGGCCCTATTTGCACTTGCAATCAAAGCTCTGACGATCCGCATAAGATCAACTCCTGTCATTAAAGGTATAGAAATAGCGGAGCGATTGGATACCATTGGCTTATATGCCGATGACATGGTGATATTTATGGACAAAGCAGAAAAAACACTACCCCATGTGATTGATACTATAGACACATTTAGTAATTATTCCGGATTATACATAAATTGGGATAAATCCGCCCTGATGCCTCTCTCCCTGGGTTCAATGGATCACCTTGAAATGTTATCCCCATTGCCTGTCATAACTAATTTTAAGTATCTGGTAATAAATATTTCAAAATATAGTACACTAGACTTTAAAATAAATATTCTCCCGCTGATAGATCTTGTTAAACTTAAATTTGCTATCTCGAGTAAATTGCCATTATCTGTCTCCGGACGTATCAATTTGATTAAAATGATCCTACTCCCCCAACTCAGTTATTCCCTCCAACATAGTGCAGTACTGATCCCTAAATCTTTTATTTCAGGACTTAATTCATTAATCTCATCCTTTATATGGGGGAAGACTAGACCTAAACTCAAACTGTCCACCTTACACAGGTCTAAACAGATGGGTGGGGCGGCACTGCCAGATTTCTTTTTATATTACCGTATATACTCGTGTATAAGCCGAGATTTTCAGCACCTTTTTTCGTGCTGAAAATGCCCCCTCGGCTTATACAGGAGTCATAGGGCAGAAACCAGCGGGGGAGGGGATGCCGCGGCAGGAGCCGGTGGCTGGGATCATACTCACCCCTCCCCGTGCCATCGCTGAGCGTCCCTGCAATCCTGCGTTCTCCCCGGCTTCCTGCAGCTCTCCAGCACTGAGCGGTGATGTAATACCGCTCATTAAGGTCATGTAATATGGACGCGACGCCACTCCCATGGGCGTGGCCTCCATATTCATGGCCTTAATGAGCGGTATTACATCACCGCTCAGTGCTGGAGAGCTGCAGGAAGCCGGGGAGAACGCAGGATTGCAGGGACGCTCAGCGATGGCACGGGGAGGGGTGAGTATGATGGAGGAGAGGACAAGGAGCACGAGCAGGACGGGGGGGGGGAGAACGGTGGACGGGGTAGCATGGAGGAGGAGGGGGAGGACGGGGGAAGCATGGAGCAGGACAGGGGGAGAACGGAGGACGGGGGAAGCATGGAGGAGGACGGGGGAGAGAACGGAGGACGGGGAAGCATGGAGGAGGACAATGAGCACGGAGCAGGAGGGGGGGAGGATGGAGGGCACAGAGGAGCACGGAGCAGGACGGGGAGAGGATGGAGGGCACAGAGGAGCACGGAGCAGGACGGGGGGCACAGGAGGACGGAGAAGGAATGGGGGAGCACAGCGGTGGACGGAGCAGGAGGGGGGAGTACAGAGGAGAGTGGGGGAGCACAGAGCTGGATGGGGGAGCAAGGAGCAGGACGGGGGCAGCACAGAGCAGGAGGGCAGTTTATACACCCGGCTTATACACGAGTCAATAAGTTTTCCCAGTTTTTTGTGGCAAAATTAGGGGGGTCGGCTTATACACGGGTCGGCTTATACACGAGTATATACGATACTTGCCGGGCAGATCAAAGCTCTGAGTAGATGGATGCCTAATAATTGTTTGCCTAACTCGGAGAGTCATTTGGCTCATGCGGCAGGGACTGACTGTTTGTTGGGGTTTCTAGAAGTAGACAAACCTAATATCTCTGGATTATTACCCTTACTCCGGTTGGCACGGTCAGTCTGGAGACAACTTAAACGAGTAGTTCGCTTTGTTGACGTTATAGCTGAAATGCCATTATGGAATAATCCCTGTTTCCCGAAGCTTCTAAATCACCCGTCCTCTCAATTCTGGATCTCATATAATGTTTCCTTAATCAAAGATTTATATGATCACAATGTCCTAGTGTCCTTTGAACAAATACAACTTAAATACAGTGTCCCAAGATCACAATTTTTCCGATATCTACAGCTTAGATCAGCAATCCAATCGTATCTGCACAACAGAAATGTGACCCAAGCAATATCATCCTTCCCCGATAGGGATTTTCAAATCGCAAGGCCCTCAGGGGCTTATTTCTACCCTGTATACTTATATGCTGTCCGCTGGCTCTGACTCTGCTCTTTCGTCAGTAAAGGAGAAGTGGAGTGCTTTAATTCCAGATATTCAGAATTGGGAGGAGATTCTTGATTCTCCATTTAGAGTGTCCCCATCAGCCAACAACAAAATGACGCAAAGCTACATAATACACCAGTCTATTTGACCCCACTACGGCTATTTAAGATGGGGTGGTCCCAATCCTCAGAATGTTTGAGATGCAATACAATGGATGCAGATTTCATACATATGGTGTGGGGATGCCCAATTATTCTATCCTATTGGAGCGAGGTGACCTCGTTGTTAACCTCCCTCTTAGGCATTCCTGTTCCTCTCACTCCATTGGTATGTCTATTTGGGGTGCTGGAGGAAGAGATATGGGGGCACCACGTAAAAATTCTTTTGTGGGAGACACTTTTTTTTAGCCAGGAAAATATTGGCCTTGCGCTGGATGGGTAATCAACATCCTTCTCTTAGAGCTTGGATTGAACTGGTAAATTCAATAATACCATATGAGCGGACACTATACCAAAACAGGGGTTGCTTGGGGAAGTTTAACCCCTTTCTGATATCAGACGTACTATTCCGTCCATGAAACCCGTGCCAGTCTGCCCATGGACGGGATAGTACGTCATAGGCGATCAGCTGCGCTCCCGGGATGAGCGCAGCTAATCGCCGCCGGGTGTCAGCTGATTATCACAGCTGACACCCGTGACTGTGTGTCAGGAGCGGTCACGGACCGCTCCCGGCACATTAACCCCTGGCACACCGCGATCAAACATGATCGCGGTGTACCAGGGGCACAGGGGAGCATCGCGAAGGGAGGGGGCTCCCTGCGTGCTCCCCTGAGACCCTCAGAACAGCGCAATGTGATCGCGCTGTTTTGAGGCCTTCCTCCCTCCAAGGACCCGGATCCAAGATGGTCGCCGAGTCCTGCAGGGAGGCAGCTTCCTCAGTGCCTGCTGAGAGCAGGCACTGAAGAAGCCTGCAGCAGTGCCAGAGCGATCGCTGGTGTGCCAGAGTGCTGTGCACACTGTCACACCAGCGATCTGACATTTTATCCTGGGACAAAGTAAAAAAGTGAAAAAAATAAACATGTTTTAAAAAAAATTCCAAAATAAAGAAAAAAAAAAATATTCCCCCAAAAATTCATTTTTTCCTGTAAATAAAAAAACAAAACAATAAAAGTACACATATTTGGTATCGCCGCGTCCATAACGACCCCCCCTATAAAACTGTCCCACTAGTTAACCCCTTTAGTGAACCCCTTAAAAAAAAAAAACAAAGCAAAAAATCAATGCTTTATCATCATACCGCCGAACAAAAAGTGGAATAACACGCGATCAAAAGACTGATATAAATAAACATGGTACCGCTGAAAACGTCATCTTGTCTCGCAAAAAACGAGCCACCATACAGCATCATCAGCGAAAAAATAAAAAAGTTATAGCTCGCAGAATAAAGCGATGCAAAAATAATTTTTTATATAAAATTGTTTTTATTCTATAAAAGCACCAAAACATAAAAAAAGGATATAAATGAGGTATCGCCGTAATCGTACTGACCAGAAGAATAAAACTGCTTTATCAATTTTACCACACGCAGAACGGTATAAACGCCTCCCCCAAAAGAAATTCATGAATTGCTGATTTTTGTTCATTCTAACCTCCCAAAAATCGAAATAAAAAGCGATCAAAAAATGTCATGTGCTCAAAAATGGTACCAATAAAAACGCCAACTTGTACCGCAAAAAATAAGACCTCACATGACTCTGTGGGCCAAAATATGCAAAAATTATAGCTCTCAAAATGTGGTGATGCAAAAACTATTTTTTGCAATAAAAAGCGTTTTTTAGCGTGACAGCTGCCAATCATAAAAACCCGCTATAAATAGTAAATCAAACCCCCCTTTATCACCACCTTAGTTAGGGAAAAATAATAAATTAGGGTTAGGGTTGCGGCTAAAGTTAGGGTTGGCGCTAAAGTTAGGGTTGGGATTAGGGTTAGGGGTGTGTTAGGGTTAGGTTTGTGGTTAGGGTTGGGACTAGGGTTAGGGGTGTGTTGGGGTTAGGGTTGGAGTTAGAATTGAGGGGTTTCCGCTGTTTAGGCACATCAGGGGCTCTCCAAATGTGACATGGCAATTTACTTTTTCAGTTCAGATCTCTTTTGCTATGTAGTTCAGAGTGCATTCTGTGCATATAAGGGTGGGACCGCCCTGTTTCTGAATTGAGAAATCCATCCTGTCTGGCCTATGCTTCAACTGGTGGGTTCAGTCCCTCTGCCTTGTTCACATTTACGTCACTTGACAAGTGGAAAGGTTTTTAATATTAGAGTAGGACTGTCCCACAAAGGGTTGCCTTGACGTGGCGGGATGGCTTGTACATTCTTTTGATCAAAATTATGTTTACTAAATACCCTTATAATTATTACTACCTTCATGCAATTTTTGCAAAAATTTTTTTTTATTTTTGGACATTTGTTTTTTGTGCCTGTTTTCTGTGTAATGGTCATGTGTTAATATGCATTTACATTTTGCATACCCATCAACTTACTTTTTCAGTTCAGATCTCTTTTTCTATGTAGTTCAGAGTGCATTCTGTGCATATAAGGGTGGGACCGCCCTGTTTCTGAATTGAGAAATCCATCCTGTCTGGCCTATGCTTCAACTGGTGGGTTCAGTCTCTCTGCCTTGCTCACATTTACGTCACTTGACAAGTGGAAAGGTTTTTAATATTAGAGTAGGACTGTCCCACAAAGGGTTGCCTTGACGTGGCGGGATGGCTTGTACATTCTTTTGATCAAAATTATGTTTACTAAATACCCTTATAATTATTACTACCTTCATGCAATTTTTGCAAAAATTTTTTTTTTTATTTTTGGACATTTGTTTTTTGTGCCTGTTAAATGTGACATGGCGTCTGATCTCAATTCCAGCCAATTATGCGTTGAAAAAGTCAAACGGTGCTCCTTCACTTCTGTGCTCTGCCATGCGCCCAAACAGTAGTTTACCCCCACATATGGGGTATCAGCGTACTCTGGACCCAAGTGTTTTTGTGCAATTTGTCCTATTTCTTCTGTTACCCTTGGGAAAATAAAAAACTGGGGGCGAAAATATCATTTTTGTAAAAAAAAAAAATGATTTTTTTGTTTTTACGGCTGTACGTTATAAACTTCTGTGAAGCACTTGGGGCTTCATAGCGCTCACCACACATCTAGATAAGTTCCTTGTGGAGTCTATTTTCCAAAATTGGGTCACTTGTGGGGGGTTTCCACTGTTTAGGCGCATCAGGGGTTTTCCAAATGCGACATGACGCCCCCAGACCATTCCATCAAAGTCTGCAATCCAAAACGTCACTACTTCCCTTCCGAGCCCCAACGTGTGCCCATACAGTAGTTTTCTCCCACATATTGGGTATCAGCGTACTCAGGACAAATTGGACAACAACTTTTGGGGTCCAATTTCTCCTGTTACCCTTGTGAAAATAAAATATTGGGGCGAAAAAATCATTTTTGTAAAAAAAAAAAAAAAGGATTTTTTACTTTTACGGCTGTACGTTATAAACTTCTGTGAAGCACTTCGGGGTTCAAAGTGCTCACCACACATCTAGATAAGTTCCTTGAGGGGTCTAGTTTCCAAAATGGTGTCATTTGTGGGGGGTTTCCACTGTTTAGGCACATCAGGAGCTCTCCAAACACGACATGGCATCCAGCCAATTCTGCGCTGAAAAAGTCAAACAGCGCTCCTTCCCTTTCAAACTCTGCCATGCACCCAAACAGTGGTTTACCCCCACATATGGGGTATCAGCGTACTGAGGACAAATTACACAATAACTTTTGGTGTCTTGTTACCCTTGGGAAAATAAAAATTGGGGTGAAAAGATCATTTTTGTGGAAAAAATATGAATTTTTAATTTTAGGCTCTATGTTATAAACTTGTGTGAAGCACTTGGGGGTTCAAATTGCTCACCAAAGATCTAGATAAGTTCCTTAGGGGGTCTAATTTCCCAAATGGGGTCACTTGTGGGGGGTTTCCACTGTTTAGGCACATCAGGGGCTCTCCAAATGCAACATGGCGTCCAATCTCAATTCCAGCCAATTTTGGTTGGAAAAAGTCAAATGGTGCTCCTTCCATTTCGAGCTCTGCCATTCGCTCAAACAGTGGTTCCCCCCCACATATGGGGTATCAGCGTACTCAAGACAAATTGGACAACAACTTGTGTGGTCCAATTTCTCCTGTTACCCTTGGGAAAATAAAAATTAGTGACTAAAATATAATTTTTGTGGTAAAAAAATAGGATTTTTTATTTTCATGCCAGGCATTATAAACTTGTGTGAAGCACTTGGGGGTTCAAAGTGCTCACCAAAGATCTAGATAAGTTCCTTAGGGGGTCTAGTTTCCAAAATGTGGTCACTTGTGGGGGGTTTCCACTGTTTAGGCTCATCTGGGGCACTGCAAACGGAACATGAACCCCATCAACGTCTGCATTCCAAAACGTTACTACTTCCTTTCCAAGCCCTGCCGTGTGCCCAAACAGTTACCCCCCCCCACATATGGGGTATCAGCGTACTCAGGACAAATTGGACAACAACTTTTGGGACTAAAAAATCATTTTTGTGGAAAATTGTTTTTTTTTTCACACCCAGTCATTATAAACTTTTGTAAAACACTTGGGGGTTCAAAGTGCTCACAACAGATCTAGATAAGTTCCTTAGGGGGTCTAGTTTGCAAAATGGTGTCACTTGTGGTGGGTTTCCACTGTTTAGGCACATCAAGGGCTCTCCAAACGCGACATGGCGTCCAATCTCAATTCCAGCCAATTTTAGTTTGAAAATGTCAAACGGCGCTCCTTCCCTTACGAGCTCTGCCGTGTGCCCAAACAGTGGTTTCCCGCCACATATGGGGTATTGGCGTACTCAGGAGAAATTGCACAACAACTTTATCTGTCCATTTTCTCCTTTTACCCTTGTGAAAATAATAAAAAGTTTGTAAAAGATCATTTTTGTGACTAAAAAGTTAAATATTCATTTTTCCTTCCACGTTGCTTCAGCTCCTGTGAAGCACCTGAAGGGTTAATAAAATTCTTGAATGTGGTTTTGAGTACCTTGAGGGGTGCAGTTTTTAGAATGGTGTCACTTTTGGGTATTTTCTGCTATATAGACCCCTCAAAGTGACTTCAAATATGAGGTGGTCCCTAAAAAAAATGGATTTGTAAATTTTGTTGTAAAAATGAGAAATCGCTGGTCAACTTTTAACCCTTATAATTTCCTAACAAAAAAAAATTTGGTTCCAAAATTGTGGTGATGTAAAGTAGACATGTGGGAAATGTTATTTCTTAACTATTTTGTGTGACATATTTCTCTGTTTTAAGGGAATAAAAATTCAAAGTTTGAAAATTGCAAAATTTTCAAAATTTGCCATATTTGCGTTTTTTTTTCTCAAAAATAAACGCAAGTTATATCGAAGAAATTTTACCACTAACGTGAAGTACAATATGTCATGAGAAAACAGTCTCAGAATCGCGAATATCCGTTGAAGCGTTCCAGAGTTATAACCTCATAAAGAGACAGTGGTCAGAATTGTAAAAATTGGCCAGGTCATTAACGTGCAAACCACCCTTGGGGGTGAAGGGGTTAATAAATAAGATCTGGGATGTATGGAATGCATCTCACCTCACTATAACAACGCGTAGATAGTAGTTTGTTATTATTAGCACAAAAGCTGTGGAGAAAATAAATTGGTCTATACTCTACAGGTTATTATGTCATCAATGTTATGGAAGTTGTTTTGGCAGCAGGATAGGAAGTTAGATGTGTTAGTTGTAATGTATTATCCAGAGATATGCGGAGCCAAGCATTTGTATAGATGAATAACGGGTTCTTGTAAATACTTCCAGTTTATTCATAGGCCTCGCAAAAGAAAGAGGACCAGCGATACCGAAATCTGTATTAATGATTTAATGTGCAAGCTGGATGGTTTTCATCCATTATCGGTGTCATGATAATTGTATATATAATACATTGGCTATCTATATAATGTATATGTCTGTTTGTTATTGTCTAATAAACCAATTAAAAAAAAAAAAAAAGTTATGTACCTGGTTTTGTATACCCAATACAATTTACCTTTATTGTACCTTAGCAATAAATGACAGACAACAAACAATTTTACATTTATTGTATTAAAATGTTTAATAGCATATATAACTTTTTTTTTCAATGTGAAATCTTTATTAACTTTTTTCAATGTGAAATATTTTTTTTTTCTATGTCAAAGAAATTGTTTTTTAATAAAAAAAATTGAGAATTTACACATATCTACAAATTTGTGTACTGTGGGGTGGAGATACTACTGGAGGTGCTGTGGGACCCTTCGACAGTGGGAGTGTGAAGAGCGGACTGGGATGGTGGTGGGGAAGGATTAGGTAAAAGAGGTGAAGGGGTGGAAAAAGAAATGGAACGGGTGGAGAGGTGGGAGGCAGAACAGGTGGGTGGTGGAGAGGAGGATTGGGCAGGGAGTAGAGGAGCAGATGTTGGTGGGAACTGGTACGGGGAAGGATGTTGGTATTGGGCAGGTTGTTGGAAGTGGGGAGGTTGTTGGAAGGGGGGAGGTTGTTGGAAGGGGGAAGGTTGTTGGTACTGGGGATGTTGTTGGTACTGGTGAGGTTGCTGGTATTGAATAGGAGGGGGAGGAGGGACGGTGGCTGGAGGGGGGGGCAGGTGTGAGAGTAACGACCGGGGTGGGTATAGGAGGTTGGGAGGTAACCTGCACTAGGGCAGTATGGCAAGTATGCATTACATGCATCTGCTGGCTAGGAGATAGTGTATCCATGCGCTCGGCTACTGACCGGAAAAAACTGTGGTTTGGCGAACTTCTTGCTACTGAATGCATGGTTTGCAGAAGTGTCTTAACCTCCAGAATGCTGGAGTTGAGCTGATTAAAGCCTGCAGCCAATTGCTCTGACAAGACTTTAAGACAGTTCTGAAACGATGCATTAAGATGGAGTTCTATGATGCAAGAATTCTGGCGCATAGCTCCTTTCCTGACCCCTCTGCAGCAGCCGCCCAGAAGCCACAGGTGTACTAGAGGTGGCAGCGGCAGAAGGGTGGGGTAAAGGGAAAGCTATCTCCTGACCAGTAGCCTCATGCAATGCACTCGGCCACGATGCCCCAGCACTGGTGGAGGGGACAGAGGGCTCACGTGTCTGGGAAGGTGCAGATGGGCCGGGGCTGTCGAAATATCCCTCGGTGGCGGACTCCTGAGGGATCGCTCCAGAAGGGTCCAACTCTGCAGGCTCCCGAGTGCTGGTCACCGTTCTGTGGAATAAGGAGAAAAAATACAATTAATATACTGATATTGAATGGCCCTGGCTGAAAAAAAAAAATTAGTTAGAAATGTTAGCATTTTTTTTTTACATGGGGTGTGTAATATTCTGGTGACCATTGTTGCCCGGAGGAACGACAGGGCTCGTGCGTACTTGTACTTGCTCCTGCGTCCTCCAGATCCACTTGGGGCTCGCATCTCCTTGTTGAACTCCTTCTTGAAGTGATCCCTCAGAGACCGCCACCGCTTCACAATTCTCTCCCCTGAAACGAGAAAGCACATATTGGTTAGTATACAACATCAATGTTTCCCAAACTCCAGTCCTCACGGCCCCCACGGGTTATGTTTTCAGGATTTCCATAGTGTTGCACAAAAGGAAATCCTGAAAACATGACCCATGGGGGCCACGAGAACTGTAGTTTTAGAAACACAGCTTTACATCCAGCAACCTGAACTGTGTATACTTACGCATTTTAGTCCGGGCCCGAGCATCGAGGTCCTCCCAGCCGTCCACAAGTTGTGAAAAGATTTCCTCCCAGAGCCGAAGGGTCACTATGACATCAGCATGGCGGCGGTCCCCCATGTTCCACAGCGGCTCCCTTTCTCTGACCAGATCGATGAGGAGGTCCACGTGCATCACCCCCTCCTCACCGTCAGAGTCAGGAGCACGCTGTGAAGCCTGTTAAAGAAAAAGAGAAAAAATATACATTAGTCTCCAAACTACCAAGGAAAAAAAAAAGTTTTAAAAAAAATAAAGCAAAAATGTTTAAAAAAAAAAAAAAAAAAATTATACTTACATCATGGTGACCGCCGCGTCGCTCACGCCGACGACCCTGGGATGCACTGCAAGGACCTCTTTGCCGAGCACCAGATTCAGAAGACCATAACAAAAAAAAATTATGTGCTTGGATGTAGGCATATGTGTTTTGGTGCAGTGTGATGTCTGTACTAAATTGTTTTCTATGTGTTGTGTGTAGTGTGATGTTGTGTTTCAGCGATGCATGCAGGAAACTTAAGAATTGCGAGCCCACTCCGGGTATCTCTCCACCCCTTCGTTCTTCTTCTGGGAGCTCCTCTTCAGCTTCAATTTCCTGGTATAAATAAAAAGTAATGCAATTAATATATAGAGCACAGAGATAGAATGTGAAAAAAAAACCAAAACTTTTTACCTGTAAATGCTGACGATTCGAGGGAGGGCTCCCAGAAGAAGAAGACGTGTCCTGCTGTGCTGCTGCTGTCGGGCGGCTTCTGCTGTGGAATAAAGAGAAAACACGGATTTTGGTAAGAACTTACCTGTAAAATCCT
The DNA here is from genome assembly GCA_033576555.1 of Oophaga sylvatica. NCBI lineage: Eukaryota > Metazoa > Chordata > Amphibia > Anura > Dendrobatidae > Oophaga > Oophaga sylvatica. Next base: position 210,246,214 of record JARQOD010000002.1, read on the forward strand.
TTTCAGCGAAGAAGGAAGGGAGACACAGTCATTACTAGTGGGTAGGCGGAGCCCACATAGGATAAACACACCTCAGATTAAAAAAGTGTTGACCGGCCCCTCCAGCTATATAGGGCTCCTCCTACTCCAGCTCTCCAGTCGTACCCAAGAGCAAATATTACCAGCGTAGCAACATAACCCCTTCTGAAGGACTTCAGAGAAAAAACAAGAAGACAGGTTATGCATATAGCCGAAACAACCACACAGTCCAGGTACTACTCACTGAACCTGACCACTGCGATGAGCTGGCAATGCTGGAACAGAGCCTTAGCGCGCCGACCTCAGCCCAGATAATCGCTATCAGAGAAGGGTCACGCCGCATCTGAAAACACAACAACACACCTCTGCCATGGGAGGGATGTGTGTCTCCCTTCCTTCTTCGCTGAAAAGGATTTTACAGGTAAGTTCTTACCAAAATCCGTGTTTCAGCTGCAGATGAAGGAAGGGAGACACAGTCATTACTAGTGGGACGTCCCAAAGCAGTCCAAAAATAAGGGTGGGCAGAAAAGCAAAAAAGGCAGATACCCACAACCTAGATAAATGCGCAAATAGCGCTAACTACAAGTTCACAAGAACTTTTAAACTACAGCCGCCTGCAGGACCCTATGTCCTAAGGCCGCATCAGCGGAAGCACTGATGTCCACCTTATAAAATTTCGTAAATGTGTGGACGGAACGCCAGGTCGCCGCTCGGCAGAGCTGAGCTGCCGAGGCTCCTTGATGAAAAGCCCACGATGAACCCACAGCCCTTGTGGAGTGAGCTCGAATCTTAATCGGGCAAGGTTCGCCCTTAAGTCGGTAAGCCTCTAAAATGGCCGACCGAATCCAACGAGCTATAGAATCCTTGGAAGCTCGTTGCCCACGTCTACGACCTGCTGGAATCACAAACAGAGAATCAGACTTCCGAAAACTTTGAGTAATAGACAAATAGAACTTTAAAGCTCGCACCAAATCCAATGTGTGCAAGGCTCGTTCTTTTGCATTCCTTGGCTCCGGACAGAGCGAGGGCAACACAATATCCTGGTTAACATGAAACTGTGACACTACTTTAGGTAGAAAGTCGCCCCGTGTGCGAAGCACTACGCGATCTGGGAGAAACTCCAGAAAAGGAGGCGAGCAAGAGAGAGAGCCGCCAACTCAGAAACCCTTCTCAAAGAAGTGACCGCCACTAAGAACGCAACCTTCCAAGAAAGCAAAGAAAGGCTAACAGAATCCATAGGCTCAAAAGGCCCATGTTGAAGAGCCTCCAAGACAAGATTAAGCCGCCAGGGAGACACAGGCGCCTTCCGCGGCGGAAACTGACGGGTTACTCCGCGAAAAAAGGAACGTACGTCCCTACGCGAAGCGATAGCCTTCCGAAATAACAAGGACAGAGCAGAAACTTGCCCCTTCAGAGTGCTAACTGCCAAACCCCTGTCCAGCCCGTACTGCAAAAAAGGCCAACAAATTGGGAATGGAAAAAACTCCTCGGGTTCCTAGAAGAACCCGAACACCACGAAAAGAAGGCTTCCAAGTCTTATGATAAATTCTAGTGGTAGCCGGACCTCTGGCAGCTCGCAGAGTGGCAATGACTTCGGCTGAAAAACCTTGACGGGTCAAGATTTCGGTCTCAAGAGCCACGCCGTCAAACGCAGAGACTTCAGGTCCGGGTGACGAACGGGCCCTTGGGTTAACAGGTCCGGGCGAAGAGGGAGTGGAAGTGGAGGCGCTGCCAGAAGTGACACCAGTGTCAAGAACCACGTCCTCCTTGGCCAATCTGGGGCTATCAACATAGCCGGGACTCTCTCCAGTCTGATCCGACGCAAAACCAGAGGAAGTAAGGATATCAGCGGGAACACATAAATTAGCTCGAAATGGTCCCAAGGAGCCACCAGAGCATCCACCGCCACAGCCTTCGAGTCCTTGTACCTGGACATGAATGTCGGTAACTTGGCATTGAACCTGGATGCCATCACATCCACTTGGGGAGTTCCCCAACGGGAGCACAGCAGCGCAAAAATTTCCGGATGAAGACTCCATTCTCCGGGATCCATCTTTTCGCGACTCAGGAAGTCCGCTGTGATATTCTGAACTCCTGGAATGTGAATCGCAGAGATGGCTGGCACCCTGGCCTCGGCCCATACCAGGATTCGAGACACTTCCATCATGAGCCTTAAGCTCCTCGTTCCACCTTGATGGTTGATATACGCGACCGCCGTCGCGTTGTCTGTATGCACTCGGACTGGTAGACCGCTTAAAGGGACCGTCCAGTGTTGGAGGCAAAGAAAAATTGCCCTCAATTCCAGGATGTTGATCGGCAGGACAGACTCTTCCAACGACCATACTCCCTGAATCCAGAGACCGTTCCAGACGCCCCCCCAGCCCGTCAGGCTGGCATTGGTGGTTATGATCGACCACCTCGGAGGAAGGAAGAACTTCCCCAGGGATAACGCTTCCGGACGTAACCACCATTCTAGCGACTCTCTCCCCCTGTGGGAGATAATGACACTGCAATCCAGTGAAAACCGTGATCGATCCCAACGGTTCAAGATGAGCATTTGGAGAGCCCTGGAATGAAATTGGGCAAACGGAATTGCTTCCATTGACGCCACCATCAACCCAGAAGGCGCATACACCTTCGAAGGGACATTGCTGTTGCAGACTTCATACCCTGCACATGGTGAAGAAGACTCGCTTGCTTGTCTGAGGGCAGAGACACCACTGCTCGTACCGTGTCGAACTGCATTCCCAAAAACAGGATTGACTGCGACGGTTCCAGGGATGACTTCTCCCAATTGATCAGCCACCCGAAGTCCTCCAGGAGCTGAAGGGATAAAACGCGAGCCGTCACCGCCTCCTCCTTTGAGGACGCCACAATCAAAAGGTCGTCCAGATAGGGAAGAATCGTAACCCCCTGTCTTCGTAGAATCGCCATGAGAGGAGCCAGAATTTTTGTAAAAACTCTGGGTGCTGAGGCCAGACCGAATGGCAGGGCCACAAACTGGTAATGGTCCTGACCTATGGCAAAACGCAGGAAGCGTTGGTGGGCCCTCCGATGGAGACATGCAAATAAGCGTCGCGAATGTCGATTGACACCAAAAAATCGTTCTGCGACAAGGCTGCCACAACTGAGCGAAGTGACTCCATGCGGAATTTTCGGGTGCGGACATGTCGATTCAATCTTTTGAGATCCAGAATGGGACGAAATTTGTCCTCCTTTTTGGGGACTACAAAGAGGTTGGAATAAAAACCTCTTCCTTGGTCCTCCGGTGGAACTGGTACCACCACACCTTTCTGTAGAAGGGAATCGACCTCCCGCAGTAGAGCGGCAATTAGCCCGGGCTCTGACGGAATGCGGGATTGGCAAAAACTGTCTGGGGGTCGAGAAAGAAACTCTATGAAGTAGCCTGCCGACACAACCCGCATCACCCAGGTGTCCGACAGCGGGAAGCCCAAGTCGGCTTGAATTGGAGCAGGCGACCTCCCACTCGAGAGCCCTCGAGTGAGACCCTGGCGTCAGTCCGCCTTAGCGGGCTTTTTGTCAGCTTCCCGCTTGTCTTGGCGGAAGCTCTGTTTCCAGGGAGTGCGAGATTTCTGAGCGCTCTTTTTTCCCGAAAAAGAGGGACGACCCGATCCCCAAGAGGGCTGACCAAACCGTCTTCTGGACCGAAAGGACCGCTGACTACCACCGGCACTATGCCTGCCAGACGCAGAGGCCACAGCTCTTCGTTGTGGTAAAGCCGTTTTGTTATGTTTCGGTAGCTGAGGAGTGCAGGTAAAAAAGGCAATACACCAGAGCAGTTGGAATCTATGAGATTGCAGTACCCTGACTAACCACCACAACTAGAGGCAGCCGTGGAGCGTTCCTACGTTGGTCCTAGACGCCTCGTCACAGCCTGAGAAACTAACTACACCTAAAGATAGAAATAGGAAAGCTATCTGCCCCGGAGCAGAACCCCAAAGATAATAGAAAGCCCCCAAACATGTAATGGCGGTTAGACAAGATGAAATACTGACACAGAAAGAAAATAGTATGAGCAAACGCTGGGGCCCAAACTAACCAAATAGAAAAGGATAGGAAGGGTACTTACTGCAATCCCAGAAAACCCTGAAAGGCACCAACTCTACTAATTTCAAAAACACCTGAGATCACACGACCTCTACCACCTAAATTAGTTCTCTGGTGTAACAAAATCAAAACAGCAGCCACTGAAAAAACTGGAAAAAGCAAAAGTACAAACATCAGTGGCTGAACAAAACTGAGAGGGCAGAAGCCCCCGGAGGGGACCCTGAAGGCCCCCACAGAAGTGCAGGACAAAATGCAAAAATATAGCACAAACACAAAAGAAGAAAAAGTCTTATCTGTTAGCAGGAGATGCAGACACGACACAGCAGGCTACAAGGGAAACTGGAATAAAGGATTCAGACCAGAACAATTGATCACCGGCAACCCTGATGGGAAGGTGACTCCCTTATATAAGACCAGTCAGTAACACCTGATTCCCAGTCCTCACAATCTTCACTGGACAGACTAGCACTGCTTGTAACCACCAGAGGGAGCCTCTGCTCAGAACTCATCTCAAACCCATTCACAACAGTACCCCCCCTTGAGGAGGGGTCACCGAACCCTCATTTGAGCAACCAGGTCGGTCAGGATGAGTTCTATGATACGCACGGATAAGTCTCCTAGCATGGATATCCGAAGCAAACACCCAAGAATTGTCTTCCTGACCATAACCTCTCCATTTAACCAAATACTGGAGTTTCCGTCTAGAAAAACGAGAATCTAATATTTTCTCAACCACATACTCCAGATTGCCCTCAACCAAAACAGGGTCAGGAGGCACAGCAGCAGGAACCACTGGCTCAACAAACCTCTTCAACAAGGACTTGTGGAACACGTTATGGATCTTAAATGTCCCTGGAAGAAGCAAACGAAAAGAAACAGGATTAATAATCTCCATGATCTTATAAGGTCCAATGAACCTAGGCTTAAATTTAGGAGATGCTACTCTCATAGGAATATTCTTTGAGGACAACCAGATAAGTCTCCAATGTCTGGTTTGTTCTCTCAGTTTGACCATTGGTCTGAGGATGAAATGCCGAGGAGAAAGACAATTGAACACCCAGTTTAGAACAAAAAGTCCTCCAAAATCTGGAAACAAACTGGACTCCTCTGTCAGACACAATGTTCTCAGGAATGCCGTGTAAACGAACCACGTGCTGAAGGAACAACGGCACCAATTCAGAGGAGGAAGGCAACTTAGGTAATGGCACAAGATGTATCATCTTGGAAAACCTATCACAAATTACCCAGATGGTGGTCATTCTCTGAGAAACAGGAAGGTCGGAAATGAAATCCATAGAGATATGGGTCCATGGTCTCTTGGGCACAGGCAATGGCATCAACAAACCACTAGAGCGAGAGCAAGGCTTGGAGCGAGAGCAAGTCCCGCAGGACTGCACAAATTCCCTGACATCACGAGACAAGGTAGGCCACCAAAAGGACTGACTAACCAAGTCTCTGGTACCAAAATTCCGGGATGCCCAGCCAACGCGGAACAATGAATCTCAGACATCACACTCTTTTTCCACTGGTCCGGGACAAACAATTTTCCAACAGGGAAGCACTCGGGCCTATCCTCCTGACACCCCTCCAGAGCAAGTCTCAAATTGGGCGAGATGGCGGAAAGAACTACACCCTCTTTCAAAATAACAGAAGGATCAGATAACTCAGGAGAGTCCGCAAGGAAACTCCTCGAGAGGGCATCCGCCTTAACATTCTTAGTGCCAGGAAGAAAGGAAACCACAAAATTAAAACGTGTGAAAAACAAGGCCCACCTGGCCTGTCTAGGATTGAGTCGCTTGGCAGATTCCAGATAGACCAGATTCTTATGGTCCATAAGGACCACCACCTGATGTTTGGCTCCTCCAGCCAATGTCTCCACTCTTCAAAAGCCCACTTCATGGCCAATAACTCCGATTACCACGTCATAATTACGTTCAGTAGGAGAAAATTTTCGAGAGAAAAAGGCACAAGGGTTACTTTTAGAGGTCTCTGGATATTTTTGGGACAAAACGGCACCTGCCCCAATTTCAGAGGCATCAACCTCCACCTGAAATGGCAGAGAAACATCAGGCTGCCATAGAACAGGAGCAGAAGTGAATCTCTGCTTAAGTTCCTGAAATGCAGAGACTGCCTCAGGAGGCCAATTCACCACATCAGAACCCTTTCTGGTCAAATCAGTTAATGGTTTAACAATAACCGAGAAATTACCAATAAATTTACGATAAAAATTGGCAAAACCCAAAAATCTCTGAAGAGCCTTTAATGAAGTAGGTTGGACCCAATCACAGATGGCCTGAACCTTGACCGGGTCCATTTCAATAACAGATGGGGACAAAATGAATCCCAGAAATGAGATCCTCTGTACGCCAAAAAGACACTTTGATCCCTTCACATACAGAGCATTCTCTCTCAAAATCTGGAATACAGTTCGAACATGTTTCACATGAGAGTCCCAGTCATTAGAAAAAATCAAGATATCATCCAAATAAACAATCAGAAATTTGTCCACAAAATCCCTGAAAATGTCATTCATGAAGGACTGGAAGACGGAAGGAGCATTAGTGAGCCCAAAGGGCATCACCAGGTACTCAAAATGCCCTTCAGGGGTATTGAATGCCGTCTTCCATTCATCCCCGTGCTTAATGCGAATAAGGTTATACGCCCCCCTGAGGTCAAGCTTGGTAAACCAAGTAGCGTTTTTCACCTGGAAAACAGGTCAGAAATCAAGGGTAACGGGTATTGATATTTCACAGTAATATTGTTCAAGAGACGATAATCAATACACGGCCTTAATGAACCATCCTTTTTGGCCACAAAGAAAAAACCGGCACCTAAGGGTGAAGAGGATGGTCTGATATGACCCTTCTCCAATGATTCCTTGATATAAGACCGCATAGCGTCATGTTCAGGTACAGACAAGTTAAAAAGGCTACCTTTAGGGAATTTACTACCCGGCACTAATTCAATAGCGCAGTCATAGCTCCTATGGGGAGGCAAGGATGCAGATTTACTTTCGCTAAACACATCAGAAAAATCAATCAAAAAGTCAGGAACATCCTGAGCCTGGGGGGAGGCAGAAAAAACAGGAGTGTTGGTATTAACACATTGGCAGCCCCAACTGGTTACAGACACAGATTTCCAATCCAAAACAGGATTATGAGACTGTAACCAAGGAAAACCCAGCACGATAATGTCATGCAGATTATACAGAACCAAAAATTTGCAGCACTCCTGGTGATCAGGTTCAACCCTCATTATCACCTGAGTAGAAAACTGGGGTTTATTCTCAGCCAAAGGGGTAGAATCGATCCCCAGTAGGGGAATAGACTTCTGTAGGGGTATCAAGGGAAATCCACAACGTTTAGCAAAATCATAATCCATCAGATTAATAGCTGCTCCAGAATCAACGAAAGCCTGAGCAGAAAATGAGGACAGAGAGCATATCAGAGTGACAGTTAATAAAAACTTAGTCTGAACACTACCCAAGACAACTGAGCGTGCAAAACGTCTTCCCCGCTTAGGGCAGACTGAAATAGCATGAGAGGCATCACCACAGTAGAAACATAACCCATTGCGCTTTCGAAACTCATGACGCTGTGCCCCAGACACCACTCTTTCACACTGCATGGGTTCAGAAGCTGGTTCACAAGGCAACACCATTCCACGCATACTTCTCCGCTCACGCAAAAGTCTGTCAATTTGAATCGCTAATGACATAGAATCATTGAGACCAGAGGGGACAGGGAATCCCACCATAACATCCTTTACATTATCTGACAGACCCTTCCGGAAAAGGGCTGCCAAAGCGTCATCATTCCATTTGGTCAGGACTGCCCACCTACGGAATCTCTGACAGAATAACTCAGCGTCATCAAGCCCTGATTTAATGCCAACAAGGCTTTTTCAGCTTGATCAGTGACATTAGGCTCATCGTACAATAACCCCAAGGCCTGAAAAAATGCATCAACATCACTCAAAACAGGATCCCCAGGTATCAGGGAAAAAGCCCAATCCTGAGGATCGCCGCGCAGGAGAGAGATGATAATTTGAACCTGCTGCGCTGCGTTCCCTGAGGACTTCGATTTTAAGGCAAAAAACAATTTACAATTATTTTTGAAATTCTGAAACTTAGCTCGAGCCCCTAAAAACAAATCTGGCATGGGAATCCTAGGTTCCACAACAGGCAACCCAGCAAGATAGATAGCAATACTCCGAACCTCAGTGGCAAGCTGATCCACACGGCCAGACAACTGTGCAAACTCCATTGAGAGAAAAGATCCTCCCCAGCACCGAGAGATACAGAGGGAAAAAAAAAAAAATGCAACAAACAGAAAAATATCTCTGACAACTCTGACAACCTTTTTTCTTTCACAATATTTTTTCCCTTCTGTGAGTACCATACAATTTTCAATTTTTAGGCCGGTGATACTGTTATGTTTCGGTAGCTGAGGAGTGCAGGTAAAAAAGGCAATACACCAGAGCAGTTGGAATCTATGAGATTGCAGTACCCTGACTAACCACCACAACTAGAGGCAGCCGTGGAGCGTTCCTACGTTGGTCCTAGACGCCTCGTCACAGCCTGAGAAACTAACTACACCTAAAGATATAAATAGGAAAGCTATCTGCCCCGGAGCAGAACCCCAAAGATAATAGAAAGCCCCCAAACATGTAATGGCGGTTAGACAAGATGAAATACTGACACAGAAAGAAAATAGTATGAGCAAACGCTGGGGCCCAAACTAACCAAATAGAAAAGGATAGGAAGGGTACTTACTGCAATCCCAGAAAACCCTGAAAGGCACCAACTCTACTAATTTCAAAAACACCTGAGATCACACGACCTCTACCACCTAAATTAGTTCTCTGGTGTAACAAAATCAAAACAGCAGCCACTGAAAAAACTGGAAAAAGCAAAAGTACAAACATCAGTGGCTGAACAAAACTGAGAGGGCAGAAGCCCCGGAGGGGACCCTGAAGGCCCCCACAGAAGTGCAGGACAAAATGCAAAAATATAGCACAAACACAAAAGAAGAAAAAGTCTTATCTGTTAGCAGGAGATGCAGACACGACACAGCAGGCTACAAGGGAAACTGGAATAAAGGATTCAGACCAGAACAATTGATCACCGGCAACCCTGATGGGAAGGTGACTCCTTTATATAAGACCAGTCAGTAACACCTGATTCCCAGTCCTCACAATCTTCACTGGACAGACTAGCACTGCTTGTAACCACCAGAGGGAGCCTCTGCTCAGAACTCATCTCAAACCCATTCACAACACCGTTTCTTTTGCCTTTGCTTTGGCAATCAGCTCAGTGAGGTCAGATCCAAATAGCTGACCACCTTTGTAAGCTAAAGAAAGCAAACCTTGCTTGGAAACCGCGTCTCCGGTCCACTGTCTAAGCCACAGAGCTCTCCTGACTGTGATCGCCGAGGATTGTGCCCTGGACAGCATGGAGGCAGTATCCAAACCTGCATCACTGCCATATCGAGCTGCATCCTCCAAAGACTTGAAAAGCCCCTCTACCTCGGATAGTGGGGATCCATCTTGCCACGCCGTCCGTAGACGGTCTAACAGCTCAAGGAGACTTTACAAGCACACATGGATCCTAGCACAGCTCTGAATCCATGACCCGCGGCCTCGTAGATGGATTTTGCCGCCATCTCTGTTTTTCTGTCCAGCGGATCCTGCAGACTCGCCTTCCCTTTAACAGGAAGTAATGAGGATTTGCTAAGCTGGGATAAAGGGACATCCACTTCAGGAGAAGGAATCCAATTAGCACTCAACTCCGTAGTACACGGATACAGTGTCTCAAAAAACCGTGTTCCCTGAAAAAGTTTATCTGGACACAGGCGTTCCTTCTCCACTGCCTCATTAAGCTCATCCAGAGATGGTAAGGCTGATCGCGACCTATGCGACTCCTGAAACATCCGGGCCGACTTACCAGGACGTCTAGTTACCTCCTCCGGTAACTGTAACGCCTCCCTCATGGCTCCAATAAAAGCCTCTGTACGGCTCAAAAGAGAGGCAGATAGTCCCTGCCGATCCTCCTTATCCGAATCGGATATCTCACCATCCGAGCTTGGAGTGGAGCCCTCCATATCAGAAATCTCTGAGTCGCTACGCGAGAAAGATGGCACCGGCCTGTGTCGCTTCCTACCATGAGAGGATCTAGCTGACACCCAATAACCTAGAAGGTCAGACAGGCCATCAATAGAACGAGCGAGGGCATCCATTTTGGCGTCACTGTAACCTCCGACCGTTGCGCTTGACGCCGTCGAGGTCTGCGTGTCAGATACGCGAGACTGATCCTGTAGCGGATCTGGGAGACGGTCCGCTCCTGGACCCTGATCCGACATGCCCTCACACAGTATATGGCAGGTAAAAACCTGTCAGCAACCAGAAAAGTGTGGTTTTCAAAGGCAAAATGAACGCTGAAGGGTTTAAAGCTCTTAAATAGAGAGCTACCCCAGCTTTTGTCTCCCAATAAAGGATTAACCGCCAAAGAAGGGGTTAATGTCGCAGACTCTCCACAACCCTTGTTTAATGAAAAGGGTGTGCGAGCCGCAAGTGCCTCTTATGAGGTAACAGCTGCAGGACAGTGTTCAAAGGTATGCCACATTAAACAAGAACGTCAACGAGATCGCTAACATATTGCGCTGATTTGTATATCGCAATACCAAAGTCGCTAAAGAGATCGCTAACCACTTATGCGTCGTCAATGAGAGCGCCCACCGTGGAAGCTACTAGCGACATAAAAAACTATCACAAAAGAAAAACGATCGCAAAATTATGCGTCGCTAATGTGATCGTAGCGGGAGCGTTCCGTGTGACAATACCTTGTCCTGCGCTGAGGGGGTCAAGCTTCTGCCCTGACATTTAGAGGCGACTCACCCAGCTGGCCGTGGTGTAGTGTCTCCTTTCGGTCGTCGGGGAGAGCGGAGAGTGAGGCTGTCAGTAATGGCCGCCGCGCTAGGGAGAGAAGCCGGAAGGAAAAAGGCAGGATAAAGCGCGCCCTCAGAGCGCTTCCTGCCTATGAAAAAATGGGAGAGCGCGAAGCCACGCCCCCCGCCGGTTTCAAAAAAAGCGCGCGATTCACTCCGCTCTCCGCTCCCATGTCCTGCAGGCATTCACCTGCGGACAAAAGTACACAATCACCACACTGAATACATGTAGCAGCGGCTGCCGCAGCGGCCGCTGAAGCACTCAAACACATTAAAATGTGGAGTACTCACCCAGCTGAGCGCCACAGGGACCCCTCAGAGATTTGTGGCGCTATGCCCGTAGCTTCCCCCCAGGGCGGGGAACGCAGTGACCCCAGAAGCGCGGTTTGCGTCCCCGCCATGGAAGCAATCCTCATCCCCAGGGCCGGCAGGGTTCTGCAGGGACCACCTTACAGGGTAATACAGATCCGCCAAGGGAGAGGTGGGAGTCCAGCAGCGCTGAGACCCCTGAGACCTCTAGACCATTGGCGGTCCAAGTCTCTGTCCGACTAAAATAAAAAAATCTTCTGAGGAGCTGCTTCCAGCAGCGACTATCCTCTGTGAACCTCAAATTTTAGACTGGAGAGCTGGAGTAGGAGGAGCCCTATATAGCTGGAGGGGCCGGTCAACACTTTTTTAATCTGAGGTGTGTTTATCCTATGTGGGCTCCGCCTACCCACTAGTAATGACTGTGTCTCCCTTCCTTCATCTGCAGCTGAAAAAGGCCATGAATATATTGATATTGCATGGCCCTGGCTGGAAGGATTTGTGTGTGATATTTACCATCTGGCGTCTGCTGACATCATGTCCTGCTCACTCCCAGACTCTGTATCTTGGGGTGCTTGGGGTGGTGCTGCTGCTGCAGGAGTTGAGAGACAGCTTCTGCTGTGGAATAAAGAGAAAAAAAGGCAATGAATATATTGATATTGCATGGCCCTGGCTAGAAGGTTTTGTGTGTGATATTTACCGTCTGGCGTCTGCTGACATCATGTCCTGCTCACTCCCAGGCTCTGTATCTTGGGGTGCTTGGGGTGGTGCTGCTGCAGGAGTTGAGGGACGGCTTATGCTGTGGAATAAAGAGAAAAAAAGGCCATGAATATATTGATATTGCATGGCCCTGGCTAGAAGGGTTTGTGTGTGATATTTACCATCTGGCGTCTGCTGACATCGTGTCCTGCTCACTCCCAGGCTCTGTGTCTTGGGGTGGTGCTGCTGCTGCAGGAGTTGAGGGACGGCTTCTGCTGTGGAATAAAGAGAAAAAAAGGCCATGAATATATTGATATTGCATGGCCATGGCTGAAAGGGGTTGTGTGTGATATTTACTGTCTGGCCTCTGCTCCCAAACTCTCCATCATCAGCCGCATTTGTTGGAGTCCTGGTGTGTAGGTGCTGCTGGTAATGATGCTGCTGTTGGGCTGCTTGTGCTGTGGAATAAAGAGAAAAAAAGGCCTTGAATATATTGATATTGCATGGCCCTGGCTGAAAGGGGTTGTCTGTGATATTTACCGTCTGCCTTCTGCTCCCGGTTGCATAATGGCCAAAATGTCTTGAGGTGGTGATGGTGGTGCTGGTCTGTTCTCCTCCTGTCCTCTCCTGCGGCTGGCTCCTCTGCGGCTGGCTCCTGTCCTCTTGGCTGGCTGCATGGTTATGGCTGAGGGTGGTCACACTGGCATGGTTTATATATGTTTGCAGTGGGCTGGGCTACTGAGCATGCTCAGACAAAATCCAGCTTTTTCCGGATCCGGCGCATTGCGGCGCTCATAGACTTTCATTGTAACAAAAAGCCGGATCGGGCGCTTCCGGCTTTTTCGCCAGAGGAAAAAAAGTTACAGTAGCCGTTTTTTCCAGACGCTGGAATGAGACAATAAGCCGGATCCGGCAAAAAACGGACGTACCGCAAGGCCATGCGGCGCGATCCGGTGCTAATGTTAGTCAATGGAAAAAACCGGATCCGGCATTACATTTTGCCGGATCCGGTTTTAAGAGAAAATGACGGAACTCGCCTGACGGCGAAAACCTGATGTGTGAAAGAGGCCTTAAAATATTTTGGTGAAATGAACACAGACAGCTTACATTGTGATGTATAGAGCTGCTGAAAGCAAATTAAATATTTAGTTATTTACATATACAGGGTGATTCACTTGCTACTTTACCCGGAAAAATAGATGTAAGTTCAAAAAGAGACAGAGACAGTCTATCGTACTGAAATGTGGATTGTATTATTATTATTTATTATTATAGCGCCATTTATTCCATGGCTCTTTATATGTGAGGAGGGGTATACAGTACAGACCAAAGGTTTGAACACACCTTCCCATTTAAAGATTTTTCAGTATTTTCATGACTATGAAAATTGTACATTCACACTGCATCAAAACTATGAATTAACACATGTGGAATTATATACTTAACAAAAAAGTGTGTAACAACTGAAATTATGTCTTATATTCTAGGTTCTTCAAAGTAGCCACCTGTTGCTTTGATGACTGCTTTGCACACTCTTGGCATTCTCTTGATGAGCTTCAAGAGTTAGTCACCGGGAATGGTCTTCCAACAATCTTGAAGGAGTTCCCAGAGATGCTTAGCACTTGTTGGCCCTTTTGCCTTCACTCTGCGGTCCAGCTCACCCCAAACCATCTTGATTGGATTAAGGTCTGGTGACTGTGGAGGCCAGGTCATCTGGCGTAGCACCCCATCACTCTCCTTCTTGGTCAAATAGCCCTTACACAGCCTGGAGGTGTGTTTGGGGTCATTGTCCTGTTGAAAAATAAATGATGGTCCAACTAAACGCAAACCAGATGGAATAGCATGCCGCTGCAAGATGCTGTGGTAGCCATGCTGGTTCAGTATGCCTTCAATTTTGAAGAAAATCCCCAACAGTGTCACCAGCAAAGCACCCCCATACCATCACACCTGAGAGGTGTTGAAAATGTCCACCGGTCGTATCCAAGCATGCGTTGTTCCATATCGTTGAACATATTCTGCAGGGCGTCTAGGGTCTCAGCCTGAATTCCTCGCTGTATGTTCTCTCGGAGTAATGTTTGAATCTTGATACTGTATACGCGACCTCTCAAATGGCCCCAAAAAAAAAAATAAGGCAGTTTTAAATCAGGCGATCTTGGTGGCCACAGTACCTTGAAGATCAAGCTGTCATCAAAGAAGGCTTCAATACATGGTTTGGACGGCTGACTTCAACCTCCAAACTTATTTAGAAACTCACTTTGGCACCTCTTTATGGACTCTGTTTCCCAATAAGTTTTCACAATGAAAACACGCTCCTCCAAACTGTTTCTGTACATTGTTAACAAATTAAGAAGGAATTCATCAGGATTGAAATGCAAGCACCACACAAACTACCGATGGGCAGAAAGGCGTGCAGAAAGTCTATAGGATGTTTTTCGTCGCTGTGGTTCATTGCGCTCTCACTTCTCATGAACCAAAGTATGTACAGTCCAAATTTCAATACGGTCAACCATCTCTTAGAAATCACAGCAATATTTCCAGGTAAACTAGCGAGTCAATCACCCTGTATAACAGTTATTCTCTAGTTCTTTATTGAGTAAAACTGAAAATTATTTGTAAAATGATACCGGTGGTCTGAACGGTCAACCTATCAAAAGAGCCACAGACCCCGGGTAAAGTGGAAGCAGAAAGACAGGGGAGCGGTACGCTGCTGAAACTAAATGTTCAGACAACCATCCGAATGTAAAATTTGATTGATGTTTGTACATATATGTTAGTCTTTTGTAATATGTATTTGCTGTTGAAAAAAGTAATATTTAGTATAAAAAGCTACACAAAAAAGGCATAAAAGAAACAACAGCATTTCATGTAGTACATCCTCTAAATATAACAGGATCCCAAATGAATATTTAATATGAATGAGCACAGCAATGAAGGGAGGAGAAACCCTACAAAGTAAACCTTTTTTCACAAATAATCTTCTACCATGAAAAAAGGAGGTGAGATATAAATTAGGAAATCATGTAGTCTAGGGGATAATTCTGAAATAATCAGCTGCTACCAGATCAAAAAAAGGCTTAACACATCAATAGGAAACAATTCACAAGAAAAAAAAAACGAACCTTTTTCATCTTCATCAAAACAGAATGTAATGACTACAAATGTCTTGGTTTTCACATTCTTTAAAATTGTAGATAGAGGGAAAAAAATTCATCCCTGAGGCAGAATTCCACACCATTACTGCAGATTTGTGTAAAATTTTAAAATAATGTTGACTGAACATTCATCATGAAAAAAATGTCTCTCAAGTACTCATTTGTACACATCAGTAAGAAAATAAAGGCATCATCTCTAACTATTCCACAGCCATTACTTTTTGACAAGTCTTTTCTTCTTTATTCCGATGGCTAACTCTCGTACTCCCTTCAGACATGGAAAGGCTTTATGCATTCTTTTGATTGTAAGGGGACTAGATAAAGCTCTTTGAAATTGGATTTCCTCAAGGAAAAACACAAGTACTACGGTAGTTAAAAATAGAACAAAAACTGGTAAATAGTACAAACAGATGACACCAGTCTTGATGTTTCTTGGTGTCTTCATTAAAGAATAATGGCAAAAAATAAAACCATCTGTGCAACATGCCATTACCATTTTAGATTTCAAAATTTCCCAGGGATTTTTTTTATGATCAAGAAGAATGACACACTTGTGATCAATGAAATATGATCAATTAAAAAAGAAAACTAAGCTGAAAAGGAAAATTTTAGGTGTTTGCTATACATTTAAATTTTTTAATTGAGTACAAAGCAAAGCTAGCTGAATACAGTCCAACAGGATGATGTGTCTACATCTTGCTCAATGTGTGCATTATTTACACTTGTAAAACACAGATTGTTAGTCAGCGAATCTTAAGTGTCTGCAGACCGTTCAACAGAAGATGCTGGGTCAGAAGACTTAGGCATGTAAAAATTAAACATTCCAGATCATTTGTCCATACAATGTTGTCTATTAACCCAAACTCTCAAGCTTTAAATATAAAAGTTACAAAATGCACTATTACCTATGTTTCTGATATATTACACTACCAGTAATGCTGAAGAGCTTATGGTACGTATGGCTGGTTTAGTAAATACATCCTTGAAAACTGCAGCTTCAGACAAATATTTTTTTATATGGTAGGAGCGAGCGATTCTCCAGTACACTGGTGGAAAGGGCATCATTTGGAATGGGGTTTGTGCTTTTTTTAAGAGGACATTGTGTGCACATTTTTTAGGTTTCTGCTAAGCTCGAAACATCTAAAGATGTTAAAGGTCAATATGAAGAGAGATGCATTCTGTCAGAGTTTTTCACTATTTTTTTTTTTTTACACAAAGAATTGGACATAATAAGAAGCTCCTCAGGCAACAATGTCACAATTCTTTCTGATGTTCCAGAAATAATTCCAACAGCAGGCTCATCGATTAGGATGTTGAGGACTGGACTGATGCTGATAATTACACAGTTTTTGTTGAAAAGTTCACTGATGAGCAAATGCTTTGGAAAGCTTTAAATCCTGAAATATCACAAGCTGCAGAACAAGAGCAGCCACAAAGAAATCCTCAAGGAGCCAAGTTCCCCTGGTTTGCAAAGTGCACAGAGAAAAATTCTTCATAAAACTACAACACACATTCATACATAGCCAATGTTGTTTACACCAGAAAAATTCTTCCTTTCAACACACATTTTTATGCTCAAAAACTTTTCGCTAGCATTTATTTGCCAATATTCTTGAGCATGATTAAGTTACAGTATGTGATTGGAAAAAAAATGCTTTCCCTGCTTGATTGCTTTGGTTTGGACTTTGGCCTATGCTTATTAGACATAACACTACTGGACATCCAACTCTGACATATCTAAGACAATGCCATGTAATATAAAACATTAGGTTAGAAATACATTTCAAAGTACATCTGGCTAGAATATATTATCTAAACCTAACAATTTTATTATATAAAAGGTACAGAAGCCTGTTCAGGGTAATAAAGCAACTTTTCTTTTGCATTATATCAACACCTCAGCCTTCATAAAATAATGGATAAAATATAACTATACTGCATCTACCACAAGGACAGCAGCAGCGAGATCAGAGCAAGGCAAAGCTAAATAAGGAGTTCCAAAACCTTTCCATATAAAAATATAAAATACGGCTTTACCGCTTCTATGATCTTTAGAGCAGAATCTACACCTTCCCAAGCCTCCTTCTAGATCAGATGTCCAGTGTTCATCCAATAATGCTGCTATCCGTCTTGTTGAGACCAGTAGTTCCACAAGCAATACTGTCATGACTTTCTCTTAAAGAACAACGTTACATGCCAGCTTGTATCCAATCCTGGTGTTCAACTGTTGGCTTCTTATTGGGGCTAACTAAGAGGAAGCAGAAAGGCAAAACCCAGGGTCAAGTCCCAGAGGCTGGTGTGCTGAATATTTGTTATTTTTTTGTATTTTTAACAAATTCATTTTTGTGAGTACAATTTAGATCCACAAATGGAAGAAAATTTTCTGGCTGTGCTGCTCTATGTCCAGTTGTTGTTTAAGGGAAATTCAAGACAGTACTGTTGGTAGTGATCGCTCGTGAAACTACTGATTTCAGCATGAATGTTGACATCTTTGAATGAAATACACAGACACTGGAAGTGTGACAGAGGGAGGATTCTGGACTCTGAATTATTTGAATCCTGTTTTAAAGATCGTAAATGTGGCAAAGTTGTATTTAATCTGTTTTTACAGAGAAGGGTGTTGGGCTGACTTATTAAAATTTGCCTAGCTTGCGGGTGTCCTCAAAGTGGACAGAGTGCCCCTTTATATAATTATAGAGGCAAATAATGGGTTTTGCTCACTGTGCACTTCAAGATCACACGCTTTGGGGTTTATAAAATCAATTAGTGCTTATTCATGCATGTAATACTATTATACCCTGTAGAATCTGCTAGGCTTGGGACTGCCTAAGTTCACTCTTTAGTGACTGTATAAATGTAACATAATATGTTAATATGCTGCCATCATTTCTCTGCAATCAATTTGCAGACAATTCATAATGGCATATATCGCTAATATGCAACAATATTGCAAATTACCGATTATTTTTTTAGAAAATTTCATCAGGATGAGACAAAAGAGACTGAAAACTTTGTTAATAATAATAATAATCATTATCTTCATCATAACAACAACAAACTACTGACCAAAACAATTACAGGCTTAAAATCTCTGAAAAAAATTAAAACTAAATATCATAAAAATGTCAAATGAGAGAACCAATACAAGATCCTTCACTTCTGGTACCACACTCCTGAGCTCCTACATAAGTTATGTCTATTTTCCCAAATGTTGGAGATGTGCCTTGTTGACAGGATATCTATCCCTATTCTGGGACTGCTCCTGTTAAGACCATTCTGGATAAATGTACAAACTTTGATTAAACAAGTTTGATTTAGATCTATCATTAGATCCTTAACACTTTTTGTGCAATATTTTCCAGCAGAAATATATATAAATATATTTATATAGATATATAAATATATCTAAAAGAACGTAGACTTCTCCTACACATATTGACGGCTGCAAGATGTTTGATAGCTTCCGATTGGAAACAAACTCCCCCTCCGTCTATCTGTGAATTCTACACTAGGATCAAATAAATCAGAAATTTTGAATATCACACTGCTTTGAATGATGAAACAGTCAAGAAATTCAACCTCATTTGGTTCTCCTGGGACACAATTAGGGTACTTCTGAGTATTTAGGAACCTTATTCATTAGGTTATATATCTCCCCTCACACTTTAACACCTAACACCTTTACTCTGTCCCTTACCCTTCTGTTTTTTTGTATGGCTTGCGTGTATCCCTTTTCTAGTTTGTAATATATATATATATATATATATATATATATATATACACACACACAGTACAGACCGAAAGTTTGGACACACCTTCTCATTCAAAGATTTTTCTGTATTTTCATGACTATGAAAATTGTAGAATCACACTGAAGGCATCAAAACTATGAAGTAACACATGTGGAATTATACATTACACTTTACAAAAAAGTGTGAAACAACTGAATATATGTCTTATATTCTAGGTTCTTCAAACTTTTGTTTTGATTACTGCTTTGCATGCAGAAAAGGTGAACGGATGGATTCTACATGCCTAGTTCCCACCGTAAAGCATGGAGGAGGTGGTGTGATGGTGTGGGGGTGCTTTGCTGGTGACACTGTTGGGGATTATTCAAAATTGAAGCGGTGAGCGGTCCAGCTCACCCCAAACCATCTCGATTGAGTTCAGCTCTGGTGACTGTGGAGGCCAGGTCATCTGGCGTAGCACCCCAACACTCTCCTTCTTGGTCAAATAGCCCTTACACAGCCTGGAGGTGTGCTTGGGGTCATTGTCCTGTTGAAAAATAAATGATGGTCCAACTAAACGCAAACCGGATGGAATAGCATGCTGCTGCAAGATGCTGTAGTAGCCATTCTGGTTCACTATGCCTTCAATTTTGAATAAATCCCCAACATTGTCACCAGCAAAGCAACCCCACACCATCACACCACCTCTTCCATGCTTCATGGTTGGAACCAGGCATGTAGAATCCATCCGTTCACCTTTTCTGTGTGCAAAGCAGTAACCAAAGCAAAAGGTGGCTACTTTGAAGAACCTAGAATATAAGACATATTTTCAGTTGTTTCACACTTTTTTGTAAAGTGTAATGTATAATTCCACATGTGTTAATTCATAGTTTTGATGCCTTCAGTGTGATTCTACAATTTTCATAGCCATGAAAATACAGAAAAATCTTTGAATGAGAAGGTGTGTCCAAACATTTGGTCTGTACTGTATATATATATATATATATATATATATATATTATTTTCTTGAATATTACCATAACATGATACATCACACCTAGGCAAAGTGCGGCACGCGGGCCACATCCAGCCCTCTGTCTGTCTTAAGGGCCCGTCTCACATAGCGATATCGCTACCGAGACTAGTTTTGTGACGCAGCACCGAGCTCACCAGCGATATCGCTGTGTGTGACATTCAGCGACGATCAGCCCCCTGCTGGGTATCGCTGATCGTCGCTGAAATGTCAGGACATTTTTTTGATCGCTGGTCTCCCGCTGACAGGCACGCATCGCTGCGTGTGACAGGCGGGAGACCAGTGATCCGCTGGTAACCAAGGTACACAGCGGGTTTCCAGGCGCGGGGCTGTGCCTAGAAACCCGCTGTGTACCTTGGACACCAGCGCCCTGATGCAGGGAGCTGGTATCCAAGGTACACAACGGGTTTCCAGGCACCGCGCAGCGCTTGGAAACCCGACGTGTACCTTGGTTACCAGCTCCCTGCATCAGGGCGCTGGTATCCAAGGTACACTGCGGGTAACTAAGCGATGTTACCCGCAGTGTCGCTGTCCCAGATCGCTGCCTGAGCTGCCTGTTTGGCAGCTCAGCAGCGATCATGTAGTGATACACCAGCGATCCTGACAAGTGCATATCGTTGTCGGGATCGCTGGTGTATCGTTATGTGAGACCCAGCCTTTAGTCTGGCCTGTGGATTGAGACAGCCATGGGGGGCTGGAAACCAGAGGTCTGCGGCCGCACCTTGCCCGCGCACTTGCTGGTTCTATTTGCGCTGGTGGACGAGGAACCTCCTTCCAGTTCCTCCACCAATCACCATGTGCAGCGTGTGAAACAGTTGACACAATTATGTCATTTCATCATGTCAGCTTTGTACTGAAAAGAGTCAGTGCACCAGAGACACCTAGACAGGAGCAGAAGCAGAGCACTGGGGAACGGCACCGAGGTGAGTATGTGGTGTTTTTTTTCATATGTATAGGACGCTTGGGTGGGCATGGGGAGGCTATGGGGGTGTAAGGCAGAACATGGGGATGTTATGGGGGGTGATATGTTGCACATGGGGAGGATGTGGGCGCGATATGCAGTATATGGGGAGGCTGTGTGGGGCCTCATGCTGTATATAGGGAGGCTGTTGGGACCTCATGCAGTATAGGGAGGCTGTAGGGCTCATGCAGTACATATAGGAAGGCTGTGTGGGGCTCATGTTGTATATGAGGAGGTTGTGCGGGGGTCATGCAGTGTATATGGTGAGACTGTATGGTGCTCATGCAGTGTATATAGGGAGGCTGAGTGGTGCTCATGCAGTGTATTTAGGGAGGATGTGTGGTGCTCATGTTGTATATGAGGAGGTTGTGCGGGGGTCAAGCAGTGTATATGGTGAGACTGTATGGTGCTCATGCAGTGTATATAGGGAGGCTGAGTGGTGCTCATGCAGTGTATTTAGGGAGGATGTGTGGGGCTCATGTTGTATATGAGGAGGTTGTTCGGGGGTCATGCAGTGTATATGGCGAGACTGTATGGTGCTCATCCAGTGTATATAGGGAGGCTGAGTGGTGCTCATGCAGTGTATTTAGGGAGGATGTGTGGTGCTCATGCAGTCTATATAGGGAGGCTGTGTGGTGCTCATGCAGCGTATATAGGGAGGCTGTGTGGGGCTCATGCTGTATATGGGGAGGCTGTGTGTGGCTCATGCAGTGTATGGGGGAGGCTGTGTGGGGCTCATGCTGTATATGGGGGGAGCTGGGTGGGGCTCAAACTGTATATGGGGGAGGCTATGTGGGGTTCATGCTGTATATGGGGGAGGCTGTGGGGACCTCATGCAGTATATGGGGAGGCTGTGAGGGGCTCATGCTGTATATGGGGGAGGCTGTGTGGTGCTCATGCTGTATATGGGGGAGGCTGTCTGGGGCTCAAGCTTTATATGGAGGCTGTGTGGGGCTCAAGCTGTATATGGAGGCTGTGTGGGGCTCAAGCTGTATATGGAGGCTGTGTGGGGCTCATGCAGTATATATAGGGAGGCTGTGTAGTGCTCATGAAGTATATATAGGGAGGCTGTGTGGGGCTCATGCAGTATATATATAGGGAGCTGTGTGGGGCTCATGCAGTATATATAGGGAGGCTGAGTGGGGCTCATGCAGTATATATAAGGAGGCTGTGTGGGGCTCATGCAGTATATATAGGGAGGGGCTGTACTCGGGTTCAAATGATATATAGCGGGATGTTAGCATACTTAACCCCCAAGGGTGGTTTGCACGTTAATGACCGGGCCAATTTTTACAATTCTGACCACTGTCCCTTTATGAGGTAGTAACTCTGGAACGCTTTCATGGATCGCAGTGATTCCGACAATGTTTTCTCGTGACATATTGTATTTCATGTTTGTGGTAAAATTTCTTTGATATAACTTGCGCTTATTTCTGAAAAAAAACGGAAATTTGGTGAAAATTTAGCAATTTTTCAACTTTGAATTTTCATGCCCTTAAATCACAGAGATATGGCACACAAAATACTTAATAAGTAACATTTCTCACGTCTACTTTAAATCAGCACAATTTTGGAACCAAAAATTTTTTTTGTCAAGAAGTTATAAGGGTTAAAATTTAACCAGCGATTTCTCATTTTTACACCACCATTTTTTGGGGGGGACCACATCACATTTGAAGTCACTTTGAGGGGTCTATATGATAGAAAATACCCAGAAGTGATACCTGTTATGATTTGGTAGCTGAGGAGAGCAGGAAAAAAAGGAAATACACCAGAGCAGTTGGAAACTATGAGATTGCAGTACCCTGACTAACCACCACAACTAGAGGCAGCCGTGGAGCGTTCCTACGTTGGTCCTAGACGCCTCGTCACAGCCTGAGAAACTAACTACACCTAAAGATAGAAAGACGAAAGCTATCTGCCCCGGAGCAGATCCCCAAAGAACATAGAAAGCCCCCAAACATGTAAAGGCGGTTAGACAAGAAGAAATACTGACACAGACAGAAAATAGTATGAGCAAACGTTGGGGCCCAAACTTACTAAATAGAAAAGGATAGGAAGGGCACTTACTGCAATCTCAAAAAACCCTGAAAAGCACCAACTCTACTAATTTCAAAAACACCTGAGATCACACGACCTCTACCACCTAAATTAGTTCTCTGGTGTAACCAAAAACAAAACAGCAGCCACTGAAAAAACTGGAAAAAGCAAATGTACAAACATTAGTGGCTGAACTGAACTGAACTGAGAGGGCAAAAGCCCCCGAGGGGACCCTGAAGGCCCCCACAGAAGTGCAAGACAAAATGCAAAAATCAAGCACAAAAACAAAAAGAAGAAAATGTCTTATCTGTTAGCAGGAGATTCAGACACGACACAGCAGGCTACCAAGGAAACAGGAATCAAGGATTGAGACCAGAACAATTGATCACCGCAACCCTGATGGGAAGGCGACTCCCTTATATAAGACCAGTCAGTAACACCTGATTTCCAATCCTCACAATCTTCACTGAACAGTCCAGTACCGTTTGTAACCACCAGAGGGAGCTTCTGCTCAGAACTCATTTCCAGCCTATTCACAACAGTACCCCCCCCCTTGAGGAGGGGTCACCGAACCCTCATTTGAGCAACCAGGTCGGTCAGGATGAGTTCTATGATACGCACGGATGAGTCTCCTAGCATG
The DNA here is from genome assembly GCA_033576555.1 of Oophaga sylvatica. Classification (NCBI taxonomy): domain Eukaryota; kingdom Metazoa; phylum Chordata; class Amphibia; order Anura; family Dendrobatidae; genus Oophaga; species Oophaga sylvatica. Next base: position 210,269,803 of record JARQOD010000002.1, read on the forward strand.
GATGTCCGAAGCAAACACCCAAGAATTGTCCTCCTGACCATAACCTCTCCATTTAACCAAATACTGGAATTTCCTGTGTAGAAAAACGAGAATTCAATATTTTCTCAACCACATACTCCAGATTGCCCTCAACCAAAACAGGGTCAGGGGCACAGTAGTAGGAACCACTGCTCAACAAACCTCTTCAACAAGGACTTGTGGAACACGTTATGGATCTTAAATGTCCCTGGAAGAAGCAAACGAAAAGAAACAGGATTAAGAATCTCCATGATCTTATAAGGTCCAATGAACCTAGGCTTAAATTTAGGAGATGCCACTCTCATATGAATATTTCTTGAGGACAACCAGACCAAGTCCCCCACTTTAAACCGAGGACCATCAGTCCTATGCCGGTTAGTAAACCGCTGGGCCCTCTCCTGAGAGAGGGACAACCTCTCCACTACCTGGTCCCAAATCTGTTGCATACGCTCCACAACAGAGTCAACACCTGGACAGACAGAAGCCTCCGTCTGTCCTGAAGAAAATCGAGGGTGAAACCCAGAATTACAGAAAAATGGAGACATCAAAGTGGCAGAGCTAGCCCTAATATTAAGAGCAAACTCAGCCAAAGGCAAAAAAGAGACCCAGTCATCCTGATCAGCAGACACAAAGCATCTTAGATAAGTCTCCAATGTCTGGTTTGTTCTCTCAGTTTGACCATTGGTCTGAGGATGAAACGCCGAGGAGAAAGACAATTGAACACCAATTTTAGAACAAAAGGTCCTCCAAAATCTGGAAACAAACTGGACTCCTCTGTCAGACACAATGTTCTCAGGAATGCCGTGTAAACGAACCACGTGCTGAAGGAACAAAGGCACCAATTCAGAGGAGGAAGGCAACTTAGGTAATGGCACAAGATGTATCATCTTGGAAAACCTATCGCAAATCACCCAGATGACGGTCATTCTCTGAGAAACAGGGAGGTCGGAAATGAAATCCATAGAGATATGGGTCCATGGTCTCTTGGGCACAGGTAATGGCATCAACAAACCACTAGAACGAGAGCAATGCTTGGAGCGAGAGCAAGTCCCGCAGGACTGCACAAACTCCCTGACATCACGAGACAAGGTAGACCACCAAAAGGACCGACTAACCAAGTCTCTGGTACCAAAAATTCCGGGATGACCGGCCAACGCGGAACAATGAATCTCAGACATTACACTCTTTTTCCACTGGTCCGGAACAAACAATTTCCCAAACAGGGCAGCGCTCGGGCTTATCCTCCTGACACCCCTCCAGAGCCAGTCTCAAATTGGGCGAGATGGCGGAAAGAACTACACCCTCTTTCAAATAACAGAAGGATCAGATAACTCAGGAGAGTCCGCCAGGAAACTCCTTGAGAGGGCATCCGCCTTAACATTTTTAGTGCCAGGAAGAAATGAAACCACAAAATTAAAACGTGTGAAAAACAAGGCCCACCTGGCCTGTCTAGGATTAAGTTGCTTGGCAGATTCCAGATAAACTAGATTCTTATGGTCCGTAAGGACCACCACCTGATGTTTGGCTCCCTCCAGCCAATGTCTCCACTCTTCAAAAGCCCACTTCATGGCCAATAACTCCCGATTACCCACGTCATAATTACGTTCAGTGGGAGAAAATTTTCGAGAGAAAAAGGCACAAGGGTTACTTTTAGAGGTCTCTGGATCTCTTTGGGACAAAACGGCACCTGCCCCAATTTCAGAGGCATCAACCTCCACCTGAAATGGTAGAGAAACATCAGGCTGCCGTAGAACAGGAGCAGAAGTGAATCTCTGCTTAAGTTCCTGAAATGCAGAGACTGCCTCAGGAGGCCAATTCACCACATCAGAACCCTTCTTGGTCAAATCAGTTAATGGTTTAACAATAACAGAGAAATTACCAATAAATTTACGATAAAAATTGGCAAAACCCAAGAATCTTTGAAGAGCCTTTAATGAAGTAGGTTGGACCCAATCACAGATGGCCTGAACTTTGACCGGGTCCATTTCAATAACAGATGGGGACAAAATGAATCCCAGAAATGAGATCCTCTGAACGCCAAAAAGACACTTTGATCCCTTCACATACAGAGCATTCTCTCTCAAAATCTGGAACACAGTCCGAACATGATTTTCCCAGTCATTGGAAAAAATCAAGATATCATCCAAATAAACAATCAGAAATTTATCCACAAAATCCCTGAAAATGTCATTCATGAAGGACTGGAAGACAGAAGGAGCATTAGTGAGCCCAAAGGGCATCACAAGGTACTCAAAATGCCCTTCAGGGGTATTAAATGCCGTCTTCCATTCATCCCCGTGCTTAATGCGAATAAGGTTATATGCCCCCCTGAGGTCTAGCTTGGTAAACCAAGTAGCGTTTTTCACCCTGGAAAACAGATCAGAGATCAAGGGTAAAGGATATTGATATTTCACAGTAATATTGTTCAAGACACGATAATCAATACACAGCCTTAATGAACCATCCTTTTTGGCCACAAAGAAAAAACCGGCACCTAAGGGTGAAGAGGATGGTCTGATATGACCCTTCTCCAATGACTCCTTGATATAAGACCGCATAGCATCATGTTCAGGTACAGACAAGTTAAAAAGGCGACCTTTAGGGAATTTACTACCAGGCACTAATTCAATAGCGCAGTCATAGCTCCTATGGGGAGGTAAGGATGCAGATTTACTTTCGCTAAACACATCAGAAAAATCAATCAAAAAGTCAGGAACATCCTGAGCCTGGGGGGAGGCAGAAAAAACAGGAGTGTTGGTATTAACACATTGGCAGCCCCAACTGGTAACAGACACAGATTTCCAATCCAAAACAGGATTATGAGACTGTAACCAAGGGAAACCCAGTACGATAATGTCATGCAGATTTTACAGAACCAAAAATTTGCAACTCTCCTGATGATCAGGTTCTACCCTCATTATAACCTGAGTAGAGAACTGAGGTTTATTCTCAGCCAAAGGGGTAGAATCGATCCCCAGTAGGGGAATAGACTTCCGTAGGGGTATCAAGGGAAACCCACAACGTTTAGCAAAATCAAAATCCATCAGGTTAATAGCTGCTCCAGAATCAACAAAAGCCTGAGCAGAAAATGAGGACAGAGAGCATATCAGGGTAACAGTTAATAAAAACTTAGTCTGAACACTACCCAAGACAACTGAGCGTGCAAAACGTCTTCCCCGCTTAGGGCAGACTGAAATAGCATGAGAGGCATCACCACAGTAGAAACATAACCTATTGCGCTTTCGAAATTCATGACGCTGTGCCCCAGAAACCACTCTATCACACTGCATGGATTCAGAAGCAGGCTCGCAAGGCAACATTATTCCACGCATACCTTTCCGCTCACGCAAACGTCTGTCAATTTGAATCGCTAATGACATAGAATCATTGAGACCACCATAACATCCTTTACATTATCTGACAGTCCCTTCCAAAAAAGAGCTGCCAAAGCGTCGTCATTCCATTTGGTCAGGACTGCCCACCTACGGAATCTCTGACAGTATAACTCAGCGTCCTCAAACCCCTGACTTAATGCCAACAAAGTTTTTTCAGCTTGATCAGTGACATTAGGCTCATCGTACAATAACCCCAAAGCCTGAAAAAACGCATCAACATCACTCAAAACAGGATCCCCAGGTATCAGGGAAAAAGCCAAATCCTGAGGGTCGTCGCGCAGGAGAGAGATGACAATTTGAACCTGCTGCGCTGCGTTCCCTGAGGACTTCGATTTTAAGGCAAAAAACAATTTACAGTTATTTTGAAATTCAGAAACTTAGCTCGATCCCCTAAAAACAAATCTGGCATGGGAATCCTAGGTTCCACAACAGGCAACCTAGCAAGATAGGTAGCAATACTCCGAACCTCAGTGGCAAGCTGATCCACATGGCCAGACAACTGTGCAAACTCCATTGAGAGAGAAAAAAAAATCCTCAGCACCCAGAGATACAGAGGGAAAAAAAAATGCAACAAACAGAAAAAAAAAAAAAAAATCTCTGACAACTCTGACAACTTTTTTCTTTCCACAATATTTTTCCCTTCTGTGAGTACCATATAATTTTTAGTTTTGGCCGGTGATACTGTTATGATTTGGTAGCTGAGGAGAGCAGGCAAAAAAGGAAATACACCAGAGCAGTTGGAAACTATGAGATTGCAGTACCCTGACTAACCACCACAACTAGAGGCAGCCGTGGAGCGTTCCTACGTTGGTCCTAGACGCCTCGTCACAGCCTGAGAAACTAACTACACCTAAAGATAGAAAGAGGAAAGTTATCTGCCCCGGAGCAGATCCCCAAAGAACATAGAAAGCCCCCAAACATGTAATGGCTGTTATGTTTCGGTAGCTGAAGAGTGCAGGTAAAAAAGGCAATACACCAGAGCAGTTGGAATCTATGGGATTGCAGTACCCTGACTAACCACCACAACTAGAGGCAGCCGTGGAGCGTTCCTACGTTGGTCCTAGACGCCTCGTCACAGCCTGAGAAACTAACTACACCTAAAGATAGAAATAGGAAAGCTATCTGCCCCGGAGCAGAACCCCAAAGATAATAGAAAGCCCCCAAACATGTAATGGCGGTTAGACAAGATGAAATACTGACACAGAAAGAAAATAGTATGAGCAAACGCTGGGGCCCAAACTAACTAAATAGAAAAGGATAGGAAGGGTACTTACTGCAATCCCAGAAAACCCTGAAAGGCACCAACTCTACTAATTTCAAAAACACCTGAGATCACACGACCTCTTCCACCTAAATTAGTTCTCTGGTGTAACAAAATCAAAACAGCAGCCACTGAAAAAACTGGAAAAAGCAAAAGTACAAACATCAGTGGCTGAACAAAACTGAGAGGGCAGAAGCCCCCGGAGGGGACCCTGAAGGCCCCCACAGAAGTGCAGGACAAAATGCAAAAATATAGCACAAACACAAAAGAAGAAAAAGTCTTATCTGTTAGCAGGAGATGCAGACACGACACAACAGGCTACAAGGGAAACTGGAATAAAGGATTCAGACCAGAACAATTGATCACCGGCAACCCTGATGGGAAGGTGACTCCCTTATATAAGACCAGTCAGTAACACCTGATTCCCAGTCCTCACAATCTTCACTGGACAGACTAGCACTGCTTGTAACCATCAGAGGGAGCCTCTGCTCAGAACTCATCTCAAACCCATTCACAACAAATGGCGGTTAGACAAGAAGAAATACTGACACAGACAGAAAATAGTATGAGCAAACGTTGGGGCCCAAACTTACTAAATAGAAAAGGATAGGAAGGGCACTTACTGCAATCTCAAAAAACCCTGAAAAGCACCAACTCTACTAATTTCAAAAACACCTGAGATCACACGACCTCTACCACCTAAATTAGTTCTCTGGTGTAACCAAAAACAAAACAGCAGCCACTGAAAAAACTGGAAAAAGCAAATGTACAAACATTAGTGGCTGAACTGAACTGAGAGGGCAAAAGCCCCCCGAGGGGACCCTGAAGGCCCCCACAGTAGTGCAGGACAAAATGCAAAAATCAAGCACAAAAACAAAAAGAAGAAAATGTCTTATCTGTTAGCAGGAGATTCAGACACGACACAGCAGGCTACCAAGGAAACAGGAATCAAGGATTGAGACCAGAACAATTGATCACCGGCAACCCTGATGGGAAGGCGACTCCCTTATATAAGACCAGTCAGTAACACCTGATTCCCAATCCTCACAATCTTCACTGAACAGTCCAGTACCGTTTGTAACCACCAGAGGGAGCTTCTGCTCAGAACTCATTTCCAGCCTATTCACAACAGATACCATTCTAAAAACTGCACCCCTCAAGGTGCTCAAAACCACATTCAAGAAGGGTATTAACCGTTCAGGTGCTTCACAGGAATTTTTTGCATGTTTAAAAAAAAAAATGAACATATAACTTTTTTCACAAAAAAATTATTTCAGGTCCAATTTTTTTTATTTTCCCAAGGGTAACAGGAGAAATTGGACCCCAAAAGTTATTGTGCAATTTGTCCTCAGTACGCCTACACCCCATATGTGGGGGGGGGAAACCACTGTTTCGGCACATGGCAGAGCACGGAAGGGAAGGAGCACCGTTTGACTTTTCCAACACAAAATTGGCTTGAATTGAGATCGGACGCCATGTCGCGTTTGGAGATCCCCTAATGTGCCTAAACAGTGGAAACCGCCGACAAATGACCCCATTTTGGAAACTAGACCCCCAAGGAACTTATCTAGATGTGTGGTGAAAACTTTGAACCCCAAAGTACTTGACAGAAGTTTATAACGTAGAGCCATAAAATAAAAAAAGTGCGGGGAGCAGTCCGTGACCACTCCTGGCACATAGTGCCGGGTGTCAGCTGTGATAAACAGCTGACACCCGGCCGCGATCAGCCGCGGTCCCCCCCGTGAGCGCGTCTGAACGCATATGACGTACTATCCCATTCACGGTCATACGGGCCCGGGTCACCTGGATGGGTTAGTACGTCGGATGTTAGAAAGGGGTTAATTTTGCTTAATATTAAGTGATACAATTAATATTATCAATAATATAATTATAATATATCGATATTAATATTGAGTAGAATTTCAGCCTATTGGTTCAGCCCTCCACAACAAATCACGGGCTCTCATGTGCCCCCTCGGGAAAATTAATTGCCCACTCCTGTGATACATCTATACTCTAAAACTGATTTACTGTTTTCATTGTAATCTGCAAGGGTAAGTGCACATGATCAGGAACAGCAGCGTTTTGGAAGCAGCGCACTTGTCCTAACCGCTGCGTTCTACGATACAGGCACAGGGATGGGATTTATAGAGATCCCACTGTTTAGAAGCCGCAGCATGTCAATTTCTGTTACGGAGACACTAGTCTCTGCAACAGAAATTTTGACATTATATATGTATTGATGCGGTAAATTTGCATTGTTCATTGAACACATGCGGATTTACCTGCATTATTAGAATGCAGCTCTTTGTATGCAGCGAAAATACTCTGCTTCCAAAGAGCTGCTAATCCTGATCGTTGGAAGGTAGCCTTACTCTTTTTATTCCTTTTATCCAAGTTTGCTTCTTGCTGAATATGAAAGTCTTTCAATAAAAAAGTAGTTACTTACCGATAACGGTATTTCTTGGAGCTCATGACAGCACCACGGAGAGAGAGGATCCGCCCTTCAGGGACAGGAAACCTACAGATAGAAGGGCGATACCTCTCCTCCGCCCCAGTTGGTTACAGAGCATCAGAGGGTCTCCAGGTTAGTTAAACTACAGAAATATATAACATTATAATATTGCTTAGTATCAAATAACACCGTGCCTATACAAAAATACTCTACGAACAGTAATAACATGCTCACTGCACACGTGATCAGGGGGGAATAAGCGGGTGCTGTCATTGGCTCCGAGAAATACCGTTATCGTTAACTTCTTTTTCTCTCTAACCCATTACAGCACCACGGAGAGAATTACAGAGACTGGTAGCTTAGGGAGGGACCACAGCCTGAAGGACCCTTCTCCCGAAGGTCAAGTCAGATGCAGAGGCTAGATCTAAATGATAGTGTCTAAAAAAAGGTTGAAGGTGATGAACAGGTGGCCGCCTTACAGATCTGTTCTATCGATATCTCAGACCTCTCAGCCCATGTAGTCGCCATAGCTCTTGTGGAATGGGCTCTCAACCCTTCCGAGATAGTATTCCCGCTGGAAGAATAGGCCAGGGCAATCGCATCCCTTATCCTCCTTGCCAGGGTACTCTTGGATGCTTTGAGTCCCTTTCTGGACCCCTGGAAACACACAAAGAGAGAAACTTCCTTATGACTGCTGGGCTGAGGATAATCGGGGGAAATGCATATGTCAGGTTTTGAGTCCATGGGAACATAAAGGTGTCCAGTGCCTGAGGATTCCCCCTGGGGTCTAGAGAACAGAATTCTTCCACTTTTTTGCTTTTGAAATCGGCGAACAGGTCTATGTCCGGGGTTCCCCACATCTTTACAATCTGCCGGAAAATGGACTGATTTAGGACCCACTCGCCCTGTCTCAACCGAGTGCGGCTCAGAAAGTCTGCTTTTTTTGTTCTTTTGTTCTCTTAACCGTGAATGTGTAACGTGGAGAGGGATAGAAGGTTTTCCTCTGCGAGGCTGAGGATTTTGGAGGATGCATTCATTAGGGCTCGGGACCCTGTTCCCCCCTGATGGTTTATATAAGCCACGGTCACCTGGTTGTCTGAGAATATGCGAACATGATGACCCCGTAGTGAAGGTAGGAAGTGTGAGAGTGAGTAATCTAAAGCCAATAGTTCTTTCTGGTTTGAGGAGGCCTCTAGTTCTTGATCCCTCCCATTCCCCTGAGCAACCATGTTGTCCATGTGTGCTCCCCATCCCATGGGACTTGCATCTGTGGTGACTACGTAAGATATTTTTGCTACCCAGAGGATCCCTTGGATAGGTTGTCGATATTTCCCCACCAGGCTAGGGAATGAATAGTTCTTGAGTTTAGGGTTATGTGACCCTCTAAGTGACCCCTTAATGATGACTGGTTTGCTAGTATGTCCCATTGGAAATCCCTTGTATGTAGTTGCACCCATTGGACTGCCGGTAACCAGTCGGAAAGGGACCCCATCAGGGACATTGCTTTCCCTAGAGTCATGGAGGGGTTTCGTATGGCTTTTGCCACCAACTGCACAATTTTCCCTTTCTTGTGGGAGTTGGCATTCTTATTTTTTTTTTTAGACCAGCGTGAGCCCTAGGAACTCTTGCACTTTGCTGGGCTCCAGCCTCGATTTTTCTAGGTTTAGAAGCCAACCTAGATTTTGTAGAGTGTCCATCACTCTGTCCCTCTGTTTCCTGCAGCTTTGAGCTGAGTCGCTTGCTATTAAGAAGTCGTCCAGGTATGGGATTATTAGGATGTCCAGCTCCCTTAGATGGGCCATCATCTCTGCTATTAATTTTGTGAACACCCGTGGGGCTATAGATATTCCGAAAGGCAGAACTCTGTATTGGAAATCCCTTATTTTCCCCTCTATGGAAACTGTTAGTCTGAGGAATTTGCAGAAATCTTTGTGAATGGGGACATGATAGTACGCGTCGCTGAGATCTAGTACAGTCATGAAGCAATTTGGGAACAGGATTTTGATGGTGGACTTGATTGATTCCATCTTGAATTTTTGATTTTTGACATATCCATTTAGTTTCCGTAGATTTATAATTGTTTGATATGTGCCATCCGGTTTGGACACTAGAAATAGTGGGGAGTAGAACCCCTTGCCCCTCTCTTGAGGGGGAACCTCTTGGAGGACTGCTTTTTTTTTTACTAGATTTAGGACTTCCCCTTCTAGGGCTTTTTGTTCTCGTGTAGAGGATCTTAGTGGGTTACCACATATTTTTGAGGTGGGAGGGAGAGAAAGTGTATCCTCAGGCCTAACTCGATTAGATTTAATATCCAAGGGCTATTTGAGATTTTCCCCCAGGCTGGAAGGAAAAGGGTTAATCTTCCCCCCACCTTGGGCGAAATGTCACTTGGAGGATTTCTTGTCCCAGGAAGAATTGCCAAAGAGGAACCCTCTATCTCTCTTTCTCCGCTCCTCCATCTGTTCTGCTCTCTTGATGGCCTCTTACGAATAAACTTTTTGTTCCAAAAGGATCGTTTAAATGGCAGAGGTCCCAGATTCAGAAAGCCCGTTTTCTTATCCCCTGCCTTCTGGAGGATATCGTCCAGTGTTTTACCAAATAAGAATTTCCCATCACATGGAAATGAACATAATTTAATTTTTGTTTGTTTGTTCGGGCTGCGCTCGATAGAGCTGCCGCTTTAGATGTTAAAGGGAATCTGTCACCCCAATTTTGCCATATCGACTAAAGATATGGCTGAATAGTGTGTCCCATACAAAGCTATCGGTATTTACCTTATATCATGACACCCCCGTTTTTATATCAAAATACCTTAGTAAAGTTCGTATTTGGCGCTGTCAATCAGGGCGGTCAGGGAGGGCGGCGTTTTCTATGTCCTCCCCCCGCTCCTCGGCATCACTGGCGTAGGGCCGTCTGTGAATCCCACAGACGGCGTTGGCTTCCCGCAATTGCGCATTTCAAATTCGGCCCCGCGCAGTGTGCTTTGCCCAACAGTGGGCAAAGCATAAAATCATTACAGCGCATGCGCTACTCTTTCCTTGCCCCGGAAGTCGTCCAAGGCAAGCAGTCATTTCCGGGGCAAGGAAAGAGTAGCGCATGCGCTGTAATGATTTTATGCTTTGCGCGGGGCCGAATTTGAAATGCGCAATTGCGGGAAGCCGAACGCCGTCTGTGGGATTCACAGGCGGCCCTACGCAAGTGATGCCGAGGAGCGGGGGAGTGGGGGTGGACATAGAAAACGCCACCCTCCGGACCTGACTGCCCTGATTGACAGCACCAAATACGAACTTTACTAAGGTATTTTGATATGAAAACGGGGGTATCATGATATAAGGTAAATACCGATAGCTTTGTTATGGGACGCACTATTCAGCCATATCTTTAGTTGATATGGCAAAATTGGGGTGACAGATTCCCTTTAAGCGGACTGAGTCAGCCGATGAGTCCGCTAAGAAGGCTGCTGCCCCCCTTATCACTGGGATATATTCTAGAATTTTATTTCTAGGTGTTCCCTCCCTCAGTTGTTTCTCGAGCCGATCCACCCATATCATTAGGGATCTGGAGGTACATGTTACTGCTATGGATGATCTAATGTTTCCCCCTGCAGACTCCCAAGTCCCTTTGAGGAAGGTGTCGGCTTTTTTATCTAAGGGGTCCTTAAGTGTACCCATATCTTTAAAGGGGAGGGTGAACTTTTTTGAGGCTTTGGCCACGGCCACATTTAGATTTGTGGCCTTGTCCCAGGATGTTGACACCTCCTCGTCGAAGCGATATTGTGTTTTAAGGGAAGGGACCGTGGAATTTTTCTTGTCCGCTTTTTCCCATTCTTTTTTGATCAGGCCTGTACGTTTTCATTTAATGGAAACGATCTGCGTTTCTTTTGGCCCAGTCCCCCAAACATTATGTCCTTAACTGACCTGTCAGGGCGAGGGTCCATCACCCCCTATGGTAGCTCTTACAGCTTTCACTAGTGTGTCTACCTCGTCCAGGGGAAAACAATGAGGCCCTCCTTCTCCCTTGTCTGAGGATGAGGAGAAGCAGTCTGATGTATCTGAGTTAACTTCCCAAGACATGGAGGTATCGGATTGGGGATCTACTAATGTGCCCTTTTTCCTTCCTTTCTCCCCGTTTTAGGGATATCAGGGAACTCTGAACTTCTGATCTGATTACAGCTCTAAGATCAGAGGTGAAATACGGATTTTCCTCGTAGAGTATTTCTTGTGTACAAGATTCACAGAGCTTCTTATCCCATGATAGTGGTAAGGCTCTGTTACAAGTGAGGCATTTCCTGTTCTTCCTTATCCCCTTCTTAAGGGAAAAGAAGCCCATTACAATGGTGCACATTTACGAAGATCACTCACCATATGGATGTGGTCGCAGGTACCGATTAGGGGGGCGGGATCGGATCCTGTAAAGGATGATCCGCAGATGGTGATTTGCTCCTTGCAGCGGATCTGCTGTGCTGCGTGGAGAGACTACTTGACTGGGTATCTCGTCCGTCCCGGTCTTTATGCTGGTGGTGATGCTGCTGCTGCTGACTGGCCTGCTGCTGCCATTGCTACTCCTGCTGGTGGTCGCTATCATCCAATAAGCACAGTACGCTTCCAACCAGGAGCAGTTCTAAATGCCCATTTTTAAATTTTCCCGGCGTGTGATGTCACTTTCTACCGTCTTGCACCGCGCTCAGCCCCTGGGAGCGCGCGTATCACGCATGCGCCGACTTAGGGACCCGGAAGGTTTATTCTATTTCCGCGGCAGCCATCTTGGATTGTCTCCACATGCGACGGCGCTGCCCCGTGTCTGCTCCGGGTCCCCACCAGCCCCAGCCTCCTATCCGGAGCGGTGGCTTCCGTCCTCCCGCCCGCTCACCTTGCAGACCATTGGTCCCAGCGGTGGCGGCTACGGGATCGCACCCTCTTGACAGGGGCCTCCCCGCTGCCAGTATTCGGACAGGTCGGCCCCGGATCTTCAGTCTTCCTTGCTTAAGGTACCGCAACTGTAGGTCACCCGTCAGGGACAGGAAACCAACTGGGGCGGAGGAGAGGTACCGCCCTTTTATCTGTAGGTTTCCTGTCCCTGAAGGGCGGATCCCCTCTCTCCGTGGTGCTGTCATGGGTGAGAGAGAAAATTACAATTGTTAAAAAAAGATGCCAAATGATAATTTGCCCTATAACTAGGTGTTCTTGTCATAACAATGGTTGCCAACTTATCTAAGCATGTAACAGTCTTAACCTTCTCCAGTCACATTGGACCTGCTTCAAGCCAGTCAACAGCAACGTTTGTTCAGAAAACACATTAAAGCAGGCTACCTTACAACAAAATCAAGGCTGATTGCTGAAATGCTCAAAGGTTAACTAAATTTACCCTAATCCAAGCAAAATCTGTGTTACTGCAATGTATTAAACCTGGGCTAATTCTCTATAGTGCATTATGCATATGACTGCCATATTGCTTAACACTCAAAAGGCTGAACTATTCTCCGACTAGTCATCAGTGAATTTGGATACTAAATGATCCCTTATAGAACAAAGCTACAATTTCTCCATCATAACAGTTGTACAAACAAAGAGAAACCAACATCAAAAAGCTGTGAGACAAGCAAACAAACACCCTTTTTCTTTGAAGGTGCCCGTTTGAAGAGAAGTATTTTTCGTTATTGGCGGGTGAAATGAGAATTCAGCATTGAGAATTGGACCTCCAATCCCTGTGAAAGACTAATTAAATCCATGTGAAGATCTGTGCCTGAAACACTTCCACACATTAAAGGAGAAGCTACTAGTTACACTTTTGAGTTGACTGTAACAAAATATTTGGTCACAGATGATGCACGTTCAAACTGCAGAAGTCAAACAAGGGAGAGAAAACCTTCAGACACCAATGTAATTACTGATTGTCAACTTTTTTTTGCCATCAATATGGGACACAGCAATGTTAACAAATGCATCCTCAACAGTTTAATTTATAACGGAGATCATCTTTATATTTATGGCTGTGAAATCTATCTTTAAAACGGTCATTAGGCTTTTACTAAACTAGTTCATCATAAGACGATAAACAGTGCAAGCAAGTTGTAGAACAACCAATTACATATTACAGCTATATTGTAAACATTTTTAGGAATTACCAGTTTTTGTGATCAATAAATATCTAAAGAACAAACAGCTACGATCTTATTCTGGCTGATAGCTGTTACATCTAGCACCTGCCATGGATGTCTCAAGCATAACCCAAAGCCTTAAAGTGGTTGGCTACTATCTTTTCAATGACGACTTGTCCATACGATAGGCCATCAATCTCTGTCTGTTGAGGGTGCGCCATCCAGCACCCTTGCCAATCAGCTGTTACTGGCCCTGGACACAAGTTTCTCGGATGCTGCTGGAACACAATAGCTCCGTCATTTCTATAGTAGCTGTGACCGGACACTGCTGCTGTTTTCCGGCACCATCAGAGAACGTCCAGCCAGTAACGGCTGATCAGCGGGGTTGCTGGGTGTCACGCCCACACGGTCAGATATTGATGACCTATCCTGAAGATAGGCCATGAATAAAACTAAGTGGCCAACCTCTTTAAAAGGACAACATGGCGCAGTAACTACCTGCTTACCACACTGTTATTGCACGGTGCAGGAAGCAGCGCTGACTATCTGCTGGTTTACTGCAGGGGAGGTAGAGTCAGTTCAGATATAAGAATGACATAACTGAGATCTGTCTATTCAGCTAGCCATTTATTATAAAAGATTACATTTTGCATGAATCGCTACCCTAAATATTATCTTTACAGTAAAAACGAATTATTTTTTTAAACATGTTCTCTGCAATGTTACCAATAAGTGATCGGTTCTAAAATACTTACAGAAAAATGATCCTTTAACATTGTAACCACGACGGAGTGAGCAGTGCCATCTAGGAATACAGAAAGGTCCCAGCTTGTCACGTCATTCTTAGCTACTGGAACTCTAGAATAAAGAGACATTGTGGTTCCATTAAATATTATTAATTTGGGGTCTCAAAAAGACTATGAAAGAAACATCCTAATTAATCCATAACAACCACTAAGCAAGAGCGTCATCACCGGAAATACATATGGTATGAAATATTTCTGAATAAATACAACGCTTATTATTGAAATTACAGGCATTGTATAGCTGCCACCGTATTACCTTTTACCTGTAAATCAATCTATAGGCAGATTGGAAGCATCGTTATTCTGGCCAATTGTTTGCCAGACCATCAAGGAACGAATGTGTAGAGTACGTATTTAAATATAAATGGACATTAAAATATCAATTGTGCTGCAGATTTATGGCGAAGAACACTTTTAATCACTCTTTTGACAGGCGAGACTGGAGCAAAGTTCATAGTATCCATGACAACCCTTGAAGTCACGGTTGTGCGTTGTGCATGAGACACCTGCTGAGCCTTGCGTAAAGGTGTCTGGGAAGCACTGGGATTGGGTGAAGTCAGTCCTCTGTTGTCAGTCTCCTCTAATGTGCAGACACGACTATTCAGTGACACCTCTTAGCACCTCTTTTGGATTAGAAAGGCTGAGATTGGCTTCACGGTGAAAATGATTACAACATTTGCAGTGCTGAGGGAGCATACATCCCCAACAAGAGTTAAATCCTAAGCTCTACTTTTCCAGTCTCCTCTACTGTATAACAATTTGTATTATTCAGTAGTCACAGAATGAAGCGTCCGTTTCTTCATCTACCCAACCTCGATAAAAGGATAAGAACACTGAACGAGAACCATCCACTTCTCAAATACACAGTTCAGCTACTGGACCGTCATCGCTGGAACAGTTCCTGCAAATTGGTCCATTTAATGGAGGATTCCCCATCCCGTAATGTGACGGAATACCTCTACAACAGGTCATCATGTTAGGACTGGTGGGGGATGTTTTTTTTTTCTTTTCACCAGTGCAGTCCCTGGATATACAGCAACCAGGTCCCTGCATAAATGACTAGTTGGAACATAATCATGCCGGAAAGCAGCGCCAGTCATAATGTGATGGCATACACCAGCCATGTACCAGCATTTACTATACTTAGACTATGTTCACACGTTGCATTTTTTTTTTCATGTTTTTTTTTTAATGCAAATTTTCAGCAGCGTTTTACAGTACCAGCAAAGTCTATGATATTTCAGAAATCAATACCTTGGGTTTTTGCAAAATGCAAGATGTCACTTCTTTCAAAGTTTTTTTTCAGCGTTTTTCACCCATTGTAAGCAATAAGTGGTGCAAAAACACAGGTATCAGTTTTTGCAGCATTTTTAGTGCCAAAATCTGATGAAGTAAAATCAGATTTTTTTTACGCACCAAACGTTATCAGCATGTACAAGAGATAAATGTACCCTGACAAAAACTGAGAAAAAAAACCGCACAAAAAAACTAAACAAAACCTTTTTTGGAAGCAAGTTTCTTACTGCCAAGAGAGCAGGTTTTGCTTGCGGAAAAGCATCAAAAACGCAACGTGTGAACATAGCCTTAGAATGTAGACCCTAACTCTTCAATTGGTATACACAACTGTTAAAAAGAGATGCCACCGAACAGCGGTCCCAACTGATCTTATGCGCAATACATACCTGGTTCTGGTGGAACAATATTAAAACTTCAATGCTTTATTACAAGGGCTTGTACATAAGTTGGGGACAATATTTTTTTCACTTAACTGGAGCTAAAATTATTTTTGCAGTTGGGTTCCATTAAACACTTTGCATGGTAAATTGCTGTCTGTAACATTTTTTAATGATATATATTATAAACATTGCAAATAGCTGTCGATCAGTGCCAGTGCGAGTCACAGGATCAGGTCCTGAGACCCACACCAATTGCATAAAATACCACTCAAGTGCGTAGCTCTTCCATACCACGAGTGCTCAGAGCAGTGTACAGCTTAAATAGTAACTTTGTGGGTCCGTACACTCCATTGTCAGAGATATGTGGCACATAGGCTAAAGCCCCTCATACACAGTAACAATGCTGGCCGCATCTGATGATACTGACAGGTTCAACCAACACTAGTGTGTATGGGGCGCCGGTCAACTGATTTTCAGAGATGTCGATAGGGCATTTTCAATTTCATACTGCAAATCATTTTGGTCTCCTGCAGACAAGCTGGCAGTAGAAAGGTCTGTCAGCAGCTTTCCTATAGAGAACACATGAGTGCATGGCCAAATGAGAGAAAACTGAGATGGAAGTCAACTGAATGATTGGCCAAAGCACTGTTCAGCCAACTACTATCTAACTGTAGACAGGGGCTGTAACTTGTTCTATGTGCATGCTACATACAAGAGCTTGGAAGTTCAGAGCAGAGTTTTGAGTAATCGGTATGGGTCTCAGGACCTGGAAATCCACCAATCTGCATCTATTTGCAGTGTCTAAAATATATAAAAAACATTTTTAATGAAAGTTACACTTTAACTGAAAATCTATCAATCAGTAAGCTTGCACTCCCATGGTAGTTTGTAACTCTTAGGGTGAGTTTCCACGATCAGGAAACGCTGCGTGCTCGGCGCAGCGCGTTGGCGCAGCGCCAAACACGCAGCGTCCAGATGTTACAGCATAGTGGAGGGGATTTCAAGAAATCCCGTCTCCACTATGCGTAACAACACGCAGGCGGAAGACCTGCGTTTACGGACATGCGGCGCGTCTTTTCAGACCGCAGCATGTCCTAGCGTATTGCGGCGACGCTGCGTCGCCGCAACGGAATTTAACACAGGGCTATGCAGCCCTGCGTTATTTCCGGAGGTGTCCTGAACACCTCCGGAAATAACGCGCGTCAGAAAGGGGGCGGGGCTTAGACGGAGCGGAGTTTCCGCTCCGTCATATACGCTGTGTTTCCTGATGGTGGAAACACAGCCTTATCTGTTTTTACAGAGCTTTTCTCAGCTGATTATTTCCTGCACATACAACTTTGATGTGGTCACTGGTCAGTGGTAATAAAACATTGTGTAAAAGCAAAACGATTTCTGAAACTCAATTGAAAAAATGATTTTATCCTCAAACACATGCATGTAAAGAGTAACTAAACCTTTGATTCATGTTTTCATATCTATTTTTTTGCTCTCAATTGCAAGGAGATTGCTGGGATCCTGAGACTGCATTGATCACTCAAAATACTCCTGTGAAGTGCGCAGATAAAGAGACCCTCTGAATGATCTGCTTGCAATTAAGAGTACTATAAAAATAAAAAGAATATCAAATGTTTAGTTATTCTCCAAGTAAAAAAATAAATAAATAAAAATGGTCTCCAATGGTAGACAACCTCTTTAAAGGGAACCTGACAGCTGATGCATGTTGCAAAAGGACGAAGCCACAAAAAGAAACTAGTCATATAGGTGGCTTCTCCCGGCCTGCTGCACTGGAGTGAGACACGGAGTAAGATACCCTTCATTCAAGGGGAAAGGGCTGGGAGAAGCTTCTGGGTACGGTCTATCTATCTTTTATGCGGCTTGGTCCCTAGCAGCATTTAAAGTATGGTTTTCTCTGAAACGCCTCAAAAGTTAAAGGCGTTGTCCACTACTAGAACAAACCCTTCTTGAACTAAATGTTTGGCCCTAACAAAATAAAAAAGGCTATATTCACCTCCTGTGCTGGCGCCGTTCCAGCAGTGCCAGAACTCGCAGTCCCTGAGCTCTCACATGGTGTTGTGACACATGGTGCCCGTCGCCCAATCAGCACTGATATCAGCTGCAGCCCGGACTTCCTCTTCATGCTCAATCTGTACAAAGGCGGAGACAGTGATGCCAGCACTGATTGTGTGTCAGGGTTACGTGTCACTACACACTCAAGAGCTCTGGGACCACGAGTGCAAAGGCACCAGCACAGGAGGATAGTATAGCTTTTTTTATTTTATCGGGGCCAAACATTTAGTTCAGAAGGAGTTGTCCTATTGGTGGACAACCCCTTTAAATATACCTGGCTAAACTCATACTGCAGTGTATGATACATGTCATCTTTAAAATCATTTAAGATCCATACCAAGTTTGTAGCAAGTTACTGTGGACAGGTTTCAGACTAAAACGTGTCAATGGAGAACCTTTTCTGGATCTCAAACTGTGTTCTTAATAAAACCTTGAAGTTTTATTCTATGCTAGTGTTGAACAGTTCTCTTCAAATTACCTGGATGATCTAAAATGATCCTAAAACCTGGAAAAAGAGTAATTTTCAGCAACAATAAAATAAAGTATAAAATACTGAAGACAACCATTGCATACATGACCCAATGCATCTGTTATCTTGGCTCACAAATTTTTGAGAGGTGTCTAGTATAGAGCATATATAAAGGTGATGAACATTGTCACCAAGGTCCTGTTTAATTATTAGGCCTTGGACCAATATCAACCCAACAAACCAATAGTGCCTGTATTCAAGTAAGTGAATTTTTCCAATAGCTTTAACTCTTAGAAGTGCAGGTTACAAAAGGTCATAGGAAACCAAAGCTTGTAGAGGTTTCTTCATATACATGAAATGGGCTCTCTTTCTTCTGGACTTCTGTGATAAACTCTGGATATACAGATATTTTCCTTCCCTCAATTATTAGAGTGATCTCTCGCTTTTCGCAAAATGATGTCCAGATCCTTAGTTGAATTAACACAGAGCGAGGATGCTCCCCAGAAATAGTGGATGTACTGGAACCCTATGCATTCTCTCAATAGCAAATATCCCTTGCAAAACTCTTTAAAAGCCAGGTTTCAAAATAGGTTACAGAACCCCAACTGTACAGCTTGTCTTGAATCCCAACAAGACGTATGTTGTTTCTTTTGGGTTTAATCTTCTGAGTTTATTTTCCAGATCATCTGTTTAATTCAAGAGCAAGTCTATATTCTATGCATTCTTTTGGATGATAGCAAGTTGATCTTCTGTAATCACTCTACCTTCAGCTTCTTTCATCCTCTCATTCACTCGTTGTAGATCTCGCCTTATCAGGTACATATCCTCTAAGTCCTCCCATGTATACATTCAATTATTCAAGTATTATTAGAGTGAAAGTGTCGCAAGTACATCACATATTGTTGGGTCTGCTTATAGGGACTCCCCATCTTCATTTCTCAATTCAAAATCTACCAGTCCACTTTGACTGTCAGGCAGATTTAAAGGAAAAGCAGGATGGGTTATTACTGTAACAGAGCAGGATGGGTATTACTGGAACTGGAAGGAGAGGCATCTCAGGTCCCTTGAGAGGCACACAGGCAAAGTGTTCCAGGCGAACAGCAACGTCCAATGCTCTGTATTTATCTGATGATTCCAGAGGTGCCACTATGTTAGATGGTCCAACTTCACAACACGCTCTGTTTCTCTGCAGAGTCATCGTGCAGGTTTCCATTCCCACAACCTCCTTCTGGTCACCAAGGTCGACAGGGATAACTTAAAGAGGTGTTTTCTGATGGATATGGCCAGTTATTAAATGATGACATCATGATAGATGAAGAATTTTTGCAGTAGCTTCTGTGGACACATCTGCTCACATCTCTTTGATAGTCATGTCCTCCAATCCTCGTGTTATTAATTTGTTGCCAAATCATCAAATATGCTTGTTGTGCTTTGGTCTGAATTTATCTTCACTATCAAATAAACCATGATGGAGTTATGAGTGGGTCTCTATCATATCCTATATTACTTCCAGCAACTCACTATAGATCCATATAAATAAATATAATTAAGTCTCATTTCACTTTAATTTGGCAAAAATGTATATGGTGTAGTTCCATTTTATTAGCAGTATCACTATATGACTAAGAGAAGAATATTTTTAAGCTCAAGGTTCAAATAGAGAATACAAATAAAATATATTTAATAATCCGTAATGGTAATACAGTGCTCAAAAATGTAAACCTCATAGGGTGAAAATGACTGCCGTGTTTTCATTCCACACAATTTCTGAATTAGTTTTGTGGAATTTATTTACATATGTATTATCATAACACAAAGACAAATTATGAAGTCTATAAAAGTGGTGCAATTAGGAATGCTGTAATAAAAGCAAACTATTGCCTTAAAACAATAGGAAAGAGTGAACCAGTCATTAAGAAATTCATCATCACAGCACTAGCAGCAGGTGGCATGTAAAATGATCAAGAATAATGTGCCGAGTTCTGTGGCAAGTAAGGTCAGTTTCACATAGAAATCCCTGTTGGAATAAAGACAGAGGGATAAAAAGAGGGGGAACCTTGAGTATGTGGGCCATTCATCTGAACGAAGTTCAGAGAATTTCTGGAGCTGTGAAATATATGTTATGCAAGCTCATAGATGTATTCAGTGGGGGTAGACTGAACCAAGCTACACTATGACTACAAAGCAGCCCTCCCATGGTTCATGAATAAGTCGAGGAAATGATCAGGGGTTTTGGGGGGGTGAGATGTTTAGACAGATGGCCCACTTAAAATGCCTAGGACAAGGCATATAAGTAATTTTAATGAAACTTTAGATCTACCCTTTTTATTTCCTCTCAACCCCACCCTAAATGTTAAAGACATACAAACAGACATGTAATAATATGCCATCGATTTTGAAATACAATATAAAATAAAGATGACTTTTGTGCCCTGGTGATAATAAATTCATATGTATGGAGAACATTTCAGAGACCCTTCAACTAGCTACATGAATACAAAACATGGAATTGCTAGATTAAAGGAATTCTTCACATAAAAACCAACTAGCCAAAAACAACACAAAACTAGCTTTGCTATCGAACTACTTTCAACATAAAAGTTCATCACATTGCATAAAGATGAAAGTCTGGTATTTGCACTATTCTTCTCAATCCACAAAACTAAAATCAAACTGATTTCTAGAGATTGTTCGGTGTGTCCTTAATCTAAAGGCAATGACACAGTCACCTATGAATATTTCAATTTGAAAGAGGATAGAAAAATCTTTCCAAAAGTAGTATTGTCTCCTGTGAAGTTCCTCTTCTAGCAAGAGGGCTATATTTCAGCAGAAGAATAAAAAAATGTATTATAGAAACAGAAAAAGTGATGAGGAGCTATAGAGTTTACAATCACATTGTACACATTCACCCAACAAGTTTGTTTCCTACTTCCTAAATCAATTACCAGGAAACAATTGGTTAGTCAAATTTGGCCTTTGTGGTTATGCATATTTACATAATCACATTATTTTAGAGTTTGCTTTTTTCTTTTTCCACCCCAAAACATTTAGGTTTATTTTTCAACTTAACTATACAGACTGATTATAGCAACATTAAAAGGTGGAAAAGGTTCTCAAACTTTCTTCTTGGTATGATTTTTTTTCATGACAAAAACCTGTCATTTTAACAGGTTTGTGTAGAATTTTTATAACCACTGTATATGTACCCACAGTACAAAAATCATTTAGAAATCTATTGACAAAAAGTTTAAAGTGATGACTAGGCCTTCAAATTCACCAGAACTCCGTTTGATGGGATCTGATGCTAACTTCTTGGCATCAGAGGTTCCACATGACAACTTTACAAGTACTTGAGTCTGTACTTTGACAAGTTAGAACAAGGTGAACCCTGAAATGTACCTCAAACATGTTGGAGCTAAGGGGCAGTCCCAAATACCAAGTGGTGTCCGGGAAACTCTGGGCCATAGTCACTGATGCCACTCAGTAAAGGCACTCAAACATTAGTCTGTGGTGCCATAAAGGGAATAGCTGAATTAGAAAGCTAGAAGATGAAAACGCTACTTTGTAGGGAGTTTCCCCAATGGTTTAGTTTCTCTAACTCCCTTATCGCTCCACTCCTTGGACAACACAGGCGTAATGTAATGGTAAGTAGGCAACAAGAAAGCTACTACAACTATACACCTATTAATGTAGCGCGATGGCGAGAACAAGAGACTAGGACATGGCAACACAGAAAGTAACGTGTCAGACTTTGGGGATGTGTCTGCACACAACTGTAATGTTCTCAAAGTTAGCACAAACAAATCAGGCAGATGATTATGATGTTATGGCTGATAAGCATACACACACAAATTGAAAAAAGACAGATCGATCACTTATCCAGTGTCACACTTTGTTTAGCTTCATATTTTTAAATTTATGTAAAAACAGGAATATTTTTTCTATTTACATAGTGCTTTACACTATAGCTTAACAATTATTGTTGACCGGAATTAGCCATATTACCTATACGAAAAAATTATTTTTATATAAAAGTTGTACAGGCAAAAAAAAAAAAAAGTATATTATATATACATATAGACACACACAAACTGTGCACAGCTTTTAGGCAGGTATTTTCACCATTTCATTTTTAAGCACATTCTCAAACGACACGCTATAAAAACTTGGATGCTTATAGCATGAAGCAGGTCAGATTATGTGTATTTGTAAAATTATTTCAGGGAGGCTGTGGTTTAAGGATATCACCATTCTTTATCAAGATTTTCATAATTATTAGGCAGCTTGTTTTCACAAAAGGCAACATAGGCCAAAAAAGAGATTTAACAGACTGTCAAAAATTGTTAAAAGTCTTACAAAGGGATTCAGCACAGAAATATATAAAGTTTTGTTGCAAATAGTCAAGAGGGTGGCAAAAAAGTGTGTTAAGAAAAAAACACAAATTAACTGATGAAATTCTGATAAAAAAAAAAAATGGTGAAACTCGGGCCAATTTTCACATGAGAAAAATCACTAACGTCTCAAAAGGCCAACAGCTCAAAGCATAAACATATTGCGCTTGATGTATTCATATGAGTAGTCAGTATGTAAACAAGGATCTAAAATAAAAAAAAACAACTTGGCATCATTGTCAATTTATACTACCAATTTACATTAAATTAAAGCACCAGTCCAGCACTTTTTTGTTATTGCAGTGCTGGAGTGGTGCTACTAGGGTAAGATCCCTGCACCTAATATTACATTCACCACCTGCCGTCTTCAGTTCTTTCCGGCGTCGCTATCTTGTGACAGCAATTTAAGAGTGACCGGAAGTCAGAGGAAACGGTCACAAGCTCTCAATGCAAGTCTATGAGAGCTAAAACAAGGCTCTCAAAGAAAACATTGGAGTGATCCAGCAGGTCACAAACTGCTATAGACCAACAGGAACGGCACGGATAACAGCTGAAGACGCCAGAAGGTAAGTAAAAGACCAGGGTCAGAAGGAAGCTGATTCTCTCATGCGAGAGAATCGGGTCGATTATGCTAATGACACTAGTCTTAAACGTTGTCAGAATTTGCACCGATATTCATCATACCATGATGAGATTCTCTTGCATGAGAGAATCGCAACACAGGTGCGGAGAACTTCATTTCACCCATCTTCTCCACTGTCTCTGTCCGCGGATGTCACGTGATCCGAATTCCAGAGCCACTTGCAGCATGCTGCAATTGTTTACGCATGCTAAATCGGCATGAGAAAATAATCACAGATCTGCACTGCCTCAAAGTATGGTATTAGTCCGAAGGCTATCCGATAAAACACTTTAGTAGCACTACTACAGAACTGGAATAAAAAGACTCGCTGGAGTGGTGCGTAACCAGCCACAGAGCCTGTTTTCACCTTCCTGACCAGGCCAAATTTTATAATTCTGACCAATGTCATTTTATGAGGAAATATACAGTATTTTCGTGACATATTTTAGCCCATGATAGTGGTAAAATTTTTTCAATACGACTTGCGTTTGTGAAAAAAAAATAAAACTTGGTGAAAAAGTTGAAAACTTAATTTTTATGCCCTTATAATTCTCTGATTTTTCACACAAAATAGTTAATAAATCACATTTCCCACATGTGTACTTTACATCAGCACAATTTTGGAAGCAAAATTTTTTTGTTAGGAAGTTAGAGTTAAAAGTTCACCAACGATTTCTCATTTTCCCAAGAAAATTTACAAAACCATATCACATTTGAAGTGACTTTGAGGGGCCTATATGATATAAAATATCCCACAGTGACATCATTCTAAAAATTGCACACCTCAAGGTGTTCAAAACCACATTCAAGAAGTTTATTAACCCTTCAGGTGCGTCACAGGAATTAATGGAATTTGAAAGGAAAAAAACCTAACTTTTTATCACAAAAATTTTACTTTAGACCCAATTTTTTTTTAATATTTTCGCAAAGGTAACGAGACAAAAGAGAGCCCAAAATTTGTTGTGCAATTTCTCCTGAGAATTCAGATACCCCATATGTGGGGGAAAACCACTGTTTTGGTGCACAGCAGAGCTCGGAAGGGACGTAGCTCCATTTAACTGTTTGAATGTAAAATTTGCTGGAATAATTAGCCAACACCATGTCAAGTTTGGAGAGCCCTGATGTGCCTAAACTTTAGAAATCGCCTACAAGTGACCCAATTTTGGAAACTAGACCCCTCAGGGAACTTATCGAGATGTATGGTGAGCACCTTGAACCCACAGGTGCGTCACAGAATTTTACAACATCGATCTCTGAAATGAAAAAAAAATATATAATTTTTCCCCACAAAGTTTTTTAGCCCAAAATTTTGCATTTTCAGAAGGGCAACAGAAAAAATTGCACGGTACAATCTGTTGTGCAATTTCACTTGAGTACGCCAATACTCCGTATGTTTAGGAAAACCACTGTTTGGGCACACAGCAACGCTTGGAAGGGAAGGAGCGCCATTTGACTTTCTGAATGCAAAATTTCCTTTATTATTAGCGGACGCCATGTCCCTTTTAGAAAGCCCCTGATGTGCCTAAGCAGTGGAAACCCCTCACAAATGACCCTATTTTGGAAACTAGACCCCTCAGGAAACTTATCTAGATGTGTGATGAGCACCTTGAACCCACAGATGCTTCACAGAATTTTACAACATTGATATGTGAAAATGAAAAAAAATATATTTTTTCCCACAAAAATTTTTTTGCTTTAGCCACAATTTTTTTTCATTTTCACAAGAATAGCAGGAGAAAATGGACCCCAAAATTTGTTGTGCAATTTCTTGCAAGTATGCAGATACCCAATATGTGGTCAGATATTACTTTTGAGGCACAGTGCAAAGCTTAGAAGGGAAGAAGCGCCATATTGGAGTTCAGATTTTGCTCTACTGTCTTGAGGGGGCAATGTCACATTGGCAGAGCCTCTGAGGTGCCAAAGCAAGATGAACCCCCCTGCAAGAAACCCAATTTTTCAAACTACACCTCTCAATGAATTCATCTGGGGGTGAAGTCATCATATTGACAACACAGATGTGTCACAGAATTTTATACCATATGGCAAAGAAGAAAAAAATTAATTAACTACATTTTTACCAACAAATTTTGTTTTAGCCCCAGATTTGACATTTTAACACTGGGAAATGGGTAAAAATGGCACCAAAATTTGTCCCACAATTTCTGCTGAATGTAGATGTGTTGATCTGAGGTTGTGGGTTATAAAAATCACCTAGGCAGGTTAACGATGCAACTATTTTTTATTTCATACATCCATGGTTATACAACAAATCCAGGTAGATGGCAAAAATACAATGTTCTCAGTCCACAAGATACAAGATCCCTTCACTGGGGCAGATAGTCCCACTGCCCCCATATCAGGAGAAACTCACTGTCTCCCAACTTTTGGTCGACCCACAGGTTTCGTATCTCCTGCCATTACAGTCTGTAGTCACAGTCCAGGCTCCTCCAAACAACAACTATCACAACCAACGTCCATGTATCCAGCATCAACAATCCTTAAGAAAAATTTTTAAATCCATATAACAGATCCCTCAAACGTAGCAGGAGGATCCAGCCAAGTCGGCAACCGATCCCCAAAACTCCATAGTCCATGCATTCATCCCAGCTTGGATCCTCTCCCTTCGAAGTCACTCCAATAACGGCCTGATTCAACCCATGTGTCTTTTTCTCCCTCCCCCTGAAACATTTTTCTTTAGCTCACAGAATGAAGCATATTCCATCACCTGGGACTGCATATGAGAACCTGTTATGTTTCGGTAGCTGAGGAGTGCAGGTAAAAAAGGCAATACACCAGAGCAGTTGGAATCTATGAGATTGCAGTACCCTGACTAACCACCACAACTAGAGGCAGCCGTGGAGCGTTCCTACGTTGGTCCTAGACGCCTCGTCACAGCCTGAGAAACTAACTACACCTAAAGATAGAAATAGGAAAGCTATCTGCCCGGAGCAGAACCCCAAAGAACATAGAAAGCCACCAAACATGTAATGGCTGTTAGACAAGATGAAATACTGACACAGAAAGAAAATAGTATGAGCAAACGCTGGGGCCCAAACTAACTAAATAGAAAAGGATAGGAAGGGTACTTACTGCAATCCCAGAAAACCCTGAAAAGCACCAACTCTACTAATTTCAAAAACACCTGAGATCACACGACCTCTTCCACCTAAATTAGTTCTCTGGTGTAACAAAATCAAAACAGCAGCCACTGAAAAAACTGGAAAAAGCAAAAGTACAAACATCAGTGGCTGAACTAAACTGAGAGGGCAAAAGCCCCCGGAGGGGACCCTGAAGGCCCCCACAGAAGTGCAGGACAAAATGCAAAAATATAGCACAAAAACAAAAAGAAGAAAATGTCTTATCTGTTAGCAGGAGATGCAGACACAACACAGCAGGCTACAAGGGAAACATGAATGAAGGATTCAGACCAGAACAATTGATCACCGGCAACCCTGATGGGAAGGTGACTCCCTTATATAAGAGCAGTCAGTAACACCTGATTCCCAGTCCTCACAATCTTCACTGGACAGACCAGCACCGCTTGTAACCACCAGAGGAAGCCTCTGCTCAGAACTCATCTCAAACCCATTCACAACAGTACCCCCCCCTTGAGGAGGGGTCACCGAACCCTCATTTGAGCAACCAGGTCGGTCAGGATGAGTTCTATGATACGCACGGATAAGTCTCCTAGCATGGATGTCCGAAGCAAACACCCAAGAATTGTCTTCCTGACCATAACCTCTCCATTTAACCAAATACTGGAGTTTCCGTCTAGAAAAACGAGAATCTAATATTTTCTCAACCACATACTCCAGATTGCCCTCAACCAAAACAGGGTCAGGAGGCACAGCAGCAGGAACCACTGGCTCAACAAACCTCTTCAACAAGGACTTGTGGAACACGTTATAGATCTTAAATGTCCCTTCAAGAAGCAAACGAAAAGAAACAGGATTAATAATCTCCATGATCTTATAAGGTCCAATGAACCTAGGCTTAAATTTAGGAGATGCTACTCTCATAGGAATATTCTTTGAGGACAACCAGACCAAGTCCCCCACTTTAAACCGAGGACCATCAGTCCTATGCCGGTTAGCAAACCGCTGGGCCTTCTCCTGAGAGAGGGACAACCTCTCCACTACCTGGTCCCAAATCTGTTGCATACGCTCCACAACAGAGTCAACACCTGGACAGACAGAAGCCTCCGTCTGTCCTGAAGAAAATCGAGGGTGAAACCCAGAATTACAGAAAAACGGAGACATCAAAGTGGCAGAGCTAGCCCTATTATTAAGAGCAAACTCAGCCAAAGGCAAAAAAGAGACCCAGTCATCCTGATCAGCAGACACAAAGCATCTTAGATAAGTCTCCAATGTCTGGTTTGTTCTCTCAGTTTGACCATTGGTCTGAGGATGAAATGCCGAGGAGAAAGACAATTGAACACCCAGTTTAGAACAAAAAGTCCTCCAAAATCTGGAAACAAACTGGACTCCTCTGTCAGACACAATGTTCTCAGGAATGCCGTGTAAACGAACCACGTGCTGAAGGAACAACGGCACCAATTCAGAGGAGGAAGGCAACTTAGGTAATGGCACAAGATGTATCATTTTGGAAAACCTATCACAAATTACCCAGATGGTGGTCATTCTCTGAGAAACAGGAAGGTCGGAAATGAAATCCATAGAGATATGGGTCCATGGTCTCTTGGGCACAGGCAATGGCATCAACAAACCACTAGAGCGAGAGCAAGGCCTGGAGCGAGAGCAAGTCCCGCAGGACTGCACAAATTCCCTGACATCACGAGACAAGGTAGGCCACCAAAAGGACCGACTAACCAAGTCTCTGGTACCAAAAATTCCGGGATGCCCAGCCAATGCGGAACAATGAATCTCAGACATCACACTCTTTTTCCACTGGTCCGGGACAAACAATTTTCCAACAGGGCAGCACTCGGGCCTATCCTCCTGACACCCCTCCAGAGCAAGTCTCAAATTGGGCGAGATGGCGGAAAGAACTACACCCTCTTTCAAAATAACAGAAGGATCAGATAACTCAGGAGAGTCCGCAAGGAAACTCCTCGAGAGGGCATCCGCCTTAACATTCTTAGTGCCAGGAAGAAAGGAAACCACAAAATTAAAACGTGTGAAAAACAAGGCCCACCTGGCCTGTCTAGGATTGAGTCGCTTGGCAGATTCCAGATAGACCAGATTCTTATGGTCCGTAAGGACCACCACCTGATGTTTGGCTCCCTCCAGCCAATGTCTCCACTCTTCAAAAGCCCACTTCATGGCCAATAACTCCCGATTACCCACGTCATAATTACGTTCAGTAGGAGACAATTTTCGAGAGAAAAAGGCACAAGGGTTACTTTTAGAGGTCTCTGGATCTTTTTGGGACAAAACGGCACCTGCCCCAATTTCAGAGGCATCAACCTCCACCTGAAATGGCAGAGAAACATCAGGCTGCTGTAGAACAGGAGCAGAAGTGAATCTCTGCTTAAGTTCCTGAAATGCAGAGACTGCCTCAGGAGGCCAATTCACCACATCAGAACCCTTTCTGGTCAAATCAGTTAATGGTTTAACAATAACCGAGAAATTACCAATAAATTTACGATAAAAATTGGCAAAACCCAAAAATCTCTGAAGAGCCTTTAATGAAGTAGGTTGGACCCAATCACAGATGGCCTGAACCTTGACCGGGTCCATTTCAATAACAGATGGGGACAAAATGAATCCCAGAAATGAGATCCTCTGTACGCCAAAAAGACACTTTGATCCCTTCACATACAGAGCATTCTCTCTCAAAATCTGGAATACAGTTCGAACATGTTTCACATGAGAGTCCCAGTCATTAGAAAAAATCAAGATATCATCCAAATAAACAATCAGAAATTTGTCCACAAAATCCCTGAAAATGTCATTCATGAAGGACTGGAAGACGGAAGGAGCATTAGTGAGCCAAAGGGCATCACTAGGTACTCAAAATGCCCTTCAGGGGTATTGAATGCCGTCTTCCATTCATCCCCGTGCTTAATGCGAATAAGGTTATACGCCCCCCTGAGGTCAAGCTTGGTAAACCAAGTAGCGTTTTTCACCCTGGAAAACAGGTCAGAAATCAAGGGTAACGGGTATTGATATTTCACAGTAATATTGTTCAAGAGACGATAATCAATACACGGCCTTAATGAACCATCTTTTTTGGCCACAAAGAAAAAACCGGCACCTAAGGGTGAAGAGGATGGTCTGATATGACCCTTCTCCAATGATTCCTTGATATAAGACCGCATAGCGTCATGTTCAGGTACAGACAAGTTAAAAAGGCGACCTTTAGGGAATTTACTACTCGGCACTAATTCAATAGCGCAGTCATAGCTCCTATGGGGAGGCAAGGATGCAGATTTACTTTCGCTAAACACATCAGAAAAATCAATCAAAAAGTCAGGAACATCCTGAGCCTGGGGGGAGGCAGAAAAAACAGGAGTGTTGGTATTAACACATTGGCAGCCCCAACTGGTTACAGACACAGATTTCCAATCCAAAACAGGATTATGAGACTGTAACCAAGGGAAACCCAGCACGATAATGTCATGCAGATTATACAGAACCAAAAATTTGCAGCACTCCTGGTGATCAGGTTCAACCCTCATTATCACCTGAGTAGAAAACTGGGGTTTATTCTCAGCCAAAGGGGTAGAATCGATCCCCAGTAGGGGAATAGACTTCTGTAGGGGTATCAAGGGAAACCCACAACGTTTAGCAAAATCATAATCCATCAGGTTAATAGCTGCTCCAGAATCAACGAAAGCCTGAGCAGAAAATGAGGACAGAGAGCATATCAGAGTGACAGTTAATAAAAACTTAGTCTGAACACTACCCAAGACAACTGAGCGAACTCCATTGAGAGAAAAGATCCTCCCAGCACCCAGAGATACAGAGGGAAAAAAATGCAACAAACAGAAAAATATCTCTGACAACTCTGACAACCTTTTTTCTTTCACAATATTTTTTCCCTTCTGTGAGTACCATACAATTTTCAATTTTTTGTCCGGTGATACTGTTATGTTTCGGTAGCTGAGGAGTGCAGGTAAAAAAGGCAATACACCAGAGCAGTTGGAATCTATGAGATTGCAGTACCCTGACTAACCACCACAACTAGAGGTAGCCGTGGAGCGTTCCTACGTTGGTCCTAGACGCCTCGTCACAGCCTGAGAAACTAACTACACCTAAAGATAGAAATAGGAAAGCTATCTGCCCCGGAGCAGAACCCCAAAGAACATAGAAAGCCCCCAAACATGTAATGGCTGTTAGACAAGATGAAATACTGACACAGAAAGAAAATAGTATGAGCAAACGCTGGGGCCCAAACTAACTAAATAGAAAAGGATAGGAAGGGTACTTACTGCAATCCCAGAAAACCCTGAAAAGCACCAACTCTACTAATTTCAAAAACACCTGAGATCACACGACCTCTTCCACCTAAATTAGTTCTCTGGTGTAACAAAATCAAAACAGCAGCCACTGAAAAAACTGGAAAAAGCAAAAGTACAAACATCAGTGGCTGAACTAAACTGAGAGGGCAAAAGCCCCCGGAGGAGACCCTGAAGGCCCCACAGAAGTGCAGGACAAAATGCAAAAATATAGCACAAAAACAAAAAGAAGAAAATGTCTTATCTGTTAGCAGGAGATGCAGACACAACACAGCAGGCTACAAGGGAAACAGGAATGAAGGATTCAGACCAGAACAATTGATCACCGGCAACCCTGATGGGAAGGTGACTCCCTTATATAAGAGCAGTCAGTAACACCTGATTCCCAGTCCTCACAATCTTCACTGGACAGACCAGCACCGCTTGTAACCACCAGAGGAAGCCTCTGCTCAGAACTCATCTCAAACCCATTCACAACAAGAACCCGTGTGGTGAAGGCTACCCTGAGTCTACAATTCGCATCCACAGAATGGGCCTAGGCAGGAAGACCTATGTATAGAGACCTTTAAGATACAAAGGGGATTGATAGGATGATTGCTTTACATTTAGGGCCCCGTGTCACATAGCGATACACCAGCGATCCCGACAACGATCAGGATCGCTGGTGTGTCGCTACATGATTGCTGCTGAGCTGCCAAACAGGCAGCTCAGGCAGCGATCAGGACAGCAACACTGCGGGTAACGTCGCCTAGTTACCCGCAGTGTACGTTGAATACCAGCGTGCTGATGTAGGGAGCTGGTAACCAAAGTACACGTCGGGTTTCCAGGCGCTGTGCGGTGCCTGGAAACCCGACGTGTACCTTGGTTACCAGCTCCCTGCAGCAGCGCGCTGGTATCCAACGTACACATCGGGTTTCCAGGCACAGCCCCGCGCCTGGAAACCCGATGTGTACCTTGGTTACCAGTAGATCGCTGGTCTCCTGCCTGTCACACGCAGTGATGTGTGCTGGCCAGCGGGAGACCAGCGATCAATAAAAAGTCCTGGAATTTCTGACATGACCAGCGATTCACAGCAGGGGCCTGATCGCTGGTACGTGTCAGAAATAGCGAAATCGCTGCTGAGATCGCTGTTTAGCAGCGATCTCGCTATGTGAGATGGGGCCCTTACATTTAGCAATCTAATGTCTGGCCTTAGGTTTACATAATATCCAGCATGCTCGTCTTCCGCTGCTTACTGTCACTGAATGTAAACATTGATTCCTGAGGCTGAACTGCCGAGCAAGCAAATCACTAACAAAACACAGCAAGAAAATATCTAATAAAACATAACAGTATCGATGAAACCAGTGCTCAGTTCTGGAAAAAGTCTATCTCTTAGAGCTCTACGTTCATTTGTCCTTTAGTCTTAGTAAGTGACCATATCCTCACAATAGAAATAACCCATATGTGGCTGTGCAGTACTGCTTAGCCATATCATGAGACTTGGGAGGGACGCAGCGCTATTTGCCTCCTGGAGCGCAGATTTTCCTAGAATAGTATGTGGACTCCATATACAGAGCCTCAAGAGATAGAAGAGCAGAAGTGACGCCATCTTGGAAATTATACCCCTTTGAGAATTTATCTACAGGTGTAGTGACGATTTTGACTCCATGGGTGTTTTCCATAAACAAGGAGCAGTGGATGCTGCTGAGTGAAAGTTGCAAACTGTTGTTGTACTGACCAGTATGTTATGCCCAGCTTGTGCTTCTGGAGACATGCATCCGTAAATTAGGTCTTTAAGTACCAGCTGACGTGGACATATGGATAAGGCCGTAAAGAGGTGAATGGATAATCTAATGCTACTTACAAACCATGTAAATATACAGCATGGAGGTTACTGTACAGCATTATAGGGACAAGAAATAGAAGAGAAAAGTTATGTGACTACAGCTGTGGCACTAATGGACTAATTTTTAATATATCCAACCACATTTCAGTGCTGGCTCCTAGAATACAAGAAGATGACTTTGATCAGGCTTCTAAGTAAGCACCACGTGTTCCCGCAGACTCCATACTGTGTACAATCACCTGATCTTCTATGCAAATCTCTGTTTTCTCTACAGTCATGGCCAAAAGTTTTGAGAATGACACAAATATTATATTTTCACATGATCTGCTGCCCTCTGGTTTTTATGTGTGTTTGCCAGATGTTTTTATCACAGACAGAAATATAATTGCAAACATATGAGTAACAAAAGCTTATATTGACAGTTAGAATGAGTTAATGCAGCAAGTCAATATTTGCAGTGTTGACCCTTCTTCTTCAGGACCTCTGCAATTCTCCCTGGCATGCTCTCAATCAACTTCTGGACCAAATCCTGACTGATAGCAGTCCATTCTTGCACAATCAATGCTTTCATTTTGTCAGAATTTTTAGGTTTTTGTTTGTCCACCCGTCTCTTGATGATTGACCACAAGTTCTCAATGAGATTAAGATCTGGGGAGTTTCCAGGCCATGGACCCAAAATCTCTGTTTTATTCCCTGAGCCATTTAGTTATCACCTTTGCTTTATGGCAAGGTGCTCCATCATGCTGGAAAAGGCATTGTTGATTGCCAAACTGCTCTTGGAGGGTTGGGAGAAGTTGCTCTTGGAGGACATTCTGGTACCATTCTTTATTCATGGCTGTATTTTTAGGCAAGACTGTGAGAGAGCCGATACCTTGGCTGAGAAGCAACCCCACACATGAATGGTTTCAGGATGCTTAACAGTTGGCATGAGACAAGACTGGTGGTAGCGCTCACCTTGTCTTCTCCGAATGAGGCGTTTTCCTGATGTCCCAGACAATCGAAAAGGGGATTCATCAGAGAAAATAACTTTACCCCAGTCCTCAGCATCCACTGCCTGTACCTTTTGCAGAATATCAGTCTGTCCATGATGTTTTTTCTGGAGAGAAGTGGCTTCTTTGCTGCCCTCCTTGAGACCAGGCCTTGCTCCAAGAGTCTCCGCCTCACAGTGCGTGCAGATGCACTCACACCTGCCTGCTGCCATTCCTGAGCAAGCTCTGCACTGCTGGTAGCCCGATCCCGCAGCTGAAACACTTTTAAGAGACGGTCCTGGCGCTTGCTGGTCTTTCTTGGGCGCCCTGGAGCCTTTTTGGCAACAATGGAACCTCTCTCCTTGAAGTTCTTGATGATGCGATAGATTGTTGACTGAGGTGCAATCTTTCTAGCTGCGATACTCTTCCCTGTTAGGCCATTTTTGTGCATTGCAATGATGACTGCACGTGTTTCTTTAGAGATAACCATGGTTAACAGAAGAGAAACAATGATGCCAAGCTCCAGCCTCCTTTTAAAGTGTCCAGTGGTGTCATTCTTACTTAATCATGACAGATTGATCTCCAGCCATGTCCTCATCAACACCCACACCTGTGTTAATGGAGCAATCACTGAAAAGAGGTTAGCTGGTCCTTTTAAGGCAGGGCTGCAATGATGTTGAAATGTGTTTTGGGGGATAAAGTTCATTTTCTAGCCAAATATTGACTTTGTAAGTAATTGCTGTTAAGCTGATCACTCTTTATAACATTCTGGAGTATATGCAAATTGCCATTAGAAAAAGTGAAGCAGTAGACTTTGTAAAAATTGTGTCATTCTCAAAACTTTTGTCCATGACTGTACATACACCAGAATGTTTAGCTGGGTTGAGAATTTTCATGTTCTCTATGAGAAGAACAAATTCTCAATGCTTGTTCACACAATGAAGTTTTCTATGCACACCACAGCATTTCATTTAATAGCTATGATTATAAAGCAAATCTGCAAGAGATGACCGCTAGCACATGAGAAAAAGTCTCACGGTGCAGAGGCGAGTTCACCGCAGTTCAAATTCACAGCAGTGAAATTCTTCCGGTGAACTGCAGCGAACTCGTCTCTGTAAAGTCCCCAGCTGTCTGCTTTAGAAAGGCTGTTTGTCTAAAATGGGGGGGGGACCCAAAGCCGGTTTTTTAAATTATTTACTAAAATAACTTAAAAAAATTGGAGTGGGGACCTCTCTCTTTTTGATAATCAGCCTTGATGAAGCCAACAGCTGAGGGTTGCACCACCCAGATGTCAATTTTGCCTGGCTGGTTATCAAAAATACAGGGGAACCCACACCATGTTTTTTTTTTTCTTTTTAAATTATTTATTTACAGCGCTGGTGCTGGCTGATGAATACTGTATCAGCAGCTTCTGCTCTCACTGTTATTAGCGGCAGCAGGCGGCAGCTGATGGGAGCAGAAGTCCAATCAGCTGACACTAGTGACCAGAGGTAAACTTTATACCTCCAAACACAGCAGCTGGCTCACGCTGTCTTTTCACTGCGTGGGAACCACGGTTGTCTGATCGGCAGTGATTATTTTACCGTCGATCAGAAGCGACGTTTACTGCGCTATCATGCCAATGCACGAATGGCAAACACTGAATGTTCGGGCCCCAATTCAAGTTAACGGGGTATGGGTATTGTTACTGTTCCAGTAACCAAACTTGAACTTTTTGTAACTGTTGTGCCTAAGCCGCCGCACCCGAACATCCAAGTGTCCGCCCATCTCTAATAGGGTGCAAATTTGGAAGTTATTTTTTCTTTTTTAGTCAACACCAGGGATTGATAAGCAGAAATAAAGTGTAAAAAGTAAAAAATAGGACTCAAAGTCATATTGTGATTACATATGTAAGTTCACACTGATAACGTTGTCTAAATGTATGACCTAAAAGATTATTGTATTATCTTAATTCTGTATTGTATTTCAAACAAGAAAACTCTAATAAATATGATTACAACAAAAAAAAGTAAAAAATAAAAAAAAAAAACAGTCATGAGAAACATCCTCTGAATTCTATGGTTTTACACATCAGAACATATTATTATTTATTATTATTGTTAATAATAATATAATAATAATAATAAAAAACCACCTAGTTCTAAGAGGGGCTTACTCAGATGAAGAGCGCAACAAATTACATGCTATTTAATAAATGTGGCCAATGTTGAAACATTGTGTGAAAGCTTGTACATCCTTACTGTTTCCATAGGAATTGAAAGAGTAAGTAGCAGGCAGGTGCTTCTAATGAAATGCCCTGGGAAAAAAGTTTCTTCAGCAAGTGTGATCACCTCTAGAAAAGCAGTTTACTTGTATGAAGCATTCAGGTATGTTAACACAATACCCTGGAGAAAATACATTAACTATGATCTTTGAGAAAAAATGATTGATGCTGGTTAAGGTTATGGGGAAATTTACCAACAATCTGGAGTCTACAATGAGAATAAATATTCAGAAGTGGAATGGAGTTGACAATGTTCCCATGAGTGGATGTTCCAGCAAATTCACCCCAAGATCAGACTGAGCAATGTTCAAACAAAAAAGCAAAATAAAGTGAAACAATTTACAGATCAGATCCTAAAATCAGATTCTATATATATATATATATATTATATATATATATATATTATATATATAAATATATATATATTGCGGTGACCTCGATGAGATCACCACTAGCACAGTGAGAAAAAGTCTCACGGTGCAGCGGTGAGTTCACCAGCAGAAATCTCACCAAGGTCTCCGCAGTCCAGGGGCACGCATGGGAACACAGCCTCAGTGACCTGAGGTAACCTCAATGACATCACCATTAGTCACTGAGGCTGAGCACGCAGCAGCTCGTTCCCCAGTGGTTCTCAGCCTGGGAGGTCGCATCTTGATCCTTATTGACAACTTTTTATCCAAAGACATGGATTACGGTGAGGGGCAGAACAATGGACAGGTGAGGGAAATGGTTGTTTTTTATCTTTGTTTTTTAAAGAAGACATTTGCTGCAGTGGAATTGGGTGTTAGGTGAGTATTTTTGTAGTTTATTATTTTATGGTTTTTTTTAGAGCAGATTATGGTATTTTTTAAATAAAAAAGTGTGCTTTTTTTAATTAAAAAAGGACTTTATTCTGGTTGTATGTTTATTAACAGTATAACTAGGATTAGTAATGGATAGGTGTCTTTTAGACGCCTCTCCCTTACTAAGCCGTGGGCTTGATGTCAACGGACAATACAAAGGGGACATCAACCCCACAAATATGAACCGTACATGCCCCCGCAACAGGGCAAGTGGGAAGATCCAGGCAAAGTGCCAGAATTGGCGCATCTAGTAGATGCGCCTTTGCTCAGCTGCTGAAGGCTGCTATTTGTAGAGGGGGGGGCAATATTCAGGGCCCCTTAACAGCCTAAGATTACCAGCCATACGAGCTGTCTGCTTTAGCTTGGCTGATTGCCAAAAATGTGGGGGAGGGAGAGACTCACGCCATTATTTACATTATTTAAATAATTTAAAAAAATGACGTGGGGACCCCTCTATTCTCGATAACCAGCCTTGTTAATGCTGACAGCTGAGGGTTGCAGCCCGCAGCTGTCAGTTTTGCCTTGCTGGTTATCAAAAATACAGGGGAAGCCTCGCCGTTTTTTTCTTTAGTTACTTAGAGCGCAGGCTGATGAATACTCCTATTAGTCGCCACGTGCTCTCACTATTATTAAACAGGGGGTGGTAATTAAACCACGAAAAATACGACCACAGATCCGATATATAGAAAAGTACAAAATTTTATTAACATATCCATAATGTACTGTCATGATTATGAATTCCATCATAATTTACATATTTGTAAGTATATTACTAACTAGTTGCTTCGTTATGATTATATTATTTTTAGACATATGTGGAATGTGTTTTAGGGTTGACAACTTATATATATTCTCTATGCAGTATTTGTGTCTAAGTTTATATGGCTGACAGCTTATATACATCCTATGCAGCACTGTACTTTCTAGTCTCGTTCAGACGTTACATACCTTAGCTGTTACGATCGCAATGCTGTACGCATGCAGGTCACACCTTGGGGGCTGCGCCGCTCCCGGCATCTTCAGCGTCTGGTTGCCATGGACGTGTTAGTCCATTGCTTCCTGCCGCGTGACGTCGGCGCGGCTTTCCTCGTTGCTGTGATACCGGATGCGTCATATCCGGTTTTGCGATCGTCGACTTCCGGTCTGGGGATTTTTAAAGCGCTTGATTTCCCCGTTCTAGCCACGCCCCCTGACTAAGGAGTTTTCCGAAACGTGCGACGGGGCAGACGCACCTGTCACTTGCCATCCTGAGCACGCCACTAATACACCTTATCAGGTATGATGCTGTAGGCTTGGTCTCTCTTGGTTTACTGGTGCTGCTTCAACCGGTGCCTTTATAGGGGATACCATGGGTAACATTGGACCAGGCATTTCGACACCTTATTATTAGATCTGGGCCATATTTTTGTCCATATTGGGGAGACACAGTACCTAGTAGGTTTTCTTGCGAATACACAGGTCAGGTATTGTCCTATCCTGCTATTTTGCTATCCGTTTACAAATCATCTTTGCATATCTCATTATAATCCTTTGTGATATTTATATTCTATGTATGATTATGCATATAATGTCACGCGGTCTTATGATATGTGTACGATGTCAGTAAACTATTCTTACAGAAACAACACTCTATACAACATATAGATTAGCGACATCAGCATGTAAGTATAGAATAGAATTACCTGACACGATATCCGTTGAACTCAGGATTAATCTTGAGGACTTGATACACTGTCACAGGAAAGAGGAGGCCCGGGGGTCTAACCTGACCCTAAACTGGGGTCCTAACTAATCCCTCACCTTGGAGGTACTGATAATGGTTCAGAGGTCCAAGTCTCCAGCCTAACCCTGTCTCCTATCAGTCCCTGAACCCTGTAATCAGTCCTAAGAAGGATTCTGATTACCACCAAAGGAATATGGGCTGATCTCTGCTAAATACACAGATTAGCAATATAAGACAGACTGGAGAAAACACAGACTTGCATACACACTCAAACACAGAAGGAACATAAATGATCTGGGATATTAAACTCTAAGCAAGGTGAGCTTAAAACAACTAAGGAGCTCTTTAACTTAAGTCTATACAGATACAATCCTATCTGTGGTCTGCATGAAGAATTTCACTGGCAACTCCCAAAACAGACCACCAGAGATTTAAAGGAAACCAATCAACAAATAATTAATTGCAGCCGGGAGAAACTGCACCCAGTCCCAGAACTGAGCACAGACAGAATTAACTCCCTAACTGCCAAACACAAAGAAACAGCAACTCAGCTGTGAGAAGTCAGAATGTGCAACCGCGACGATCTTCGTGGCGATGCACACATGACATTACCCCCCCTTCTACGAGGGGCCTCCGGACCTCAGGGCCAGGTTTGCCCGGGTGAGCTCTGTGGAAGGTCCGCACCAAACGATCTGCGTTAATGTCAGACGCAGGAACCCACGTCCTCTCCTCTGGACCATACCCCTTCCAATGCACCAAGTACTGAAGGGACCGGCGATTCAGACGTGAGTCAATGATCTTTGACACTTGAAACTCCAAATTACCATTGACCACCACTGGAGGAGGAGGTAGAGGTGATGGTATGACTGGTGCCACGTACCTCTTAAGTAATGACTTGTGGAACACATTATGAATTTTAAACGTAGGACGGAGGTCCAGACGAAATGCCACAGGATTAATTATGGAACTGATCCTGTACGGCCCGATGAATCTGGGGCCCAGCTTCCAGGAGGGAACTTTAAGTTTTATATTCCTGGTAGACAACCATACCAGATCGTTCACATTAAGATCTGGACCAGAAACTCTCTCCTATCAGCCATACGTTTATAACGGTTCCCCATAGCACTCAGATTATTCAATACACCTCTCCACACTGAAGCAAGTGACGACGAGAAACGCTCCTCCTCAGGAACCCCAGAAGGGCCCCCCCCATTGAAAGTACAAAACTGGGGATGAAAACCATATGCCCCAAAAAACGGGGATTTACCAGTGGACTCGCTCCGCCTGTTGTTAAGAGCGAACTCTGCCAGAGGCAAGAAAGAAGACCAGTCCTCCTGGTTCTCTGAGACAAAACACCGAAGATAAGTCTCTAGGCTTTGATTCAGACGCTCTGTCTGACCATTGGTCTGCGGATGAAAAGCCGAGGAAAATGACAATTGCATCCCCCGACGTAAACAAAATGCCCTCCAAAACTTGGACACAAACTGAGACCCCCTATCTGACACCACATCAGAAGGCAACCCATGAAGTCTCACAATCTCCCCAATGAACACCTGCGCCAGAGTTTTAGCATTAGGGAGGGCAGGAAGAGCAATGAAATGTGCCATCTTACTGAACCTGTCAACAACCACCAGTATGACCGTCTTCCCTGACGACTGAGGAAGGTCCGTGATGAAGTCCATAGACAAATGAGTCCATGGACGCTCCGGAAGTTTCAAGGGTAAGAGGGTCCCAGATGGACGGGTATGAGGGGTCTTAGAGCGAGCACAAACCCCACAGGACGCGACAAAAGTTTAAAACATCTTTATTAACGTTAGGCCACCAAAACCGGCGAGAAAGGAGATCTAAAGTAGCCTTACTCCCTGGATGTCCTGCTAAAGCAGAATTATGATGTGCCTCAATAACCTTTTGTCTCAACTGATTTGGGACAAACAGTCTCCCTGGAGGTCCTGCAGGGGCGTCCCCCTGAGCCTCTAATACCTCCTCCTCAAGCTCAGAACATACAGCCGACACTACCACCCCCTCCTGAAGGATAGGAATCGGGTCATCCGTTTTCCCAGCCCCTGGGAAACTGCGAGACAAGGCATCAGCCTTAACATTCTTAGATCCAGGGCGATAAGTGACAACAAAATTAAACCTGGTAAAAAACAACGACCATCGAGCTTGTCTGGAATTCAGACGCTTAGCAGATTCCAAATACAGCAGGTTCTTGTGATCAGTAATGACGGTGACCGGGTGGACTGCCCCCTCCAAAAAGTGACGCCATTCTTCAAAAGCCAACTTAATGGCCAAAAGTTCCCTATTGCCGATATCATAATTCCTTTCGGCGGACGACAATTTCTTAGAAAAGAAAGCGCACGGATGCCATTTACCAGGGGACGGACCCTGGGACAATATTGCACCCACCCCTACGTCAGACGCGTCCACCTCCACAACGAACGGCTGTGATGCATCTGGTTGGATGAGAACGGGTGCCGAAGCAAAACATTTTTTCAAAGAGGAAAAAGCTTGGCAAGCTTTGTCCGACCATTTAGAAAAATCCGTCCCTTTTCTTGTCATGTCAGTGAGAGGTTTGACAACAGATGAGAAATTACAAATAAATTTCCGGTAGTAGTTAGCAAACCCCAGAAAACGCTGCAGAGCCTTAAGATCCTCTGGCTGATCCCATTCAAGCACTGCTCTCACCTTTTCAGGGTCCATACGGAAACCGGAGGCTGACACCAAGAAACCCAAAAACTGAAGTTCCTGTACGGCGAATACACACTTTTCCAGTTTGGCGTATAGTTTATTGTCTCGCAAGATCTGCAACACCTGTCTCACATGCTCCTGGTGAGACACAAGATCTGGCGAGTAAATTAAAATGTCATCCAAATATACGACCACAAACAGCCCCACCAGATGACGAAAAATGTCATTAACAAAATGTTGGAATACTGCTGGTGCAGTAGTCAGACCAAAAGGCATGACAAGGTTCTCATAATGTCCCTCCGGCGTGTTAAACGCCGTTTTCCACTCATCCCCCTCTTTTATCCTAATCAGATTATACGCCCCCCTGAGATCCAATTTAGAGAACCATTTGGCGCCAACAATTTGATTGAAGAGATCAGGAATCAGAGGGAGTGGATACGGATCTCGAACAGTAATCCGATTAAGTTCGCGGAAATCCAAGCAAGGGCGTAGGCCTCCATCTTTCTTCTTCACAAAGAAGAACCCCCCGGCTACTGGGGAAGATGAAGGTCTAATATGCCCTTTGGCCAGACTTTCCGAAATATAATCTTTCATAGCCTGCCTCTCAGGACCAGAAAGGTTATATAACCTAGCTTTAGGTAACTTAGCATCAGGAAGTAAATTAATAGAACAGTCATATACGCGATGAGGAGGCAACTCCTGACACCCCTCCTCAGAGAACACATCCCCAAAGTCCTCCAAAAAAGGAGGCAAAGTACTAGGCACGACCGCACTGATGACTGTGTTCATGCAGTTACTTTTGCAAAACTCACCCCATTGGCTTATCTCTCTGGACTGCCAATTAATCACAGGGTTATGTTTAACCAACCAAGGAAGTCCCAACACAATAGGAGTAGGTAGACCCTCCAACACATAACAAGATAATAGTTCCCTATGTATTGCCCCTACCCGAAGGTCAATGTTATGAACCTCATGAACAAAGCTACCTTGGCCGAGAGGCCTGGCGTCAATGGAGAATATAGGGATCGGTTTGACCAATACACTCAGATGCATACCTTGAGCCTGAGCAAACTGAGCGTCAACCAGATTAGCCCCGGACCCACTATCAAGAAGAACAGAAAATCTCTCCACTCTCGTACCAACCACCACCTCCACTGGTACAAGGAACTGAGAAGAACTAGCGGACGAAATACATACTCCCAGGTTGT
The DNA here is from genome assembly GCA_033576555.1 of Oophaga sylvatica. Taxonomy (NCBI): domain Eukaryota; kingdom Metazoa; phylum Chordata; class Amphibia; order Anura; family Dendrobatidae; genus Oophaga; species Oophaga sylvatica. The sequence goes on from JARQOD010000002.1 coordinate 210,312,000, forward strand.
CGTCCACCACACAACCTGGGATTAACAGTTTTCCGGCGACTTCTTGCTCAACAAGGCACGGGACGGACATCCCCCAACAAAATGTCCCTCTTTCCCGCAGAAGAAACACCTTCTAGTCCTGCGGCGTACCGCCAATCCCCTCCTACGAAATGATGTCCCTCCCAACTGCATAGGCTCCTCCGAACAAACAAGGGGAACCTCAACATAAGGGACTTTAGTAGTAGGTGGAGTAACAACAGGGGGCGGAGTTACCTCGCACCTCTCCCGGAGCCGTCTATCAGTACGGATAGCCAGGGCCATAGCAGCCTCCAGTGATGGAGGAGAATCATACTGAGCCAAAACGTCCTTTAATTTGTCAGAAAGCCCATGACAAAACTGGCTCCTAAGAGCTGGGTCATTCCACTGAGTATCTGTGGCCCATCTACGGAACTCAGAAGCAAATTCCTCCGCCGGACGATCCCCCTGCTGTATCTTACGTAATTTTGTCTCAGCAAGAGAGACCCGATCTGGATCATCATATACCAAACCCAGGGCAGTAAAAAATCGATCTACTGACTGTAGAGCCGGGGATCCCGGAGGAAGGGAAAATGCCCAGGATTGAGGGTCCCCTTGTAGGAGCGAGATAACAATTCCCACTCTCTGCTCTTCACTCCCTGATGATCGAGGCCGAAGCCGAAAATACAATTTACATGCTTCCCTGAAGGTAAAAAATTTGTCTCGCCCACCAGTGAACCTGTCCGGGAGAGCTACTTTAGGTTCAAATTTGGTTTGCTCCGAGGGAGACAAAACTTTGGACTTAATGTCCGTCAGCTCCATGGATAATCCCTGCAACTGCAGAGCCAGCTGGGCTACTGGATCCATGGCAACTGGGAATAATTTTATGGGCCAGTGAAAATGTCACGCGGTCTTATGATATGTGTACGATGTCAGTAAACTATTCTTACAGAAACAACACTCTATACAACATATAGATTAGCGACATCAGCATGTAAGTATAGAATAGAATTACCTGACACGATATCCGTTGAACTCAGGATTAATCTTGAGGACTTGATACACTGTCACAGGAAAGAGGAGGCCCGGGGTCTAACCTGACCCTAAACTGGGGTCCTAACTAATCCCTCACCTTGGAGGTACTGATAATGGTTCAGAGGTCCAAGTCTCCAGCCTAACCCTGTCTCCTATCAGTCCCTGAACCCTGTAATCAGTCCTAAGAAGGATTCTGATTACCACCAAAGGAATATGGGCTGATCTCTGCTAAATACACAGATTAGCAATATAAGACAGACTGGAGAAAACACAGACTTGCATACACACTCAAACACAGAAGGAACATAAATGATCTGGGATATTAAACTCTAAGCAAGGTGAGCTTAAAACAACTAAGGAGCTCTTTAACTTAAGTCTATACAGATACAATCCTATCTGTGGTCTGCATGAAGAATTTCACTGGCAACTCCCAAAACAGACCACCAGAGATTTAAAGGAAACCAATCAACAAATAATTAATTGCAGCCGGGAGAAACTGCACCCAGTCCCAGAACTGAGCACAGACAGAATTAACTCCCTAACTGCCAAACACAAAGAAACAGCAACTCAGCTGTGAGAAGTCAGAATGTGCAACCGCGACGATCTTCGTGGCGATGCACACATGACATATAATTGTTACTATTTTTACCGACAGGTTTCCTGTTTGTCTCCCTAGATTATAGCTCTCCAGTTATGTTTTGTACCATGATTGATCTTTTGCTCAGGTGCTGTGAGTGCTAGAGTGCTTCTTTCCATGGTTGCACTTTTTTCCACATTTTACCTATTTTTGCTGTTTTCTGCATTCACTTGTTCAGTGTTTGCGATAGATCCCCTCTTTTTTTGGTCCCATAAGGAAAAAACTATTACGGTTTAATAATACAGGATGTTTCTGCTGTTTTTCATTAGTCTATTATATGACTTCTCACTATTATTAGTGGCAGCAGGCATAGGCTGACAACGTGGATCTCTGATCTGCGGTAATGATTTTACCGTTAATCAGAGGCAGTGTTTGCCGAACTGTCATGACAGTGAGAAAAACACCCGGTGTTCAGGATGCCGAACCCAAACAGTAACACGGACTTCCTCGTGAAGTCCGTGTTCTGGGTCCATGCCAGAACAGTAGGTGTTCAGTATGGACCCCGAACTTTACGTTCAGGTTAGCCCATCTGTAACAGAGTTACAATGTTGACATATATTGCTGCATATGTTAGACACTTTTCCTTAATCCAGCTTTACATATACAGTTGTGTGAAAAAGTATTTGCCCCCTTCCTGATTTCCTATACTTATACCTATATCTCTGGCCTTAATCCGATTGAGATGCTGTGGCATGACTTTAAAAAGGCGGTTCATGCTCGCAAACCCTTCAATGTGGCTGAATGACAACAATTCTGTAAATATGAGTGGGCCTAAATTCCTCCAGAGCACTGAAAAAGACTCATTGGGGCGGAGCTAGCTGGCAATGTGAGAAGAAGCAGGACCCAGGAGCTCTGGTGAAATTATCCTGTTATCTTTCATTATCCTGAGCACTGAGGGGTCTGGACAATCTCACTGTCTTCCTCTGGGACCCGTGGTGCTGACAGGCGGTGACCGGGAGGTCAGAGGCAGAGATCTCCGTGATTATGAGGAAGACACGGCCGGTGAGAGGTGAGGAGAGAGGAATTCAAGATGGCGCTGCACAGCAGCGTGGGCTGACAGCCGGCAGGCATGCGGAGGAGAGGAGGAGGGAGACAGCAGTCAGGCTGCAGAAATATGTGCGATCCCCCACCAATCGCTCTCCTACACACTGCCAGCAAGTAAAACCTGGATTAGAGAGAGATGTGGGACAGATGGAGATGGAAGGCTCCCAGGAGATGCAGGGGGCAGGGGACGTCATAAAGTCTCAGGCTGGGGAACATATGCAAGACTCTGTGCTCATGGCCACTGCGGAACAGGCTGATAATCCTCCCACCCTCACTGATGTTCTGAATGCTGTGTCAAAGGGGAACGCAGAGCTGGCCCTGCAGATGAAAGACATTAAAGATGAGTTGAGGAATGTGAGGCAGGACATTAGATCCCTAAATGACAGAACCACTGAGCTGGAGGAGAGACAGTGAGGTGGAAGATGTATTATGGCCTGTCAGAACACAAGTTGAACAATACGGCAAAGTAATAGAAGCACTCAGAGCCAAGCAGGATGACTTGGAAAATCGGATGCGCCGCAATAATGTGCGTATAGTGGGGGTCCCAGAAGAGGCAGAAGGAAATAGAGCTGTGGAATATTTTGAGGATTGGATTCGCAAATCGTTTGGGAATAATGTGCTGTCCCATTGTTTACAATAGAAAGAGCCCATAGGGTCCCCACTAAACCTCAGTCGCCTGGAGCACAGCCACGCACTGTTTTGATCTGAATTCTTCATTATATGGATAGAGACGCCATCTTGAGAGAGGCCAGAGACATGACTGACCTAACCATAAATGGGCAACAAATTTCTTTGTATCCGGATTTCTCCATTGAAGTTCATAATAAGCGACGGCAATTTCAAGATGTTAAACGCCGGTTGCAATCCTTAAAGGCGCCTTACTCGATGCTGTACCCAGCCAAGCTGCGAGTGGCTGCTATGGGAGCTACCCATTTTTTCGAGTCTCCGAGGGATGCACGGGATTGGCTGGATAAGAATGAGAAAACATTCGGAGACTTGAGTCTGTTTATCCTTATGTATGATTTACTTCATGATAATGGATCTGCACTAAATGCCTTTTGGGAGTTTTTTCAAGATACCTCCCTCTGGATTGACTGTCGGCGGAGAAATGATGGATCTCCTCTTCTTTTTTCTTCCCTCCATTCTGCATTATGTCCATAAATATGCAAAAATATTTGGATAACGAGGACTTCGGCAATATGAGGAGCAAACTGGGACTGTGGTATGGAGAGGATTTGTTTTCTTTTCCCTTGTTTTTGTAGCTCCTGATTGCTGGCGGTGATAAGCTGCTAGCAACGCTTCCCTTTTTCTGGAGAGCTGATGGTTCGTGGTCTGGACTCTCGTGCTAAGCGGAGAAGACCCCCGGCCTCCAGTACTATGGTTAAATGGGGTATTGAACTGGTTGGGAAGGGGGGTGGGCATGTTGGGAATTGTTTCTACTCTCTCTCAATTGTCTCTTGATGTATGGGGCTATTGCCTCTAGGTATATGCGAGAAATGCTTCCTCACGCTGCTCTATTGCTTTTATGTTTCATAAGCAGGTACTATGGCTCGAAACCTTAAAATATTGACGTGGAATGTCCGGGGCCTGAACGAGCCGACTAAGCGTAAAGCAGTGCTTGACTATGTAAAATCTTCGCAGGCGGAAGTGATATGTTTGCAGGAAACACATATGACAAAGGATAGACTTCAATCTATGCGTCCTCGATGGGTTGGGAAGTGTTTTCATTCCACCTTTTCCACTTATTCTAGGGGAGTGAGTGTGCTGTTTAGAAAAAATACTACGTTCTGTGAATCTGATTCCAAAAAAGACGTGGATGGTGGGTTTTTATGTTTGAGGGGCAGATTGAATGAAATTGAATGTTTGATTGTAGATCTTTATGTCCCTCCTCCGTACTATGGAACAGTGTTGAAGGAGAGTCTTCGGTTTGTGGAGAGACATCCGGGAGTTCCGACGATAATACTGGGTGATTTTAACAATGTACTGGATAACACATTAGATAGATCGCAGGGGTCAGGGGGATCATTAAGAGATCAGACACCCTTTGGGAGATTGTTGGATGAGGTGGAACTGGTGGATTTATGGCGACGAGATAATCCACGAACAAGATTGTACTCATGCATGCCCCTCTCTCATGGCTCGCTGTCCAGAATTGATATGATACTGGGTAACTCACAGGCAGTTCGACTGTCCAGAGGAGTAGAGTATCAACCTAGAGCCTTGTCGGATCACTCCCCTGTTATGGTGACATTCAACTAGGAAAATGGCGGGAGGGGGGGAACGGGCACCATGGTCGTTTAACGCATTCTGATTACCTATTATTCAGGCAGATGCTAGGATTCCTGACTTGCTTAAAGAATTTTTTGTTATTAATGAGGGTACAGCCCCCATGGAAATAATATGGGATGCGTCTAAAGCCTTCCTGAGAGGATTGTTGATCTCGGAAGTGAATAGAGTTAAAACTAAGTCTAGAGAATATGGGGAACTCCTACAGAAGGAAGTTATCTCTGCAGAACTGCAATACTTGAAAACTCCATCTGATACACATTTTAAGGTATTAAAGGACGCGGAAAAAAGATCAGCCCAACATAAGCTTTCAAAAGCTGCAGATAAACTATATTTTTGGCGACAGGTTTATTTCGGGGAGGGAGAGGGAACTGGACTTCTGCTAGCTACCCTGATCAAGACTCAATCTGGCCCTGCAATGGTGGCGGAGATAAAAAATAAAAACGGGAAGCTAGAAAGATCTTCTGGGGCAATTCTAGCAACTTTTAGTGAGTTTTTTGAGACATTAAATAATTCGCAAGGGGGGTTCTCTGATGAGTTGCTCAGTAGCTTTTTGGGGACTACTAGTCTGCCTACTCTGCCGGAATCGGAAGCTGTTGGGCTGGAGGCACCAATTAGTCTGGAGGAATTAGAGGAGGCTCTAGATTCTATGGCAGAGAATAAGACACCAGGGTCTGATGGGCTGCCTGTGCAGGTATATAAACAGTACTCAAATATAATACTTCCACAGCTGCTTAAGGTGTTTGAAGCGGCTAGGGAAGATGGGCACTTGCCCCGGTCCTTGAATGAAGCAATCATAGTGGTGATCCCCAAGGCTGATAAGGATCCTTGTCTTCCAGAGTCATACCGACCTATCTCCCTTTTAAATGTTGATGTCAAGATTTTGGCAAAAATTCTGGCAATGCGGCTGTCTAGAGTAATATCTAGTATTATTCATCCAGATCAAACTGGTTTTATGCCGGAGAAATTGACTGCAATTAATATCCTTCGGTTGTATTTAAATCTACAGATGCCATCAAATGAAAAAGAACCTAGAGCAGTTGCATCTTTGGATGCTGCCAAAGCATTTGACAGCGTCGAATGGCCATATCTGTGGGCTACATTAGCCAAGATGGGCTTCTGTAAAAATTTTATTGCCTGGATACAGCTGCTGTATTAGAATCCAGAGGCCAAAATTAGAGTAAATGGGGAGATTTTAAATACAATTAACTTACACAGAGGTACCAGACAGGGGTGCCCCTTGTCTCCCCTACTGTTTGCTCTGGGAATTGAGCCCTTGGCAGTAGTAATTCGGGCGACACTTGAAATTAAAGGGTTTGAATATGAGTCTTTGCAAGAAAAAATAGCGTTGTATGCTGATGATATGCTTTTGTTTTTGGGAGATTGGCCGTCCTCTTTGAGGGTGGCAATGGAAGTCTTTGGATACTTCGCAGCGATCTCTGGTCTACGTATTAACTGGGAGAAATCTTCAATTATGCCGGTGGGAGAGGCCCCCGAAAACTCCCCGGGATCGGCCGGACGCTTAAATGTAGTCAAAGAGTTTAAATACTTGGGAATCCATATTGGGCATAATATACAAGATTTTGAGCGTTTAAACATTACCCGCTACTTGCTAAATTTCAGCTAAAAGTAAAGGACTGGTGCAGGCTACCACGGAGTATGGTGGGAAGGGCAAACCTAGTTAAAATGGTTCTCATGCCACAAGCTTTGCATGTCCTCCACAGTACGCCCATTTGGATTCCTGGTCGAGTCTTTATCAGATAAATAGAATATTTAGAGAGCTTATCTGGAAGAGGAGTGTTCCTAGAATTCGGTTAGAGGTTTTGCGTAGATCTAAAGAACCTGGGGGGCTTAGCGGTTCCTGACCCGTTTCTGTATTATCTTGCAGCGCAGTTGCAGCATTTTAGAGGATGGGGGGAGGAGGATTCTTTTATGCGACGTTCCTCGGGATGTATGCTTACATGGTTAGTGGGAAAGGACTTACTGGTGCAGGCGCTAGACTCAGGGCGGTTCCGTCAGGGTCGAGCTATCAATAGTCCGACAATGAAGTGCATGGACAAGGTATGGAACACGGCCAAAGAAATATTGGGTATACAGGGAGTCACAGGGCATTCCCTGATTTGGAGAAACTTGACATGTACAGAGCTAAATAAATTGGAGGGTTTTGAGCTATGGGAGAGGAGAGGGATTAAACTAATATCACAGCTTTATTCAGAAGGTGAGTTTTGATCGTTTGAGGATCTTAAACAGACGTTTTCCATTCCCAATGCAAGATTTTTTTCAATATCTCCAGCTGAGATATGCTTGTGAAACACAACAGCGACTCATTCCACTAGGTAACCCAGCCAAAACTCAGCTGTTGGATAGAGTAGTGGGGGGGAGGAGGATCAAGTGGTATTATATCCATGATATATGCAACAATGTTGGAAAAGAAAGTGGCAAGCTTGGAGGCATTGAAGAATAAGTGGCAAGTTGATGTAGGTGATTTAACAAATGATGAATGGGAAGATACATTGCAAGAAGTCACAAAAATCTCGGTAAGCGAGGCGCAGAGAGTGTCACATCTTTTTTTGCTTCATCGAGTTTATCGAACTCCTGTACGGCTGTTGAAAATGGGATATACTAGAGAGGCTGATTGTTGGAAGTGTGGAATGCCCAATGCGGATCTGATACACATGACCTGGAACTGTCCCCGGCTACGTAGGTTTTGGGGAGATGTGACTGATTTACTTAATACTGTCTATCAATGTCAAATAGTACTAAACCCCAAAATGGCTCTCCTGGGTCGAGTGGAGAATTTGCCGCTCTCGGAGGGACACCAGCTGGCAGTCTAACGAATGTTATATCAAGCTCGTAAGAGAGTGGCGGCTCACTGGAAGGGATCTTCTGTACCCACAATCACGGAAGTTACTGATGCACTTAATAATAACAGATATGGAGAAATATGTGTACCAAAGAAGAACAATTAGGAAATGGGAGGATATATGGGCGCCTTGGTTGGACACACCCGGGTTGGCTCCTTCTAGATTAACATGGATGACAGCGTTGGGGAGGATATAACTAGAGAACTCTGGCTGTGAGAGACCAAATGCATCGAGAGAGATGAGAGTTTTTCTTTGTCGGGTGAGTGTGGGGGGTAAGGCCTCTTTCACACATCAGGCTTTTTGAATCAGGCGCGATCGGCGTGTTTCTAAAAAAACGGATCCGGTACCGGATGCGTTTTTTTTAGCATTGACTTACATTAGCGCCGGATCGCGCCTGATGTCACTGCGTTGCATCCGTTTTTGCCCGGATCCGTCGGAATTGTACATTCCGGCGGCCGGACAAGACGGTTTTTTGTAACGTTTTTTTTTTCCGGAGGCACCTGACAGTGCCTGAATCGGCACTTCAGGCGGCCGGAAACAATGCAAACCTTCTCTCTCTCTCTCTCCTCTCTCTCTCTCTCTCTCTCTCTCTCTCTCTCGATCAGTTGCATCAGTTTTTTAAAATCAGCGCCGGATCCGTCCTATCAGGCATAAGACGGATCATGCCTGATTCAAAAAGCCTGATGTGTGAAAGTAGCCTAAGATAGGAGGGATTTTTGTGGGTCCTATTGTGTTTATGAAATACACTATTTTGGAATTATTCTGTATGTGATTACCTGTTTTTCTAGCTTTTGAAAATGTTTAATAAAAAATTACCTGATAAAAAAAAGAAAAAGACTCATTGCCAGTTATTGTAAACACTTGATTGCAGTTGCTGCTAAGTGTGGCCCAATCAGTTATTAGGCTTAAGGCCGGCTTCACACTAAAGAGGAATACGGACGAGTGAGAAGCGTGAAAACCACGCATTACTCTCGGACCCATATTTCTCTATGGGACAGCACTGATCATGCGTATTTTTCTCAGGCGTACGTTATGGTGTGAGACACCCGAAGCATGCTGCGATTGTCAGCGTATTACGCCCGTTGTACGGCAATGAAAGTCTATGGGTGCGAGAAAACAATGGATTACACACGGACCAGATGTGTGACTTGCGAGAAATACGCAAGACTTCTGCAGCTCACAGGAAATGGTGCAACATATGCATCAGGAAGCTGACACATGCAAATTAGCTCAAAAAGAGCACCAGACATCCCGGAAGAACGCCTCCACGGAGTCGACCATGATGTCAACCCTCATCAATGTCGAGATGCTGATTGTGTTGGCGCAGGAGAGGCCCGAAATTTGGGACCAACGAGATGCACATTATGCAGACTGCACAAGGAAAGAGGCGGCATGGAGGCGCATCTGTGGGCAGATGTTTCCCCACTTTGGGGACAGCCCACGCGAGGAGCAGCAGCGAATGAGTAAGTTCCCTGATTATTTGCCAAACTTCTTAACGGTCAGAACGTAATAATAGTGATGATTTTCCCTAAAAAATGTTTTGGTTTTTTGTTTTTGGCGCCAAAATGTTATGCTCAACACATCCGACTAGGCCCCCATGACTATGTGAAGTGTATGTAGAAGAATTTGGCATTGTGCATGTAGCTAAATTATTACTATATATGTCACATTGCAGTGGATGATGTCATGAGAAGATGGAGAAGCATCCGCGACCAATACTGGCAGGAACGGCAGCACAGGTCAAGGAGTGGGTCTGCAGCACCCACCAAGAGGAAGTACGTGTATTTCGACCGCCTTGGTTTTTTGGCCCCTATTCTTGATCTGAGACCGTAAGTACCTACATCACACCATATAACACCTATGCAGTTTAGGCTCACATCTACTAATGCTCTAATACCATTTCATTTCCAAACAGAACTCAGTCCAACCTCACTTAGAGGGAGACAGGCTCCGACTCTGAGGCCATAATTGACATGGTTGGGGGAGGAGAAGAGGTGGCTGGCCCATCGTCTGACCCTCCCTGCTGCATCCTCCAAGCTTCACAAGCACCAGGACCTGACCAAGCAGCTGCACCGCAACCTGTACCTGACCCACCTGCTGCAGAAGCAGGCCCCAGTGTGGAGGAAGTAGCCAATAGCAGCAGCCCCACTGTACCTCTGGGGGTATCCCCCCAGGCTGCTGCAATATCCCGCCGTGGGAGAAGACATCAAGACATCACAGCTTCTGATACCCGGAGGCATGTGGACACTGTGGTCCTCAATTACCTGTCAAGGGCAGCTGTGGACGAGGGTGAGGAGGCCTATGCACGTAGCCTTGCCCGCGACCTTCGTTCCCTACCTTAGAGGTCAGGCTCCGTGTGCGAGGATCAATTCAGATCCTAATTGACGCATGCACACCCCCCAATTTCCCATACGGGGTGTTTGAATTCCTTGAGAGGTGGCAGCTCTCACCCCGTAACCTTATGCACCTTACCCCCCACCAAAATGTGCATGCTCAATTAGGATCTGAGGATCCTCCTGCATGGGCGCCTACACCTCAACCCATTCCCCCACAAAACCAACCTTGGCAACAACAGGGTCAAATGGCAGGCTATAACCCCACTTCCCAATATGGCCACTTGTACAGATCCAGTGTTGGAGGCTGGTCCCAACCTGGATTTGCTCAACATGGTCATATTGGGGGGTATGATTCTCGGGGGTACCATGTTACCAAGGAATACAATCTCCCTTATCTTTATGGCAATGTGCCCACACAACAACCTGACCGTGGGCAGATGTTAGCTCAGGGCCCAGATAATCCCCCCCAACAGGGTGGTGGTCAAGGTGGTCCTCAAAGCCAACAACACAGAGACGCTGGGCACCCGCCAACCCCACCACCCACATACCACCAGCTGTGATTTTTTATTTTACTTATATATTATGATTTAAAAACCTGTTTGTTTTTATTTATATTTAGTTGCAACTCATGTTGTGTCAAAGACATTTGCACTAATCTAGATGCCTCGAAACAACATATAGTACCAATATGCTTTTCAGTAGGCATAGTCAAAGTTTGTTATTTTCATTATCTCTTATTAGTTAACCCCTTAGTGACAGAGCCATTTTGCAGCTTAATGACAGGGCCAATTTTTACAATTCTGACCACTGTCAATTTATGAGGTTATAACTCTGGAACGCTTTAACGAATCCAGCTGATTCTCAGAGTGTTTTCTCGTGACATATTGTACTTCACGTTATTGGTAAAATTTCTTTGATATGACTTGTGTTTATTTATGAAAAAAAACAGAAATATGGCGAAAATTTAACAATTTTCAAACTTTAAATTTTTATGCCCTTAAATCAGAGAGATATGTCACACAAATTTCTTAATAAATAACATTTCCCACACGTCTACTTTACATCAGCACAATTTTGGGAACAAAATTTTTTTTTGTTACGAAGTTATAAGGGTTAAAAGTTGACCAGCGATTTCTCATTTTTACAACACCATTTTTTTTTTTAGGGACCACATCACATTTGAAGTCACTTTGAGGGGTCTATACGATAGAAAATACCCAAAAGTGACACCATTCTAAAAACTGCACCCCTCAAGGTACTCAAAATCACATTCAAGAAGTTTATTAACCCTTTACGTGCTTCACAGGAACTGAAGCAATGTGGAAGGAAAAAAGATGGATTTTGGTAAGAACTTACCTGTAAAATCCTTTTCAGCGAAGAAGGAAGGGAGACACATAGGCATTATAGTGGGTAGGCGGAGCCCCAGATAGGATTGACACCTCAGATTAAAAAGAGTGTTGACCGGCCCCTCCAGCTCAGGCTCCTCCTACTCAGCACTTCAGTCATACCCAAGCTTAAGGAAGAACAATATCACCAGCGAAGCAACATAACCCCTTCTGAAGGACTTCAGAGAAAAATACAAAAGTACAGGTTATGCATGCATTTGGCAAAGAAAAAACCACACAGTTCCAGGTACTACTCACTGAGCCTGACTACTGCGATAAGCTGGCAATGCTGGAACAGAGCCGTAGCGCGTCGACCTCAGCTCAGAAAATCGCTATCAGAGAAGGGCCATGCTGCATCTGTAAATACAACAACACACTTCTGCCATGGGAGGGATGTGTGTCTCCCTTCCTTCTTCGCTGAAAAGGATTTTACAGGTAAGTTCTTACCAAAATCCGTCTTTCAGCTGCAGATGAAGGAAGGGAGACACACTAGGCATTACTAGTGGGACGTCCCAAAGCAGTCCAAAAATTAGGGTGGGAAAAAACCAAAATAGGCAGAAACCCAACAACCTAGATAAATGCGCCACAGGCGCCAAATACAAGTTAACTAAAAACTTTACCGCTGCCTGCAGGACCCTACGTCTTAAGGCCGCATCAGCGGAAACACTGACGTCCACCTTATAAAACTTTGTAAATGTGTGGACAGAACGCCAGGTCGTCGCTCGGCAGAGCTGAACTGCCGAGGCCCCTTGGTGAAAGGCCCACGATGAAGCCACAGCCCTCGTGGAGTGAGCTCGAATCTTAATCGGGCAAGGTTCGCCTTTAAGTCGGTAAACCTCCAAAATGGCCGACCAAATTCAACGAGCTATAGGGTCCTTGGAAGCTCGATGACCACGCCTACGACCTGCTGTAATCACAAACAGGGAATCTGACTTTCGAAAGCCTTGAATGACAGACAAATAGAACTTCAAGGCTCGCACTAAATCCAATTTGTGCAAGTCCCGTTCCTTTGCATTCCTTGGGCCCGGGCAAAGCGAAGGCAACACAATATCCTGGTTAGCATGAAATTGCGACACCCCTTAGGTAGAAAGTCGCCCCGAGTGCGAAGCACTACTCGATCCGGGTAAAACTCCAGGAAAGGAGGCGAGCAGAAAAAAACTGCCAACTCAGAAACCCTTCTTAAAGAGGTTACCGCCAGTAAGAAGGCAACCTTCTAAGAAAGTAAAGAAAGTCTAGCGAACCCATAGGCTCAAAAGGTACATGCTGAAGAGCCTCCAAAACAAGGTTGAGGCGCCAAGGAGACACAGGTGCCTTCCGCAGTGGAAGCTGATGGGTTCTCCTTGAAAAAAAAGGAACGCACGTCCCTACGCGAGGCGATAGCCTTCCGAAACAGCAAGGACAGGGCAGAAACCTGACCTTCCAGAATGCTAACTGCCAAACCTTTGTCCAGCCCGTACTGCAGCAAAGCCAACAAATTGGGAATGGAAAAAAAAATCCTCGGATTCCTTGAAGAACCCGAACACCACTAAAAGAAGGCTTCCCAAGTCTTGTGATAAATCTTAGTAGTAGCCGGACCTCTGGCAGCTCGCAGAGTGGCAATGACTTCGGCTGAAAAAAACCTCTACGGGTCAATATTTCGGTCTCAAGAGCCACGCCGTCAAATGCAGAGACTTCAAGTCCGGATGACGAACGGGCCCCTGGGTTAACAGGTCCGGCGAGGAGGAAGTGGGAATGGCGGTGCCGCCAAAAGCGACACCAGTGTCGAGAACCACATCCTCCTTGGACCAATCCAGGACTATCAACATAGCCGGGAATTCTCTCCAGTCTGATCCGACGCAGCACCAGAGAAGTAAAGATATCGGCGGAAACACATAGACTAGCTCGAAATGGTCCCACGGAGCCACCAGAGCAACCACCGCTATAGCCTTCGGGTCCTTGTACCTGGACATGAAGGTCGGTAGTTTGGCATTGAACCTGGATGCCATCAAATCCACTTGGGGAGTTCCCCAACGGAAGCACAGCAGTGCAAAAATTTTCGGATGAAGACTCCAGGATCCATCTTCTCGCGACTGAGGAAGTCCGCCGTGGTATTCTGGACTCCTGGAATGTGCATCGCAGAGATAGCTGGAACCTTGGTCTCGGCCCATAACAGAATCCGAGACACCTCCATCAAGAGCCTGGAGCTCCTTGTCCCGCCTTGGTGGTTGATATACGCAACCGCCGTCACGTTGTCTGTCTGCACTCGGACTGGTAGACCGCTTGAAGGAACCGTCCAGTGATGGAGGCAAAGGAAAATTGCCCTCAATTCCAGGATGTTGATCGGTAGAACAGACTCTCCCGATGACCATACTCCCTGGATCCAAAGATCGTTCCAGACACCCCCCCCAGCCCGTCAGGCTGGCATCGGTGGTTATGACCGACCACCTCGGAGGAAAGAAAGATTTCCCCAGGGATAACGCTCCTGGACGTAACCACCATCCTAGGGATTCTCGCACCCTGTGAGAGATGATGACGTTGCAATCCAGAGAAACTTGCGATCGATCCCAACGACTCAGAATGAGCCTTTGGAGGGCCCTGGAATGAAATTGGGCAAACGGAAGTGTCTCCATGAACGCCACCATCAACCCAGAAGGCGCATACACTTCTGAAGGGACATTGCTGTCGCAGACTTCATAATCTGTACATGTCGGAATAGACATGCCCGCTTGTCTGGAAAGAAGGGACACCACCGTCCGTACCGTGTCGAAATGCATTCCCAAAAACAGTAATGACTGCGACGGTTCCAGAGACGACTTCTCCCAATTGAACCAGCCACCCGAAATCCTCCAGGAGCTGAAGGGATAGATTGCGAGCCGTTACCGCCTCCTCCTTTGAGGAGATCGTCCAGGTAGGGAAAAATCGTAACCCCCTGTCTTTGAAGAATTGCCATGAGGGGTACCAGAATTTTTGTAAAGCCGAATGGCAGAGCCACAAACTGGCAATGGTCCTGACCTATGGCAAAACGAAGGAAGCGCCGGTGAGCCCTTCCGACGGCGTTCTGCGACAGGGCTGCCACAACGGAGCGAAACGACTCCATGTGAAATTGTCGGGTGTAGACATGTCGATTCAATCTTTGAGATCCAGAATAGGGCGAAATTTGTCCTCCTTTTTGGGGACCACAAAGAGGTTGGAATAAAATTCCTCTTCCCCGGTCCTCTGCAGAACCGGTATCACTACACCCTTCTGCAGAAGGGAATCGACCTCTCGTAGTAGAACGGCAAATAGTTCGGCTCTGACGGAATGCGAGATTGGCAAAAACTGTCCGGGGGTCGAGAAAGAAACTCTATGAAGTAGCCTGCCAACACAACCTGTGTCATCCAGGCGTCCGACACACGGGAAACCCAAGTCGGTTTGAATTGGAGTAAACGACCCCCCACTCGAGAGCGCTTGAGTGAAACCCAGACGACAGTGCGCCTTAGTGGGTTTTTTGCCAGCTTCTGTCTTAACAGAAGTTCTTTTCCAGGGTATGCGGAATTTCTGAGAATTCCCCTTTTTTTTTTTTTTAAAAAAAAAGAGAGAGACGACCCAAACCCCCAGAAGGTTGGCCGGATCATCTCTTGAACCGAAAGGACCGCCGACAACTACCGGCACTAGTCCTGCCAGACGCAGAAGTCACAGGTCTACGCTGCGGTAAAGCTGTTTCTTTTGCCTTTGCCTTGGCAATCAGCTCCGTGAGGTCAGATTCAAATAGCTGACCACTTCCTAAGCTAAAGATAGCAAACCCTGCTTGGAAACCGCGTCCACTGTCCAAGCCACAGAGTCTGACTGTGACTGCCGAGGATTGCGCCCTGGATAGCAGTGACGCAGTATCCTTCAACTTGACAAACCCATCTACCTCGAAAGAGGGGATCCCGTCCTTAGACGGTCCAACCGGCTCAGGGAAACTTTACAAGTACATCCTTAATACCGAATCCATGACCTGCGGCCTCACAGATGGATATTGTTGCCATCTCCGTTTTTCTGTCCAGCGGGTTGCAGACTCGCCTTCCCTTTACCAGGAAGATTTGCTAAGCTGGGGTAAAGGGACATTCACTTCAGGAGAAGGGGTCCAATTAACAATCAACTCCGTAAAAAAACAAAAACAAACGGAAACAGTTTGTCAAGCCGTCGCGACCCATGCGACTCCTGAAACATCCGGGCCGACTTACCAGGACGTCTAGTTACCTCCTCCGGTAACTGTA
The DNA here is from genome assembly GCA_033576555.1 of Oophaga sylvatica. Lineage (NCBI taxonomy): Eukaryota > Metazoa > Chordata > Amphibia > Anura > Dendrobatidae > Oophaga > Oophaga sylvatica. Next base: position 210,327,801 of record JARQOD010000002.1, read on the forward strand.
ACGCCCTCATGGAGAAATCTTAGTACGGCCCATGAGAGAGGCAGTGTCCCTGCCGATCTTCCTTGTCCGAATCGGACATCTTCGCTACGCGAGAAGGAAGGCACCGATTTGTGTCGCTTCCTTGAGAGGATGTAGCTGACACCCAATAACCTAGAAGGTCAGACAGGCCAACAATAAAAACTAGTGAGGACCTCCATTTTGACACCGCTGGAACTTTCGACCGCTGCGCATGAGTCGAGGTCTGCGTGTCAGATACGCGAGACTGATCCTGTAGCGGATCTGGGAAATGGACTGCCCTTGCATAGTATACGGCAGGTTAAACCTGTCAGTAACCAGAACAGTATGTTTCTTAAAGAAAAACAAACGCTGAAGGGTTAAAGCTCTTAAAGAGAGAGCTACCCCAGCTGTCCCCATTAAGAGTTAACCGCCTAAGAAGGGGTTAAAGTAGCAGACTCCCCACAACCTTGATAATGAAAAGGGTGTGCGAGCCTCAAGCACCTCTTATAAGTTCGCAGCTACAGGACAGTTATGCCACACTATACAGAAAAAACGTTCCACAAAATCGCTAAAAAATTGCGCTGTTTTGTATATCGCAATGACCGCCAAAGTCATTAAGGGGATCGCTAACCGCTTATGCGATGTTAATGAGATTGCTCAGATTGGCAGGTACTAGCGACATTAAAAAAGATCACACAAACGATCGCATTAGTATGCGTCGTTATCAGGATCGTTAGCGGAAACGTTAGTGGCAATAATAATAATAATATCATCGCAGGCTCCCCACAACCTCTTTATTAATATTGAAAAGAGTGTGCGAGCCCCTTATGCGATAACAGCCGCAGGACCGCGCAATCTGTCACTCATTAGTGCCCCAGACGGAGCCCGCGCTGTGGGGGTGAAGGGGTTAAGCTTCTGCCCGCGGGCTAGAAGCGACTCACCCAGCTGGTCATGTTCTTGCCGGGAGGGGAGCGATTTCAGCCTGTCATGAAATGGCCGCCGCGCTCTGCCTCCGATGTGCTCCATGTAGAGGAGCCGAAAATGGAGGCTGCAGTAAAGCGCGCGCTCAGAGCGGCGCAAAATTCAAAAATAAAAAAGGCGCATACTCCTCTCTCTCTCTTCCCCTCAGAGCGGCGCGAAATTCAAAAATAAAAAAAAAAAGCGCGCACTCCTCTTCTCCTCAGAGTCACAGGCATGTATACTGTACAGCGGTTGCCGCAGCAACCGCTAAATCACTCACACACATCTTTAATAAAAATGTGGAGTACTCACCAGCCGAGCGCCACAGGGACCCCCAGGGGTTTCTGGCGCTTGCCCATGCTTCCCCCCAGGGCGGGGGACGCAGTGACCCTGTGCGCGGTTTGCGCCCCCGCCAGGGAAGCCATCCTCATCCCCCCGGGCCGGCAGGGTTCTGCAGGGACCACCATTAGGGTAATACAGATCCGCCAAGGGAGAGGTTGGGGTCCAGCAGCGCTGAGACCCCTGAGACCTCTAGACCACTCTGGTGATCCAAGTCTCTTGTCCGATAAAAAATAATAAAATCTTCTGAGGAGCTGCTTCCAGCAGCGACCATCCTCTGGGACCTCAAATTTTAGACTGAAGTGCTGAGTAGGAGGAGCCTGAGCTGGAGGGTCCGGTCAACACTCTTTTTAATCTGAGGTGTCAATCCTATCTGGGGCTCCGCCTACCCACTAGTAATGCCTAGTGTGTCTCCCTTCCTTCATCTGCAGCTGAAATTAACATTTAACTTTTTTTGCAAAAACTTTACTTCGGAACCAATTTTTTTTATTTTCACAACTGTTAAAAGAAAAAATGAACCACAAAATTTGTTGTGCAATTTCTCCTGAATAAGTCGATACCCCATATGTGGGGGGGTAAACCACTTTTTGGGCGCACGGCAGAGGTCGCAAGGGAAGGAGCGACATTTGACTTTTTCAACGCAGAATTGGCTGGACGCCATGTCGCGTTTGTAGAGGCCCTGATGTGTCTAAACAGTGGAAACCCATCACAAGTGACCCCATTTTGGAAACTAGACCCCCTAAGGAACTTATCTAGATGTGTGGTGAGCACTTTGAACCTCCAAGTGCTTCACAGAAGTTTATAACATAGAACCGTGAAAATAAAAAATCATATTTTTTCCACAAAACGATCTGTTTACCCCCAATTTTTATTTTCCCAAGGGTAACAAGACCCCAAAAGATTTTGTGCAATTTGTCCTGAGCATGCTGATACCCCATATGTGGGGGTAAACCACTATTTGGGTGCATGGCAGAGCTTGGAAGGGAAGGAGCGCCGTTTGACTTTTTCAACTCAGAATTGGCTGGACGCCATGTAGCGTTTGTAGAGGTCCTAATGTGTCTAAACAGTGGAAACCCCCACAAGTGACCCCATTTTGGAAACTAGACCACCTAAGGAACTTATATAGATGTGTGGTGAGTACTTTGAACCCCCAAGTGCTTCACAGAAGTTTATAACTCCCGGGCATGAAAATAAAAATTCATATTTTTTCCACAAACCTGATCGTTTAGTCCTCAATTTTTTATTTTCCCAAGGGTAACAGGAGAAATTACACCACAAAAGTTGTTGTCCAATTTGTCCTGAGTACGCTGATACCCCATATGTGGGGTGGGACCACTGTTTGGGCGCATGGCAGGGCTTGGAAGGGAAGAAGCGCCGTTTGACTTTTTCAAACCAAAATTGGCTGGAATTGAAATTGGACGCCATTTCGCGTTTGGAGAGCCCCTGATACGCCTAAACAGTGGAAACCCCCACAAATGACACCATTTTGGAAACTAGACCCCTTAAGGAACTTATCTAGATGTGTGGTGAGCACTTTGAACCCCAAGTGCTTCACAGAAATTTATAAACGTAGAGCCGTGAAAATAAAAAATAATTTTTTTCCTCAAAAATGATTCTTTAGCCCGCTATTCTTTTATTTTCCCAAGGGTAACAGGAGAAATTGGACCCAAAAAGTTGTTGTGCAATTTTTCCTGAGTACACTGATACCCCATATGTGGGGAGAAACCACTGTTTGGGCGCATGGGAGTGCTTGGAAGGGAAGGAGCGCCATTTTGTAATGCAGACTTTGATGGAATGTTCTGCGGGCGTCATGTTGTGTTTGCAGAGCCCTTGATGTGCCTAAACGGTAGAAACCCCCTGCAAGTGACACCATTTTGGAAACTAGACCCCCCAAATAGCTTATCTAGATGTGTGGTGAGCACTTTGAACCCCCAAGTGCTTCACAGAAATTTATAAACGCAGAGCCGTGAAAATGAAAAATCATTTTTTTTCTCAAAAATGATTCTTTTAGCCAGCTATTTTTTATTTTCCCAAGGGTAATAGGGGAAATTAGAACCACAAAATTGGTGTGCAATTTGTCCTGAGTACACTGATACCCCATATGTTGGGGTAAACCACTGTTTGGGCGCACGGCAGGGCTCGGAAGGGAGGGAGCGCCATTTGACTTTTTGAACGCCACGTCGTGTTTGGAGACCCCCTGATGTGCCTAAATAGTGGAAATCCCTCAATTCTAGCTCCAACCCTAACCCCAACACACCCCTAACCCTAATCTAAATCCCAACCCTAATTGTAACCCTAACCTTAATTGTAACCCTAACTCTAATTGTAACCCCAACCCTAATTTTAACCCTAACCCTAATTGTAACCCTAACCCTAATTATAACCCTAATTATAACAATAACCCTAAGGCTGGGTTCATTTTGCGTTTTACCAGCCCGTTCAACACATAGCATTGACGGGCTGGTAACGGTATAGCATAACGCGATCGCGTTATGCTATACTCGCTAATGCAGAGGAATCAACAGATGATTCATCTGCTCTAGTGGTGACGAAGCCCAGACGCTGCAGCCCGCGTCTGAGGCTCCGTCACTGAATGACGGCATGCGTCGCGATGCGCCCTCAAATGGGGGTGAATGGCAGCGTTAACGGACTGCGTTACACTGTGTTATACCGCGGTGTAACGCAGTCCGTCTACCGGACTGCCATAACGCAGTATGAACCCAGCCTAACCCTAACCCTAATGCTAACCCTAACCCTAATGCTAACCCTAACCATAACCCTAACCCTAATTATAACCCTAACCCTAATTATAACCCTAACGGAAAAATGAAAATAAATATAATTTCTATTTTTTATTATATGTCCCTAACTAAGGGGGTGATAAATGGGGGGTTATGTACTGTTTTTTTTTATTTTGATCACTGTGATAGTATATCACAGTGATCAAAATGCACTTTCTGGAGAATGAATGAATAAAAATTTGAATCTGCCGCCAAGCAGATCGGCGGGCGCACTGCGCATGCGCCCGCCATTTTTTTTTCCCAGGAAGAAGACCGGGAGGATACCGGCAGGTACAGGGGGGGCTCCGGGGGACATGGGGACCCTCATTTTCTCCCATCTGATGTGCGATCACATCAGAGGGGAGAGAAATCTTTTTTTTTTTTGTTGCGATCGCCGTTATGCTGTATAGTGGCGATCGCAACACCGGGATCGGTGAATATCGCCCATTCCCCCCAGCACATAGCGGCGGGCGCACTGAGCATGCGCCCGCCATTTTCTTCATAGCGGCGGCACCGGGGGACAATGTAGGGCCCGGGGGCCACATGCAGGGGATCGGGGCCACATGGGGGCCCGATTCATGTTCTCTGGGGTCTCGGCTACCTCCGGTAGCCGAGACCCCGGAGAAAATGCACCTCTGGGGGGCGCTATTCACTTTTTCCACAGCGCCGTTAATTAACGGCGCTGTGGTTTAAGTACCCTTAATGACCGCCGTTAAAAGGCGTATCGGCGGTCGTTAAGGGGTTAAACAAAAGTTTGATATTTTTTTATATTTATTTTTACACCATGCTGTGTAAAGCATATTTGCAGTCATCTGAATGCCTACAAACAGCATATGGTACTGAGATGGTGGGAAATGGGCTACCTGAAAGTTTGTTATTTTATTTATGTTATAATTTATAGCAATGTTTGTTATTTTTTTATATTTAAGTTGAAACCTTGTTGGCTATTGCATAATTGCAATAGTCTAGTCTTACAACCCAACCATATGGGTCAGATATGGTGCTCACTAGTGATAGTGAAACTTTGTTATTTTAATTTTGTCATATTATTTATGCAAATGTTTATTTTTTTATGACATATTTTGGTACTTGTGTAATAATGCACACTTACAGTATAGTGCAATGAAGACAAATACCATATGACTAAAATATGGTTGTCACTACCTCAAGTGCGAGCTAGCACATATAAAGATATATTTTTATAGAAAGCTTGGTGTCTTGTTGCATAAGTAAGTTCTACTACATCACCAACATATCTGCTAAGAACTGTAACACCAGACACAGACTATGTCATAGAAAAATACCATTTATCTATACACACAGAAATACATTACAGCATAGATAATGCATCAACTTGCCATGTAGTAGTACCTTCAGGTGACACAAAATATTGGGTAAAGATATCACGGGTTTTCAGTCCTGAGAGTGGGCGACGTAAAGGGATGACATGGGGCGTAGGGATATCCCCATTGGTCACCACACTTTCACCAACATCAGATGGACCACAATCATGAATTCTGGTGAAATTATGTAGAACAACACATGCTTTTATGACCTCATTGACGTTGGCTTCACTCAGCTGAATAGCAGACTGGAGGACCAGCCATTTTGCACATAGAATGCCAAAGGCACACTCCACCAGGTGCCTGGTCCGTGATAGGCACAAGCTGAAGATCCGACGACGGTGGTCAAGGTGTCGTCGTGGATATGGCCTCATCACATTCCTTGATAGCTGGAAGGCCTCATACCCAACTACAACATATGGGACAGGTTTTAGATTGGAGCCAGGAAGTTGCCATGCTGGTGGTAGGTGCAACTCGATATTGCGAAGCAGCCGACCCATAATGGAAGAATTGAAGACTCTAAAGTCTCCAGTTCTTCCATAGGCCCCAATGTCTACAATTATAAACCTGTAGTTACTGTCAACCAGAGCCAACAGCACAATAGAAAAATATTGTTTATAATTATAGAATTGGGACCCTGAGTTCGGCGGCTTACGCACACGGATGTGCTTCCCATAAAGGGCTCCTATACAATTTGGGAACTGGCATTGCTCCTCAAATCCCCTGCAATCCTCATCCAATCTTCCATCTTGGGCTTAGCTATGACCACTTGATGAAGTCTGTCCCAGAGCTGTGAGCAGGTATCACGCACAATGCCAGATATGGTGGAACCTCCCAATCAAAAACTCCAGATGGAGTGCGGCATAGGATATGCCAGTAGTTAGGAACCTACAAGTAATCAAATGTAGAGAGAACAATCATACACATGTACAAAGGTATAACAAACGCACTATACCTAACCGTTACATCATTTGATTTAGAAACAATCGTAAGTGCAATTTAGCACAAGGCAAAGGTTTGTGTAATGCTTACATACACATAATTGTTCTGATACTTCGAGGGGATATATGGGATATATTATGAGGATATTTCAGCTACAGGCGTAAGGGTAAAAGGACACTTGTGGGAAAACACATCATCAACAGACAGTATGTAGGTGAGGAATACATACGTAAGGAGAAGTCGCTCCTCTGCAGAAATAGCTTTGCGCATCCTGGTATCCTGGTAGGTGATCCCAGGGCGCATAATCTCCAACAAAACATCAAATGTGGGAATGGTCATCCGACAAAACAGAAAAAACTTGTCTGGATGAGTCCGCAGAGATGCATAAAGGCGGTGAAAATGGACTTTAGTGAGGCGTTGGCTCAAATGCGGATGCACCCACATTCGCCTCCTCCTCAGCGGATCAACCATCACTGGGTATGGCTGGCCAAAGCGGCGGGACAAAACCCAGTTGTACAACACCCGATCAGTTGGGGTGAAGTCAAGACTGTCAGACATGTTGGCAACCAAGCAGCAGTACTCCAACACAAGCACACCACCAAAATGGCAAGATTGGGGGCTGCCACCTGATGCAGAGCCAATAAATAGGCTTGCTGATGATGGTTTGAATGAGTTTCAGGCCTAAAAACCGTTAAATGTCCATTTTGCAAGCCTGTGAGAAAAGAACGCTGTACGGATGCCATACGGATTGCATACGGATGCTTACATGCGCAAAAAATGCAGCCTCACCCTGACAACAGATGAAATACGGATTATTGTGCCGGCAACATTTTGGCGTATTACGCTCGTACAATACGGTCTGTATTTTTCTACGGTGAGTGTGACGCAGGCCTAAGGGGCAATCACATTTTCCACACAGGGCCGTGTAGGTTTGAATTTCTTTTTCCCTTAATAATAAAGACCTTCATTTAAAAACTGCATTTTGTGTTTACCGTAATTGAGTTATCTTTGTCTAATATTTAAATTTGTTTAGTGATCTGAATGTCACGCTGTCTAATGATATGAATACAATGTCAGTAAACTATTTATACAGGAACCACACTCAATACAACATATAGTTTAGCAACATCAGAATGTAAGTATAAAATAGATTTACCTGACACAATATCTGCAGAACTTAGGGTTAATCTTGAATGTCACGCTGTCTAATGATATGAATACAATGTCAGTAAACTATTTATACAGGAACCACACTCAATACAACATATAGTTTAGCAACATCAGAATGTAAGTATAAAATAGATTTACCTGACACAATCTCTGTAGAATTTAGGGTTAATCTTGAGGACTTGATGAGCTGTAACAGGAAAGAGAAGGACCGGGGTCTAACCTGACCCTACACTGGGGTCCTAACTAATCCCTTTCCTTGGAGGTACTGATAATGGTTCAGAGGTCCAAGTCTCCAGCCTAACCCTGTCTCCTGTCAGACCCTGAACCCTGTAATCAGTCCTAAGAAGGATCCTGATTACCACCAAAGGGATATGGGCTGATCTCAGCTAAATACACAGATTAGACATATAAGACAGACAGGATAGCACTCACTTGCATACACACTCAAACACCGAAGGAACATAAATGGTCTGGGAAATAAACTCTAAACAAGTTGAGCTTAAAACAGCTAAGGAGCTCTCAACTTATGTCTATACAGATTCATTCCTATCTGTGGTCTGCATGAAGGATTTCACTGGCAACTCCCAAAGCAGACAACCAGGAATTTAAAGGAAACCAACCAACAAATAATCAATTGCAGCCGGGAGAAACTGCACCCAGTGCCAGCACCGAGCACAGACAGAATTAACTCCCTAGCTGCCAAACACAAAGAAACAGCAACTCAGCTGTGAGAAGTCAAAACGTGCAACCGCGACGATCTTCGTGGCAATGCACACATGACAGTACCCCCCTTCTACGAGGGGCCTCCGGACCCTCAGGGCCAGGCCTGCCCGGGTGAGTTCTGTGGAAGGTCTGAACCAAACGATCTGCGTTAACATCGGACGCAGGGACCCACGTCCTCTCCTCCGGACCATATCCCTTCCAATGCACCAAGTACTGAAGGGACCGGCGATTCAGACGAGAGTCAATGATTTTTGATACTTGAAATTCCAAGTTACCATTGACCAACACTGGAGGAGGAGGTAGAGGTGACGGTATGACTGGTGCCACATACCTTTTAAGTAATGACTTGTGGAACACATTATGAATTTTAAACGTAGAAGGGAGTTCCAGACGAAATGCCACAGGATTAATTATGGAACTGATCCTGTACGGCCCGATGAATCTGGGACCCAGTTTCCAGGAGGGCACTTTAAGTTTTATATTCCTGGTAGACAACCATACCAGATCGTTCACATTCAGATCTGGACCAGAAATTCTCCTCCTATCAGCCATACGTTTGTAACGGTTCCCCATCGTACTCAAATTATTCAATACACCTCGCCACACAGAAGCAAGTGACGACGAGAAACGCTCCTCCTCAGGAACCCCAGAAGGACCCCCCCCATTAAAAGTACAAAACTGGGGATGAAAACCATATGCCCCAAAAAACGGGGACTTACCAGTGGACTCGCTCCGCCTGTTGTTAAGAGCGAACTCTGCCAAAGGCAAGAAAGAAGACCAGTCCTCCTGGTTCTCCGATACAAAACACCGGAGATATGTCTCTAAACTCTGATTCAGACGCTCTGTCTGACCATTGGTCTGTGGATGAAAAGCCGAGGAAAACGACAATTGCATCCCCCGACGTAAACAAAATGCCCTCCAAAATTTGGACACAAACTGAGACCCCCTATCTGACACCACATCAGAAGGCAACCCATGAAGTCTCACGATATCCCTAATGAACACCTGCGCCAGAGTTTTAGCATTAGGGAGTGCAGGAAGAGCAACGAAATGTGCCATCTTACTGAACCTGTCAACAACCACCAGTATGACAGTATTCCCAGACGACGGAGGAAGGTCCGTAATGAAGTCCATAGATAAATGGGTCCATGGACGCTCCGGAAGTTTCAAAGGTAAAAGGGTCCCAGACGGACGGGTATGAGGAGTTTTAGAGCGAGCACAAACCCCACAGGACGCGATAAAAGTTATAACATCTTTATTAGCGTTAGGCCACCAAAATCGGCGAGAAAGAAAATCTAAAGTAGCCTTACTCCCTGGATGTCCTGCTAAAGCAGAATTATGATGTGCCTCAATAACCTTTTGTCTCAACTGATTCGAGACAAACAGTCTCCCTGGAGGTCCTGCAGGAGCGTCCCCTGAGCCTCTAACACCTCCTCCTCAAGCTCAGAACATACAGCCGACACTACCACCCCCTCCTGAAGGATAGGAATCGGGTCGTCCGTTTTCCCGGCCCATGGGAAACTGCGAGACAAGGCATCAGCCTTTACATTCTTAGACCCCGG
>JARQOD010000002.1:210337716-210380752 GCA_033576555.1 Oophaga sylvatica
GTTTTTTGGCCCCTATTTGATCTGAGACCGTAAGCCTACACACACCATTAACACCTTCAGTTTAGGCCACATTACTCATGTCTAAACCATTCATTTCCAAACAGAACTCAGTCCAACCCCCCTTAGAGGAGACGGCTCCGACTCTGAGGCCAAAATTGCCCGGGTTTGGGGGGAGGAGAAGGGGGCGGGGCCCATGTCTACCCTCCCTGCTGCATCCCCCAAAATTACAACCCGGGACCCCAAGCACTGCACCGCAACTAAAACCTGACCCCCTGCTGCAGAAGCAGGCCCCAGTGTGGAGAATTTGCCAATAGCAGCACCCCCCATGACCTCTGGGGGTATCCCCCCAGGCCTGCAAATCCCGCCGTGGGAGAAGACATCAAGACATCACAGCTTCTGATCCCCAGGCATGTGGCCGTGGTCCTCAATTACCTGTCAAGGGCACTGGGCGAGGGGAGGAGGCCTATCACTAGCCTTGCCCCGACCTTCGTTCCCTACCTTAGAGGTCAGGTCCGTGTGCGAGGACAATTCAACCTAATTGACGCATGCACACCCCCCAATTTTCCCCCTCGGGGGGGTTAATTCCTGAGAGTGGCAGCTCCACCCCTAACCTTTTTGGCACCTTACCCCCCACCAAATTGCAGCTCAATTAGGATCGAGGATCCCCGCATGGGCCCTAAAACCTCAACCCTTCCCCCCCCAAAAACCAACCTTGGCAAAAAACAGGCAAATGGCAGCTAAACCCCACTTCCCAATAGGCCACTTGTACGATCCAGTGTTGGAGGCGGTCCCAACCTGGATTTGCTAAAACATGGAATATTGGGGGGTATGATTCCTGGTACCATTTACCAAGGAATACAATTCCCTTATCTTTATGCAATGTGCCCACACAACAACCGACCGTGGGCAGATTTACTCAGGGCCCAGAAATCCCCCCCAACAGGGTGGTGGTCAAGGTGGCCTCAAAGCCAACAACACAAGAGACCTGGGCACCCGCCAACCCACCACCCCATACCACCAGCGTGATTTTTATTTTACTTATATATTATGATTTAAAAACCTGTTTGTTTTTATTTATATTTAGTTGCAACTCATGTTGTGTCAAAGACATTTGCACTAATCTAGATGCCTCGAAACAACATATAGTACCAATATGCTTTTCAGTAGGCATAGTAAAGTTTTGTTATTTTCATTATCTCTTATTAGTTACCCCTTAGTGACAGAGCCATTTTGCAGCTTAATGACAGGGCCAATTTTTACATTCTGACCACTGCATATTATGAGGTTATAACTCTGGAACGCTTTAACGAATCCAGCTGATTCTCAGAGGTTTTCTCGTGACATATTGTACTTCACGTAGTTAAAATTTCTTTGATATGACTTGTGTTTATTTATGAAAAAAAACAAATATGGCGAAAATTTGAAAATTTAACAATTTTCAAACTTTAAATTTTTATGCCCTTAAATCAGAGAGATTGTCACACAAATTTCTTAATAAATAACATTTCCCACACGTCTACTTTACATCAGCACAATTTTGGAACAAAATTTTTTTTTGTTACGAATTATAAGGGTTTAAAAGTTGACCAGCGATTTCTCATTTTTACAACACCATTTTTTTTTTAGGGACCACATCACATTTGAAGTCACTTTGAGGGGTCTATAACGATAGAAAATACCCAAAAGTGACACCATTCTAAAAACTGCACCCCTCAAGGTACTCAAAATCACATTCAAGAAGTTTATTAACCCTTTACGTGCTTCACAGGAACTGAAGCAATGTGGAAGGAAAAAAGACGGATTTTGGTAAGAACTTACCTGTAAATCCTTTTCAGCGAAGAAGAAGGGAGACACACTAGCATTACTAGTGGGTAGCGGAGCCCCAGATAGGATTGACAACCTCAGATTAAAAAGAGTGTTGACCGGCCCCTCCAGCTCAGGCTCCTCCTACTCAGCACTTCAGTCGTACCCAAGCTTAAGGAAGAACAATATCACCAGCGAAGCAACATAACCCCTTCTGAAGGACTTCAGAGAAAAATACAAAAGTACAGGTTATGCATGCATTTGGCAAGAAAAAAACCACACAGTTCCAGGTACTACTCACTGAACCTGACTACTGCGATAAGCTGGCAATGCTGGAACAGAGCCGTAGCGCGTCGACCTCAGCTCAGAAAATCGCTATCAAGAAAGGGCCATGCTGCATCTGTAAATACAACAACACACTTCTGCCATGGAGGGATGTGTGTCTCCCTTCCTTCTTCGCTGAAAAGGATTTACAGGTAAGTTCTTACCAAAATCCGTCTTTCAGCTGCAGATGAAGGAAGGGAGACACACTAGGCATTACTAGTGGGACGTCCCAAAGCAGTCCAAAAATTAGGGTGGGAAAAAAACCAAAATAGGCAGAAACCCAACAACCTAGAAAAATGCGCCACAGGCGCCAAATACAAGTTAACTAAAAACTTTAAATTACCGCTGCCTGCAGGACCCTACGTCTTAAGGCGCATCAGCGGAAACACTGACGTCCACCTTATAAAACTTTGTAAATTGTGGACAGAACGCCAGGTCGTCGCTCGGCAGAGCTGAACTGCCGAGGCCCCTGGTGAAAGGGCCCACGATGAAGCCACAGCCCTCGTGGAGTGAGCTCGAATCTTACTCGGCAAGGTTCGCCTTTAAGTCGGTAAACCTCTAAAATGGCCGACCAAATTCAACGAGCTATAGGGTCCTTGGAAGCTCGATGACCACGCCTACGACCTGCTGTAATCACAAACAGGAATCTGACTTTCGAAAGCCTTAAATGACAGACAAATAGAACTCAAGGCTCGCACTAAATCCAATTTGTGCAAGTCCCGTTCCTTTGCATTCCTTGGCCCGGGCAAAGCGAAGGCAACACAATATCCTGGTTAGCATGAAATTGCGACACCCCTTAGGTAGAAAGTCGCCCCGACTGAGAAGCACTACTCGATCCGGGTAAAACTCCAGGAAAGGAGGCGAGCAGGAAAAAACTGCCAACTCAGAACCCTTCTTAAGAGGTTACCGCCAGTAAGAAGGCAACCTTCTAAGAAAGTAAAGAAAGTCTAGCGGAACCCATAGCTCAAAAGGTACATGCTGAAGAGCCTCCAAAACAAGGTGAGGCGCCAAGGAGACACAGGTGCCTTCCGCGGTGGAAGCTGACGGGTTACTCCTTGAAAAAAAAGGAACGCACGTCCCTACGCGAGGGCGATAGCCTTCCGAAACAGCAAGGACAGGGCAGAAACCTGACCTTCCAGAAATGCTAACTGCCAACCTTTGTCCAGCCCGTACTGCAGCAAAGCCAACAAATTGGGAATGGAAAAAAAAAATCCTCGATTCCTTGAGAACCCGAACACCACTAAAAGAAGGCTTCCCAAGTCTTGTGATAAATCTTAGTAGTAGCCGGACCTCTGGCAGCTCGCAGAGTGGCAATGACTTCGGCTGAAAAAAAACCTCTCGGGTCAATATTTCGGTCTCAAGAGCCACGCCGTCAAACGCAGAGACTTCAAGTCCGGATGACGAACGGGCCCCTGGTTAACAGGTCCAGGCGAGGAGGAAGTGGGAATGGCGGTGCCGCCAAAAGCGACACCAGTGTCGAGAACCACATCCTCCTTGGCCAATCCAGACTATCACATAGCCAGAAATCTCTCCAGTCTGATCCGACGCAGCACCAGAGGAAAGTAAAGATATCGGCGGAAACACATAGACTAGCTCGAAATGGTCCCACGGAGCCACCAGAGCAACCACCGCTATAGCCTTCGGGTCCTTGTACCTGGACATAAGGTCGGTAGTTTGGCATTGAACCTGGATGCCATCAAATCCACTTGGGGAGTTCCCCAACGGAAGCACAGCAGTGCAAAAATTTTCGGATGAAGACTCCAGGATCCATCTTCTCGCGACTGAGGAAGTCCGCCGTGGTATTCTGGACTCCTGGAATGTGCATCGCAGAGATAGCTGGAACCTTGGTCTCGGCCCATAACAGAATCCGAGACACCTCCATCAAGAGCCTGGAGCTCCTTGTCCCGCCTTGGTGGTTGATATACGCAACTGCCGTCGCGTTGTCTGTCTGCACTCGGACTGTAGACCGCTTGAAGGAACCGTCCAGTGATGGAGGCAAAGGAAAATTGCCCTCAATTCCAGGATGTTGATCGGTAGAACAGACTCTCCCGATGACCATACTCCCTGGATCCAAAGATCGTTCCAGACACCCCCCCCCAGCCCGTCAGCTGGCATCGTGGTTATGACCGACCACCTCGGAGGAAAGAAAGATTTCCCCAGGGATAACGCTCCTGGACGTAAACCACCATCCTAGGGATTCTCGCACCCTGTGAGAGATGATGACGTTGCAATCCAGAGAAACTTGCGATCGATCCCAACGACTCAGAATGAGCGTTTGGAGGGCCCTGGAATGAAATTGGGCAAACGGAAGTGTCTCCATGAACGCCACCATCAATCCAGAAGGCGCATACACTTCCGAAGGGACACTGCTGTCGCAGACTTCATAATCTGTACATGTCGGAATAGACATGCCCGCTTGTCTGGAAAGAAGGGACACCACCGTCCGTACCGTGTCGAAATGCATTCCCAAAAACAGGAATGACTGCGACGGTTCCAGAGACGACTTCTCCCAATTGAACCAGCCACCCGAAATCCTCCAGGAGCTGAAGGGATAGATTGCGAGCCGTTACCGCCCTCCTCCTTTGAGGAGATCGTCCAGGTAGGGAAAAATCGTAACCCCCTGTCCTTTGAAGAATTGCCATGAGGGTACCAGAATTTTTGTAAAAACTCTGGGCGCCGAGGCCAAGCCGAATGGCAGAGCCACAAACTGCAATGGTCCTGACCTATGGCAAAACGAAGGAAGCGCCGTGAGCCCTTCCGACGGCGTTTCTGCGACAGGGCTGCCACAACGGAGCGAAACGACTCCATGTGAAATTGTCGGGTGTAGACATGTCGATTCAATCTTTGAGATCCAGAATAGGGCGAAATTTGTCCTCCTTTTTGGGGACCACAAAGAGGTTGGAATAAAATTCCTCTTCCCCGTCCTCTGCAGAACCGGTAATCACCACACCCTTCTGCAGAAGGGAATCGACCTCTCGTAGTAGAACGGCAAAAGTTTCGGCTCTGACGGAATGCAGATTGGCAAAAACTATCCGGGGTCAGAAAGAAACTCTATGAAGTAGCCTGCCAACACAACATGTGTCATCCAGGCGTCCGACACACGGGAAACCCAAGTCGGTTTTGAATTGGAGTAAACGACCCCCCCACTCGAGAGCGCTCGAATGAAACCCAGACGACAGTGCGCCTTAGCGGGTTTTTTGCCAGCTTCTGTCTTAACAGAAGTTCTGTTTCCAGGTATGCGGAATTTCTGAGAATTCCCTTTTTTTTTTAAAAAAAAAAGAGAGAGACGACCCAAACCCCCAGAAGGTTGGCCGGATCATCTCTTGAACCGAAAGGACCGCCGACAATTACCGCACTAGTCCTGCCAGACGCAGAAGTCACAGGTCTGCGCTGCGGTAAAGCTGTTCTTTTGCCTTTGCCTTGGCAATCAGCTCCGTGAGGTCAGATTCAAATAGCTGACCACTTCCTAAGCTAAAGATAGCAAACCCTGCTTGGAAACCGCGTCCACTGTCCAAGCCACAGAGTCTGACTGGACTGCCGAGATTCGCCCTGGATAGCAGTGACGCAGTATCCTTCAACTTGACAAGCCCATCTACCTCGAAAGAGGGGATCCCGTCCTTAGACGGTCCAACCGGCTCAGGGAAACTTTACAAGTACATCCTTAATACCGAATCCATGACCTGCGGCCTCACAGATGGATATTGTTGCCATCTCCGTTTTCTGTCCAGCGGGTTGCAGACTCGCCTTCCCTTTACCAGGAAGATTTGCTAAGCTGGGGTAAAGGGACATTCACTTCAGGAGAAGGGGTCAAATTAACAATCAACTCCGTAAAAAAAAAAAAAAACGGAAACAGTTTGTCAAGCCGTCGCGACCCATGCGACTCCTGAAACATCCGGGCCGACTTACCAGGACGTCTAGTTAACCTCCTCCGGTAACTGTAACGCCCTCATGGAGAAATCTTAGTACGGCCCATGAAGAGGCAGAGTGTCCCTGCCGATCTTCCTTGTCCGAATCGGACATCTTCGCTACGCGAGAAGGAAGGCAACCGATTTGTGTCGCTTCCTTGAGAGGATGTAGCTGACACCCAATAACCTAGAAGGTCAGACAGGCCATCAATAAAAACTAGTGAGGACCTCCATTTTGACACCACTGGAACTTTCGACCGCTGCGCATGAGTCGAGGTCTGCGTGTCAGATACGCGAGACTGATCCTGTAGCGGATCTGGGAAATGGACTGCCCTTGCATAGTATACGGCAGGTTAAACCTGTCAGTAACCAGAACAGTATGTTTCTTAAAGAAAAAACAAACGCTGAAGGGGTTAAAGCTCTTAAAGAGAGAGCTACCCCAGCTGTCCCCCATTAAGAGTTAACCGCCTAAGAAGGGGTTAAAGTAGCAGACTCCCCACAACCTTGATAATGAAAAGGTGTGCGAGCCTCAAGCGCCTCTTATAAGTTCGCAGCTACAGGACAGTTATGCCACACTATACAGAAAAAACGTTCCACAAAATCGCTAAAAAATTGCGCTTTTTGTATATCGCAATGACCGCCAAAGTCATTAACCGCTTATGCGATGTTAATGAGATCGCTCAGATTGGCAGCTACTAGCGACATTAAAAAAGATCACACAAACGATCGCATTAGTATGCGTCGTTATCAGGATCGTTAGCGGAAACGTTAGTGGCAATAATAATAATAATAATATCGCAGGCTCCCCACAACCTCTTTATTAATATTGAAAAGAGTGTGCGAGCCCCTTATGCGATAACAGCCGCAGGACCGCGCAATCTGTCACTCATTAGTGCCCCAGACGGCGCCCGCGCTGTGGGGGTGAAGGGGTTAAGCTTCTGCCCGCGGGCTAGAAGCGACTCACCCAGCTGGTCATGTTCTTGCCGGAGGGAGGGGAGCGATTTCAGCCTGTCATGAAATGGCCGCCGCGCTCTGCCGCCGATGTGCTCCATGTAGAGGAGCCGAAAATGGAGGCTGCAGTAAAGCGCGCGCTCAGAGCGGCGCGAAATTCAAAAATAAAAAAGGCGCGCACTCCTCTCTCTCTCTTCCCCTCAGAGCGGCGCGAAATTCAAAATAAAAAAAAAAAAGCACGCACTCCTCTTCTCCTCAGAGTCACAGGCATGTATACTGTACAGCGGTTGCCGCAGCAACCGCTAAATCACTTACACACATCTTTAATAAAATGTGGAGTACTCACCAGCCGAGCGCCACAGGGACCCCCAGGGGTTTCTGGCGCTTGCCCATGCTTCCCCCCAGGGCGGGGACGCAGTGACCCCTGTGCGCGGTTTGCGCCCCCGCCAGGGAAGCCATCCTCATCCCCCCGGGCCGGCAGGGTTCTGCAGGGACCACCATTAGGTAATACAGATCCGCCAAGGGAGAGGTTGGGGTCCAGCAGCGCTGAGACCCCTGAGACCTCTAGACCACTCTGGTGATCCAAGTCTCTTGTCCGATAAAAAATAATAAAATCTTCTGAGGGCTGCTTCCAGCAGCGACCATCCTCTGAGACCTCAAATTTTAGACTGAAGTGCTGAGTAGGAGGAGCCTGAGCTGGAGGGGCCGGTCAACACCTCTTTTTAATCTGAGGTGTCAATCCTATCTGGGGCTCCGCCTACCCACTAGTAATGCCTAGTGTGTCTCCCTTCCTTCATCTGCAGCTGAAATTAACATTTAACTTTTTTTGCAAAAACTTTACTTCGGAACCAATTTTTTTTATTTTCACAACTGTTAAAAGAAAAAATGAACCACAAAATTTGTTGTGCAATTTCTCCTGAATAAGCCGATACCCCATATGTGGGGGGGTAAACCACTTTTGGGCGCGCGGCAGAGGTCGCAAGGGAAGGAGCGACATTTGACTTTTTCAACGCAGAATTGGCTGGACGCCATGTCGCGTTTGTAGAGGCCTTGATGTGTCTAAACAGTGGAAACCCATCACAAGTGACCCCATTTTGGAAACTAGACCCCCTAAGGAACTTATCTAGATGTGTGGTGAGCACTTTGAACCTCCAAGTGCTTCACAGAAGTTTATAACATAGAACCGTGAAAATAAAAAATCATATTTTTTCCACAAAACGATCTGTTTACCCCAATTTTTATTTTCCCAAGGGTAACAAGACCCCAAAAGATTTTGTGCAATTTGTCCTGAGCATGTTGATACCCCATATGTGGGGTAAACCACTATTTGGGTGCATGGCAGAGCTTGGAAGGGAAGGAGCGCCGTTTGACTTTTTCAACTCAGAATTGGCTGGACGCCATGTCGCGTTTGTAGAGGTCCTAATGTGTCTAAACAGTGGAAACCCCCACAAGTGACCCCATTTTGGAAACTAGACCACCTAAGGAACTTATATAGATGTGTGGTGAGCACTTTGAACCCCCAAGTGCTTCACAGAAGTTTATAACTCCCGGGCATGAAAATAAAAATTCATATTTTTTCCACAATCCTGATCGTTTAGTCCTCAATTTTTATTTTCCCAAGGGTAACAGGAGAAATTACACCAAAAAAGTTGTTGTCCAATTTGTCCTGAGTACGCTGATACCCCATATGTGGGGTGGGACCATTGTTTGGGCGCATGGCAGGGCTTGGAAGGGAAGAAGCGCCGTTTGACTTTTTCAAACCAAAATTGGCTGGAATTGAAATTGGACGCCATTTCGCGTTTGGAGAGCCCCTGATACGCCTAAACAGTGGAAACCCCCCACAAATGACACCATTTTGGAAACTAGACCCCTTAAGGAACTTATCTAGATGTGTGGTGAGCACTTTGAACCCCCAAGTGCTTCACAGAAATTTATAAACGTAGAGCCGTGAAAATAAAAAATAATTTTTTTCCTCAAAAATGATTCTTTAGCCCGCTATTCTTTATTTTCCCAAGGGTAACAGGAGAAATTGGACCCAAAAAGTTGTTGTGCAATTTTTCCTGAGTACGCTGATACCCCATATGTGGGGTGAAACCACTGTTTGGGCGCATGGGAGTGCTTGGAAGGGAAGGAGCGCCATTTTGTAATGCAGACTTTGATGGAATGTTCTGCGGGCGTCATGTTGTGTTTGCAGAGCCCTTGATGTGCCTAAACGGTAGAAACCCCCTGCAAGTGACACCATTTTGGAAACTAGACCCCCCAAATAGCTTATCTAGATGTGTGGTGAGCACTTTGAACCCCAAGTGCTTCACAGAAATTTATAAACGCAGAGCCGTGAAAATGAAAAATCATTTTTTTTTCTCAAAAATGATTCTTTTAGCCAGCTATTTTTTATTTTCCCAAGGGTAACAGGAGAAATTAGATCCCCAAAATTGGTGTGCAATTTGTCCTGAGTACGCTGATACCCCATATGTTGGGGTAAACCACTGTTTGGGCGCACAGCAGGGCTCGGAAGGGAGGGAGCGCCATTTGACTTTTTGAACGCCACGTCGTGTTTGGAGACCCCCTGATGTGCCTAAATAGTGGAAATCCCTCAATTCTAGCTCCAACCCTAACCCCAACACACCCCTAACCCTAATCCTAATCTAAATCCCAACCCTAATTCCAACCCTAATTGTAACCCTAACCTTAATTGTAACCCTAACTCTAATTGTAACCCCAACCCTAATTTTAACCCTAACCCTAATTGTAACCCTAACCCTAATTATAACCCTAATTATAACAATAACCCTAAGGCTGGGTTCATTTTGCGTTTTACCAGTCCGTTCAACACATAGCATTGACGGGCTGGTAACGGTATAGCATAACGCGATCGCGTTATGCTATACCCGCTAATGCAGAGGAATCAGCAGATGATTCATCTGCTCTAGTTGTGACGAAGCCCAGACGCTGCAGCCCGCGTCCGAGGCTCCGTCACTGAATGATGGCACGTCGCAAACGCATGCCGCTTTACGGCATGCGTCGCGATGCGCCCTCAAATGGGGGTGAATGGCAGCGTTAACGGACTGCGTTACACCGCGTTATACCGCGGTGTAACGCAGTCCGTCTACCGGACTGCCATAACGCAGTATGAACCCAGCCTAACCCTAATGCTAACCCTAACCCTAATGCTAACCCTAACCATAACCCTAACCCTAATTATAACCCTAACCCTAATTATAACCCTAACGGAAAAATAAAAATAAATATAATTTCTATTTTTTATTATATGTCCCTAACTAAGGGGGTGATAAATGGGGGGTTATGTACTGTTTTTTTTATTTTGATCACTGTGATAGTTTATCACAGTGATCAAAATGCACTTTCTGGAGAATGAATGAATAAAAATTTGAATCTGCCGCCAAGCAGATCGGCGGGCGCACTGCGCATGCGCCCGCCATTTTTTTTTTCCAGGAAGAAGACCGGGAGGATAGGAGGCCAGGGGGACCTGCCGGAGGACACCGGCAGGTACAGGGGGGGTTCCGGGGGACCTGGGAACCCTCATTTTCTCCCATCTGATGTGCGATCACATCAGAGGGGAGAGCAATCTTTTTTTTTTGTTGCGATCGCCGTTATGCTGTATAGTGGCGATCGCAACACCAGGATCGGTGAATATCGCCCATTCCCCCCAGCACATAGCGGCGGGCGCACTGAGCATGCGCCCGCCATTTTCTTCATAACGGCGGCACCGGGGGACAATGTAGGGCCCGGGGGCCACATGCAGGGGATCGGGGCCACATGGGGGTCCCGGGGACCCTTTTTCTCTGTCCTCTGATGTCCGATGACATCAGAGGACAGAGAAATTAAATGGCACAACTTTTTTTTTTTTTTTGCGATTGCCGTTATAGAGTTAATAACGGCGATCGCAACATCGGTGTCGGTAAAAACCGACCCGATTCATGTTCTCTGGGGTCTCGGCTACCCCCGGTAGCCGAGACCCCGGAGAAAATGCACCTCTGGGGGGCGCTATTCACTTTTTCCACAGCGCCGTTAATTAACGGCGCTGTGGTTTAAGTACCCTTAATGACCGCCGTTAAAAGGCGTATCGGCGGTCGTTAAGGGGTTAAACAAAAGTTTGATATTTTTTTATATTTATTTTTACACCATGCTGTGTAAAGCATATTTGCAGTCATCTGAATGCCTACAAACAGCATATGGTACTGAGATGGTGGGAAATGGGCTACCTGAAAGTTTGTTATTTTATTTATGTTATAATTTATAGCAATGTTTGTTATTTTTTATATTTAAGTTGAAACCTTGTTGGCTATTGCATAATTGCAATAGTCTAGTCTTACAACCCAACCATATGGGTCAGATATGGTGCTCACTAGTGATAGTGAAACATTGTTATTTTAATTTTGTCATATTATTTATGCAAATGTTTATTTTTTATGACTTATTTTGGTACTTGTGTAATAATGCACACTTACAGTATAGTGCAATGAAGACAAATACCATATGACTAAAATATGGTTGTCACTACCTCAAGTGCGAGCTAGCACATTAAAGATATATTTTTATAGAAAGCTTGGTGTCTTGTTGCATAAGTAAGTTCTACTACATCACCAACATATCTGCTAAGAACTGTAACACCAGACACAGACTATGTCATAGAAAAATACCATTTATCTATACACACAGAAATACATTACAGCATAGATAATGCATCAACTTGCCATGTAGTAGTACCTTAAGGTGACACAAAATATTGGGTAAAGATATCACGGGTTTTCAGTCCTGAGAGTGGGCGACGTAAAGGGATGACATGGGGCGTAGGGATATCCCCATTGGTCACCACACTTTCACCAACATCAGATGGACCACAATCATGAATTCTGGTGAAATTATGTAGAACAACACATGCTTTTATTACCTCATTGACGTTGGCTTCACTCAGCTGAATAGCAGACTGGAGGACCAGCCATTTTGCACATAGAATGCCAAAGGCACACTCCACCAGGTGCCTGGTCCGTGATAGGCACAAGCTGAAGATCCGACGACGGTGGTCAAGGTGTCGTCGTGGATATGGCCTCATCACATTCCTTGATAGCTGGAAGGCCTCATCCCCAACTACAACATATGGGACAGGTTTTAGATTGGAGCCAGGAAGTTGCCGTGCTGGTGGTAGGTGCAACTCGTTATTGCGAAGCAGCCGACCCATAATGGAAGAATTGAAGACTCTAAAGTCTCCAGTTCTTCATAGGCCCCAATGTCTACAATTATAAACCTGTAGTTACTGTCAACCAGAGCCAACAGCACAACAGAAAAATAATCTTTATAATTATAGAATTGGGACCCTGAGTTCGGCGGCTTACGCACACGGATGTGCTTCCCATAAAGGGCTCCTATACAATTTGGGAACTGGCATTGCTCCTCAAATCCCCTGCAATCCTCATCCAATCTTCCATCTTGGGCTTAGCTATGACCACTGGATGAAGTCTGTCCCAGAGCTGTGAGCAGGTATCACGCACAATGCCAGATATGGTGGAGCCTCCCAATCAAAAAACTCCAGATGGAGTGCGGCATAGGATATGCCAGTAGTTAGGAACCTACAAGTAACCAAATGTAGAGAGAACAATCATACACATGTACAAAGGTATAACAAACGCACTATACCTAACCGTTACATCATTTGATTTAGAAAACAATCGTAAGTGCAATTTAGCACAAGGCAAAGGTTTGTGTAATGCTTACATACACATAATTGTTCTGATACTTCGAGGGGATATATGGGATATATTATGAGGATATTTCAGCTACAGGCGTAAGGGTAAAAGGACACTTGTGGGAAAACACATCATCAACAGACAGTATGTAGGTGAGGAATACATACGTAAGAGAAGTCGCTCCTCTGCAGAAATAGCTTTGCGCATCCTGGTATCCTGGTAGGTGATCCCAGGGCACACAATCTCCAACAAAACATCAAATGTGGGAATGGTCATCCGACAAAACAGAAAAAACTTGTCTGGATGAGTCCGCAGAGATGCATAAAGGCGGTGAAAATGGACTTTAGTGAGGCGTTGGCTCAAATGCGGATGCACCCACATTCGCCTCTCCTCAGCGGATCAACCATCACTGGGTATGGCTGGCCAAAGCGGCGGGACAAAACTCAGTTGTACAACACCCGATCAGTTGGGGTGAAGTCAAGACTGTCAGACATGTTGGCAACCAAGAAAACTAGATCTGAACTGAAAAAGTAAGTTAATGTGTATGCAAAATGTAAATGCATATTAACACATGACCATTACACAGAAAAACAGGCACAAAAAAACAAATATCCAAAAATGAAATAAAAAATCTTTTTGCAAAAATGCATGAAGGTAGTAATAATCATAAGGGTATTTAGTAAACATAATTTTGATCAAAATAATGTACAAGCCATCCCGCCACGTCAAGGCAACCCTCTGTGGGACAGTCCTACTCTAATATTGAAAACCTTTCCACTTGTCAAGTGACTTAAATGTGAACAAGGGCAGAGGGACTGAACCCACCAGTTGAAGCTCCGGCCAGACAGGATGGATTTTCTCAACTCAGAAAACAGGGCGGTCACACCCTTATATGCACGGAATGCACTATGAACTACATAGAAAACTAGATCTGAACTGAAAAAGTAAGTTAATGTGTATGCAAAATGTAAATGCATATTAACACATGACTAATATTTAAATTTGTTTAGTGATCTGAAACATTTAAGTGTGACAAACATGCAAAAGTATAGGAAATCAGGAAGGGGGCAAATACTTTTTGACACAACTGTAGGTCATGCGCAAATAATGGTGCTCTACCTTAATAAATTTGGTGCACTTTACAACTCCGTTACGTCACTCCCTTCTTTTCTAGGTTTTGTCCAAAAAACTGTCTAGTTACCGTATTTTTTGGACTATAAGACGCACCGGACCGTAAGACGCACCCCCAATTTTCAGAAGGAAAATAGGGGAAAAAAAAATAATGTGTCAAATGAGGGTCCGCCTTACAGTCCGAATTCAGCTTACCAGCGAAGGGATCAGCACAGGCAGAGGAGTGGTCACTGGGGTCGTTCGGTGGTCCAGGCTGGTGCGGTGGTGGTGCTCTGTGGGGTGGCTGTGCTCTGTGGGGTGGTTGTGCACCGTGGGTGGCTGTGTTCTGTGGGGTGGCTGTGCTCTGTGGGTGGCTGTGCTCTGTGGGGTGGCTGTGCTCTGTGGGGTGGCAATATACTCACAAATCCGGTGGCGGCGGTCCCAATGCAGCCTCCTGTGCGCTGTGGTGTGGTGGTGTCGGGGCTCTGTGCTGTGTGGGGGGCTCCGCCGGCATTTCGTCCTAGCCCGAAAGCCCCCCGCAGCTCTGCTGCTGCAACTAGGTGGCCTCCTGAAAGATGGCCACCAGGGGCCTCCGGTGGCGGTCCCGATGCAGCCTCCCTGTGGTACGGTGGTGTCGGGGCAGCAGCAGGGCTCTGTGCTGCGTGGGGGACTCCGCAGGCATATCGTCCTAGCCCGAAAGCCCCCCGCAGCTCCTCTGCTGCAACGCAGTGGCCTACTGAATGATCTTTCAGGAGGCCACCGCGTTGCAGCAGCGGAGCTGCGGGGGCTTTCGGGCTAGGACAAATTGCCGACAGAGCCCCTCACACAGCACAGAGCCCCGCTGCCGCCACACCACAGAGCCCCGACACCACCGCACCACAGAGCACAGGTAACATTGGGTTACCAGCTCACCTGCACCAGCGCGCTGGTATCTAACGTACACAACGGGTTTCTAGGCGCCGCGCGGCGCCTAGAAACCCGATGTTTACCTTGGTTACCAGCTCTAGCTCGCTGATCGCTGGTCTCCCGCCTGTCACACGCAGCGATGCGCGCTGGCCAGCGGTAGACCAACGATGAAAAAATGGTCCAGGACATTCAGCGACGATCAGCGATACCCAGCAGGGGGCTGATCGTCGCTGCGTGTCACACTAAGCGATATCGCTGGCTAGGTCGCTGTTGCGTCACAAAATCGGTGACGTTTCAGCGATCTCGCTTAGTGTGACGGGGCCCTAACTAAACCATATAAAAGTGGGTGTAGGGTGAGAATTGTTTTACAGCTTCAACATATTAGCTCTAATTGGGTTCATTCACATTGAAGGAGCACAGGGTATACAAGTCGCACTTTCAAGACCACCAACCAAACGTTTTCACTCTTTTTATGGCCATAAAAAGTAATAATGTTCTAATAATTTCCTAAGAGTAGGGTCC
This sequence comes from Oophaga sylvatica, assembly GCA_033576555.1. NCBI lineage: Eukaryota > Metazoa > Chordata > Amphibia > Anura > Dendrobatidae > Oophaga > Oophaga sylvatica. Next base: position 210,352,943 of record JARQOD010000002.1, read on the forward strand.
ATGGTGGGGGTTGTTGTCAGTGTGAATTCCCATTCAAACCCACCTAACACAGCGACATACATATTACTAGTTGAAACAAATAAGAGAAAGTTTTCTTCTAACAAATCATTTGAGAAGAACATATGTGTTGCCAGCATGGAATCTACGTATGCATGTTAAAAATGAGATCACTTAGGAAAAATGAAAATAGAAAATTTGTAAAATACAATATTCTGTGAAATCAATAAATCAGAAAAGTTGGCCATTCATGCTAGACAATCTATATGCAAACTTGAAATCAAGCAAGTTAGCAAATATAAAAAAATCAGGATTAAATTTCTGTAGTAATAACAATTTTTTTGTCAGATACATAAATCTAGATAATTTCATGTTTGCCTCTGTTCACACTAATAGCAAAAGTTTTCCTTAAAGCGAACCTATCATGTAAAAAAGCTATTAACCTACAAATATGGAGTTAATCTGCAGATTAATAGTGTACTAAAACTGTGCAGGCAGATTTACTAATTCTGTAGATTATAAAAAACAGTGTAAGCCTAGACCAGACAGTCTAAAAATTAGACAAATTTAACACAGGAGCTCATAACTGATGACAAACTAGACGCATCATTAGACATAATTTAGTACAATTTTTGGTGACAAAGTGACTGAAAAACTTTAAGGGTTATTTCTCATATCAAATATTTATAGTTTATGTTTGTACATCTCTCACCTGACAGTGGGCAGTCCACTGATTCTACCAATACTACACAAGAGCACAATTTTCTGAAAAATTTAAATACTGACCACGGTCCAGTGCTAAAAGTGGATCATTGTCGGAGGAACAACGGAAATTGTCCATGGAGCAATAAAAGAAGGCAGCCTGGTCAGATTAATAAAGTTTCCTTTATGTGGATGACAAGATGCACTATTCCGTGAAACAGTTGGTATCAGGGTGCACTATTAAAAAAAACGCAAACCGGCAAAGGAATTGAGATACACTGGAAAAGGTTCTGCTTGGAAAACTTGCACCCTCGCATTTATGGTTGTTACTATGTTGTGGATCACATACCTATTCTAACAGACTGAAAACACTACTTATGGCAGTAAGATAATGCTTCTTTTCACACTATACAAAGATTTAGGAACGGTTTGAGTATGAAAAGTTTAAAGTGTTGAATTGGCCTTCAAATTCCCCAGATATCAATCTGATCTAGCATCAGCATCATGTGTTGTAAAATTAAGATCAAACAATGGAGGCCTCACCTCAAAACTTAAAGCCCCCATACATATTAGACTAAATTTGATATTGATGGGTTCCACCAAATGACTAATGTGAATGGGGCGCTGGCCAACTGATCATCAGGGGAGATGTCGATTGCATGTGTCCGATTTTGGACTGACAATCATATAGTTTTCCCTGAGATAAACTGCCAGCCGACGCATCATCTAGCAGCTTTCTCATATAGAATACTGGAGCACTCAGCCTCAGAATCGTTAGGATGAGACAGCCTTTAATGTGTATGGCCAGCCATAAAATTACTTAAAAATTAACTGTTTCACAAGGTCAAAAGTGTACAATTCATGCACTTATTTTATTCCTGCTGCTCCTCTGAGTATGCAGTTTTTTTGCTTTGTTTTCTTAAAATCTATCATACGGTTATAGAGTCTGGTCCTTTTTATTTAGTGCTAATTTTTATGGTCTTTACCAAGGGTGTGTGGTTCATAAAATAATAATGCTGGACAGCCTAAAGCACTCTCCCCCAGAGAATCTGGTGAGCAACGCTCCCTTAGCAAAGACCATAAAAAATAAAAAGGCCAATATATTTTAAAAAATAAATAAATAAATGACCACTTTCGACCAGGGGATAGCAGCATACCCTATATAGAGGACATAACATATTTTAACTTATTCAGGTTAGAACTTCATAACGACAAGAATTGAGTTTTATAGTATAGAGTGTTAAAAAGGAGTAACGGGGTATAGATGGGTGCTATATGATAATCAACCAATTACCAGTAGTGTATAGATCATTAATCATTAAATAAGTATTAAAATCATGAGATCACCTTTTCTAAAAATGTCATTTCAATGTGGTATGGTGGAGTCCACGCTTTAACAAATCTGAGCTGTTTTGGTGACAGGAGGAGGACAAAAAAATATTAGGCCAGTGGTTTTAAAGCTATGGCTGATTAGTGTTTGTGCAGTTATTGTAGTAGTTAAAGAGAACCTGTCCCTCAATACATGTTACCCAAACCAGGGAAATTAACAAGTCTCTCCTTATCCATACACAAGAGAGACCTGTCAATCAACTAGAGTGTTTTGGGGAGAAGCTGGCAGGGTATAGCGCCAGACTAGTCTCGTCTCTTCCTATGGTCTCCAGTTGGCTATACAAACTAGGTTTTCTCTGAAATGCTGCAGCGTTTTAGAGGAAAGCTTACTTGGCTGCAATCGTGCAGCCAGGATCTGATTCATTCTGCCTCAAGTTTGGGCAGCATGAAATGAGTGACAGGTTCCTTTTCAGCTTGGAATTCTACCAGCTTGCAAGAGAACTTATAGAAAACATTTGATAAGTTTTTCCCAATAAAATTATTTATATAGTTAACCCCCAACTATACGAAGACAATAAGAGTATCCGTATTTGCTGTATCAGAATACAAATTCTACCCAAAATTAAAATAGTAAAATAAGGGCCACAGTTAAAAATGGTCAAATCAGGACTCAAAGATCTAATACTTATTAGGAATTGACAGAACTGCTGTTACAGACTGACACTGGGGGTCATCTGGTTTTATCATATACAATAATGCAAACTTAATAGATTCCAGGAGCCTTAATTTTAGTACATGGAGAGACTGAGGTTGCCATCACCATGACAGTTTATAATAAAATTATTAGTATGAGATTTTTATTTACAATCAACTAATACCCCTGCCATTTCCCCAAATAAAGTATGAAATGTTCTTTATGTCTGCTGAATGGCACAAATCAAAACTATTCTGCCCTGACATGCGATGATACTGCTGCTTTGCAAAATGTTATAGAACCCATACTTAAAACAAAGTGTGAAAATATATTGGTATAATAAGCATGCAGGGGAAAAAAAAAAAAAAAAAAAAACTTTGATTGCCATGAAAAATCACACTATGCTGTTGCCCTGGAGATAAGTTAAAAAGAAATAAGAAAAAAAGATTGTGACTTGAATAGATGTATGATATGAAATTAAAATGTTTAAAGTTGAACAATCCAAAATGGATGAGGAAAGGTTAGAGTAAGAGAGAGAGAAATCAATTCTCCAATGGCAATCATGAATGGAAAAGAAGTATGAATAGGATTTGCCAGTGGGGTGCAACAGCTGCCAAATATCCTGCAGCCAACGAATTACAATAATACTGATGAAGTGTGCAAGAGCATTTGGAATCATTGCAGGGAACACAGGAAAAAAAAAACCTCCAGCAATAATGAGCCTATTCTATTCTAGATCCCATCCAGCTCCTGTTGCTGGTTCAAACAGAGAATGCTGGAAAGTCTTTGACATCAACATAAATGTAAAAAAAGATATAGACGCTGTCTCAAGTCTCAAAGACAATAAGTAGATAATGCATTGTTTCTCATATGCACAACAAACATATAATAACAAAAGATGATATTTGTATAACTTACTATTAAAGTCGGGTTGAAAAGGCATAGAATATCAATGTTTTGATGATTACAACATAATGGGGAATTGCAAGAACAAAAAGATCTGGATACGAACATCGCATTTCGTCGTATTCAGCAGTTGTCTGCCAATAATATACGCTAAATACACTTCCACAAAAATCACATATAGGAAGTCTCACTTTGAGGCCTTCAGGTCTGATCTGGCGATTTACAGTCAGGCGTAAATGCCATTGTTCTGTAAGCTCATTTATAACAGGACAAATTGCTCCATATGGATGCAAATAAGAGTACAGTACACAATTTTGTAAAAGTCATGCCAGTCCATAAACTAAGTTTTTCATTTCTTGTCTGCTTGCGACAATCCTTTTTGTTTAAAGGGTCCTTCAGTGATCAGCTGATCAAGGGATTACCCACTGGTGGGGCACAAAGAATTAGCTGTAATTTGTCGGGGAATCTGATAGCAAATAGTTTGATTTTCTGTGGCACAAAAACAATTACACTCTTCCCACTGAAATTGATCAACTGACCAAATAATATATAACATGCTGGGTTCTTTCGAGCAAGAGTCATTATTCTCTACTTTTGCTAAAAGTTGAGGGTTTTAGAGCCTCAACTAACCCTCTAGGAAGTCTTAACATAACTAAGCAAAGGTTACAAATTATACAGTTATGTCACAATGATCACACACAGAAGCTTTTTAAAGAAGCTGTCCCATGAACTTCCTCCCCCCTTAAATGTGTGCATACAGTATACTGTCAGTGTGCTAATATATTTAGGGGGACACCGTTGATAGAAAGCTCAGAGAAGGTGTAACACTCTGGCTCACAGCAGTCAATTGTACTTGCGTCTTTCAAGTGCAAGTGCAATTCAAGCCCTGACTGCCAGCACCTTCAGATCAGCTGAACACATTGCTGATATCAATCCACACAAGTGGTGAAGATGGCTATACGGAAAATATGACAATAGACAGTATAGGTAGTGGGTGGAATAAATGTGTGAAGAGACAGTATGGATAGTGTCATGGGGGAGTATGTGCAGAAACAGTATAAACAAGGAGGGGAATGTCTGCAGAGACAGTACGTGGAAGTGAGTAAATGTGAAAAGAAACAGAATAGACACAGAGAGGAAATGTGATAAAATACAATACAGGCAAGAAGTGGAGGAAATAAGTGAAGAGACAGTGATTCCAGGGGGCGGGGAATGTGTGAAGAACAGTATGGGTACAGGGAGAAATGTGAGAAAATAGTATAGGCAGTGGGGATGTGTGAGGTGACAGTATGGGCAGGGGGATGTGCAAGGAGAAAGTATGGGCAGATGAGAGAATATGTGTGGAATACAATATGGGCAAGGGGGAATGTGTGCAGAGACAGTATATGGAAGGGAGTAGTTGTGAAAAGAAACAGTATGGGCAGGGGGATGTGTTGAGGAGACAGTATGGGCAGGGGAGAAAATGTGTGGAGACAGTATGGGGAGGAGTAATGAATGTGTGAGGAGCTAGTGTGGAGGGAAGGTGAGGGGACAGTATGGGGAGAAAAGTTTGCAACTACCTTATACGATACACTTTATTGATCCCGGGGGGAAATTACAGTATTACAGCAGCAATACAAACAGCAGTACATAAAATATTAGGACACAAATCTTGCACAGGTATACCAACATTAACATAATAAATAAAAGTGTGTAGTTCAGGTGTATATAAGACAATGTTAATTGACATTAGTACACCAGCCATCAGTCATTATTTTCTACCACCCTTAGGAAATTATTATACATCCCCATAGCAGTAGGTACAAATGATTTCCTGAATTTCTCCTTCTTGCACCTTAGTAGGATTAGACGGCTGCTGAATGTGCTCTTCTGATTCAAAAACAGCTCGTATAGTGGGTGTGTATTATTGTTCATTATAGCCCTACACTTCTTTGAATTCTATCCTCATACCTCCTCAAAAGAGTCAAGATGGAGGCCAACAGCTGCGCTTGCCTTCTTGATAAGTTTGTTGAGTTTATTAGCGTCAGCTACTCACACACTACTGCCCCAGCAAATGATAGCAAAAAAGATGGCGCTTGCTACAACGGACTGGTAGAACATCTTCAGCATTTTACTGCACACATTGAACGACCTGAGCTTCCGCAGAAAGTACAGTCTGCTCATTCCCTTCTTGTAAACCTTTTCTGTATGACACCTCCAATCGAGTTTACTGTCAAGGTGAACCCCCAAATATTGTAGCTCTCAACAATCTCAACCTCCTGGCCAGCAATGGTGATCGGTAAGTAATCCTCCTTTTTCCTTCTATAACTCACCACCATCTCCTTGGTTTTCTTTACATTTAGTTCTAGACAGTTAGTCTGACACCAATCCACAAAGTCAGAAACCACCCTTCTATATTCCTCCTCCCCCCGGCCCCCCACAATGCCCCCTACAATCACGGAGTCATCTGAGAATTTTTGGAGGTGACAAAAATCAGATTTATACTGAAAGTCAGCTGTATACAATGAGAAGAGGAAGGGTGACAGCACTGTACACTGAGGGGCTCCAACACTGCTCCGTACACTGCCAGATACCACCTCCCCCATCCTTACAAACTGCGGCCTGTCTGTCAGGTAGTCACTTATCCAGTTCACCATCCCTCATCTACCGCCATATCAGTCAACTTATTACGTAGTAAGAGTGGCTGTAGGGTATTGAAAGCACTAGAGAAGTCAAAGAACATGGCGCGCACTGCAGTGCCATCATTATCCAAGAACGAATCTTCTGCTTCTCTCAATGAGACAGGCTGTAGTATTTCATTGAACATTGAGAGAACCGCCATATCAGTCAACTTATTACGTAGTAAGAGCGGCTGTAGGGTATTGAAAGCACTAGAGAAGTCAAAGAACATGGCGCGCACTGCAGTGCCATCATTATCCAAGAACGAATCTTCTGCTTCTCTCAATGAGACAGGCTGTAGTATTTCATTGAACATTGAGAGAATTAGGAAGAGCAGATCCTTGCATGTCACTAAGTATGCAGATGACATACAGTGGGGAAAATAAAGATTTGATACACTGTCAATTTTGCAACTTTTCCCACCTACAAAAAAATGGACAGATCTGTAATTTTTATTGTAGGTACACTTCAAATATGACAGACCGAATCTAAAAATAAAAAACAAATTCACATTGTATGATTTTTAAATAATTAAATTGCATTTTATTGAATGAAATAAGTATTTGATCACCTACCAACCAGCAAGGATTCTGGCTCTCACAGACTTGTTAGTCTTTCTTTAAGAATCCCTCCTACTCTGCACACATTACCTGTATTAATTGCACCTGTTTGAACTTGTTACCTGTATAAAAGACACCTGTCAACACACTCAATCATACTCCAACCTCTCCACCATGGCCAAGACCAAAGAGATGTCTAAGGACACCAGGGATAAAATTGTAGACCTGCACAAGACTGAGATGGGCTACAGGACAATAGGCTAGCAGCTTGGTGAGAAAACAAAAACTGTTGACACAATTATTAGAAACAAGATGACACCTCTTTCTGGGACTGCATGTAAGGTCTCGCCTTGTGGGGCAAGGATGATTCTGATAAAGGTCAGAAATCTGCCAAGAACTACATGGGAGACCTTGGTCAATGACTTGCTGGAGCCACAGTCTCAAACATTACCATTACCATTAGTAACACATTGCGCCGTCATGGATTAAAAACCTGCATGGCATGCAAGGTCCCCCTGCTGACACCAGCCCATGTCCAGAACTGTTTGACGTTCTCCAATAACCATCTGGATGATCAAGAGGAGGCATGGGAGAAGGTCATGTGGTCAGATGAGACCAAAATACAACTTTTTGGTATCAACTTGCCGTGTTTGGAGGAAGAGGAAAAATAAGTACAACCTCAAAAACACCGTCCCAACCGTGAAGCATGGTGGGAGAAATATCATACTTAGGGAGTCCTTTTCAGCAAATGGGACAGGACAACTGCACGATATTTAAGGGAAGATTAATGGGTTCACACGAACCATTAATTCCGAGATTTTGTCTAACAACCTCCTTCCCTTAGTAAGCGCATTGAAGATGAGTTGTGGCTAGGTCTTCCAGCATGACAATTACCTGAAACACACAGACAGGGCAACTAAGGAGTGGCTTCGTAAGAAGCATTTCAAGGTCGTGGAGTGGCCTAGCCAGTTGCAGACATGAACCCAATAGAAAATCTTTGGAGTGCACTGGAACTTAATGTTTCCCAGCAACAGCCCTGACACCTAAATGATCTGGAGAACATCTGTATAGAGGAGTAGGCCAAAATCTCTGTGCAAACTTGGTCAAGAGCTACAGGAAATGTAGTAGTTGTTACATGACAACTACTCAAACTGTTTAAGCTGTGTATAGGAAGGGGTGCCAAACTGAATTTTTGCACAGGGTGCAGGAAAACCTTGATTCACCTCCGAATATACTCCCCTACTGCTGTCTCCTCCAGTGTCCAGCACGGGTTGTATTGTAAATATGCAAATCAAAAAATCTGGCACTCAAGATTGATGTTTAACCATTAGCAAGTATTTATTAACATCCACAGTAACGTTTCGGTCGACAAACTCCGACCTTCATCAGACTGTAAAATATATCAAACAAAAAATTACAAAAACGCACAGAATCATAATAACAAAATTAATAAACAGTAGCAAAATTAACAATATAAGGAATCTCATCAGCTGTGAGTTTAAATAATTATATACAGTATATCAGAAGAACCATACAATACAATCTTATTGAAGATATATATATATCCGATATAATCAAACATCTGATATAGTCCTGCTGAGATTATATAAACGGAACAGTATTATCAATAATCATAATGTTCACGATTACCAGAGGGGTAATTCTTAAAGAAAAGATCAATTATGAAAATCTGCTTACCCAATTTCTGCTTTAGAGTATATTATGCAAGAAAATTTTTGTTTCTCTGAAACAACATAAAATGTGCCGCTAAATGTGAATAACCATATACAAGGGAAATTTAACGTATACCAAATAGTACAAACAATAAGTGACTCTTACCATAAATAAATGTAACAGGAAGAACAGAATAAAGCGCTTCTTTAGAATTTATCAGCATTAATTTAAGGGCGCTGTTCCTGTACAAGGTAGAGAAACTTTTCAGAAGGATAACGCTAATAGCCAAATTACAAGGGATAATGGAATGTCCAAAGCACTCTTACCGGAACCCGACCTCTCATAAGATGATTATAAAGCTGATCCCGCTCGAAAATTAGAAATCGTTTCAGTCTCACGGCTTTTTGGTATATAAACAATGCTGTACCTGTATATAACGATAGATTCCTCAGAATCATATAATTTTCGCCTAGCCACACGGACCTCTATACACCCAAGTGGTTCTTACCATTGCCGGACTTCTTATAAGGCAAACCGAGAGAAGTAGCGCTAAATTAGTAACGGCATATATGCCAGTGCAGTGCGCTCTAAACGCTATGCCCCATGTGCGTCCTAATATGGCGGTGGACGCCGGAAGTGAAGTACTGTCCATTTTGTATGACGAATGCAGGACACTTCAGAGGTGCATGGTGATGACGTAGGCGGTCAAAAAGGTGCATAGGTGATAAACAGCAAGCCGTTGCGTGACGCGTTCTGTGGAGCGCACGGTCATGTGACAAGCGAGGTGATGTGACAGTGTGGCGATTCTCGGACGGGTGAAATCAATGGAGCCGGTAAAGAAAGTGAATATTCAGTGAAAAGGTAAATTATGCGGTCACCTACAGAAAGAAATAAATCGAGTGAATCAAACACCAGTAATAATAACAAGAAAAATACATTACATATAAGGGGAAAAAGAAAAAGTATCGTTTTAAACTTAGTATAAATTAGTCACGTTATACTCCCTATTTAACCCTTTGGGTTCCATACTGTTTAAATAATGTATCCAAAAGGCTTCTCGGAATTGAAGTCTCTTATTTAAATTACCTCCTCTCCTGTTAAGACCCACCTGCTCCAAAACCAAAAACCTTAACTGGGCTATAGAGTGGCCCATTTCATTGAAATGAAACGGAACCGGTAAATGAAGTTTTTTACACCTAATATCAGATTTGTGATGTGAGATGCGATCTTTAATGGCTTGGGAAGTCTCTCCCACATAGACTTTCCCACAAGGGCATTTAATGGCATAAATCACTGATTTAGTGTTGCATGTATAGAAGCCTCTTATGGGGATATCCTTACCGGTTAAGGGGTGTGAGATCTTAGAACCCCTAAGTACGTTAGTGCACTGTGCACATTGAAGGCAGGATATGTGCCTTTTTTCTGAGTACTGAGAAATTGTTGTGTTGGTACTTTGATGCTAGAGCCTACATCAGCTCGTACAATTTTGTTCTTGATATTGCTGGCCCTTCTAAAACAGGGTAAGAAGGGAGCCTGAAATTCAATGATACCAGGAAAACTATCTTTAAGTATGTGCCAATGCTTACGAATCCTGTTATGCAACAGGTACATGAACGGGTGAAAGGTATGGACGAAAGGAATTCTCGGTATAGTAACCCGTCTACTCTGATTGATAATACGATCACGAGAACGATTTAATAGTCTCAGTGGATAACCTCTCTTTTTAAAATATTTATTCTTCTCCAATTTTCGTTTTCACAATCTGTGTAAGTATTCGTTCTAATCAATTTCCAAAAATGTATGACAATCTACACTCAGGATATCAAATGATTAAGATGTGAATCAGAGTGCTCTTAACACGTCAATTAGACAACATGTCAATAACATAGGTCTATTTAAGTACAGCAGGGGGGCAGACAGGACTAGAGTTTTAAGAAGGAAATTACATTTCAATGTATGAATCACCGATCAAAGAATGTGATGTTTCAGTCAATTGAAATGTAAGGCATAGACGAAATAACTCTTTATTTTGGAACATTGAATGTTAGAGCTAGTTTTGACCAAAAACTTCTTTATCTTTGAAGACACCTTTTATCTTCAGAAACAAGGAACAGCGATGGGGTCTAATGTGGCACCCCCATATGCCAATTGCTACATGGCCTTTTTTGAAAGGGATTATGTATACCCTAATGATTTATTTAAGAGACATTGTTTGTTGTGGCGTGGATATATAGACAATATTTTTTGCATTTGGAGAGGCACTCCTGACAGTCTACATGTCTTTTTTGATCAATTAAATCAAGTTTGGCCTGAGTTGAAGTTCACCCTGAACTATGATTTAAGGAAAATTAGTTTCCTTGATACGATGATATTATTGGATGAGACAGGCAATATTTCTCTTGATTTATTCTCGAAAGGGACTGATCGTAATAACCTCCTACATTACCAGAGTTGCCATTCCAATGCAATTAAACGTTCAGTGCCTACTTCACAATTTGAACGAGTAAAGAGGATTGTTACTGATACTGAGACACGATCTTACCGTTTGGACGAAATGGAGAATAAATTTTTACAGAGAGGTTATCCACTGAGACTATTAAATCGTTCTCGTGATCGTATTATCAATCAGAGTAGACGGGTTACTATACCGAGAATTCCTTTCGTCCATACCTTTCACCCGTTCATGTACCTGTTGCATAACAGGATTCGTAAGCATTGGCACATACTTAAAGATAGTTTTCCTGGTATCATTGAATTTCAGGCTCCCTTCTTACCCTGTTTTAGAAGGGCCAGCAATATCAAGAACAAAATTGTACGAGCTGATGTAGGCTCTAGCATCAAAGTACCAACACAACAATTTCTCAGTACTCAGAAAAAAGGCACATATCCCTGCCTTCAATGTGCACAGTGCACTAACGTACTTAGGGGTTCTAAGATCTCACACCCCTTAACCGGTAAGGATATCCCCATAAGAGGCTTCTATACATGCAACACTAAATCAGTGATTTATGCCATTAAATGCCCTTGTGGGAAAGTCTATGTGGGAGAGACTTCCCAAGCCATTAAAGATCGCATCTCACATCACAAATCTGATATTAGGTGTAAAAAACTTCATTTACCGGTTCCGTTTCATTTCAATGAAATGGGCCACTCTATAGCCCAGTTAAGGTTTTTGGTTTTGGAGCAGGTGGGTCTTAACAGGAGAGGAGGTAATTTAAATAAGAGACTTCAATTCCGAGAAGCCTTTTGGATACATTATTTAAACAGTATGGAACCCAAAGGGTTAAATAGGGAGTATAACGTGACTAATTTATACTAAGTTTAAAAAATACTTTTCTCTTTTCCCCTTATATGGTAATGTATTTTTCTTGTTATTATTACTGGTGTTTGATTCACTCGATTTATTTCTTTCTGTAGGTGACCGCATAATTTACCTTTTCACTGAATATTCACTTTCTTTACCGGCTCCATTGATTTCACTGTCCGAGAATCGCCACACTGTCACATGACCTCGCTTGTCACATGACCGTGCGCTCCACAGAACGCGTCACGCAACGGCTTGCTGTTTATCACCTATGCACCTTTTTGACCGCCTACGTCATCACCATGCGCCTCTGAAGTGTCCTGCATTCGTCATACAAAATGGACAGTACTTCACTTCCGGCGTCCACCGCCATATTAGGACGCACATGGGGCATAGCGTTTAGAGCGCACTGCACTGGCATATATGTGTCACGGGTGTGTCGCGGCGGAGATCGTCGCGATTGCACACCCTGACTTCGCACAGCTGAGTTTCTGGTGCTGGGTGTTTTTCGGCACTGAGGGAGTTAATTCTTTCTCTCTCGGTGCTGGGCTGACCAGCCTCGCCTAGCTGCGATTGATGTTTTGTTAATTAGCTTCCTTCATATACCTGCTGGTCTGCTGGGGAAGTTGCCGGTGAAAGCATTCATTCAGACCAGCAGAGCGGATCGTTTCTGAGAAGACTTAAGCTAAGAGTGCCTGTTGTGGTTTTTCCTCTCCTCGCTTATTGTTTATCTCCTTAACCTTTTGTGTTCCTCTGTAGTGGAAGTGTTGTATGCAAGGCTGTGTGTTTTCTTTACCCCTTGTCTGTCTCGTTTGTCTTAGACTGTGTGTAAGCTGTGACCTGCCCATTCCCTGTGGTGGTAATCAGGGTTCCTTCTCAGGACTAGATTACAGTGGTCAGGGATCTACAGGAGACAGGGTTACGCTGGCGGCCTGGACCTCTGTACCATTAACAGTACCTCCAGGTAGAGGGACTAGTCAGGACCCCAGTTCAGGGTCAGCATAGACCCCGGTCCACCTCTATCCAGAGACAGCGTGACACGTACACAGTATTAACCCACAATACATAGGATATTATGTCAGGTAAGACATTGCTGGCAGATACTATGTATACATGTTGATTTTCTCTATTATATGAAATTTAGAATGATGTCACATTAGATATAGGTTGCTATCTTTGAATATATCTGTTATACGTCGTGACATTTTCACCGGCCCATCTAAAGATTCTCCCCAGCCACCATGGATCCAGTAGCCCATTTAGCTCAGCAGTTGCAGAGTTTGTCCATGGAGCTGACGGACGTTAAATCCAAGGTTTTGTACCCCCGGGAGCAAACCAGATTTGAACCTAAAGTAGCTCTCCCGGACAGGTTCACTGGTGGGCGGGACAAGTTTTTTACTTTCCGGGAAGCATGTAAATTGTATTTTCGGCTGCGGCCGCAGTCGTCGGGGAGTGAGGATCAGAGGGTGGGAATTGTCATCTCGCTCTTACAAGGGGACCCTCAATCCTGGGCGTTCTCTCTCCCCCCGGGCTCCCCGGCTCTCCAGTCAGTGGACCGATTTTTTACAGCCCTGGGTCTGGTATATGATGACCCGGATCGGGTCTCCCTTGCTGAAATGAAGTTACGTAGGATACAGCAGGGAGATCGTCCGGCGGAGGAATTTTCTTCAGAGTTCCGTAGGTGGGCCACGGATACTCAGTGGAATGACCCGGCTCTTAAGAGCCAGTTTTGTCAAGGTGTATCTGACAAATTAAAAGATGTGTTGGCTCAGTATGATTCTCCCCCGTCACTGGAGGCCGCTATGGCTCTTGCTATTCGCATTGATAGACGGCTTTCGGGAGAGGTGTGGGGTAACTCCGCCCCTGTGATGACTCCACCTCCTTCTAAAGTCCCTAATATTGAGGTTCCCCTGGTTTGTTCCGAGGAACCTATGCAGTTGGGAGGGACATCATTCCGAGGGAGGGGATCGGCGGTGCGCCGCAAAACAAGAAGGTGTTTCTTCTGCGGGAGAGAGGGACATTTTATTGAGGGGTGTCCATCCCGTACTGTACTGAGCAAGAAGTCGCCGGAAAACTATTAATCCCAGGTTGTGTGGTGGACGACAATCTGGGAGTATGTATTTCGTCCCCAAGTCCGTCTCAGTTTCTCGTACCAGCGGAGGTGGTGGTAGGTACGAGAACTGAGAGGATTTCTGTTCTTCTGGATAGTGGGGCTGCGGCTAATCTGGTGGACGCTCGGTTTGCCCAGGTGCAAGGTATGCAACTGAGTGTATTGGCCAAACCTATCCCTATATTCTCTATTGACGCCAGGCCTCTCGGTCAAGGTAGCTTTGTGCAAGCCGTGCATAACATAGACCTTCGAGTGGGGGCAATACATAAAGAACTATTGTCTTGTTATGTGTTGGAGGGCCTTCCCACTCCTATTGTGTTGGGACTTCCTTGGTTAACTAAACATAACCCAGTTATTAATTGGCAATCCAGAGAGATAAGCCAGTGGGGTGAATTTTGCAATAGTAACTGCATGAACACGGTCATCGGTACGGTCGTGCCTAGAACCTTACCTCCTTTTCTGGAGGACTTTGAGGATGTGTTTTCAGAGGAAGGGTGTCAAGAATTACCCCTCATCGCGCATATGACTGTGCTATAAAATTGCTTCCTGATGCTAAGTTACCAAAATCTAGGTTATATAACCTTTCTGGTCCTGAGAGGCAAGCTATGAAGGATTACATTTCGGAAAGTCTGGCCAAGGGGCATATTAGACCTTCATCTTCCCCAGTGGCCGCGGGGTTCTTCTTTGTGAAAAAAAAGATGGAGGCCTACGCCCTTGCCTGGATTTCCGTGAGCTTAATCGGATTACGGTCCGAGATCCGTATCCGCTCCCACTTATTCCTGATCTCTTCAATCAGATTGTGGGCGCCAAATGGTTCTCTAAGTTGGATCTCAGGGGGGCGTATAATCTGATTAGGATAAAGGAGGGGGATGAGTGGAAGACGGCGTTTAACACTCCGGATGGACATTATGAGAACCTTGTCATGCCTTTCGGTCTGACTACTGCCCCGGCGGTGTTTCAACATTTTGTTAATGACATCTTTCGCCACCTAGTGGGACAGTTTGTTGTCATTTATCTAGATGACATCTTAATTTACTCGCCGGATCTTGTGTCTCATCAGGAGCATGTGAGACAAGTGTTGCAGATCTTGCGAGATAATAAACTGTACGCCAAATGGGAGAAGTGTGTATTCGCTGTACAAGAACTTCAGTTTTTAGGATTCTTGGTGTCAGCCTCCGGTTTCCGTATGGACCCTGGGAAAGTGAAGGCTGTGCTTGAATGGGATCGGCCAGAGGATCTTAAAGCACTGCAGCGTTTCCTGGGGTTTGCTAACTACTACCGGAAATTTATTCGTAATTTCTCATCTGTTGTCAAACCTCTCACTGACATGACAAAAAAAGGGACGGATTTTTCTAGGTGGTCTGACAAAGCTTGTCAAGCATTTTCCTCCTTGAAAAAATGTTTTGCTTCAGCACCCATACTCATCCAACCTGATGCATCACAACCGTTCATTGTGGAGGTAGACGCATCTGACGTTGGAGTGGGTGCGGTATTATCTCAAGGTCCGTCCCCTGGTAAATGGCATCTGTGCGCTTTCTTCTCTAAAAAATTGTCGTCCGCCGAGAGGAATTATGATGTCGGCAATAGGGAACTCTTGGCCATTAAGTTGGCTTTTGAAGAGTGGCGTCACTTTTTGGAGGGGCAGTCCACCCGGTCACCGTCATTACTGATCACAAGAACCTGCTGTATTTAGAGTCTGCAAAACGTCTGAATTCCAGACAAGCTAGATGGTCGTTGTTTTTTACCAGGTTTAATTTTGTCGTCACATATCGTCCTGGGTCAAAAAATGTAAAGACTGATGCCTTATCTCGTAGTTTCCCGGGGGCCGGGAAGACGGATGACCCGGTTCCTATTCTTCAGTAGGGAGTTGTGGTGTCGGCTGTATGCTCTGAGCTTGAGGAGGAGGTATTGGAGGCTCAGGGGGACGCCCCTGTAGGACCTCCAGGGAAACTGTTTGTTTCAGAATACAGTTAAGTAGCACCAAAAGGAGGTGGTGCCTAACTTTTGTCGCGTCCTGTGGGGTATGTGCGCGCTCTAAGACCCCACATACCCGTCCGTCTGGGGCCCTTTTACCGTTGAAAATCCCGGAGCGTCCATGGACCCATCTGTCTATGGACTTCATTACGGACCTTCCTCCGTCTTCAGGTAAAACTGTCATACTAGTTGTAGTTGACAGGTTCAGCAAAATGGCACATTTTATTGCTCTTCCTCTAATGCTAAAACTCTGGCGCAGGTGTTCATTGGGGAGATTGTGAGACTTCACGGGTTGCCTTCCGATGTGGTGTCGGATCGGGGGTCTCAGTTTGTGTCCAAATTCTGGAAGGCATTTTGTTCTCGTCGGGGGATGAAGTTGTCATTTTCTTCGGCTTTTCATCCGCAGACCAATGGTCAGACAGAGCGTCTGAATCAGAGCTTAGAGACATATCTCCGGTGTTTTGTCTCAGAGAACCAAGAGAACTGGCTTCTTTCTTGCCTCTGGCAGAGTTCGCTCTTAACAATAGGCGGAGCGAGTCCACTGGTAAGTCCCCGTTTTTTGGGGCATATGGTTTTCACCCCCAGTTTTGTACTTTCAATGGGGGGGGCTCTTCTGGGTTCCTGAGGAGGAACGATTTTCGTCGTCACTTGCTTCAGTGTGGAGAGGAGTGCTTAATAATCTGAGCACTATGGGGAACCGATACAAACGTATGGCTGATAGGAGGAGAGTGTCTGGTCCGGACCTAAGTGTGAACGATCTGGTATGGTTGTCTACCAAGAATATAAAACTTAAGGTTCCCTCCTGGAAACTCGGTCCCAGATTCATCGGGCCATACAGGATCAGTTCAATAGTTATCCGGTGGCTTTCCGTCTTGACCTCCCTCCTACATTTAAAATCCACAATGTGTTCCACAAATCGTTGCTTAAGAGGTATGTGGCACCAGTTATACCGTCACCTCTACCTCCTCCTCCAGTGGTGGTCAATGGTAATTTGGAGTTTCAGGTATCGAAGATCATTGACTCACGTCTGAATCGCCGGTCCCTTCAGTACCTTGTTCATTGGAGGGGGTATGGTCCTGAGGAGAGGATGTGGATTTCTGCGTCGGATATTAACGCAGGCCTTCCACACTACTCACCCAGATAGACCAGGCCCTGAGGGTCCAGAGGCCCCTCGTAGAAGGGGGGGTACTGTCACGGGTGTGTCGCGGCGGAGATCGTCGCGATTGCACACCCTGACTTCGCACAGATGAGTTTCTGGTGCTGGGTGTTTTTCGGCACTGAGGGAGTTAATTCTTTCTCTCTCGGTGCTGGGCTGACCAGCCTCGCCCAGCTGCGATTAATGTTTTGTTAATTAGCTTCCTTCATATACCTGCTGGTCTGCTGGGGAAGTTGCCGGTGAAAGCATTCATTCAGACCAGCAGAGCGGATCGTTTCTGAGAAGACTTAAGCTAAGAGTGCCTGTTGTGGTTTTTCCTCTCCTCACTTATTGTTTATCTCCTTAACCTTTTGTGTTCCTCTGTAGTGGAAGTGTTGTATGCAAGGCTGTGTTTTCTTTACCCCTTGTCTGTCTCGTTTGTCTTAGACTGTGTGTAAGCTGTGACCTGCCCATTCCCTGTGGTGGTAATCAGTGTCCTTCTCAGACTAGATTACAGTGGTCAGGGATCTACAGGAGACAGGGTTACGCTGGCGGCCTGGACCTCTGTACCATTAACAGTACCTCCAGGTAGAGGGACTAGTCAGGACCCCAGTTCAGGGTCAGCATAGACCCCGGTCCACCTCTATCCAGAGACAGCGTGACACGTACACAGTATTAACCCACAATACATAGGATATTATGTCAGGTAAGACATTGCTGGCAGATACTATGTATACATGTTGATTTTCTCTATTATATGAAATTTAGAATGATGTCACATTAGATATAGGTTGCTATCTTTGAATATATCTGTTATACGTCGTGACAATATGCCGTTACTAATTTAGCGCTACTTCTCTCGGTTTGCCTTATAAGAAGTCCGGCAATGGTAAGAACCACTTGGGTGTATAGAGGTCGTGTGGCTAGGCAAAAATTATATGATTCTGAGGAATCTATCGTTATATACAGGTACAGCATTGTTTATATACCAAAAAGCCGTGAGACTGAAACGATTTCTAATTTTCGAGCGGGATCAGCTTTATAATCACTTATGAGAGGTCGGGTTCCGGTAAGAGTGCTTTGGACATTCCATTATCCCTTGTAATTTGGGTATTAGCGTTATCCTTCTGAAAAGTTTCTCTACCTTGTACAGGAACAGCGCCCTTAAATTAATGCTGATAAATTCTAAAGAAGCCTTTATTCTGTTCTTCCTGTTACATTTATTTATGGTAAGAGTCACTTATTGTTTGTACTATTTGGTATACGTTAAATTTCCCTTGTATATGGTTATTCACATTTAGCGGCACATTTTATGTTGTTTCAGAGAAACAAAAATTTTCTTGCATAATATACTCTAAAGCAGAAATTGGGTAAGCAGATTTTCATAATTGATCTTTTCTTTAAGAATTACCCCTCTGGTAATGTGAACATTATGATTATTGATAATACTGTTCGTTTATGTAATCTCAGCAGGACTATATCAGATGTTTGATTATATCGGATATATATATATCTTCAATAAGATTCGTATTGTATGGTTCTTCTGATATACTGTATATAATTATTTAAACTCACAGCTGATGAGATTCCTTATATTGTTAATTTTGCTACTGTTTATTAATTTTGTTATTATGATTCTGTGCGTTTTTGTAATTTTTTGTTTGATATATTTTACAGTCTGATGAAGGTCGGAGTTTGTCGACCGAAACGTTACTGTGGATGTTAATAAATACTTGCTAATGGTTAAACATCAATCCTTGAGTGCCAGATTTTTTGATTTGCATAGTTATACATGGGTTTGGTTAACCCTTTGATCTAGGCACCTCCATACCTTAGTACATTTGGGGAGTGACGTATATTTTTTGGAGAAATGTATTGTAAATATGAGCTGGCAGCAAGAATCACCAAGTCACTATTTAACCCCTTTCTGACATCTGACATACTATGCCGTCCAGGTGACCCGGGCCCGTATGACCGTGGACGGGATAGTACGTCATATGCGATCAGCCATGCTCACGGGTACTATGTGCCAGGGGCGGTCACGGACCGCTCCCGGAACTTTAACCCCTGGCACACTGCGATCAAACATGATCACAGTGTTCCGGCGGCATAGGGAAGCATCAGCAGTGAGGGGGCTCCCTGCGTGCTTCCCTGAGACCCTCTGAACAAAGCGATGTGATCGCGCTGCTCCGAGGGCCTCTTCCCTGCAGGCCCATGGATCCAAGATGGCCTGAAAGCAGGCGCTGAGAAGCCTCCTGCACTGCCTGTCAGATCGCTGATCTGACACAGTGCTCTGCAAAGTGCTAGATCAGCGATATGACACTATATAGTGATGTCACACCCTGGGACAAAGTAAAAAAGTATATATAAAAAAAATTAACGTGTAAAAATAATTTTAAAAAAAATTCCTAAATAAAGAAAAACAACAAAAAAAATTCCCCATATTTAGTATCACCGCATCCATAACGACACGCCCTATAAAATTGTCCCACTGGTTAACCCCTTTAGCGAACCCCTTAAAAAAAAATGGCAAAAAAACAATGCTTTATCATCATACTGCCGAACAAAAAGTGGAATAACATGCGATCAAAAAGACAGATATAAATAAACATGGTACCTCTGAAAACGTCATCTTGTCCCACAAAAAACGAGTCGCCATGCAGCGTCATCAGCGAAAAAATAAAAAAGTTATAGCTCGCAGAATAAAGCGATGCAAAAATAATTATTTTTTGTATAAAATTGTTTTTATTGTATAAAAGCACCAAAACATAAAAAAAATGATATAAATGAGGTATTGTTGTATTCGTACTGACCCGAAGAATAAAAACGCTTTATCAATTTTACCACATGCGGAACGGTGTAAACGCCCCCCCAAAAGAAATTCATGTATTGCTGGTTTTTGTTCATTCTGCCTCCCAAAAATCAAAATAAAAAGCGATCAAAAAATGTCATGTGCCCAAAGATGGTACCAATAAAAACATCAACTCGTCCCGCAAAAAATAAGACCTCACATGACTCTGTGGGCCAAATTATGGAAAAATTATAGCTCTCAAAATGTGGTGATGCAAAAACTATTTTTTTGCAATAAAAAGCGTCTTTTAGCGTGTGACCGCTGCCAAACATAAAAACAGCTATAAAAACCTGCTATAAATAGTAAATCAAACCCCCCTTTACCAACCCCTTAGTTAGGGAAAAATAATAAGATTAAAAAGAATGTATTTATTTCCATTTTCTCATTAGGGTTAGCGTTAGGGTTAGGGTTGGGATTAGTGTCAGGAGTGTGTTGGGGTTAGGGTTGGAGCTAGAATTGGGGGGTTTCCACTGTTTAGGGACATCGGTGGCTCTCCAAACGCGACATGGTATCTGATCTCAATTCCAGCCAATTCTGCGTTGAAGAAGTAAAAAGGTGCACCTTCTCTTCCGAGCTCTGCCATGCTCCAAAACAGTGGTTTACCCCCACACATGGGGTATCAGTGTACTCAGGACAAATTACACAATAGTTCTTGGGGTCCAATTTCTTCTGTTACCCTTTGGAAAATAAAAAATTGGCGGCGAAAATATCATTTTTTGGAAAAAAATCTGATTTTATATTTTTATGGCTCTACGTTATAAACTTCTGTGAAGCACTTGGGGTTTCAAAGTTCTTACCACACATCTAGATAAGTTCTTTGGGGGTCTAGCTTCCAAAATGCGGTCACTTGTGGGTTTCCACTATTTAGGCACATCAGGGGCTCTCCGTACACGACATGGCATCCGATCCAATTCCAGTCAATTTTGCGTTGAAAAAGTCAAACGGCGCTGCTTCCCTTCCGTGCTCTGCCATGCACCAAAACAGTGCCCCCCCCACATGTGGGCATCAGCGTACTCAAGACAAATTGCACAATAACTTTTGGAGTCCAATTTCTCCAGTTACCCTTGGGAAAATAAAAAAATTGGACCTGAAATAGCCGAGGCACCTAATTTTGCCACAAAAAACTGGGAAAACTTATTGATTAGAGTATAAGCCTAGGGTGGGAAATGCAGCACCTACTGGTAAATTTAAAAAATAAAAATAGATACCAATAAAAGTAAAATTAATTGAGACATCAGTAGGTTAAATGTTTTTGAATATTCATATTGAATCAGGAGCCCCATATAATGCTCCATACAGTTCATGATGGGCCCCATAAGATGCTCCATACAAAATACGCCCATATAATGCTCCACAAAGTTTATGATGGGCCCCATAAGATGCTCCATACAAAAAATATGCCCCATATAATGTTGCACAAAGGTTAATAACTGCCCCATAAGATGCTCCATACTAAAATATGCCCCACATAATGCTGCATAAAAGGTTAATGATGGCCCCATAAGATGCTCCATAGAATAATATGCCCCATAAGCTGCTCCATAAAGGTTTATGGCCCCAAAAGATGCTCCATAGATTAATATGTCCCATATGTTGCTCCATAAAGGTTGATGGCCCCATGAGATGCTCCATAGATTAATATGCCCCATAAGATGCTTCATAAAGGTTGATGGCCCCATAAGATGCCCCATAGATATATATGTCCCATACGCTGCTGCGATTAAAAAAAAAAAAAAAAAATGACATACTTACATCTCCTCACTGGGGGCCAGGAGCAGGTATCCTGAGCAGGCGTGGACACCGATGCGCTATGGGGGCCAGGTGCCAGTGTCGCCGCTGGCTCAGGCCCCTGGCACTTGCGATATTCACCTGTCCCCGTTCCACCGCCGTGCTCCGCTGTGTCTTCCGTCTCTTTGCAGAGACTGTTCAGGCAGAGGGCGCACACTAAGGCTACTTTCACACATCCGTCTTTTTGTATCAGGCATGATCCGTCCTATGCCTGAAGGGACGGATCCGCCGCTGAAACAAAAAAACTGATGCAACGGATCCGTTTTTTTTGCTGGATCCGACCTGAACTTTTGAACCCAGAAAAAGAGGGTTTCTGATGCCCGGAGACACTGGAAAATGTAGTAGTAGTAGTAGTAGTAGTCCCTGATTTCCAGAATCCGGATCAGACTTTTGACGGATTGCACAAAAGTCTCATCCGGTTCCATTGAATTCTATTGTTTCCGGCCGCCTGATGCGCCGCTTCAGGCACATCAGGCAGCTCCGGCAAAAAAAAATGGATGCAACGCAGTGACATCAGGCGCGATCCGGCGCTAATGTAAGTCAATGCTAAAAAAACGCATCCGGTACCGGATCCGTTTTTTTAGAAACACGCCGGATCGCGCCTGATTCAAAAAGCCTGATGTGTGAAAGCAGCCTAAGCACGTCATCGCACTCACTGACCTGAACGTCACAGCCAGAAAACGCGGAAGCCAGAGCGTCGCGCGGCAGTGGAACGGGGACAGGTGACAATCGCATGGCTCCTCCCGTCCTCCCCGTCATACTCACCGCCTCCTGGCGCGGTCTCTGCACTTCTTGCTTCTCCGATGGTCTTCGGCAGCTCTTCCATTGTTTAGCGGTCATGTGTTACCACTCATTAAAGTAATGAATATGCGCTCCGTGCCTATGGGAGTGGAGTCGTGTGCATATTCATTACTTTAATGAATGGTACCATGTGACCGCTGAACACTGGAAGAGCTGCAGGAGACCATCTGAGAAGCAGGGAAGTGCAGAAACCGCGCCAGGAGGGGGTGAACATGATTTGACAGCCGCCGGCTCCTGCACTCCCCCCGATGACCCCCTGGGACAATGACTCGAGTATAAGCCGAGAGAGGCACTTTCAGCCTAAAAAAATGGGCTGAAAATCTCGGTTTATACTCAAGTATATACAGTATATGTTTTTTTTTTTTTAAACATTTAAAAAAATTTTGTGAAGCACCTGAAGGGTTAATAAACTTCTTGAATGTGGTTTTGAGCACCTTGAGGGGTGAAGTTTTTAGAATGGTATCACTTTTGGGTATTTTCTATCATATAGACCCCTCAAAGTGACTTCAAATGTGATGTGGTCCCCCCAAAAAAATGGTGTTGTAAAAATGAGAAATCGCTGGTTAACTTTTAACCCTTATAACTTCCTAACAAAGAAAATTTTGGTTCCAAAATTGTGCTGATGTAAAGTAGACATTGGGAAATGTATTTTGTGTTCCATATCTCTGTGATTTAAGGGCATGAAAATTCAAAGTTGAAAAATTGCAAAATTTTCAAAATTTTCCGTTTTTATTGGAAATAAACTCAAGAAATTTTACCACTAACATGAAGTACAATATGTCACAAGAAAACTATGTCAGAAGTGCGATGAAGAAAAAAAAAACTCTGGGATTTGGATTTTTTCTTTTTATGTGTTCTACAACATGGGCTAATTAATTTTACATTTTGATAGATAAAGACTTTTACAGACATGGCGACGTCAAATATGTTTATTCTTTTTAATTGGGAAAAAGGGGATGATTTGATTATTTGTAATACTTCCATTTTTTTATATTTTTTAAAACTTTTTTTTCTTCATTTTTTAGGCCTTCTTAAGGGACTTGAACCCACTATTGCTTGACCACATACTAAATATTACAATACTACATTATTGTGATATATAGTAAAAAGTATGGTCTACTATGAAGCTCAGTGTATGGCTTAACGTCTCAGGATTACCAAGATGGCAGGACCCATGCTGCCGTGATGGCAATCCATTTGTGCCTTGCTATCATGTCGAGCGGATGGGACGAGCTGTATGAGGGCACCAGTAACCGCTCCACTTAAACGCCACTTGACAGCAGCATTTCATTGGTTGGCACCAGTGATCAGAGTTCCTGAGCCTCCTAAACACCAGCTATAACGTACTTATACATCTTTTTGCATTAAAACACACAATGAACAGTATAAAAAAAAACTAAACAAACCACAACATTGGGATTGATTTTTTTTATTCTATTACCCACCCTAGAAGAATAATAATAATATAATAATAATAATAATAAAAGTTAATCAATAATTTGTGTGCAACAGTACATGGCTACATTAACAAAAAGAAAAAAAAAGGATTGGCACTTCTATTGCTGTGATATTTTGTATTAAAATCTGTCATTATCATGCAAAAGTCATAAAGATTAAAAATTGATATTTATAATACTGCACCGTAGAACAAAGCTAACATGTTATTTATAATGTTCAGCAAATGTGAACATTTAAAACACACAAATTTGTGAAACTGCATTTTCCCCCTAAACCTTACTGAATGAAGTTTATTAGCTACATGTTCCAAAAATGGTGCCATAGAAAAACACAGCTCGCCCCACGACACAAAAAGGTCCTCATACATAGTGCTAGATGAACAAAAATAAAAAGTTATGGCTGTTAGAATAATAATAAACTTAAAGCCCAAAGTAGGCCGATCCTAAACAGGATTATTCCCTAACAGAATACTTGAAAATGGGTTTCCTAAACCAGATAATGTCTTTCATCTGAGCCAAAACTGGCAGGTCTTTCATATGAACTCAGGTTCTCTAAAATGCAAGCAAAAAATAAAAAAGTACAGCCTAGTTAGCCTATAGACAAACAGTATTTATTCAAAACATAAAAAAGGCCCTAAAGATGTAGGTTGTATGAGTAGTCCAGCAAGAAAAAATTACTACTAGATGACTGTCACTTTAACAACGTGCAGTCCATCCTAAGTGCAGTCCATCCTAAGTGTACTAAGTGTTCTATGTGTACTTTTCATTCTTTGTGTTGTCTGGTGTGCCCGACGCTGCCCTCGACATATCTATGGTGTAACCAGAGTCACACACCCTGGTTTCCCGGCTGTGTGCAGACTACCTTGATGGCTGCGGCTAGTACAGTTTGCGTATGTGAAGAGGAACACCTGCAACGATTTCCCGGACCCCATTGGTGGAATTGGAGCCATGTGGCCGCGACTTACTCGGACATTACTGGAGAACTGTGGTCATTTGGCCACTGATTATATAATATTTAATATTTAAAGGGGTATTCCCATCTCCAAGATTCTATACAAAAAGGTGTAATAATAATAATATTAGCATATACCTCCAATTAGAAATGTATAGTTCTTCTGACTCGATATGTCTCTTTCCGCATGTGCAAGCATTGGAAGACCTTATGTGTCCATGGTTATGACCACTGATCTAGTGACAGCTAGCTACCATAGTTGATAGTGGTCATAACCATGGATATCTAAGGTCCTGCAATGCTTGCACATGCGGAAAAAGACATAGCGAAACAGAAAAACTATACTACATTTGTAATATGAGGTATTAGCCAATTATTATTAATACACATACTACATACTGGGATAGAATCTTGGCGATGGGAATACCCATTAAGGAACTGTGATTTAGCATTATGTATCACTCCCCTGAAGAAGAATTCGCAAAATGCATGTTGGGGCTCTTTTCATGTCTGACAACTAGACTTGGTGCACTTTATGATTGCTAAGATGGACTGAAATTTGTCTGCTTGGAAAGCAATTAATATGACTACAGTGGTCTTAATTTGATAAAAGGGGTGCTTTTACCTATAATTTAGATGTGGCCATTTTTATAGTGAGAGTCTGGTCTCGTTCCTCATAACTATTGAGTATATTATATGTGAACTTTACCTCCATATACCCATCTCACCAAGATATAGCCTTGTTATCTGCTAACCAGTGTGCTGTTTTCTTTCATCCTAAATACTTCAGATCTATGGGTTTTCATTTTTGTATGTACTCTAATAAAATATGGATACATTCTACTTCTATCAATGTGTATATGTGACAAAGTTTTCACAACTATATAATACTTCTATCTCTTTTTCAAGGATTCTACTTACCTTTACAATTGCTGGGCCATATTGCCGACTCATTTGTAAGCAGTCCGATATCAGTACCTTTAAACTTTCCTTCCACCTCAACCCATTCTGGCTTTGGTGAAATGTCAGGTAATTGAAATTGGGCTTGTCTGAATTTTATCTAATTAAAGGGAGCATGTCACCAGTTTTGTGAAATAGCAGATAAAAAAATTATCTTATTCATTGTCCTCTTTGCATTCCCTAAATCCTTATACAACCCCCTGACTCCCCTTGTATACACCCGAAAACCTTTTTTTTAAATTTCTCGTGCGCTGTGTGGTAATCTTCTCAGTCCGGTCTGATGGGCGTGGTTTCGGGCCTCTGCATCTCTCCTCCCGGCTTCTGCTCGCCGTCCTCCTGATGGATAATGATCCACATCGCCATGCGACATATCGTGCCTGCTCAGAATTATTGCGTTTCACAACTGACCAGTATGCTTTGCCCAACTGCGGGCAAAGCCGAAAAACAGAAGTGCGCATGGCAAACGTGGTTAAAGTACATGAGCCAGAAGTACGTGTGTCGGAACAGGACAGTATTGTTTTTCAGTTTGCCCGCAGTTGGGAAAAGCATATTATGCAGGTTATCGTTATCCATGTCAGGAGGATGGCGAGCAGAAGCCAGGGGGAGGGATTCAGAGGCTCAAAACCACGCCCATTGGACTGTACCAAGATTACCATAAGGGAGAAATTAAAAAAGGTTTTCAGGAGTATACAAGGTGAGTCAGGGAGTTATATACGGATTTAGGGAATGCATAGCAGACGCTGAATAAGGTGATATTTTTAGCTGCTATGTCACAAAATTGGTGACAGGTAATCTTACTGCTGTATTCATCCATAGGCTGAAATGGATTGCTGGAGGTCTAAATAAAAAGAGAACACCCTGTAATCACTTATTCTTTGACTCCTCAAATAAAAAAGGGTTTATACAAAGTTGACAACTCCTTAAAAAGATAATGCCAACTCAGACATTTATGGCATATCCATTAGTGCAAGTTCCACTTCAAGAACAGGGCCTTGTCTAGCACAACGTGCATAGTTATTTTTGCAACACCCAGAGATGCCAAGACAAACACCTTCCGTTAGAACAGTTGTTGGTAGAAAAGAAAAGGCAGACACTTTTTCTATTTTTGGACAAGCCCTACACATTAACAGGTTCTCTTGACAAGCGTTTCACAAAATATCCCTTTCCTGAGACACTCAGCAATCAACTGTTAACTACTAGCTACTTTCTAATTTCCCTTTCGTGCCCTCACAGGCAAAATAAACCATTACACAGTGCCCATTCAAATCAATGGGTTGCCAGTGTCTACAAGACCTCACACAACTGCAAGTACAAAACAAAAAAAAGCTATGGCTCATGGAATGCTTGATAACAAAAATTGAGAAATGTCCTGCCCTCTGAAGGTCAAGACCTAAAGTATTACAGTGCGTTATATATCTTTATATTTTGCACTTATGTTAGTTAGATGAAATCTTTCAGGAAAAAACATCTTAGAATCATAATTACAGTATATGCCTAAATATTAATATTTCACACATTATGGTAAAGCCTTTTTTATATGTTGTGTAACAGGCACATTTTTGCCAAGACTATTAAAAGATAAAAGAACAATTCCAATAAAGAAATTTAGGAAAATACAAACTACTGCCAACCCAAGCATTGCATAGGAAGTACTGTAGGTAATTGGATTCTGAAAACCAAACATTACATTCGTATGCCCATGAGATAGAATGATGTAGCCACACCTGTAGAGTCATTTGGTTACACGCACCAAGAATGGAATAAAAAACACAATGCAGCCAAATTGTAGAGCAGCAATTCATTAACACTGGATGGTTTTTTCACTGGCACCTCTACATCAAGAAAGCATAAAATCACTGAAGCCAAAAGAAATGTTTCCATTTCGCACCAAATCCTGGAAAGAAACATAGCATAAAATATACCTGGTCTATTCAGATGAAACCAGTCAAGCATTTCTG
>JARQOD010000002.1:210380852-210393965 GCA_033576555.1 Oophaga sylvatica
GCAACCTTTTGTCCCTGCACATGCAGCGGAGGGCGAGCTTTGGGGGACCAAAAACCCCCACTTAAACGCCACTTGACCACATTTCTTGGTTGGCCCCAGTTCAATTCCTGACCTCCTAAAAACCCCCTTAACGTACTTATACATTTTTTTGCTTTAAAAAACACACAATAACATAAAAAAAAAAAATAAAAAAAACCAAAACGGGATTGTTTTTTTTATTCATTACCCACCCTAAAAAAAAAAAAAAATAAAAAAAAAATAAAATAAAAATTAATCAAAATTTTTTGTGAACGTACAGGCTACAAAACAAAAAAAAAAAAAAAAAAGGTTGGCTTTTTCTTTCTGTGTTTTTTTGTTTTAAAAATCTTTTTATCAGCAAAAGTCAAAAAAAAAAAAATTGATTTTTATAATACTGCCCCCCTTTAAAAAAGCAACATGTTATTATAATGTTCCAAATGGAAATTTTTTTAAAACACAAAATTTGTGAAACGCTTTTTCCCCCTAAACCTTCGAATGAATTTTTAGCTAATGTTCCAAAAATGGGGCCATAAAAAAACCAGCCGCCCCACGCCCAAAAAAAAAGGGCCCAAATGGTAGATAAAAAAAAAAAAAATTATGGCTGTTAAATAATAATAAAATTAAACCCAAAAAAATTTGGGCCATCCTAAAAGGATTTTTCCCTAACAGAAACTTGAAAATGGGTTTCCTAAAAACCCAATAATTTTTTTACTGAGCCCAAAAATGGGGGGTCTTTATGAATCAGGTTCTCTAAAATCAAAACAAAAAAAAAAAAGTACACCATTGCCTTAACAAACAGTATTTATTCAAAACAAAAAAAGGCCCTAAAATGTAGGGTTTTTGATAGTCCGCAAAAAAAAAAATTTTACAAAAACGTCATTTAACAAGGCTCCACCCCAAGTGCGTCCCCCTAAGTTATAATTTTTTATGTATTTTCTTCTTGTTTTGTTGGTGTCCCGCCTGCCCTGAATATTAGGTTAACCCAAAAAACCCGGTTTCCCCCCTGGGCGACTACCTTGATGGTGGGTATACGTTTTCGAGTAAGGGGAAAAACCTCAACCGTTTTTTCCCCCCCCTTGGTGGAATTTTAGCCATGTGGCCCGTTTTCTCGGACATTTCGGGGAACTGTGGCATTTGGCCCTATTTTTTTAAATTTTTAAATTTAAAGGGGTTTCCCCTCCAAGATTCTTACAAAAAGGTGTAAAATAAAAAAAAAGCTTTTACCTCCAATTGAAATTATGTTTTTGACTCATATGCTTTTCCCCCCTGGAAAATGGAAACCTTTTGTTCCTGTTTTGACCCCTGATTGGACCCTACTACCATAGTGTAGGGTCAAACCCGGTACTAAATTCTGAATGCTTGCCATCGGAAAAAAAAAAAAACAAAAAAAAAAAAACTATACTACATTTGTTATGGGTATTAGCCAAAATTTTTATTAATACACATAAATATGGGGTGAATCTTGGCGAAGGGAAAAACCCCTTAAGCTGTGATTTACAATGTATCACTCCCCGAAGAAAATTCGCAAAAAAGCATTTGGGGCTCTTTTCAGTCACAATAATTGGTGCACTTTATATTGCAAAAGACGAAATTTTTTCCCTTGGGGGAAAACAATTTTTTTTCTACAGTGGTTTTAAATTTATAAAAGGGGGGCTTTTACCTATAATTTAGATGTGGCCATTTTATAGTGAGAGTCTGGTCTCGTTCCTCATAACTATTGAGTATATTATATGTGAACTTTACCTCCATATACCCATCTCACCAAGATATAGCCTTGTTATCTGCTAACCAGTGTGCTGTTTTCTTTCATCCTAAATACTTCAGATCTATGGGTTTTCATTTTTGTATGTACTCTAATAAAATATGGATACATTCTACTTCTATCAATGTGTATATGTGACAAAGTTTTCACAACTATATAATACTTCTATCTCTTTTTCAAGGATTCTACTTACCTTTACAATTGCTGGGCCATATTGCCGACTCATTTGTAAGCAGTCCGATATCAGTACCTTTAAACTTTCCTTCCACCTCAACCATTCTGGCTTTGGTGAAATGTCAGGTAATTGAAATTGGGCTTGTCTGAATTTTATCTAATTAAAGGGAGCATGTCACCAGTTTTGTGAAATAGCAGATAAAAAATATTACTTATTCATTGTCCTCTTTGCATTCCCTAAATCCTTATACAACCCCCTGACTCCCCTTGGATACACCCAAAACCTTTTTTTTTAAATTTCTCGTGCGCTGTGTGGTAATCTTCTCAGTCCGGTCTGATGGGCGTGGTTTCGGGCCTCTGCATCTCTCCTCCCGGCTTCTGCTCGCCGTCCTCCTGATGGATAATGATCACACATCGCCATGCGACATATCGTGCCTGCTCAGAATTATTCACAACTGCCCAGTATGCTTTGCCCAACTGCGGGCAAAGCCGAAAAACAGAAGTGCGCATGGCAAACGTGGTTAAAGTACATGAGCCAGAAGTACGTGTGTCGGAACAGGACAGTATTGTTTTTCAGTTTGCCCGCAGTTGGGAAAAGCATATTACGCAGGTTATCGTTATTCCATGTCAGGAGGATGGCGAGCAGAAGCCAGGGGGAGGGATTCAGAGGCTCAAAACCACGCCCATTGGACTGTACCAAGATTACCATAAGGGAGAAATTAAAAAAGGTTTTCAGGAGTATACAAGGTGAGTCAGGGAGTTATATACGGATTTAGGGAATGCATAGCAGACGCTGAATAAGGTGATATTTTTAGCTGCTATGTCACAAAATTGGTGACAGGTCCTTAATCTTACTGCTGTATTCATCCATAGGCTGAAATGGATTGCTGGAGGTCTAAATAAAAAGAGAACACCCTGTAATCACTTATTCTTTGACTCCTCAAATAAAAAAGGGTTTATACAAAGTTGACAACTCCTTAAAAAGATAATGCCAACTCAGACATTTATGGCATATCCATTAGTGCGAGTTCCACTTCAAGAACAGGGCCTTGTCTAGCACAACGTGCATAGTTATTTTTGCAACACCCAGAGATGCCAAGACAAACACCTTCCGTTAGAACAGTTGTTGGTAGAAAAGAAAAGGCAGACACTTTTTCTATTTTGGACAAGCCCTACACATTAACAGGTTCCCTTGACAAGCGTTTCACAAAATATCCCTTTCCTGAGACACTCAGCAATCAACTGTTAACTACTAGCTACTTTCTAATTTCCCTTTTGTGCCCTCACAGGCAAAATAAACCATTACACAGTGCCCATTCAAATCAATGGGTTGCCAGTGTCTACAAGACCTCACACAACTGCAAGTACAAAACAAAAAAAGCTATGGCTCATGGAATGCTTGATAACAAAAATTGAGAAATGTCCTGCCCTCTGAAGGTCAAGACCTAAAGTATTACAGTGCGTTATATATCTTTATATTTTGCACTTATGTTAGTTAGATGAAATCTTTCAGGAAAAACATCTTAGAATCATATTTACGGTATATGTCTAAATATTAATATTTCACACATTATGGTAAAGCCTTTTTTATATGTTGTGTAACAGGCACATTTTTGCCAAGACTATTAAAAGATAAAAGAACAATTCTAATAAAGAAATTTAGGAAAATACAAACTACTGCCAACCCAAGCATTGCATAGGAAGTACTGTAGGTAATTGGATTCTGAAAAGCAAACATTACATTGTATGCCCATGAGTAGAATGATGTAGCCACACCTGTAGAGTCATTTGGTTACACGCACCAAGAATGGAATAAAAAACACAATGCAGCCAAATTGTAGAGCAGCAATTCATTAACACTGGATGGTTTTTCACTGGCACCTCTACATCAAGAAAGCATAAAATCACTGAAGCCAAAAGAAATGTTTCCATTTCGCACCAAATCCTGGAAAGAAACATAGCATAAAATATACCTGGTCTATTCAGATGAACCAGTCAAGCATTTCTTAACCTCTCCCGAGCAAAAGACTTGCACTGACTAGTTTTCGTCCTGGGATCCATAGCGATATTATGCATGGTGTTACTCGCTCTTTGCAAACACAGAGACAGTAATGCGATATTGGTTATATTCCCAGAATTATATCAGGATATCTCAGCCGTCAAAAAATTACACATCATAAAAGGCAATTCTCAAAAGAAATAAAAATAGCATCCGATTGGTAGATTGGTAAGAATTGACTGCACTATGAACTATAACAATGCAATACAGGTACATAAAGTGGCAGAACCTAGGCTGATTAATTACTCACCATAGGGAGCCGTCAGCCATCTCTCAATGATGCCCTTTATTTCGGCATCCTTCTATCGCTATGATTAATACTTTTACACAAGTTTACAGGGTAACAAATTTTTGAAATTCAATACAAGTCTTAATTTTGTTACATCCTCTGCCCCTCTACGAGTTTTCCTAATTACAGCCACAATGAATAGACAATTCGATAAAGGGTACAATGAAACAGTGGGTGCAGTATACTACTGTACAAGTACTTTTTTTGTAGAGTTGCCATATTGTTATAAGTACTCTTGCTGTCAATATATCAATGTAACAAAATACGAGTATATTATAGTACAGAAAATATTGTACAGGTTACAACAGTGTGTGTAGCAGTTGTAGATAATACTGCACATGTAGCACTAATCAGACAGCAGATTAGATCTAGTAAGGCAATATGGGCCATCTCTACTGTTCTACTATCTACATAGACACTGTCCTTTACCTGTGCCAGGACTAGGCTGCCCCAATGACGATCAAGTGAAGGTGACTCCCATTTAAGTTTTACTGCACACTATGGCCCCGATTCATTAAGACTGACATTTGTAACGCTCACTCATCAACATTGGCATTAAAAACGTCAGTCTTGATTAGGGGCCGTATTAGAGTCAGATGCTCCTGATATATTAAAAGGCACACGCCTCTTAATGAATCCAGCATGGCTGAAAAATTTTTAATAATTAAAAGTTTTTGAAGGCGGAAGGAGGAGCGAAAGTGGCTTTTAAGTGCAGAAAGAAGTATATTTCTCTGAAAAGATATATTACAAAGTTTTTCATATTCCCTTGTATTACTGGTTCATGCAAAGTTTGTTAAAATGAAAATCACTATTTTAGGAACTACTAAAGAGAGATAGAGAAACCTATACATGGACTGGAGTCAATCAGAGAAACACCCTCGTTATGTCGGCCAACACAGGAAGGGAAATCAGTACAAAGCAGTAATAGAGTTTCCATTAACCGTTTCACGATATCCTCTGTCAGGCCTGGGGACTGGTCCACAGGAGAATCCTCCGGTGGGCTCCTGTGCAAGAGTTGAAAACCACCCTCGATGTGCAGTACACAATATACTTGAATCACTAAGTACAGACAAAGGCAGCATCTTATTCATTTAACAATCTACCGGTTCATTGGTATATAAGTTTGTAATTGAGGATTATGTCACATTTGCATGAAATTGTAAAGTGGAGCCATGGAGTTGGTTACTGGTGGGCCCCCGGCACCCAAGTCCGACACTGTCCGCCGTACACCGCGAGAAGTGCGTTCCTGAAACTAGGATAGAACTACTTGTATCAGCCCCTTAGTCAGAGAAATAGGACGTTTTGAGATTCATCATTACCTATTCTAACAGTGCATGATAGGTGAGATCAATTATAGAGAAGAACTCGCCTATGCTTATGAGGGACAATGACATAAATGACGAACTTGGTCACTATTTATACATCACTTACAGGAGAGGCAAGTCTCTGAGGGACAGATCTGTGCAGTCACTTTTCTGCACCTAGATATACCATTCTGTAGAGATCCGATCCAAAGAGATGTTTTAAGTGCAGAAACTGTGTAGTTTGCTCAGTGGTATTGCCAACGAAATTTGTTCAGGTGCAATGTGACACAGGGGGAAATTTATGATTACCGGCTTTATATCCTGCCGATAGCAGTGGATTATATACAAAGCTACCTGTGTATGTGAATCTGAAAATGTCAGAAAGACTAGGAGAGAGTTTAGAAGGAGGATCACCTCGGTGACACTGAACACAAGAGGGACACACCTCTTGCAAGACACGTCAATGAGGTTCATGGTGGCCAGAAAAATGCTATTAAGTTCCTGGGGATAGAGAAAGTGGAGAAACCTAAGAGAAGAGGAGATTGGTATTGGCTGATCCTTCAAAGAGAAGCAAGATGGATTTTCTGTCTCAACATGAAATCTCTGAATGGCCTAAATGAGCACATAAATTTTAGCTGTTTTTTTTAATAATCTGCTGAGATTTATAGAAATGGATTTGTGGTTGATAATGAGTGTATGTATACCTATCCAACCTACATTTATTTATGTTTAGTTATATATTACTTACTTGTCTAACAATCTGATTTTTTTCTCTGGTTGAGGTGGTATTTTGTTTCTAATGCCTAATGCTGATGTATGTGTGTATCTGAACACTATAAGTTTAACCTATACACTTTAGTCTGATATGATCATTGCTATTAAGGCTGTTAAAATTAGTTATCTGACCACTGTCAGTCTAATTCTTTAATCTCAGTGTTATGTAATCATTGTCCATGCTGATGGATATGTGTATCTGACCAGTGACCGTCTAACCCATGAATCGCAGCATGGCATTACTAATAGAAATGTTTTTGAATCCATTGTCATGGAATGGCTATTGCTTTTTTACCTGTTTAGTTACGGTTAATTTTATCTAGTGTGTTTTTAAGCACTTTAACTATAATTAAAGGTTATGCTTTAATACTCAGTTTGCTTGTACTCAGTTGCAAAGCCGGCGCGATCATCAGCAGGTGTTAGCTATACAGCATAGCTTACACCCCGCAGTAAAGTCCACGATCGATCGGTGGTAGTGACAATCGCAGGTGTTTAACCCCTCTGATACCGCTGTCAATTAGCTTACAGAGGGAGAGAGCCCTCTCTCTGCTTCAATCAGCACAACGCGACTGGATTTTTTTGGGCAGAAAATTCTGTAAAGCACTTGTGGGTTCAATGTGCTCACCACACCCCTGGATAAATTACTTGAAGGGAGTAATTTCCAAAATGGGGGGGGGTTACTGCTCTTTGGCTTTACAAATGCAGCATTGTGCCTGCAAATCATATAAGCAAAGTGTGCTTCCAAAAATGGTACTCTTTTCTTTTGGAGCCCTCACGTGTGCCCGAACTGTTGCTTTCCCCAACATATGGGGTATAGGTGAACTCAGGATAAACTGCACAACAAATGGTATGGTTCATTTTTTCTTGTTACCCTTGTGAACATGAAACATTTGTAGTCTAAGCAACATTTTTGTGGGAAAAATGTATTTTTTTTTTAATTTCATGGCTCAACGTTATAAAATTCTACAAAGCGCCAGTAAATTCAAAGTGTTCACCACCTCACCTCTAGATAAATTCAAAGGGGTGTAGTTTCGAAAATGGTGTAATTTGTTGGGGGTATCCCCTGCTTAGGCCAATGAGGCCAATTCCAGCCAATTTTGCCCTCCAAAAGTCAAATGGTGCTCCTTCCCTTCCGAGCCTGGTCGTGTGCAGTATTTTTTCCACCTCATATGGGGTATGTGTACTCGGGAGAAATTGCAAGACTAATTGTATGGTCCATTTTCTCCTGTTACCCTTGAGAAAATGAAAAATTTGGGGGCTAAAGCAACAATTTTTTTGGTAAAAAAAAATTAAAATTTTAATTTTCTCCTTCCACATTGCTTTAACCCCTTTCCGACATCGGCAGTAATAATATGCCAATGTCGGACACCCTCCTTTGATATGGGCTCCGGCAGTGAGACCACATCTTTTCCAGCAAGTCAGCTGTTTTGAACAGTTGACATGTGCCTTTAATAGCCGCGTGTGGAATCGCGAAAAACCAGCGACTGTTAACCCGTTAAACATATGCCTCTTAAAGTCACTTCAAATGTGATGTTGTCCCTAAAAAGAAAAAATTGATTTTGTAATTTTTTTGTTGGTAAAAATTAAAAACTGATGATAAACCGATAAACCTTTAACCCTTCTAGCTTTCTAACAAAAAATATTAGGTTTCAAAAATGACACTGATGGAATGGATTTTTAACTTGTTTTCTGAAGTAGCTGATTGTTTTCAGCCATCAGCAGCGCTACTGCTCTATGATAAATATTTGCAACAAGTGAACTGCATCATGTGACCTCAAACTAATTATCGTGCCCATCATGTCCTTTAGTGTGAGCAACTATCATATATATGGTTTCATACATGGAATATTTACGAGAAAGAGGATAGCAGAAGACTAAGATTAATATCATGGAGTTAATAAATTCTGTAAAGTATCTCTTAATCACCAGCACTGCAGAAGCTGTCGGCTGGAAGTCTCAGCTACTAGAGCAATATTCCCTTTGCTTTTTAATGTGTATGGGCTTCTGAAAGAATAGTGGGTAGTTTCACATAATATAATTCATCTTAGTGGAACGATGACAATACATTTCCACATTTTTATATTTTGTATTCTCGAATGTTTGAAAACCAAACCTTATGTTATTTAGAAAGTGATGTGACCTGTTCTGTGACGCGACATATAGCGAAGCTGTTGTAACAAGGAGGTCATTTCTTTCTTGAGATGTCAAACTGTGTCCTGTTATGGAGAAAACTCAATGATTACAAAATAAAAAGATATCAGAGAACTTTAAGAAGGAGCAAACATAACATTCATACATAGAACAAAAACATTTAGCTGGATTTGATATGCGTCTTTTTCTTTGTTCATTTTATCACTTTCCAAATTAAAAAACGTGCAGTTTTTTTTTTTGTGGTAGGTTGGATCGGGTGATCTAACAAACAAGAGCCACATGAAATGGCTACATACAGTGAAGGAAATAAGTATATGATCCCTTGCTGATTTTGGAAGTTTGCACACTGACAAAGACAAGAACAGTCTAGAATTTTAAGGGTAGGTTAATTTTTATGGGGAATATATGGAGCATCTTATGGGGGCATAATCTATGGAGCATCATATGGGGCATAATCTATGGAGCATCATATGGGGCATAATCTATGAGCATCTTATGGGGCATAAAATATATGGAGCATCTTTGGGGGCATAAAATATATGGAGCATCTTATGGGGGCATAATCTATGGAGCATCATATGGGGCATGATCTATGGAGCATCATATGGGGCAAAATCTATGGAGCATTATACGGGGCATAAAGTATATGGAGCATCTTATGGGGGCATAATCTATGGAGCATCATATGGGGCATAATCTATGGAGCATTTTATGGGGACATAACCTTTATGGAGCAGCATATGGAGCATATTATTCTATGGAGCATTTTATGGGGCCATAATCTTTATGGAGCAGCATATGGGGCATATTATTCTATGGAGCATCTTACGGGGCCATTATTAAGATTTGTGCAGCATTATATGGGGCATATTATTCTATGGAGAATCTTATGGGGCCATTATTAACCTTTATGCAGTGTTATATGGGGCGTATTTTGTATGGAGCATCTTATGGGGCCATTATGAACTGTATGGAGCATTATATGGGGTTCCTGATTCAATATGGATATTCAAAAACATTTAACCTACTGATGTCTCAATTAATTTTACTTTTATTGGTATCTATCTTTATTTTTGAAAATTTACCAGTAGCTGCTGCATTTTCCACCCTGGCAAAATTAGGGTTGGCTTATACTCGGGTCGGCTTATACACGAGTATATAAGGTAAGCTGTACATCGCAGCTGACAACTTATTTGAATGGCCACAGAGAGAGGGGGAGGTCCGGCGGGAGAGAATTGTTATAGTAGTTCAAATAAACAAATGTTTAACAATAATTTTGTACTGTATTAAGTTTGAATGGAATGCGGCCCCCCAGCTTAAATTTTTTTTTATGTGCGGTCCCTTTACTCTGTCCAGTTTGAGACCACTGTTTTAGATGTTTCTTCCAGTGGCACAGTGCGAAGCACTGCTGCGCCTACTAAAATTAGGTCAATATCTAATGCATCATCTAAGAGTAGTGGGGACAGAGAAGAGATAGGGAAAAAGTCAGGGAGGGGGAAAAGACACATAAGAAAGAGAGAAGGCACATCAATTGGTTAGCTTAGTTACATAATCATCCCATGAAGCCCAGATGCGATTAAACAAATCAAGTTGATTATAATATAGGCCGTAAGATTCTCCATGCGTCTCATTTCTTTAATGTTCATCCAGATTTTTTTCATGGAGGGGAGCTGTCCTTTTCTTCCAGTAAAGGCTAGGGTAGGTTAATTTTTAATATTGAGAGACAGAATATCAAAAATAAAATCCAGAAAATCACGTTGTATAAATTATATAAATTTATTTGCATTTGCAGTGAGAAATAAGTATTTGATACCCTACCAATCAATTAAGAGTTCTGACTCCTACAGAACAGTTAGACACTCCAATCAACTCGTTACCGCATGAAAGACAGCTGTCTTACTTACATAGTCACCTTTATAAAAGACTCCTGTCCACAGACTCAATTAATCAGTCGACTCTAACCTCTACAACATTGCTTTTTTTCCTTTTTTTTTTTTTTTGGAAGTGCATTTGAGCAGCAGGTGATTTG
Organism: Oophaga sylvatica; assembly: GCA_033576555.1. Classification (NCBI taxonomy): domain Eukaryota; kingdom Metazoa; phylum Chordata; class Amphibia; order Anura; family Dendrobatidae; genus Oophaga; species Oophaga sylvatica. Next base: position 210,391,413 of record JARQOD010000002.1, read on the forward strand.
CTGCTGAAGGAGAGAAAAAAAAACTCTTTAAATCTTCTGCTTCAGCGAGTGTGAGCGAGCTGAGTGTGACCGGTGCGCAAGTGCGAACGGTGGTAAGTGTGACTTGAGATTCAGTGACTTTGATTCTGGGAGTTTCCAAGGGGATTTACTGAATTCCTGTTATATTTATTAATACTTTTTATTTATTTTTACTTATCTTTGCTGTCTGGTGAAATCCCCATTAGATATGTGCTCCACTATTGCCAATAGCCATCCAGTGTACATCTTGCCACATTATACAGTCCTTGAACAGCCGGTCGAGGTGTGCATACTGCTGCGTGAGATGTGAGCACGTTGTGCATTTGGAAGCCCAAATCTTGGATCTAAATGTGCAGCTGGCAACACTGAGATCCATAGACAATATGGAAAGGAGTCTTCTGCTCACTGAGCAGACGCTCAATGGGATAGATGAGGGGGGGGGATGCTAGGGTGGAGCTGCAGGACACTGAAGTAGAAGCTGGGTGACAGTTAGAAAGCGGGGTAGAGGGAAGAGCGCCAGGGGGCTATCCTGATCTGGCACACCCCAATAAGTTTGCAAAGTGGCGGATGAGGGGGTTGTCAGTACAGGGTAGCACTGCTGCAGCCAGTCATGTCCTCTGAAAGCCGGGGAGTGTCTGCTCCAGTAAGGGGGGAATTAGGAGAGCAGGGCAGGCCAACAGGTGCTGGGTGGGGGACTCAATTATTAGGGGAACAGATAGGGCAATCTGTCACAAAGACAGGATCGTCGAACATGTGCTGCCTACCTGGCGCTCCGAGTTCGACACATCGCTGATCGGGTTGACAGATTACTGGGAGGGGCTGGTGAGGACCCAGCAGACATGGTGCACATTGGCACAAATGACAAAGTTAGAGGTAGGTGGAAGGTCCTTAAAGACGATTTCAGGAATTAGGCTGCAAGCTTAAAGCAAGACCTCCAACGTGGTATTTTCTGAAATACTGCCGTACCACGTGCCACACCAAGAGGCAACGGGAGATTTAGGGAGGTAATAAGTGGCTCAAGAATTGGTGTAGGAAGGAGGGGTTTGGGTTCCTGGAGAACGGCCGACTTCTCAGTTGGCTACAGGTTCTATGTCTAGGGACGGGCTGCACCTCAATGGGAGGTGCAGCTGGCTGAGGAGAAAAATGGCTAAAGGTTGGAGGAGTCTTTAAACTAGGGACTAGGGGAGGTATTCATTTTATAGGAGGGAAGGCAGTGCAGATAGAGACCTGGGCACAAATAATGAAATTGGGGTGGGGGTGGCATGGGGGTAGGGTTAGAACAGTTAATAATTTAAGAAAGAATAGAGGTTCAGAGATACATAAAGTGCATGTATACTAATGCCAGATGCCTCACCAACAAAATGGCGGAATTAGAATTAATTTTGTTGGAACATATTATGACATGGTGGGGATATCTGAAACTTGGCTGGATGAGAGCCACGACTGGGCTGTTTAATTTACAGGGCTATAGTCTGTTTAGGAATGACCGTAAAAATAAGCGGGTGGGGGTGTGTTTTATATGTAAAATCATCCTTAAAACCCATCCTGCGTGATATCTGTGAATCTAATGAAGATGTAGAGTCTCTGTGGGTGGAGATTAGGGGAGGGGGGAAAAATAATAAATTACTGATAGGGGTTTGTTATAAGTCTCCTAAAATAATGGAAGCAACAGAGAATATCCTCGTAAAGCAAATAGATGAAGCAGCAACTCAAGGAGAAGTCATTATTATGGGGACTTCAACTACCCTGAAATACATTGGAGAACAGAAACCTGTATTCCAGCAAAAGTAATAAGTTTTTGGCAACTATGAAGACAATTACCTTTTACAACTTTCAGACCCAACAAGAGGGGGGCACTGCAGACCTAATATTATCCAACAGCCAACCGCATATCAAATATAAGGTTGGGGGTCACTTTGGGGAAAAAAATGATCACAAAATAATAAGCTTTTTATGTATCCTTTATAAGAGTGTAGTCGAGGGTTACGGACACTAAACATCAGGAAGGCAAATTTCCAACGGAGGAAAATGATCTTTGGGGCAATAAACTGGGACGATATCCTGAGACATAAAAATACACAAAGAAATGGGACGTTTATTAGATCCTGAATAGGACCCGTCACAGTATTAAACCCATGGAAAAAAATTCTGAATTAGGAGGAAACCACTTAGGGTAAATAGGCTGTAAGGGCGCAATAAGGGACAAAAAGAAAGCGTTTGGGAATTAAAGCAATAGGTAGTGATGAGCATTAAATAAATACAGAAAACTGAATAAATTGTAAAAAGCAAATCAAGACAGCAAAGATGAGGTAGAGAGACTCATTGCCAGAGAAAGTAAAAAAATCCAAAAATTCTTTAACTACATAAATACAAGAAAACTAAAAAATAGTGTTGGGCCCCTTAAAAAAAGTCTGGGTAAATGGTGGATGAGGATGAGGAAAAAGCCATCTAAAACTTTTTTTAAGTATTTACCAAAAAATCCCCGCAGATAACATGCAAAAAAAAAAATTTTCCATTAAATGTCACCGCTAACCC
>JARQOD010000002.1:210394065-210435324 GCA_033576555.1 Oophaga sylvatica
TTTTAGGGGAGTCCTGTAAATTTAGTTAGGTGTTGGGTATATGCTACCATCAGATAACAGCGTGCAATTATGTGAAACTGATAGCAGTGGATTAAAAACATTTCTTAACAGGAATAAATGTGCGGGAAGATCGCTAAATCTGCCTAAAACATGGCTCAACAGGTATTCTGAGAAGAGAAGATATCCACTGTTAAAGTAATGAAAAATGCAGCACGTTTTAACTGTAGATTGCTTTGGGATTGCACACATCTAATGGCTAAAGTACTAGTTTCCTAGATAAATTAAACACACATATCCGCAAAAAAATGATTGATTCCTTAGTAACCTATGTGTTACAATATAGTCTAACTTTTAAACTTGTGCATAAACAACTACAGACCCTTTGAATTCATTCACTCTCATGTTTTGAATTAATTTTGCTTTCTAACAGTTAAAAGATTACTATATCGGGATACTGTCAGCAGCTATCTCGCTTCTTACTAACACCACAAACGCTTGGCCTAGTGTACAGTGTATGTGGGGGTCTGGAGAAGTGACAACTATTTTATGGGTATTGACACCCAATACATTTACTGTCCTTACATCAAATTTTCAGCAAATCAAAAGTACTAGAGAATACGAGAAACTTTTTTAATATATCTTAGAAATATGCTTTTTCTCCACTCATGGGACACTTCATACTCTTCACCTGCAGAACTCCTCTTTCAGGCTGAAAAACAGATACGAATTTGTCTTGCTCAATACAAGTCAGACTGCCAACTTACTGATACATTGGCAAACAAGCAATATCAATGATCAAATCTGACTAATTAGTTGGTAAGTCCAACTCACTCCTTAGATAGTGACAAAAATTGTGGTGTATTTAAGGGGTTGGTCCAGCACCAAAAATGTCCTTTCTAAATATCTATCTTAACACCTAAACAATTTTGCAATTATCTTGAGATAAAATCCCCTACACTTTCCCTATCTCTCGAATCCCAAAATGTGTTTTTTACTGTATTTCCTGTGATGTTTCATTAAAGAGGAGTCTCAAACAGGATGTCACAGGAGGCTGGGCCTGTACTCACTTTTCTTCAGCGTCTATCACCCCTCCTGGAACATGACGTCATCGGGGGCAGCAATGAATTTACTTATTACAGTTTAATTTATCGCCATCCTGTGAAGATGTCCTGGATTCATAATGATAGAAGCTGTGGAAGAGGAGAGAGCAGCGCCTACTCTCTGCTGCTAACTGTGAAACAGTGTGTTGTCAGGGGACAAAGGTAGGAGAAGTGAGTGACACCAGCACCGCTACACAGCTTCTAACACCGTCCTAAATTAATCGTCATCAGGGCAGTGATTGAAGCTGTGACACCAGTGTCGCCCCCTGATGACAATTTGTTTGAGTGCAGTGCTAGAAGCTGTGTAGCAGCGCAGGCATCACTCACTGCTTCTATTTCCGTTCCCTGATGATGTCTTGTCTCCCGCAGCATATATCACCATGAATAGAGAACATTTTAAGAGGGTGGCAATGCAAAATACTGGAGTAAATAACTGCAGTGCTGCCCCCTGATGAGTCGACGTCCTGTTCCAGGAGGGCGATAGTCCCTGCAGTGAAGTGAAGGCAGCCCCAGCTTTCTGTGATGTCCTGTTTGAGACTCCTCTCAAATGGAACGTCACAGGAAATACAGTAAAAAAAACATAACGATTTACGCATTAGCTAGAAAGGGAGAAGCGTAGGGATTACATAGTGAAGCTAATTCCAAACGTGGTTAGGGTGTAAAGATAGATATTTAGAAAGGACATATTAGGTACTGGACATCCCTTTAACACCTTCACGACATGTGCTGCACATATACGGCACATGTCAGGTCTTCCCCTTTGATATGGGCTCCAGCGCTGAGCCCACATCTTTTCCGGCACATGCCCGCTGTTAACCTTTTCAATGCCGCTGTCAATCCCAGATAGCTATGAGTACCGCTCAGCGGAAACCTCGGTTGATCAGATGTTTCCAGTGGTAGCTGGATGTGCTCAGTTGATGAGTTGCACAGCTCTAGCAACTGTATAGTGGCCATGGGCAGGTACTGCACATCTGCCTCCTATCCAAAACAATATGTGGCGGATGTGCAGTACCCAGCTGTGGATAATAATGAAGCTGATCAAGCTGTGTGGGTCCGCTCTACAACTGAGCTCATCTGGCCTCCAATAGCATCAGAACAGCTGATCGGCGGGGATGCCGGGTGTTGCCCCCCAACGGATTATATATTGATGACCTACCCAAGGATAGGCCATTAATATAAAAGTACTAGACAACTCCTTCATGTCTTTTAGCTGTGCTGTGGCTTAGTTGCAACAATGCAACTAATGCAGAGTAAAAACCTCACCATAGTACAATAAAGTGACCGGAGTTGCTATTTTTGTTAATGAAACAGTTCGAAAAACATTCTGTTTAACTATTTTTATGTAAAACCTGCAATTCTGCTGTTGTGCGTAGACACCGTGATTGGCAATCCCTTTACACAAATATGTCTATTTTAAAAAATATCTAAAACAATCCTTGACATTATATTGACACTGCATTCTGATGTACTAGAGATATCCTTACGCTAAATGTAAGTGAAATGTCACATTTAGGCTATGTGCACAAGTTCAGGATTATTTGTGTTTTTTTCGCGGGAAAAAACGCGTCAAAAACGCATGATTTAAGCATCCTATCATTTAGAATGAATTCTGCAATTTTTGTGCACATGGTGCGTTTTTTTTCTGCGAAAAAAACGCATCTCGGAAAAAGAACCAACATGTTCATTAATTTCGTGGAATTCTAGCGTTTTTATATTATTGACCTAGAAAGTTCAGGAAAAAATCGAGGTAAAAACGCGCAAAATCCGCACCAAAAACGCTGAAAAAAAACATGCGTTTTTACCGCGGAAAAAAATCAGTTTTTGCTCAGGAAAATTCTACAAACATTCCTGAACGTGTGCACTTAGCCTAAAACCTGTCCAAAAAACCTACCACTAAAAGACCAGATTTCTTGTGACAGATTTTCATCTCTATTATAAATGAAGAATTCTTGGAGTAGACATCTCACTAGTAAGTTCCACTAGCAACAAGACATTATATTGTACCAAAATTGTCAAAACTAAAGTGTTTTGCTATTCACTCATTAGGTCACTCATACATTCTGTGAAGTAAAACAATATATCATATAATCTGGAGGGACAAAGATGTGATGTTGCCCAATGCAAAAGTCCTTTCATGGAATAGTCAGCATGGAGGAGGTAAAGTTAATAAAATGACTGCAAATTCAGATGTGGATGTGATCTAACACTAAAAGAAGCAGTGGTACGGCACTACGTGTGGTCCAGCGGTACAATTAAGTCACTGAAGTCCAAGGCTGACGGGAATCTATAGTACATATTAATAGGCATAATGCATCAATTGCACTGACTTTTTTATTGTTTGTTCACGATTCATACTCTACACAAAGTGGGTCTAAATATATATTTACATATTTGCTGTATATACATAGTGTACATCAACTATAACTTCAACCTGGGACCAAAGCATTACTAGATCTACTTCACCACAAGTCTTGAAATAAAGATTACATAAAAAGGATAAGCATTTGACAATTAACTAACCTGAGAACATGACTCTTTCCAATTCACTTATCACAAATTAAATTCTTAGCAAGTTACACATATTGAACATGATATCACAGTATAGCTTGTAGGGCTCCAATTAAGACTAAATTGATAAATGCAGATTTGTGTGTCAAGCTGCCAGAAGCAAAAGCTGCAAAAGGCCAATTAGCACTACATTTCCATAGTGTTGGCAAATATTAATAATCAAATGTTAATTAAGAACAAATAGAGCCAAATATTAATATACTATTTTAAATCTGATATATTTCTGGTAAATTCAACACATTAGCCTGTCCAAATATTTTCCTATCGATCCTCAATAAAACCACTTACTGCACTTCATTTTCCTAAAAAAAAACAATATCTACTAACAGTTTTCAGTACATATATTTTACACATGATATACACTAAAAAATAAACCAGAGTTCATTTTCTGGTGTATATAACTAGCAAAAAAAATTATACAAACATACAGGAAAGTTAGACTGTTAGCATACCTTTAACCAGTTTAAGATCAGACCATTTAATTGTAAAGTGCTGCGGAATTTCTTGGTGCTATATAAAATTATTATTATTTATCCTTTGTTCCCGTCCAGACATATTTTCAGGTTCTCTTGTACATGTGGTTTGAAGAGCTGTACATTTTTTTTTCTTGTTTGGATATTTAAGTAGTTTTGTGTCTCTTATCATGGTATATTGGCTTCAGTTTTTGGCCACTGTAATTTTTTCTTTTTTTGCGGATGTTAGGTGATATCATTGGGAAAATAAGTGACGTTGAGTGTCTGTTTTTCCTATTTTTTTTTTTTAGTTTTAGGACCAAAAAGGACCACAAATACAGAATGTAGAACAATTTTTTTAATGTAACAATTATTTTTATATATTGGAACATTTTTTTTTATTATGGGGGTAACGCTAGTAACCGCAATTTGGATGGACAGTGGCATTACTTTTCATCTATTTTTTTTTTAAATTATTGATCATACGCTTCATTTATTTTACACACTGTACCTCCCATAAAGGCATAACAAACCTTTGGAGGGGGATGATTTCAGAGCTGTCTGAATCACCTATGACCCAGCAGCTCCTGTTCCCTCCTTTTACACAGCTATCATATGACCACTGTGTATCGAGGAAGAACTGCAGTCAGCGCTTCTTATTATTGTGCACACAGTACTCCTTTAGTACTGTGTATACAGCAATCGAGAAGGCAGAGACGGTAATAAACCATCTAAAAGGACTCCAGCTGTCACGAGGCTGTCACAGAGCTGCAACAGTATGCAGTGATTTAGGAGCAGGAGCACCAAAAGTTTAATGCCAACATGCAATCTGGAAGCAATTAGAATGTTACAAATAATAATATGTAGGTGCGAGTAGTTGGTAATCTGTGATCAAATCACTGCTTCTGGAATTGTGAGACTACAATTCCAGAAGCAGTGAGAAATCTTGAGGAATCTTAGCACATTCAAGGGCAATATCCTTCTAATTTACTAATATTTTTTGGTTTTGCAAGTTGCAACCACTTTCTTCAAATCCCATCAAAGTTGTTATATAGAGTTCAAGTCAGGTGACTGACGGCCACACCATTATCACACAGGACTTATTTGTATTGTCTGGAGCATATGGGAGATTATTTTCTTGTGCTTTTGGTTAAGAAGAGGCGCACATCTTAAAAGAGTATGGAGACTGTCAGTGTTCAGTATGTGCCTTACTGTCACTTGTCTTGCTGCAGGTCTTTTACCGTCATTCGAGGAGTTAAGACTAAAGTTGAGCGAATATCTTCAGTTCCCCGATTATTCGGCAAGCTATAGCGCTTCCTGGATCGCACCGGCTGAAGAGCTGATCGGCGCCGCAGTTGCATGTGTTGCTGCTGTGTGACAGGTACAACACATACATGGAGAGCCTGTGTGTTGGGCTCTCCATGCATGTCCTGTGACACAGCCGCGACACATGCAACTGCGGCGCCGATCAGCTCTTCAGCTGGTGCGATCCAGGAAGCCGGGTTCCTGCTGTAGCTTATTTGGTAAGCACTATAGAGCATGTCATGTCCCTCTCTTTGATGTGGGCTCGGGCGCTGAGCCCACATCTTTCCCCGCACATGACAGCTGTTTTGAACAGCTGACATGTGCCCCTAACAGCCGCAGGTGGACTTGCGATCCACCAGCAGCTGTTAACCTGTTAAATGTAGCTGTCAATCTTCGACAGAGGAATTTAATGTGATAAAAATTATTAATCTGATCGTTAAACGGCGTAGCAAAAAAAAAAAAAAATTCAAAACGCCAGAATTATGTTTTTTTTGGTCGCCGAAACACTGCATTAAAATACAATAACCGGTGATCAAAAGATTGTATCTGCACCAAAATGGTATCACTAAAAATGTCTACACGGCACATAAAAAATAAGCCCTCACCCAGCCCCAGATCACGAAAAATGGAGACACTACGGGTCTTGGAAAATGACGCATTTTTTTTTTTTAACAAACATTAAAAATTTTTTTTCATCACTTAAATAAAAAAGAACCTAGACATGTTTGGGATCTACACACTCGTAATGACCTGGGAATCATAATGGCAGGTCAGTTTTAGCATTTGTTGAACATGGTAAAAAAGAAAACCTTAAACAGTTGTGGAATTGCATTTTTTTTTGCAATTTCACCCCACTTGTAATTTTTTTCCCATTTTCCATTTTACATGATATGGCAAAACCAATGATGTCGTTCAAAAGTACAATTTGTCCCGCAAAAACCAAGCACTCACATGGCCATATTGATGGAAAAATAAAAAAAAGTTATGGCTCTGGAAGCAGGGGGGCAAAAAAACAAACGCAAAAATGAAAATGGGATGTGGCGTGAAAGGGTGAATATATACAGGTTAAAGGAAATCTATCATCAGGATTAACGCCCACAAATTTCTTTTATTGTCGTGTAGGTCATTAAAAGATAAGCCAATCTGTACTTTTATTTATACTATTTGCTGCTACATCATCGAAAAATCCACTTTTCAATCCATATGCAAATGAGATTGAAATGCTCGGAGGGGGTGGGGGAGTGGGAGTGGGGGTGATGGGCAACTGGGAACTTTCTGAACCTCTGGCTCTAACCCCTGCCTAGCACCACATTCTTCTGCCTGATTGACAGCTCACTGGCTTGACTACACAGCCAGTGAATTGTCAGTCAAACAGAAGTTACAACAAATCAAGACCTTGGATAGATCTGAACTCTGTTTATTCTACACATGAGACTCGGATCCCTACATTGTGCTGATTTGCTGAACGATCAATAGTTTGTACATGCCAATTCTCTATGGGAAATCTGCTCTGCTCTACTTGAAAAGGACACTGCACTGTGAAGATGGCAGCAAGTGTGTATGAGAGTAGGCGCAGGTACATTAGATTAGGAGCAGCACTCCAGCGGAAAAATTTAAAAAAACAAACCTGCTGAAGTGGTTTAAACTGCATAAATCAATAGTACATGTGAGTATAACAGACTTTGTACCATGTTTTATCAGGGAATTCTGCTTCTCTCTGCTCTTATGAGCCACTTCTTTCCTTCCTCCTTCATTACACCTATCAGATATATTTTAGTGAGCTAATGAATATTTTGGCAATATACACTGGCCTCTTGGGACAAACGTCTCTACTTCTTGAAGATTACCTCGGATGATGTAATTGTCTAGAGCATCTTCCATTCTCTTTAGGGCATCAGCACGATTGCTACCGTGTGTCACCAACTGTAAGAAACCGTAGCAACGTTACAATGATGTAAAGCAGAAATTTGCAAAATCATTTTTTCTCTAGTTCTAGAGACTGAAAATAATTACAGTAAACACACAAAGAAACAGTAACATGTGACTATATAAGCAGTAATGTAATGTTCATGCTTCTAAATGCTACACACCCCTGACTATATTTTAAAATAATGCAGCATCGCTTCCAGGCATATAGTTAATCTCAGATATCCTTCTGTCTTCTGAATACATTATTATTCCTCATTAATTTAAAATAGGTTTGAGTGAGAAAGCCAATGATTTTGGAGCTAAACACAATTATGAATCAAGAGCTGAGTTCACCTACTGCTTTCTTGAATCAAAAAGCATACATAAACAGACTTCTACATCTAGTCCCCACTTTGTAGTCTTCCTTTTTCAAGGTGACTGACCAATATTAGGAGTGAAATGAAATGTGCTTGCTATTCAATTTTGACTTGTGTAGCAGGATTAGAAACTTACTTTTGAAATCATAGGATCATAGTAAATGCTGATGTCGCTTCCTTCTTGGATGCCACTGTCAACTCGCACCTTAGGCACAAAAAATAAAAAGTTTCTAAAAATTGAAATGTATGAGTCAGACATACTAAATAGGCACATTGCTTTCATGAATGCAATGAAATTTTGCAGACAATATGGCGTTACAGTAAAAAAAATAACAGAACTAGCAATATTAGATGCATTTTTTTCTCTCCATGGGACTGCAATTGATAATACATCATTCCATCCTAAGAAATTCAAATCAAGTCAGTTTTGTTTTTTTTTGTCTGTTTTTGCAATAAGGCGATGTCCACCAACAATGAATTTTTCAGTGGCAAATCCACAGCAAAATCTGCATTTGTGACATGTGGTTTTTGATGCGTATTCACTAAAGATTTTATTCCTCTACATTGAAAGGGGTGATCGTTAGAGGTTAAATTCTGCAACAGAAATTGATACACTAAGGATTTTAAAATTCACCCGCTGATAAAATCCGCAACATTTTCCACCCCGGGTAGATCTACAATTGCACATAATCATTTAAGCTATAACAATGTGGACACAAGCTTAGGAAGTAATGGAATTATTTCAATTTAAAGTTATAATGCAAACAACAAAGGCAAACCTCATTAAATGGCCCTTCAGATGTCAAGCAAAATGATAAATGAAGCATCTGTTTAATTGGTTGATATGGGGTACAACACATTTGCATGTAGTTTGCAATTAAAACCAGATGCCCATAATTATTGAGATTAGCGGGAATAAAACATTTGGCACATACACAATCAGTATAAAAAACAAACAAACAAGGAATCTATGAAATCCGTTCACTATTGAGAGTGCAATATGTCCTTGTGCACACAAACGCCGGTCAAGTTACTATTAGTAATCCTCAATCCTGGTCAGTCATTTTCCTGCCTTTAAGGGAAAGAGTAATATGTTCAGAACATATTACGGAAGACTCATTAACAAAATTCTGCTCGGTTTCTAGAGTACTATTAAAAAAAATTATATAAAATGGAAGTCGAAGTCAGAAGTGGATTTTAAGAAGTAAAGAAAAAAATAATGTACATTTTCTCTTGGTTGTATGGTTGTTAGCCCCTCCCCCATTTATTATAAAACTTATTAAACAAGCCAACAGTTTGAAAGATAGTCCGCAAACCCTAAAAAGTGATTTCAATTCCTTTGACAGTACTATAGTGGACTTAGCCCATATAACACTCACACCTACAATATATATTTTAATTCTTTAGTTGGACAGAAAAACGATTTTATTTCACACATAAAAGAGGGATCCTCAGTGCCCAATTCCATTCCCTCAAACAACATGCTGCGCACCTCCCCTTAGCTGTGGTAGACTACGTCTGAGTGTCCGCCTCTAGTAGCCGTTCACACCCTAAAATGATGCAAGTCAGAGCGCACGTTCACTCAGTTGGCAGCATTATACGTCCGAATCCCTATTTTCTGGGGTTCAGACGTAAGCCCCGACAGGGCCATTGAACTGGTGCCTAAATGTCAATACACCCTTAAATGCAAATATTACATTAACAACATTCACAAATTTGGCTATGCTTCAATATAACAAATGAGGTAGTATGTTAAATGAATGATAACATGCTGCCTTTGTCTCTACATAGTGAATAAAGCGCATTGCTCCAACTACTGCAGATATAAAGGGGGCCCATCGGGGGATACATCTGTTTCCCTGTGGGCCAGTCTGAGCATGTTGGAATGTAATGAATTATGAAAGGGATCTTCTCAAGTTTGGAAGTTATCCCTTGTCCATAAGATTGGGGATAACACTTCCTGATTGCTAGAACCAAAAAGATCCCCATTAATCCTAAACAACAGGAGTCTAAAGAGCCCCATGTGTTTGAAGTAGAGGTCAAACATGCGTACTGTCACTCCATTCATTTAGGAGCGCCAAAAAACAGCCAAGCACAGTGTTCAGCTATTTCTGCCGTCAGTGCACATGATCGACTACCACTCCATTCACACTGGGCTTTTCAGAGCCCTGGTTCTGAGGAATCAGTGGAGGTCTCACTGATTGGCCCCCCAGAAATCTGGAATTTATTCCCTATCCAGTGGATGCGGATCACTTCCAAACTTGAGAATACCTCTTTACAATCTATTCTACATTACATTCTAAAAAAAAAAATAAAAAAAATATACTGAAGTGGATACAATTTGCCAAATAACACATCAACTTGCCTAAAGAGAAATGGAGGAACATTTTGTGGATTGATGAAAGTAAAATTGTTCTTCTTGGGTCCATGGGCTGCAAAACGTTAGTCAGACGACCTCCAAACTCTGCATTCAAACCACAGTACACTCTGAATACAATGAAGCATGGTGGTGCAAACATCATGATATGGGCAGGTTTTTTTTCTTGCTATGGTGCCGGACCTATTTATCGCATACCAGGGATCATGGACCAGTTTGCATATAGTAAAATACTCGAAGAGGTCATGTTGCCTCACGCTGAAGAGGATATGCCCTTGAAATGGGTGTTTCAACAAGACAACGACCCTAAACACACTAGTAAACAAGCAAAATCTTGGTTCCTGTTCAACAAAATTGAGGGTATGGAGTGGCCAGCCCAATCTCCGGACCTTATTCCGATAGAACACTTGTGGGGTGACATTAAAAATGCAGTTTCTGAGGCAAAGCCAACAAATGCCAAAAAATTGTGGGATGCAGTCCAAGCATCCTGGGCTGGAATAACAGATGACAGGCGCCAGAAGTTGGTTGACTATACAGTTAGGGCCAGAAATATTTGGACAGTGACACAATTTTCGCGAGTTGGGCTCTGCATGCCACCACATTGGATTTGAAATGAAACCTCTACAACAGAATTCAAGTGCAGATTCTAACGTTTAATTTGAAGGGTTGAACAAAAATATGTGTTAGAAAATGTAGGATTTGTACACATTTCTTTACAAACACTCCATATTTTAGGAGGTCAAAAGTAATTGGACAAATAAACATAACCCAAACAAAATATTTTTATTTTCAAAATTTTGTGGCGAATCCTTTGGAGGCAATCACTGTTTTAAGTCTGGAACCCATGGACATCACCAAACGCTGGGTTTCCTCCTTCTTAATGCTTTGCCAGGCGTTTACAGCCGCAGCCTTCAGGTCTTGCTTGTTTGTGGGTCTTTCCCTCTTAAGTCTGGATTTGAGCAAGTGAAATGCATGCTCAATTGGGTTAAGATCTGGTGATTGACTTGGCCATTGAAGAATGTTCCACTTTTTTGCACTCATGAACTCCTGTGTAGCTTTGGCTGTATGCTTGGGGTCATTATCCATCTGTACTATGAAGCGCCGTCCAATCAAGTTTGCAGCATTTGGCTGAATCTGGGCTGAAAGTATATCCCGGTACACTTCAGAATTCATCCGGCTACTCTTGTCTGCTGTTATGTCATCAATAAACACAAGTGACCCAGTGCCATTGAAAGCCATGCATGGCCATGCCATCACGTTGCCTCCACCATGTTTTACAGAGGATGTGGTGTGCCTTGGATCATGTGCCGTTCTCTTTCTTCTCCAAACTTTTGGCTTCTCATCATTCTGGTACAGGTTGATCTTTGTCTCATCTGTCCATAGAATACTTTTCCAGAACTGAGCTGGCTTCTGGAGGTGTTTTTCAGCAAATTTAACTCTGGCCTGTCTATTTTTGGAATTGATGAATGGTTTGCATCTAGATGTGAACCCTTTGTATTTACTTTCATGGAGTCTTCTCTTTACTGTTGACTTAGAGACAGATACACCTACTTCACTGAGAGTGTTCTGGACTTCAGTTGATGTTGTGAACGGGTTCTTCTTCACCAAAGAAAGTATGCGGCGATCATCCACCACTGTTGTCTTCCGTGGGCTCCCAGGTCTTTTTGGATTGATGAGTTCACCAGTGCTTTCTTTCTTTCTCAGGATGTACCAAATTGTAGATTTTGCCACTTCTAATGTTGTAGCAATTTCTTGGATGGGTTTTTTTCTGTTCTTGCAGCTTAAGGATGGCTTGTTTCACCTGCATGGAGAGCTCCTGTGACCACATGTTTCCTTCACAGCAAAACGTTCCAAATGCAAACACCACACCTCAAATCAACTCCGGCCCTTTCATCTGCTTAATTGAGAATGACATAACAAAGGGATTGCCCACACCTGTCCATGAAATAGCCTTGGAGTCATTTGTCCAATTACTTTTGGTCCCTTTAAAAACAGGGTGGCACATGTTAAGGAGCTGAAACTCCTAAACCCTTCATCCAATTTTAATGTGGATACCCTCAAATGAAAGCTGAAAGTCTGAACTTCAACTGCATCTGATTTGTTTTGTTTCAAATTCATTGTGGTAATGTCTAGAACCAAAATTAGATAAATGTTGTCTCTGTCCAAATATTTATGGACCTAACTGTATATAACATAGATTTTAAGCAGTGCAGTGCTATTTTTAAGAACAGCCCAATGTTCTCATCCCTATCCTGGTATGCATGGCTCCTCATCTCTATACAGGTATCCATTGCTCTTTATCCTTATCCTTGTATGCATAACCTCCTCATCCCTATTCTGGTATGCATGGCTCTTCATCCCTATCTGTTATGATATGGTAGGCGAGGAGGACAGCAACAAAAAGACGGATTTCGGTAAGAACTTACCCGTAAAATCCTTTTCAGCGAAGGAAGGAAGAGAGACACAGTCATTACTAGTGGGTAGGCGGAGCCCAGATAGGATTGACACCTCAGATTAAAAAGAGTGTTGACCGGCCCCTCCAGCTCGGGCTCCTCCTACTTGGCTCTCCAGTCGTACACAAGCTAAGGAAGAGCAATATCACCAGCGGAGCAACATAACCCCTTCTGAAGGACTTCAGAGAAAAAAACACAAGAATACAGGTTATGCATGCATTTAGGCAAAATACCACACAGTTCCAGGTACTACTCACTGGACCTGACTACTGCGATGAGCTGGCGATGCTGGAACAGAGCCTTAGCGCGCCGACCTCAGCCCAGATAATCGCTATCAGAGAAGGGTCACGCCGCATCTGAAAACAACAACACACTTCTGCCATGGGAGGGAGCTGTGTCTCTCTTCCTTCCTTCGCTGAAAAGGATTTTACAGGTAAGTTCTTACCAAAATCCGTCTTTCAGCAGCAGATGGAAGGAAGAGAGCCACAGTCATTACTAGTGGGACGTCCCAAAGCAGTCCAGAAACTAGGGTGGGAAAAAAAACAAAATAGGCAGAATCCCAACAACCTAGATAAATGCGCAACAGGCGCCAAATACAAGTTAACTAGAACTTTAAACTACAGCCGCCTGCAGGACCCTACGTCCTAAGGCCGCATCAGCGGAAGCACTGACGTCCACCTTATAAAACTTTATAAACGTGTGGACGGAACGCCAGGTCGCCGCTCGGCAGAGCTGAGCTGCCGAGGCCCCTTGATGAAAGGCCCACGATGAAGCCACAGCCCTCGTGGAGTGAGCTCGAAACTTAATCGGGCAAGGTTCGCCTTTAAGTCGGTAAGCCTCCAAAATGGCCGACCGAATCCAACGAGCTATAGAGTCCTTGGAAGCTCGTTGACCACGCCGACGACCTGCTAGAATCACAAACAGAAAGTCTGACTTCCGAAAACTTCGAGTAACAGACAAACAAAACTTCAAGGCCCGCACTAAATCCAATGTGTGCAAGGCCCGTTCCTTTGCATTCCTCGGACCCAAACAAAGCGAGGGCAACACAATATCCTGGTTAACATGAAATTGCGACACCACCTTAGGTAGAAAGTCGCCCCGTGTGCGAAGCACTACTTGATCCGGGTAAAACTCCAGGAAGGAAGGCGAGCAGGAAAGAGCCACCAACTCAGAAACCCTTCTCAAAGAGGTGACCGCCACTAAGAAGGCAACCCTCCAAGAAAGTAAAGAAAGGCTAGCAGAGTCCATAGGCTCAAAAAGGCCCATGCTGAAGAGCCTCCAAGACAAGGTTGAGCCGCCAAGGAAACACATGCGTCTTCCGCGGCGGAAACTGACGGGTTATCCCGCGAAAAAAAGGAACGTACGTCCCTAGGCGAGGCGATAGCCTTCCGAAACAGCAAGGACAGAGCAGAAACCTGACCCTTCAGAGAGCTAACTGCCAAACCCTTGTGCAGCCCGTACTGCAGAAAGACCAACAAATTGGGAATGGGAAAAATCCTCGGGTTCCTTGAAGAACCCGAACACCACGAAAAGAAGGCTTCCCAAGTCTTGTGATAAATCTTAGTAGTAGCCTGTCATGTGTGCATCGCCACGAAGATCGTCGCGGTTGCACATTCTGACTTCTCACAGCTGAGTTGCTGTTTCTTTGTGTTTGGCAGTTAGGGAGTTAATTCTGTCTGTGCTCAGTTCTGGGACTGGGTGCAGTTTCTCCCGGCTGCAATTAATTATTTGTTGATTGGTTTCCTTTAAATCTCTGGTGGTCTGTTTTGGGAGTTGCCAGTGAAATTCTTCATGCAGACCACAGATAGGATTGTATCTGTATAGACTTAAGTTAAAGAGCTCCTTAGTTGTTTTAAGCTCACCTTGCTTAGAGTTTAATATCCCAGATCATTTATGTTCCTTCTGTGTTTGAGTGTGTATGCAAGTCTGTGTTTTCTCCAGTCTGTCTTATATTTCTAATCTGTGTATTTAGCAGAGATCAGCCCATATCCCTTTGGTGGTAATCAGAATCCTTCTTAGGACTGATTACAGGGTTCAGGGACTGATAGGAGACAGGGTTAGGCTGGAGACTTGGACCTCTGAACCATTATCAGTACCTCCAAGGTGAGGGATTAGTTAGGACCCCAGTTTAGGGTCAGGTTAGACCCTGGTCCTCCTCTTTCCTGTGACAGCGTATCAAGTCCTCAAGATTAACCCTGAGTTCAACGGATATCGTGTCAGGTAAATCTATTCTTTATTTACATGCTGATGTTGCTAATCTATATGTTGTATAGAGTGTTGTTCTTTCAAGAATAGTTTACTGACATCGTACACATATCATAAGACCGCGTGACATTTTCACTGGCCATATAAAATTATTCCCAGTTGCCATGGATCCAGTAGCCCAGCTGGCTCTGCAGTTGCAGGGATTATCCATGGAGCTGACGGACATTAAGTCCAAAGTTTTGTCTCCCTCGGAGCAAACCAGATTTGAACCTAAAGTAGCTCTCCCGGACAGGTTCACTGGTGGGCGAGACAAATTTTTTACCTTCAGGGAAGCATGTAAATTGTATTTTTGGCTTCGGCCTCGATCATCAGGGAGTGAAGAGCAGAGAGTGGGAATTGTTATCTCGCTCCTACAAGGGGACCCTCAATCCTGGGCATTCTCCCTTCCTCCGGGATCCCCGGCTCTACAGTCTGTAGATCGATTTTTTACTGCCCTGGGTTTGGTATATGATGACCCAGATCGGGTCTCTCTTGCTGAGACAAAATTACGTAAGATACAGCAGGGAGATCGTCCGGCGGAGGAATTTGCTTCTGAGTTCCGTAGATGGGCCACAGATACTCAGTGGAATGACCCAGCTCTTAGGAGCCAGTTTTGTCATGGGCTTTCTGACAAATTAAAGGACGTTTTGGCTCAGTATGATTCTCCTCCATCACTGGAGGCTGCTATGGCCCTGGCTATCCGTACTGATAGACGGCTTCGGGAGAGGGGTGAGGTAACCCCACTCCCTGTTGTTTCTCCACCTACCACTAAAGTCCCTTATGTTGAGGTTCCCCTTGTCTGTTCGGATGAGCCTATGCAGTTGGGAGGACATCATTTCGTAGGAGGGGATTGGCGGTACGCCGCAGGACTAGAAGGTGTTTCTTCTGCGGGAAAGAGGGACATTTTGTTGGGGGATGTCCATCCCGTGCCTTGTTGAGCAAAAAGTCGCCGGAAAACTGTTAATCCCAGGTTGTGTGGTGGGAGTATGTATTTCGTCCGCTAGTTCTTCTCAGTTCCTTGTACCAGTGGAGGTGGTGGTTGGTACGAGAGTGGAGAGATTTTCTGTTCTTCTTGATAGTGGGTCCGGGGCTAATCTGGTTGACGCTCAGTTTGCTCAGGCTCAAGGTATGCATCTGAGTGTATTGGTCAAACTGATCCCTATATTCTCCATTGACGCCAGGCCTCTCGGCCAAGGTAGCTTTGTTCATGAGGTTCATAACATTGACCTTCGGGTAGGGGCAATACATAGGGAACTATTATCTTGTTATGTGTTGGAGGGTCTACCTACTCCTATTGTGTTGGGACTTCCTTGGTTGGTTAAACATAACCCTGTGATTAATTGGCAGTCCAGAGAGATAAGCCAATGGGGTGAGTTTTGCAAAAGTAACTGCATGAACACAGTCATCAGTGCGGTCGTGCCTAGTACTTTGCCTCCTTTTTTGGAGGACTTTGGGGATGTGTTCTCTGAGGAGGGGTGTCAGGAGTTGCCTCCTCATCGCGTGTATGACTGCTCTATTAATTTACTTCCTGATGCTAAGTTACCTAAAGCTAGGTTATATAACCTTTCTGGTCCTGAGAGGCAGGCTATGAAAGATTATATTTCGGAAAGTCTGGCCAAAGGGCATATTAGACCTTCAACTTCCCCAGTGGCCGCGGGGTTCTTCTTTGTGAAGAAAAAATATGGAGGCCTACGCCCTTGCTTGGATTTCCGCGAACTTAATCGGATTACTGTTCGAGATCCGTATCCACTCCCTCTTATTCCTGATCTCTTCAATCAAATTGTTGGCGCCAAATGGTTCTCTAAATTGGATCTCAGGGGGGCGTATAATCTGATTAGGATAAAAGAGGGGGATGAGTGGAAAACGGCGTTTAACACGCCGGAGGGACATTATGAGAACCTTGTCATGCCTTTTGGTCTGACTACTGCACCAGCAGTATTCCAACATTTTGTTAATGACATTTTTCGTCATCTGGTGGGGCTGTTTGTGGTCGTATATTTGGATGACATTTTAATTTACTCACCAGATCTTGTGTCTCACCAGGAGCATGTGAGACAGGTGTTGCAGATCTTGCGAGACAATAAACTATACGCCAAACTGGAAAAGTGTGTATTCGCCGTACAGGAACTTCAGTTTTTGGGTTTCTTGGTGTCAGCCTCCGGTTTCCGTATGGACCCTGAAAAGGTGAGAGCAGTGCTTGAATGGGATCAGCCAGAGGATCTTAAGGCTCTGCAGCGTTTTCTGGGGTTTGCTAACTACTACCGGAAATTTATTTGTAATTTCTCATCTGTTGTCAAACCTCTCACTGACATGACAAGAAAAGGGACGGATTTTTCTAAATGGTCGGACAAAGCTTGCCAAGCTTTTTCCTCTTTGAAAAAATGTTTTGCTTCGGCACCCGTTCTCATCCAACCAGATGCATCACAGCCGTTCGTTGTGGAGGTGGACGCGTCTGACGTAGGGGTGGGTGCTATATTGTCCCAGGGTCCGTCCCCTGGTAAATGGCATCCGTGCGCTTTCTTTTCTAAAAAATTGTCGTCCGCCGAAAGGAATTATGATATCGGCAATAGGGAACTTTTGGCCATTAAGTTGGCTTTTGAAGAATGGCGTCACTTTTTGGAGGGGGCAGTCCACCCGGTCACCGTCTTTACTGATCACAAGAACCTGCTGTATTTGGAATCTGCTAAGCGTCTGAATTCCAGACAAGCTCGATGGTCGTTGTTTTTTACCAGGTTTAATTTTGTTGTCACTTATCGCCCTGGATCTAAGAATGTTAAGGCGGATGCCTTGTCTCGCAGTTTCCCAGGGGCCGGGAAAATGGATGACCCGATTCCTATCCTTCAGGAGGGGGTGGTAGTGTCGGCTGTATTTTCTGAGCTTGAGGAGGAGGTGTTAGAGGCTCAGGGGGACGCCCCTGCAGGACCTCCAGGGAGACTGTTTGTCCCAAATCAGTTGAGACAAAAGGTTATTGAGGCACATCATAATTCTGCTTTAGCAGGACATCCAGGGAGTAAGGCTACTTTAGATCTCCTTTCTCGCCGGTTTTGGTGGCCTAACGTTAATAAAGATGTTTTAACTTTTGTCGCGTCCTGTGGGGTTTGTGCTCGCTCTAAGACCCCTCATACCCGTCCGTCTGGGACCCTCTTACCCTTGAAACTTCCGGAGCGTCCATGGACTCATTTGTCTATGGACTTCATCACGGACCTTCCTCAGTCGTCAGGGAAGACTGTCATACTGGTGGTTGTTGACAGGTTCAGTAAGATGGCACATTTCATTGCTCTTCCTGCCCTCCCTAATGCTAAAACTCTGGCGCAGGTGTTCATTGGGGAGATTGTGAGACTTCATGGGTTGCCTTCTGATGTGGTGTCAGATAGGGGGTCTCAGTTTGTATCCAAGTTTTGGAGGGCATTTTGTTTACGTCGGGGGATGCAATTGTCATTTTCCTCGGCTTTTCATCCGCAGACCAATGGTCAGACAGAGCGTCTGAATCAAAGCCTAGAGACTTATCTTCGGTGTTTTGTCTCAGAGAACCAGGAGGACTGGTCTTCTTTCTTGCCTCTGGCAGAGTTCGCTCTTAACAACAGGCGGAGCGAGTCCACTGGTAAGTCCCCGTTTTTTGGGGCATATGGTTTTCATCCCCAGTTTTGTACTTTCAATGGGGGGGCCCTTCTGGGGTTCCTGAGGAGGAGCGTTTCTCGTCGTCACTTGCTTCAGTGTGGAGAGGTGTATTGAATAATCTGAGTGCTATGGGGAACCGTTATAAACGTATGGCTGATAGGAGGAGAGTTTCTGGTCCAGATCTTAATGTGAACGATCTGGTATGGTTGTCCACCAGGAATATAAAACTTAAAGTTCCCTCCTGGAAGCTGGGCCCCAGATTCATCGGGCCGTACAGGATCAGTTCCATAATTAATCCTGTGGCATTTCGTCTGGACCTCCCTCCTACGTTTAAAATCCACAATGTGTTCCACAAGTCATTACTTAAGAGGTACGTGGCACCAGTCATACCATCACCTCTACCTCCTCCTCCAGTGGTGGTCAATGGTAACTTGGAGTTTCAAGTGTCAAAGATCATTGACTCACGTCTGAATCGCCGGTCCCTTCAGTACTTGGTTCATTGGAAGGGGTATGGTCCAGAGGAGAGGACGTGGGTTCCTGCGTCTGACATTAACGCAGATCGTTTGGTGCGGACCTTCCACAGAACTCACCCGGGCAAACCTGGCCCTGAGGGTCCGGAGGCCCCTCGTAGAAGGGGGGGTACTGTCATGTGTGCATCGCCACGAAGATCGTCGCGGTTGCACATTCTGACTTCTCACAGCTGAGTTGCTGTTTCTTTGTGTTTGGCAGTTAGGGAGTTAATTCTGTCTGTGCTCAGTTCTGGGACTGGGTGCAGTTTCTCCCGGCTGCAATTAATTATTTGTTGATTGGTTTCCTTTAAATCTCTGGTGGTCTGTTTTGGGAGTTGCCAGTGAAATTCTTCATGCAGACCACAGATAGGATTGTATCTGTATAGACTTAAGTTAAAGAGCTCCTTAGTTGTTTTAAGCTCACCTTGCTTAGAGTTTAATATCCCAGATCATTTATGTTCCTTCTGTGTTTGAGTGTGTATGCAAGTCTGTGTTTTCTCCAGTCTGTCTTATATTTCTAATCTGTGTATTTAGCAGAGATCAGCCCATATCCCTTTGGTGGTAATCAGAATCCTTCTTAGGACTGATTACAGGGTTCAGGGACTGATAGGAGACAGGGTTAGGCTGGAGACTTGGACCTCTGAACCATTATCAGTACCTCCAAGGTGAGGGATTAGTTAGGACCCCAGTTTAGGGTCAGGTTAGACCCCGGTCCTCCTCTTTCCTGTGACAGCGTATCAAGTCCTCAAGATTAACCCTGAGTTCAACGGATATCGTGTCAGGTAAATCTATTCTTTATTTACATGCTGATGTTGCTAATCTATATGTTGTATAGAGTGTTGTTCTTTCAAGAATAGTTTACTGACATCGTACACATATCATAAGCCCGCGTGACATAGCCGGACCTCTGGCAGCGTGGCAATGACTTCGGCTGAGAAACCTCTACGGGTCAATATTTTGGTCTCAAGAGCCACGCCGTCAAACGCAGAGACTTCAAGTCCGGATGACGAACGGGCCCCTGGTTAACAGGCCCGGGTGAAGAGGAAGTGGGAATGGAGGTGCTGCCAAAAGCGACACCAGTGTCGAGAACCACGTCCTCCTTGGCCAATCTGGGGCTATCAACACAGCCGGGATTCTCTCCATTCTGATCCGACGCAGCACCAGAGGAAGCAAAGATATCGGTGGAAACACATAGATTAGCTCGAATTGGTCCCACGGAGCCACCAGAGCATCCACCGCCACAGCCTTCGGTCCTTGTATCTGGACATGAAGGTCGGTAACTTGGCATTGAACCTGGATGCCATCAAATCCACTTGGGGAGTTCCCCAACGGGAGCACAGCAGTGCAAAAAATTTTCGGAAGAAGACTCCATTCTCCGGGATCCATCTTCTCGCGACTGAGAAAGTCCGCCGTGATATTCTGGACTCCTGGAATGTGTCGCAGAGATGGCTGGCACCCTGGTCTCGGCCCATAACAAGATCCGAGACACCTCCACCATGCGCCTGGAACTCCTCGTCCCGCCTTGATGGTTGATATACGCGACCGCCGTCGCATTGTCTGTCTGCACTCGGACTGGCAGACCGCTCAAAGGGACCGTCCAGTGTTGGAGGCAAAGGCAAAAATTGCCCTCAATTCCAGGATGTTGATCGGTAGAACAGACTCTTCCGATGACCATACTCCCTGAATCCAGGGATCGTTCCAGACACCCCCCCAGCCCTTCAGGCCGGCATCGGTGGTTATGACCGACCACCTCGGAGAGAGGAAAGACTTCCCCAGGGATAACGCTCCTGGACGTATCCACCATCCTAGGGATTCTCGCACCCTGTGAGAGATGATGACACTGCAATCCAGCAAAGCCTGCGATCGATCCCAACGGCTCAGAATGAGCCTTTGGAGGGCCCTGGACTGAAAATGGGCAAACGGAAGTGCCTCCATGGATGCCACGATCAAACCCCGAAGGCGCATACACCTTCGAAGGGACAAAGCTGTCGAAGACTTCATAACCTGTACATGTCGAAGGAGACTTGCTTGCTTGACTGGAGGCAGAGACACCACTGCTCGTACCGTGTCGAAATGCATCCCCAAAAACAGGAATGACTGCGACTGTTCCAGAGACGACTTCTCCCAATTGACCAGCCACCCGAAGTCCTCCAGGAGCTGAAGGGATAGATTGCAAGCAGTCACCGCCTCCTTCTTTAAGGACTCCACAAACAAAAGGTCGTCCAGATAGGGAAGAATCGAAACCCCCTGTCTTCGAAGAATTGCCAAGAGAGGCGCCAGAATTTTTGTAGACCAACCCAAATGGCAGAGCCACAAACTGGTATCCTGGCAAAAACGAAGGAAGCGTTGGTGGGCCCTTCCGATTGGAAAGTGCAAATAAGCGTCGCGAATGTCGTTGACACCAAAAAATCGTTCTGCGACAGGGCCGCCACAACGGAGCGAAGCGACTCCATGCGGAATTTCCGGGCGTGGACATGCCGATTCAATCTTTTGAGATCCAGAATGGGCCGAAATTTGTCCTCTTTTTTGGGGACCACAAAGAGGCTAAAATATAACCCTCTTCCCCGGCCCTCCGGCGGAACTGGAACCACCACACCTTTCTGCAGAAAGGAATCTACCTCCCACAGTAGCGGGCTCTGACGGAACGCGAGATTGACAAAAAAACTGTCTGGGGGTCGAGAAAGAAAACTCTATGAAGCAGCCTGCCGACACAACCTGTGTCACCCAGGTGTCCGACACGCGAGAAGCCCAAGTCGGTTTGAATTGGAATAAACGACCCCCCCACTCGAGAGCGCTCGAGTGATACCCTGACGTCAGACCGTCTTAGCGGGCTTTTTGTCTTAACGGAAGTTCTGTTTCCAGGGAATTTTTTTTTTTTTTTTAAAAAAAGAGAGACGACCCGAACCCCCAGAGGGCTGACCGAATCATCCCCTGGACCGAAAGGACTGCCGACAACTACCGGCACTAGTCCTGCCAGACGCAGAAGTCACAGCTCTGCGCTGCGGTAAAGCCGTTTCTTTTGCCTTTGCCTTGGCAATCAGCTCCGTGCGGTCAGACTCAAATAGCTGACCACCTTGTAAGCTAAAGATAGCAAAACCTGCTTGGAAACGCGTCCCCGGTCCACTGTCTAAGCCACAGTGCTCTTCTGACTGTGACTGCCGAGGATTGCGCCCTGGATAGCAGTGACGCAGTATCCTCCAACAACTTGAAAAGCCCATCTACCTCGATAGAGAGGATCCATCTTGCCACGCCGTCCATAGACGGTCCAACCGGCTCAAGGAAGCTTTACAAGCACACATGGACTCTAGTACTGAATCCATGACCCGCGGTCTCGTAGATGGATTTTGCTGCCATCTACGTTTTTCTGTCCAGCGGATCCTGCAGACTCGCCTTCCCTTTAACAGGAAGATTTTGCTAAGCTGGGATAAAGGGACATTCACTTCAGGAGAAGGAATTCAATTATCAATCAATCAACTCCGTAGAACACGGATACAGTGTCTCAATTATCTGGACACAGGCGCTCCTTCTCCACTGTCCCATTAAGCTCATCCAGTGATGGTAAAGCTGATCGCGACTGAAAACATCCGGGCCGACTTACCAGGACGTCCAGTTACCTCCTCCGGTAACTGTAACGCCTCCAATAAAAATCTCTTTACGGCCCAAAAGAGGGGCAGAGTGTCCCTTTGCCGATCCTCCTTGTCTTACGCGGGAAGGAAGGCACCGGCTTGTGCCGCTTCCTGCCATGAGAGGATCTAGCTGACACTCAATAACCTAGAAAGACAGACAGGTCATCCATAGAAACTAGCGAGGGCCTCCATTTTGACACCACTGGAACCTCCGACCGCTGCGCTTGACGCCGTCGATGTCTGCGTGTCAGATACGCGAGACTGATCCTGTAGCAGATCTGGGAGACGGTCTCTGACCTTGCACAGTATATGGGAGGTTAAAGTGTGTTTCTTAAAGAAAAAACGAACGCTGAAGGGTTAAAGCTCTTAAAGAGAGAGCTACCCCAGATGTCCCTCATTAAGAGTTAACCGCCTAAGATGGGGTTAAAGTCGCAGACTCCCCACACCTTGACAGCTATGCCACACTAAACAAGAAAGTTCAACAAGATCGCTAAAAAATTGCGCTGTTTTGTAAATCGCAATGACCGCCAAAGTCATTAAGGGGATCGTTAACCGCTTATGCGTTGTTAATGAGATCGCCCAGATTGGCAGCTACTAGCGACATTAAAAATGATCACACAAACGATCGCATAGTATGCGTCGTTATCGGGATCGTTAGCGGGAACGTATAGTGGCAATATTAATGTCGCAGGCTCCCCACAACCTTTTTATGAAAATGGTGTCCGACCCCCTGGGATAACAGCTGCAGGACAGCACAGTCTGCCACCCATTTGTGCCTCAGAAAGGCGCCCGCGCTGTGGGGGTGAGGGGGTTAAACTTCTGCCCTAGACGGGTAGAAGCGACTCACCCAGCTGGTTGCGGTGCAGCGCTTGCCGGGAGGGGAGGGGAGCGATGTCCGAGGGAGCTTTCAGCCTGCTTAGTAATGGCCGCCGCGCTGTGTCTCCGTGTGCTCCATGAGAGAAGCCGGAAATGGAGACTGCAGTAAAGCGCGCGCTCAGAGCGGCGCGAAAATTCAAATAAAAAGGCGCGCAGCTCCTCTCTCCCCCGCTCCTATGTCCTGCAGGCATCCACCTGCGGACAAAAAACACAAGTCACCGCATGTATATTGTAACAGCGACTGCCGCAGCAGTCGCTGAATCACTCACACACATCAATAAAAATGTGGAGTACTCACCAGCCGAAGCGCCACAGGGACCCCCAGGGATTTGTGGCGCTATGCCCATCGCTTCCCCCCAGGGCGGGGAACGCAGTGACCCCAGCAGCGTGGTTTGCTTGCGTCCCCGCCAGGGAAGCCATCCTCATCTCCCCGGGCCGGCAGGGTTCTGCAGGGACCACCATACAGGGTAGTACAGATCCGCCAAGGGAGAGGTTGGGGTCCAGCAGCGCTGAGACCCCTGAGACCTCTAGACCACTTCTGGTGATCCAAGTCTCTTGTCCGATAAAAAATAATAAAATCTTCTGAGGAGCTGCTTCCAGCAGCGACCATCCTCTGGGACCTCAAATTTTAGACTGGAGAGCTGAGTAGGAGGAGCCCGAGCTGGAGGGGCCGGTCAACACTCTTTTTAATCTGAGGTGTCAATCCTATCTGGGCTCCGCCTACCCACTAGTAATGACTGTGGCTCTCTTCCTTCCATCTGCTGCTGAAATAGCAGAGGCAGCCAGTCACCCAGAGAGGTTGGTAACTAATGGATTGCAGAACCCTAAACTAACCGCACAACTAGAAGCAGCCGTGGGACGTACCTACGATGACCTAGACTGTTATGTTACGGTAGCTGAGGAGTGCAGGTAAAAAAGGAAATACACCAGAGCAGTTGGAATCTATGAGATTGCAGTACCCTGACTAACCACCGCAACTAGAGGCAGCCGTGGAGCGTTCCTACGATGGTCCTAGACGCCTCGTCACAGCCTGAGAAACTAACTACACCTAAAGATAGAAATAGGAAAGCTATCTGCCCCGGAGCAGAACCCCAAAGATAATAGAAAGCCCCCAAACATGTAATGGCGGTTAGACAAGAGGAAATACTGACACAGAAAGAAAATAGTATGAGCAAACGCTGGGCCCAAACTATCTAAATAGAAAAGGACAGGAAGGGTACTTACTGCAATCCCAGAAAACCCTGAAAAACACCAACTCTACTAATTTCAAAATCACCTGAGATCACACGACCTCTACCACCTAAATTAGTTCTCTGGTGTAACAAAAACAGCAGCCACTGAAAAAACTGCAAAAAGCAAAAGTACAAAACACAGTGGCTGGACTAAACTGAGAGGGCAAAAGCCCCCGGAGGGGACCCAGAAGGCCCCCACAGAAGTGCAGGACAAAATGCAAAAATATAGCAAAAACACAAAATAAGAAATTGTCTTATCTGATAGCAGGAGATGCAGACACGACACAGCAGGCTACAAGGGAAACTGGAAAGAAGGATTCAGACCAGAACAATTGATCACCGGCAACCCTGATGGGAAAATGATTCCCTTAAATAAGACCAATCAGTAACACCTGATTCCCAGTCCTCACAATCCTCACTAGTACCGCTTGTAACCACCAGAGGGAGCCTCTGCTCAGAACTCATCTCAAACCCATTCACAACAGTACCCCCCCCTTGAGGAGGGGTCACCGAACCCTCATTTGAGCAACCAGGTCGGTCAGGATGAGTTCTATGATACGCACGGATAAGTCTCCTAGCATGGATGTCCGAAGCAAACACCCAAGAATTATCTTCCTGACCATAACCTCTCCATTTAACCAAATACTGGAGTCTTCGTCTAGAAAAACGAGAATCCAATATTTTCTCAACCACATACTCCAGATTGCCCTCAACCAAAACAGGGTCAGGAGGCACAGCAGCAGGAACCACTGGCTCAACAAACCTCTTCAACAAGGACTTGTGGAACATGTTATGGATCTTAAATGTCCCTGGAAGAAGCAAACGAAAAGAAACAGGATTAATAATCTCCATGATCTTATAAGGTCCAATGAACCTAGGCTTAAATTTAGGAGATGCTACTCTCATAGGAATATTCTTTGAGGACAACCAGACCAAGTCCCCCACTTTAAACCGAGGACCATCAGTCCTATGCCGGTTAGCAAACCGCTGGGCCTTCTCCTGAGAGAGGGACAACCTCTCCACTACCTGGTCCCAAATCTGCTGCATACGCTCAACAACAGAGTCAACACCTGGACAGACAGAAGCCTCCGTCTGTCCTGAAGAAAATCGAGGGTGAAACCCAGAATTACAGAAAAACGGAGACATCAAAGTGGCAGAGCTAGCCCTATTATTAAGAGCAAACTCAGCCAAAGGCAAAAAAGAGACCCAGTCATCCTGATCAGCAGACACAAAGCATCTTAGATAAGTCTCCAATGTCTGGTTTGTTCTCTCAGTTTGACCATTGGTCTGAGGATGAAATGCCGAGGAGAAAGACAATTGAACACCCAGTTTAGAACAAAAAGTCCTCCAAAATCTGGAAACAAACTGGACTCCTCTGTCAGACACAATGTTCTCAGGAATGCCGTGTAAACGAACCACGTGCTGAAGGAACAACGGCACCAATTCAGAGGAGGAAGGCAACTTAGGTAATGGCACAAGATGTATCATTTTGGAAAACCTATCACAAATTACCCAGATGGTGGTCATTCTCTGAGAAACAGGAAGATCGGAAATGAAATCCATAGAGATATGGGTCCATGGTCTCTTGGGCACAGGCAATGGCATCAACAAACCACTAGAGCGAGAGCAAGGCTTGGAGCGAGAGCAAGTCCCGCAGGACTGCACAAATTCCCTGACATCGCGAGACAAGGTAGGCCACCAAAAGGACCGACTAACCAAGTCTCTGGTACCAAAAATTCCGGGATGCCCAGCCAATGCGGAACAATGAATCTCAGACATCACACTCTTTTTCCATTGGTCCGGGACAAACAATTTTCCAACAGGGCAGCGCTCGGGCCTATCCTCCTGACACCCCTCCAGAGCAAGTCTCAAATTAGGCGAGATGGCGGAAAGAACTACACCCTCCTTCAAAATAACAGAGGGATCAGATAGCTCAGGAGAGTCCGCAAGGAAACTCCTCGAGAGGGCATCCGCCTTAACATTCTTAGTGCCAGGAAGAAAGGAAACCACAAAATTAAAACGTGTGAAAAACAAGGCCCACCTGGCCTGTCTAGGATTGAGTCGCTTGGCAGATTCCAGATAGACCAGATTCTTATGGTCCGTAAGGACCACCACCTGATGTTTGGCTCCCTCCAGCCAATGTCTCCACTCTTCAAAAGCCCACTTCATGGCCAATAACTCCCGATTACCCACGTCATAATTACGTTCAGTAGGAGAAAATTTTCGAGAGAAAAAGGCACAAGGGTTACTTTTAGAGGTCTCTGGATCTTTTTGGGACAAAACGGCACCTGCCCCAATTTCAGAGGCATCAACCTCCACCTGAAATGGCAGAGAAACATCAGGCTGCCGTAGAACAGGAGCAGAAGTGAATCTCTGCTTAAGTTCCTGAAACGCAGAGACTGCCTCAGGAGGCCAATTCACCACATCAGAACCCTTTCTGGTCAAATCAGTTAATGGTTTAACAATAACAGAGAAATTACCAATAAATTTACGATAAAAATTGGCAAAACCCAAAAATCTCTGAAGAGCCTTTAATGAAGTAGGTTGGACCCAATCACAGATGGCCTGAACCTTGACCGGGTCCATTTCAATAACAGATGGGGACAAAATGAATCCCAGAAATGAGATCTTCTGTACGCCAAAAAGACACTTTGATCCCTTCACATACAGAGCATTCTCTCTCAAAATCTGGAATACAGTTCGAACATGTTTCACATGAGAGTCCCAGTCATTAGAAAAAATCAAGATATCATCCAAATAAACAATCAGAAACTTGTCCACAAAATCCCTGAAAATGTCATTCATGAAGGACTGGAAGACGGAAGGAGCATTAGTGAGCCCAAAGGGCATCACAAGGTACTCAAAATGCCCTTCAGGGGTGTTAAATGCCGTCTTCCATTCATCCCCGTGCTTAATGCGAATAAGGTTATACGCCCCCCTGAGGTCAAGCTTGGTAAACCAAGTAGCGTTTTTCACCCTGGAAAACAGGTCAGAAATCAAGGGTAACGGGTATTGATATTTCACAGTAATATTGTTCAAGAGACGATAATCAATACACGGCCTTAATGAACCATCTTTTTTGGCCACAAAGAAAAAACCGGCACCTAAGGGTGAAGAGGATGGTCTGATATGACCCTTCTCCAATGATTCCTTGATATAAGACCGCATAGCGTCATGTTCAGGTACAGACAAGTTAAAAAGGCGACCCTTAGGGAATTTACTACCTGGCACTAATTCAATAGCGCAGTCATAGCTCCTATGGGGAGGTAAGGATGCAGATTTACTTTCGCTAAACACATCAGAAAAATCAAACAAAAAGTCAGGAACATCCTCAGCCTGGGGGGAGGCAGAAAAAACAGGAGTGTTGGTATTAACACATTGGCAGCCCCAACTGGTTACAGACACAGATTTCCAATCCAAAACAGGATTATGAGACTGTAACCAAGGGAAACCCAGCACGATAATGTCATGCAGATTATATAGAACCAAAAATTTGCAGCACTCCTGGTGATCAGGTTCAACCCTCATTATCACCTGAGTAGAAAACTGGGGTTTATTCTCAGCCAAAGGGGTAGAATCGATCCCCAGTAGGGGAATAGACTTCTGTAGGGGTATCAAGGGAAATCCACAACGTTTAGCAAAATCATAATCCATCAGGTTAATAGCTGCTCCAGAATCAACGAAAGCCTGAGCAGAAAATGAGGACAGAGAGCATATCATAGTGACAGTTAATAAAAACTTAGTCTGAACACTACCCAAGACAACTGAGCGTGCAAAACGTCTTCCCCGCTTAGGGCAGACTGAAATAGCATGAGAGGCATCACCACAGTAGAAACATAACCCATTGCGCTTTCGAAACTCATGACGCTGTGCCCCAGACACCACTCCATCACACTGCATGGGCTCAGCAGCTGGCTCATAAGGCAACACCACTCCACGAATACTTCTCCGCTCACGCAAACGTCTGTCAATTTGAATCGCTAATGACATAGAATCATTGAGACCAGAGGGGACAGGGAATCCCACCATAACATCCTTTACATTATCCGACAGACCCTTCCGGAAAAGGGCCGCCAAAGCGTCGTCATTCCATTTGGTCAGGACTGCCCACCTACGGAATCTCTGACAGTATAACTCAGCGTCATCAAGCCCCTGATTTAATGCCAACAAGGCTTTTTCAGCTTGATCAGTGACATTAGGCTCATCGTACAATAACCCCAAAGCCTGAAAAAATGCATCAACATCACTCAAAACAGGATCCCCAGGTGTGAGGGAAAAAGCCCAATCCTGAGGATCGCCGCGCAGGAGAGAGATGACAATTTGAACCTGCTGCGCTGCGTTTCCTGAGGACTTAGATTTTAAGGCAAAAAACAATTTACAATTATTTTTGAAATTCTGAAACTTAGCTCGATCCCCTGAAAACAAATCTGGCATGGGGATCCTAGGTTCCACAACAGGCAACCCAGCAAGATATGCAGCAATACTCTGAACCTCAGTGGCAAGCTGATCCACACGGCCAGACAACTGTGCAAACTCCATTGGGAGAAAAGATCCTCCCCAGCACCCAGAGATACAGAGGGAAAAAAAAAAAAAAATGCAACAAACAGAAAAATATCTCTGACAACTTTTCTTCCTTCAAAATATTTTTTCCCTTCTGTGAGTACCATACAATTTTTATGGCCGGTGATACTGTTATGTTACGGTAGCTGAGGAGTGCAGGTAAAAAAGGAAATACACCAGAGCAGTTGGAATCTATGAGATTGCAGTACCCTGACTAACCACCGCAACTAGAGGCAGCCGTGGAGCGTTCCTACGATGGTCCTAGACGCCTCGTCACAGCCTGAGAAACTAACTACACCTAAAGATAGAAATAGGAAAGCTATCTGCCCCGGAGCAGAACCCCAAAGATAATAGAAAGCCCCCAAACATGTAATGGCGGTTAGACAAGAGGAAATACTGACACAGAAAGAAAATAGTATGAGCAAACGCTGGGGCCCAAACTATCTAAATAGAAAAGGACAGGAAGGGTACTTACTGCAATCCCAGAAAACCCTGAAAAACACCAACTCTACTAATTTCAAAATCACCTGAGATCACACGACCTCTACCACCTAAATTAGTTCTCTGGTGTAACAAAAACAGCAGCCACTGAAAAAACTGCAAAAAGCAAAAGTACAAAACACAGTGGCTGGACTAAACTGAGAGGGCAAAAGCCCCCGGAGGGGACCCAGAAGGCCCCCACAGAACCCACAGAAGTGCAGGACAAAATGCAAAAATATAGCAAAAACACAAAATAAGAAATTGTCTTATCTGATAGCAGGAGATGCAGACACGACACAGCAGGCTACAAGGGAAACTGGAAAGAAGGATTCAGACCAGAACAATTGATCACCGGCAACCCTGATGGGAAAATGATTCCCTTAAATAAGACCAATCAGTAACACCTGATTCCCAGTCCTCACAATCCTCACTAGTACCGCTTGTAACCACCAGAGGGAGCCTCTGCTCAGAACTCATCTCAAACCCATTCACAACACTAGACGCCTCCACACAGCCGGAGAGTTCGCTAAGCCTAGAGATAGAAAGGGGAAAGCTAACTGCCCCGGAGTAGCGCCCCAAAGGAATAGGTAGCCCCCACACATATATTGGCGGTGAGACAAGATGAAATACAAACGCAGGAAGAAAATAGAGTAAGCAAACGCTGGGGCCCAGAACTGTCTAGATAGGACAGGAAAGAAAGAATACTTTCTGCAATCCAGCAAAACCCTAAGAAAAATTCCAACACTTCTGATTCCAAAAAATACTGAGACCACACAATCTCTCCCCACTAGGTCAGAACTCTGGTGTGAACAGGTAGCTACCCAGCAACCACTGAAATAACAGGGAATGAACAAATGAACAGAGATAACTGAGAAACATAGACCAGCACAGGCCCCAGCAGGGGGACCCGGCTGACCTCACTCAGTAGGCAGAAAAACAAAAGAAAACAAAACCACAGAAACGAGCAGAAAATAGCTTATCTGAAAGTTGCAGGAGCCCGCAGCAGCTGACTTCCAAACTGGACCAGGAAGAGAAAACTTATCACCGGCGAGGATCATGGGAAAGTTATTCCCTTAAATCTCCCCAGTCATCACTCCCAGGGCCTGTGTCAGTCAAGACAGCTTCATTAATATCAACAGCCACCAGAGGGAGCCCCAACTCAGAATCCATAGCATTCACAACACCTATCCTTGTATGCATGGCCTCCTCATCCCTATCCTGAATATTTATGGCTTTTTATCCCTATACTGGTATGCATGGCCCCCTCATCCCTATCCTTGTATGCATGGCCTCCTCATCCCTATCCTGGTATGCATGGCTCTTCATCCCTATCCTGGTATTCATGGCTCTTCATCTCTATACTCGCATGCATGGCCCCCTCATCCCTATCCTTGTATGCATGGCCTCCTCATCCCTTATCCTGGTATGCATGGCCCCCTCATCCCTTATCCTGGTATGCATGCAGCGTCAGACTGGAGCACCTTGGGCCCACCAGAGAAAATCAATGTT
The DNA here is from genome assembly GCA_033576555.1 of Oophaga sylvatica. Lineage (NCBI taxonomy): Eukaryota > Metazoa > Chordata > Amphibia > Anura > Dendrobatidae > Oophaga > Oophaga sylvatica. The sequence goes on from JARQOD010000002.1 coordinate 210,425,260, forward strand.
GAGGCCCACTATGTAGTTGCATAGAAATAAATACAAGACCATCAATTGTGCGATGTAACACACTAATATCAGGGCATAACATAAAAGGTTGTTCACGTCTTAATGATATAGCAGGGGTTGGCGCCCACATTTTGGTTCAAACTCAATGACAAAAGTTCCCTGGTGTTTATTAACCACTAAGCCAATGTGTTATAGCAACAGTGTAGTGATTCACAGGAATGGTAAAGCCACAAAAAGTACATATTGTGAGTTTGTAAAGACGAATGCACGCACTGCTATTTTTAAGAACAGCCCAATGTTCTCATCCCTATTCTGGTATGCATGGCTCCTCATCCCTATACTGGTATGCATTGCTCTTTATCCTTATCCTTGTATGCGTGGCCTCCTCATCCCTATCCTGGTATGCATGGCTCTTCATCCCTATCCCTGTATGCATGGCCTCCTCATCCCTATCCTGATATGCATGGCTTTTTATCCCTATACTGGTATGCATGGCCCCCTCGTCCCTATCCTTGTATGCATGGCCTCCTCATCCCTTATCCTGGTATGCATGGCCCCATCCCTATCCTGGTATGCATGGCTCTTCATCCTCATACTGGTATGCATGGCCCCCTCATCCCTATCCTTGTATGCATGGCCTCCTCATCCCTTATCCTGGTATGCATGGCCCCCTCATCCCTTATCCTGGTATGCATGCAGCGTCGGACTGGAGCACCTTGGCCCACCAGAGAAAATCAATCTTGGGGCCCAATATGTAGCTACATAGAAATAAATACAAGACCATCAATTGTGCGATATAACACACTAATATCAGGGCATAACATAAAAGGTAGTACACGTCTTAATGAAATAGCAGGGGTTGGCGCCCACATTTTGGTTCAAACTTAATGATAAAAGTTCCCTGATGTTTATTAACCACTAAGCCAATGTGTTAGGGCTCTTTCACACTTCTGTTCTTTTGTGTCAGGCATGATCCGTCGAACACCTGAAGGGACGGATCCGGTACTGAAATAAAAAGACTGATGCAACGGATCCGTTTTTTTGCTGGATCCGACCTGAACTTTTGAACCCAGAAAAAGAGGGTTTTGGATGTCCGGAGACACTGGAAAATGTAATAGTAGTAGTAGTAGTAGTAGTCCCTGATTTCCAGAATCCGGATCAGACTTTTGACGGATTGCACAAAAGTCTGATCCGGTTTCATTCACTTCTATTGTTTCCGGCCGCCTGATGCGCCGCTACAGGCGGCTCCGGTAAACAAAAAAAGCCTTACATGCACCGTTTTGTCCGGCCGCCGGAATGTACATTTCCGCCGGATCCGGACAAAAACGGATACAACGCAATGACATTAGGCATGATCCGGCGCTAATGAAAGTCAATGCTAAAAAACCCGCAAAAATCCGTTTTTTTAGCAACAAGCCGGATCATGCCTGAAGTCAAAAAACGGATGTGTGAAAGAGGCCTTATAGCACCAGTGTAGTGGAGGGGATTTTATGACATCTCATCTATACATGAGAAAACCAGCAGCTTGATTTGATCGATGCAGATTTAACATGAACAATTTGTCAATTCATGCTGTGGATATTCACCACCGATTTTATCCTTTGCAATACAAAGGATCAGATCAGTGGTAAAGGTGTGACATTACATATTAGTAAACATAGCAATATCTGCACAATGTCTGTGTGGATATTTCCGCTGTTAATTTGCAAATGTGAATGTCCCCTCTTATAGTGGTGTTGGTCCTAAATCACTTATGTATGACATTGCAGTAATATCAAGAATTTTTCCCTCACATCCCCCATACACTTTTTACAGAAATCTCTCTGCCACCTACAGTATAAGGCCATAACATTTTATGAAGGGCCTCATTTTGTCAGTAGTAGGGTAGTAGGGAAAGAAAAGTTTTAATCAGGGGTGATAAAGGGGGAGAGGTGCTCAGTCAATGTGATACAGAGGGAGGCGGCACTGCCAGGGGTGATACAGGGGGAGTAGGGTTGAGCATTCCGATACCGAAACCCGGTTCCGATACCTGAAATCCAATGTAAGTCTATGGGAACAAAATATCGGAATATTTTTACTTCCGATATTTTGTTCCCATAGACTTACATTGGATTTCAGGTATCGGAACCGGGTTTCGGTATCGGAATGCTCAACCCTAAGGGGGAGAGAGGCTCAGTCAGGGTGATACAGAGGGAGGTGGCACAGGGTGATACAGGGGGGAGGGGAAACAGTCAGTCAGGAGTGATACAGGGGGAGTGGCACAGTCGGAGGTAATACAGGGGGAAAAGGCTCAATCAGGATGATACAGGGGGAGGTGACGCAGTCAGGGGTAATACAGAGGTAGAGGGGCTCAGTCAGGGTGATTCCGGGGTGAGGGGGTTCAGCAAGGGTGATACGGGGAGGAGTTGCAGTCGGGTGATACAGGAGGAGGGGATGCAGTCAGGGGTGATATCGTGGGAGAGGGCTCAGTCAGGGGTGATATAGAGGGTGGTGGAGCAGTCAGGGGTAATACAGGGGTACAGGGGCTCAGTCAAAGTGATTCCGGGGTAAGGGGATTCAGTCAGGGGTGATATAGAGGGAGGTGGTGCAGTCAGGGGTGATATAGAGGGAGGTGGTGCAGTCAGGGGTAATAGAGAGGCACAAGGGCTCAGTCAGGGTGATTCCAGGGCGAGGGGATTCAGCAGGGGTGATACGAGGAGGGGGTGCAGTCAGGGGTAATAAAAGGGAGGGGGCTTCGGCAGGGGTGATAGAGGGAGGTGGTGCAGTCAGGGGTAATACAGGGGATCATTCAGGGTGATTCAGGGGCGAGGGGATACAGTAGGGGTGATACGGGGGAGGGGGTGCAGTCAGGGGTGATACAAGGGAGGGGGTCATATAGTGGGAATAGTGGGATAGGGCTTAGTCAGAGGTCATATAGTGGGAGAGGGCTCAGTCAGGGGTCATATAGTGAGAGAGGACTCAGTCAGAAGTCATATAGTGGGAGAGGGCTCAGTCAGGGGTCATATAGTGGGAGAGGGCTCAGTCAGGGGTGATACGGGGAGGGGGTGCTGTCAGGGTGATTCCAGGGCGAGGGGGTGCAGTCAGGGGTGATATAGTGGGAGAGGGCTCAGTCAGGGGTGATATAGAGGGAGGAGGTGCAGTCAGTCAGGAGTGAAAGGAGAGATGATTTAATGGGGCCCTCATTCATCCCTAAGTAACTTAGCCCCAACAGGTGTCAGTGCCTGGGCCCACCCGAGAATCCTCGGGTTCTCCGGTGGGCCAGTAGGACCCTGTATGCATGGCTCCCTCATCCCTATCCTTGTATGCATGGTTCTTCATCCTTATCCTGGTATGCATGGTCCCCATCAGAAACATTAAAAAAATAAACCATCGTACTTATCGTCCCTGCACTCACTCACAGCATCTTGTTCAGGTGCCAGCATCTGCAGCGGCGGGGCGATAATGTGTGCGCGCTACTTAAGGGAATGAATATTCACTGCCCTCCACTGCCTGTGACTACTGTGCCCGCTATTAAAGAGAAATTAATATTCACTGCCAGCTTAGTGAATAGTCATTTTTCTTTAGCAGAGGGCACAGGCTTTAGCCGCAGCAGCCGGCTCCAGTCTCCTGAGACCCGCTGCGCTGCCGCACCTCCACAGTCTTTTGGGACCCTCACTGGAGAAAAAAAATGTGCTAAAAAACTCAGCTTATAATTGAGTCTATAAGGTAGTTAAAAATTATATATATTTCTCTTCATGTTTTGAATTAGAAAACTGTGCAATGTTCCCAATGGATAGAAATAAAAATTAGTATAAAGATTTTGTGATCGAACACACAGCTATTATTTTGAACACCACTGTACCCACAAATAAATGGATAACACAAACGGCTTAATGAAGAGCAATGACAGACTACAAAAGCATGGGCATAGCTAGTACTGGCATTCCTAGTTTTCTTCCCAGTCATAGCCTTTAGCATCACTTGACAGTTTGTTTAGTTCTCTCCTGGGTTGGTTTACAATCATGCACTTCTTATTACAAATTTTATCCTTTAACGGCATGTGGTAGGAAGAAAAAACTGGCAATTTCATAGGACAAACGACTGATTGCTGTTAATGAGCCAGTACGTTAGTTAGTATATTGCTGATTCCGGTTTTCCTCTCGGTTTGACTTCATCAGTGCGGCTTTATGGATTACCCCTTATGAAATGCATTAAATTAGCAGTTCCTGGGGCTAAATATTTATTAAACTGCTTCTGTCAAACTTTGGTATCTGAAATATTCAAGCTCTAATCAAAATATTCAAGATGGATAGACATGTCCCACTGATCCAAGGGACACAGGAATTCTGTGAAAGCTACACAGCAGCGGGATTCAAAAGCAGCATATTGCTATGGGTGGGTGGAGGAGCCTTGAAACTCACAGACACTTTCACCTGTGGGAAGGAACATTCCTAATAAAACAGCAGCCCAACTGTCTGTCCCAAGGCAGAAAGGGTCAACAACATGTCTGATAGATGAGAAGGATTAGTTTCAAGGATCACATAGGAATCTTTGTCTATAGCATCTACAGGATGGAATAGGGATGATATATTTAGGACATCTACCGTATTTTTCGGACTATAAGACGCACCGGACCATAAGACGCACCCCTTTCAGAAGGAAAATAGGGAAAAAAAAATATTGTGTCAAATGGGGGTCCGTCTTACAGTCCGAATTCAGCTTACCAGCGAAGGAATCAGCACAGGTAGAGAAGTGGTCACAGGGGTCGTTCGGTGGTACAGGCTGGTGCGGTGGTGGTGCTCTGTGTTGCAGGGGTGCTCTGTGGGGTGGCTGTGCACTGTGGGGTGGCTGTGCACTGTGGGGTGGCTGTGCTCTGTGGGGTGGCTGTGCTCTGTGGGGTGGCTGTGCTCTGTGGGGTGGCTGTGCTCTGTGGGGTGGCTGTGCTCTGTGGGGTGGCTGTGCTCTGTGGGGTGGCTGTGCTCTGTGGGGTCGCAATATACTTACAAATCCCGTGGCGGTGGTCCCAATGCAGCCTCCCTGTGCTCTGTGGTGCAGTAGTATCGGGGCTCTGTGCTGCGTGGGGGGCTCCTCTGGCATTTCGCCATAGCCCGAAAGCCCCCCGAAGCTCTGTTGCTGTGACGCAGAGGCCTACTGAAACATTGCCGCCAGGGACCTTTGGAAAGATGGCCGCTGGAGGTGGCGCATGCTCAGATTCACATCTCCGCAACGAGATATTGTCCTGAGATCTCGTTGCCGAGATTTGAATTTGAGTATGCGGCGGCCATCTTTCCGGAGGCCCCAGGCGGCCATCTTTCAGGAGGTCACCGCGTTGCAGCAGCGGAGCTACGGGGGGCTTTCGGGCTATGACGAAATGCCGGCGGAGCCCCCCACGCAGCACAGAGCCCAACTGCCGCCACATCACAGACCCCCTGACACCACCGCACAGGTAGGCTGCATCGGGACCGCCGCCACCGGATTTGTAGGTATATTGCGACCATAAGACGCACCCCCAATTTGGGGGGAAAAAAGTGCGTCTTATAGTAAGAAAAATACGGTAATCAAATGATGAAACACAATCATAGTAATATAAAATATAAAATCTCCTGGAAAGCACAATTAAAATAAACAGCAAATAATGTTTTTGGATTTGCCAATGTTATTACATGCTGCCTTCCCTGCAGCCATTGATCCCCTAAGGAGAGAAAAAAACACCTTTCACAAAGAAAGCATTTATTTTCCAGCCATGCTATTGTTATAGATGGTTTACAAGGTGTGATTAATACATGATAATCCACTGTACTGAATCTTCCAACAACTTAGGATAAAGGTAATTTACAGCACATTCGATTGCTACAACCATTTTGGGATATGTTTTGTAATGAGTCAATAATATCAGGGTTTGGTTTAAAACAGGTAATCTAAGAACTTATACAGAATCTAAGATCCAACAAAACTGGAATTAAGAGCTCTGTGTGAACCATATGTGAAAGAAGGCACCGTGAAAAAAAAAAAAAGTTATAAACGTAGGAGACCACATTGTAAACCTAACGAAGACTAAATAAAAATATACGTTTATTAGATATCCATTAAAATACAATTACCTAGAAGCAAAAGAATTCAGCTATGTGCACACGTTCAGGATTCTTTGCAGAAATTTCCTGAGAAAAACCGGACTTTTTCCCAGGATATCCGGATGCGTTTTTATCGCGTTTTTTGCGCGTTTTTACCACGTTTTTTGCCTGAACATTCTAGGTCAATAATATAGCGGGAAATACGCAAATTTACCACAAAATTAATGAACATGCTGAGTTTTTACTGCGATGCGTTTGCAAAAAACGCACCATGTGCACAATAATTGCAGAATGCATTCTAATAATAGGATGCTTAATGCATGCGCTTTTTAAGCGGAAAACAGCCGCAAAAACGCAAAAAAAAAACCGCAAAAAATCCTGAACATGTGCACACATCCGTAAGATACCATCATCCCAATATGAGGCAATCAACACATCCTTTTAATTAAGGGTATAGATAGCTATCCAAAACAATGTGTCACGACTCTGGTTTAGGGTGTCCCAGGACCTCCTTCCCTGTTCCTAATGCTAGGGGCGCCCTAGCTCGCCCTGTTCGCCGAATTACTTCTGATGGTGAAGACACCGGGGCCATGCATCTTGCCTTAGCTCCTGAATCCACCCTCAGTCTGTACCCTTCCACCCATCCATGTAAGAGTGGAGTAGTAGTGCACCTTATTTCACCAACCAGATTAACAAGGTAATATAAACAGGGATAAAGAAAAATAACAAACATACAAATATACTCACATGGAAAACACAGGGAATGCACCGGGGAGAGTACGGTGGGGTTAAACCAAAGTAGGAGAAGAAAGGGAATTATCACACACTTAATATCTAGCAACAGTGACAGATAAATCTACCAAACAACTTCTCCAAAAACAACCACTGACAACTTCCAGCCATGCAGCAAAAGCTAGCTCCAACAATGAGTGCTAGCCAGGGCCCAGTTTATATAAAAGCTGGAAGTAGATAACAGTGCACAGCAGAGAGCCTTAACGCAGGAAAGCTTCCAGGAGCTCTCAACTGAGCAGATTAACCCCTGCACTGCTAAAAGAAACTTACTCCGTTTAATATGAAGGTAAAGTGCAGGAGTAGGATAAATCAGACGCTGCAGTCTTCTGGCTCCTCTCTGTCGCAGTAAACCAATGACAGTACCCCCTTCTACGAGGATCTTCCGGAACCTCAGAATCGGGTTTATCAGGGTGTGCCACGTGAAAATACCAAATTAGCCTGGCCACATGGATGTCAGATGCTGGTACACATATCCTCTATTCAGGACAGTATCCCTTCCAGTGTACCAGATACTGAAACGAATGACGAACTTAACGAGAATCATCGATCTTGTCTATTTTAAATTCTAAATTTATACCCACAATGACTGGAGATGGCAGTAGCGGTGATGTTACAGAGTACGCAATGTATTTTTTGAGTAGAGATCTAAGAAACATATTATGGATCCTAAAAGTAGGCAGCAAAGCAAGGCGGAACGCTACGTGATCGACGACGGTCACAATTTTTTATTATGACCGATGAACTTGAAACACAGATTCCAAGAGGGAACCTTCAACTTAATGTTCCTTGAGGACAACCACACCAAGTCAACAACACACAGGTCTGGACCCACCGATCACCCACACTCATATTTGGCCCCATCTTCCTCAAAGTATCAAGAATCCCTTGCCACAAACAAAGATGTAATTGATGATAAAAATAATTTTTCAGACAGTCCAAAAGATTGATTCCTATTAAATTAGCTGAATTGAGAATGAAACTCGTATGCCCCAAAAAACGGGGATTTACCAGTAGACTCATGACAACTATTTACCGTAAGTTCAGCTAGAGGTAAATAGGTAACCCAATCACCCTGATTCTCAGACACAAAACACCTAAGATAAGTCAAGACTCTGGTTAACCCATTCAGTTTTCCCATTAGATTGTGGGTGAAATGCTGAAGACAGATGGATCCCCAAATAAGTGCAAAACGCCCTCCAAAATTTGTAAATAAACTGCACCCCCCTGGTCCGAAACCATATCGGTAGGGGTACCGTGTAATTTTACAATGTCTCTGATGAAAATCTGAGCCAAGGTCTTGGTGTTCGGTAAAGCGCGTAGTGCAATTTCTCTTGTTTTCAAATAATTTATTGTCCCCGAGTATCTGTAAGACCTGCCTGACATGTACCTGATATGACTCAATGTCAGGTGAATAAATTAATGTCATCAAGATAGATTACCACACATCTACCGACCAGGTGACAAAGAAAGAGGTCATTTACAAAGTGCTGAAAGATGGCGGGAGCATTAGTCAACCCAAATGGCATCACAAGGTTCTCACAGTCTCCCTTAGTATTGAAAGCTGTTTTCCACTCATCCCCTCTGTAATATGAATGAGATTACACATCCCCCTGAGATCCAGTTTAGAGAATCATTTTGCTCCTACAATCTGGTTAACAATGTCCGGGATGAAAAAGAGCGGATCCCGGACAATGATCTCTATTCACAGAAATCTAGGCAGGGGCATATCCTCCAGTCTTTCTTCTTTGCAAAGAAAACCCCGCAGCAATGGGGATGAGGGTGGACTGATATGACCCTTTGCCAATCTTTCCGCGATATATTCCTTCATGGCCAGCCTCTCTGGACCAGAGATATTATATAGTCTGCTCTTTGGCAGCTTGGCCCTTGGGACAAGATTAACAGCGCAGTCATACGGACGATGGGGAGGAAGTTCTTGACACTCTTGCTTCGAAAACACATTCTCAAAGTCCGACAGGTATTTAGGAACAGACTGGGTATCCACCCTTGCAAGCCAAGTGCTCAAGCAGTGTCCTTGACAATACTAACTCAACTTTACTACCTCCCGAGTCTGTCAATCTATCACAAGGTTGTGCAAAGTGACCCAAGGAAGCCCAAGAACCACAGGAGATGGAAGACCCTCTAGCACATAACCGTCAATACCTTCTGATTGCATGGCCCCTAGCTGTAGATGTAACCCTTGGACGACTTGAGTAAAATACCAGTCTCAAGGTTGCGGAGTCAATAGAGATTATGGTTATAGGTCTGGACAGTGTATTGGCTTGATGCCCTGGACCAGGACGAACCTAGCTTCGATCAAGTTAAACTCTGCTCCACTGTCCAGAAAGGCAGAAATAACCACCTTATTTTTTCCCAGATGAATTTCAGCAGCCATAAAAAATTGTGTCCAACCTACAGAGGAGATATGCACACCCGGGTTGCTAACCTCCACGCAACCCGGGCTCCTTAGTTTTCCGGCGGCTATTTACAGTGAGATAGAGAAGGACATGTGCCCATGAAATGGCCCTTTCTACCACAGTAAAAACATACTCCCTCTTTGCGCCAAACAGGCTGTTTGCCAGAATGAGTTGACCCACCTAACTGCATAGGCTCTTCACAACAGGTTTTCCAGAAAGTGACCCTTTTAACAAACAGACTACTCACAGAATACATCCACTTTAAAAGGAAAGAATGATACAAGAAATGTAAAGACTAAACAGGCATTTCTCTTCACTCTTAACCCCCGACAGGAGCATAAACTTTACTGAGGGTAATTCCTCAGGGGCAGTCTCCAGGGTAGCTGACTAAAACTAAGCAGGATAAGAAAAACAAAATATACACTACAGGGCAAAAATAAGGCTCTGCACGCATCTCAAATGTAACAAGTACTTGGACTTTGTGACAATAAGGGATGAAAAAATAAGTCACTAATCTTTTGTGTCACTGTTTAGTGGCCTCAAAAGCAAGAAGACAACTTCGCCAAAATTATTGCTCAAATAGAAGTGGTCAATATTTACAAAAAGTCTGAATTAGCCCATCAATATTTATTGACTATTTACTTATGCAAATCCTAGCTCTTAAAAGGGAGTCTGTCACACCCAAACTGCAAATTCAGTTAAGGCACTGTCACACTTAGCGATCGCACTAGCGATCACGACAACGACAAAACCTGGCGTGATCGCTAGTGCGATCGCTATGTGGTCGCTAGTTAGCTTCCAAACACAAA
>JARQOD010000002.1:210435424-210475450 GCA_033576555.1 Oophaga sylvatica
ATCATTTTTTTCCTCAAAAATGATTCTTTAGCCCGCTATTTTTTTTATTTTCCCAAGGGTAACAGGAGAAATTGGACCCCAAAAGTTGTTGTGCAATTTTTCCTGAGTACGCTGATACCCCATATGTGGGGTGAAACCACTGTTTGGGCGCATGGGAGTGCTTGGAAGGGAACGAGCGCCATTTTGTAATGCAGACTTTGATGGAATGTTCTGCGGGTGTCATGCTGTGTTTGCAGAGTCATTGATGTGCCTAAACAGTAGAAACCCCCTGCAAGTGACACCATTTGGAAACTAGACCCCCCAAGGAGCTTATCTAGATGTGTGGTGAGCACTTTGAACCCCCAAGTGCTTCAAAGAAATTTATTAATGCAGAGCCGTGAAAATAAAAAATCATATTTTTCCTCAAAAATGATTCTTTAGCCTGCTATTTTTTTTATTTTCCCAAGGGTAACAGGAGAAATTGGACCCAAAAAGTTGTTGTGCAATTTTTCCTGAGTACGCCGATACACCATATGTGGGGTGAAATCACTGTTTGGGCGCATGGGAGTGCTTGGAAGGGAAGAACCAGTTTAAACTGTAAAGCGCTGCGGAATATGATGGCGCTATATAAATAAAGTATTATTATTATTATATTAAGGAGCGCCATTTTGTAATGCAGACTTTGATGGAATGTTCTGCGGGCGTCATGTTGTGTTTGCAGAGCCCTTGATGTGCCTAAACAGTAGAAACCCCCTGCAAGTGACACCATTTTGGAAACTAGACCCCCCAAGGAGCTTATCTAGATGTGTGGTGAGCACTTTGAACCCCCAAGTGCTTCACAGAAATTTATTAACGCAAAGCTGTGAAAATGAAAAATCATTTTTTTCCTCAAAATGATTTTTTTAGCCACCTATTTTTTATTTTCCCAAGGGTAACAGGAGAAATTAGAACCCCAAAATTGGTGTGCAATTTGTCCTGAGTACGCTGATACCCATATGTTGGGGTAAACCACTGTTTGGGCGCACGGCAGGGCTAGGAAGGGAGGGAGCGCCATTTGACTTTTTGAATGCCACGTCGTGTTTGGAGACCCCCTGATGTGCCTAAATAGTGAAAACTCCTCAATTCTAGCTCCAACCCAAACCCCAACACACCCTAACCCTAATCCCAACCCTAATCCTAACCTAAATCCCAACCCTCATTCCAACCCTAATTGTAACCCTAATCCTAATTGTAACCCTAACTCTAATTGTAACCCTAACCCTAATTTTAACCCTAACCCTAATTGTAACCCTAACCCTAATTATAACCCTAACCCTAAGGATAGGTTCATTTTGCGTTTTACCAGCCTGTTCAACACATAACATTGACAGGCTGGTAACGGTATAGCATAACGCGATCGCGTTATGCTATACCCGTTAGCGCAGAGGAATCAGCAGATGATTCATCTGCGATAGCGGTGATGGAGCCCAGACGCTGCAGCCCGCGTCCGAGGCTCCGTCACTGAATGATGGCACGTCGCGAACGCATGCCGCATCACGGCATGCGTCGAGATGCGCCCTCAAATGGGGGTGAATGGCAGCGTTAACGGACTGCGTTACACCGCGTTATACCACGGTGTAACGCAGTCCGTCTAACGGACTGCAATAACGCAGTATGAACCCAGCCTAACCCTAATGCTAACCCTAACCCTAATTATAACCCTAACCCTAATGCTAACCCTAACCCTAATTATAACCTAACCCTAATTTAACCTATTAAACCCTAACGGAAAAATGAAAATAAATATAATTTCTATATTTTATTATATGTCCCTAACTAAGGGGGCGATAAAGGGGGGGGTTATGTACTTTTTTTTTTTTATTGTGATCACTGTGATAGCTTATCGCAGTGATCAAAATATACTTTTAGGAGAATGAATGAAACACTTTTTGAATCTGCCACTAGGCAGATTCGGAGGGCGCAATGCGCATGCGCCTGCCATTTTTTTTTTTACAGGAAGAAGACCGGGAGGATCGGAGGACAGGGGGACCTGCCGGAGGACATCGGCAGGTACAGGGGGATTTCAGGGGACCTGGGGACCCTAATTCTCTCCCCTCTGATGTGCGATCACATCAGAGGGGAGAGAAATCTTTTTTTTTTTTTTGCGGTCGCCGTTATGCTGTATAGCGGCGATCGCAACACCGGGATCGGTGAATACCGACCCGGATCATGTTCTCTGGGGTCTCGGCTACCCCCGGTAGCCGAGACCCCAGAGAAAATTGCCCATCCCCCCAGCACATCGCGGCGGGCGCACTGAGCATTTTCTTAATGGCGGCGGCATCGGGGGACAACGGAGGGCCCTGGGGCGAGAAGAGGGGGATTGCGGGCCACATGGGGGTCCCGGGGACCCTTTTTCTCTCTCCTCGGATGTCCGATGACATCAGAGGAGAGAGAAATTAAATGGCACATTTTTTTTCTGTTGTTGTTGCGATCGCCGTTATAGGGTTAATAACGGCGATCGCAACATCGGTGTCGGTAAAAACCGACCCGATTCATGTTCTCTGGGGTCTCGGCTACCCCCGGTAGCCGAGACCCCGGAGAAAATGCACCTCTGGGGGGCGCTATTCACTTTTTCCACAGCGCTGTTAATTAACGGCGCTGTGGTTTAAGTACCCTTAATGACCGCCGTTAAAAGGCGTATCGGCGGTCGTTAAGGGGTTAAAGATCCTTAAAAACAGTTTCCTCATCCAAGTCTTTGTCTCCTCCCCAGAGCTTTAGAAAGAGAGTGAACAATTATATAAAGACTATTATCAATATTATTTTACCTCGGCGTATACACGACATTCAACTGCCCAGCCATTTATGGGGATATCAGCCTGCTTATGCCTGAGAGAGTAACCTTTTGCAACACGGATCATTTCCTCCACAAGGTCCAGCCCAGTAATACACTCTGTGATGGGATGTTCAACCTGCAATCAATAACAAAAACAACACAGTAAATACAGATTGGCAGATATCTCAGTATTTTAAATTGTAAACCTGAAATACCAGGAGCCTGAAAACTCTGGTTTATCAAACAGATATGTTCAAGAAGTTTTTTTTAAATTGCTTTTAACTTCCAGCTGCTGAAAAGATGATGTATATTTTTTTTTCACCAAAAAAGAAATTTAGGTTTTTTTTTATGTTTTAGTACCAGTGATTTGAGGTCTTCTGCAGAATATTCAGAACAAGGTTCATGAAGTTAGTGCCATGGCTGTAGATGTCTACCAAAACCTCCGCTCTGCCTCTTCCTTGGCTTTTTTGCACTTTCCACAATAAAAATCATGCAATCCAAATATTTGTTGGAATGAAATGATTTGCAACATGAAAAATACCAGCCGAAATCCTACAAACCATGTCAAAAAAACAATAAACCTAGAACATGCAGTGATTGGGTTGAGGTAGAAGTTGTAAAACAGAGGAAAAAAAAATGCACTATTGTTGTGTGCTTAAAGGGAACCTGCCAGGTCCCCACTCGTCTCCAACCCAGCAGCATTCACATATGTATGATTAAAACTCCCTGCCTAATCAGCCCTATATAACGCATTTCTTTTAATTTTAAAGCATTTAACTAAATTATGTTATACAGGGCTGGTTAGGCAGAGAGTTTAATACAACATAGTTGAATACTGCTGGATTGTAGGGCATGGGAGACCTGACAGGTTCCCTTTAAAGAGGCTGTCCACTCCACAGTGGCAATGTTCCAGTGATTTCAACATTGCTGCTCCCAGTTGGTGATGTGACATGTCATGTCACCGCTGAAGCCAATCAGCAGTCGTTGATCGACTACAGCTCATTAATATTCCATCAAAGTGGAAGTCTGCTCTCATGAAATAGTAAAGCCTTAAGTACAGGAACATCTGCACAGCACATGGGCTAAGTCCCTCTAAGTTCAGGTGGGAGACCCCAGAAAAAGTGGTGGAGAATGAAAGGACTAAAATCCTGTGGGACTTCAAGATCCAGATGGATAAGCAGGTGTTGGCTAACCAACCAGACATTGTGATAGTAGACAAGGATCAGAAGACAGCAATGATGATAGATGTGGCAGTGCCAAGTGACAGCAGCATCAGAAAGTAAGAATATGAGAAGCTGGAGAAATACCAAGGCCTCAAATGAGAACTGGAGAAGATGTGGAAAGTGAAGGCAACAGTGATTACAGTGGTGATAGGAGGACTTGGAGCAATGACCCTAAGTTGGCAAAATGGCTGCAACAGATCACGGCTCTCTGTCCAGAAAAGTGCAATGCTGGGAACAACTGATCCTGCGCAGAACCCTCAAACTACCAGGCCCCTGGTAGAGGACCCAAGAATGAGAAAGGACAAAAAAGACCACCCCCATTGGAAGGAGAGAAGGAAGATTTTTATAATATATACTTATATATTGTAGTGTAATGGGGTTGGTGTAGTGACAGACAGGAAGTAACCACAGGAAAGTTCAAAGCAAATGTCGTTTAATGTCCAAAGAAACTTACAACTGGAACACAAATTGTGTCCTCCTGATCGCAGCCGGGAATCAAGACAGTCCGTAGCCGAGACCTGTTGCTGTGGGCAACTGCACAACAGTGTCACGCTGAGGGGTGCCAGGCCTTTTGGCTCAGTGTTACTTCACACCGGCTGAACCTTGCAGAGCCACCTGCTCTGCAGTTTGCAAACCAAGACTGACACCCAACCATTTGCTGTAGGGTTTTTAAATGGTATCTGTGGCCATGGGCAACTTGTAAGACCCGACCTGGAGGGAGTGATCTTGCCCCACTACCATCCTGTAGATTGCTCCAAAAATAAAGTTTTCTTATCTCTGCCTTGGGCACATAGCCTAAAACCAAACTTACTTTTATTTTGCATTGCAATCACGGCTATATCTGTGACTGCAATGGACTCCAGCGCTCTTAATGCGCTTCTATGCGCATCCTAGGGGACACATAGCGACCCTCGCATATAACACCTGTCACCGCCTCACAAAATATATATATATATAATATATATAATTATACATAAATGCTAGATAAAAGACAGCAACAGACACTGCATTTTTTTTGACGAGCTCATAATTAGTACCAAGAGCTCAAAATACTGTAAATGAATATTTATTGCCTTCATACACCATCCTGTTTATATATAGAATTAGTTGATGAAAAAACATGTAAAACCATAAACTGCACAATTTAGCAGTTTTTTTTAAATGCCAAACAGTGTAGTTTTACTATTGTTATCAGACACACAGTTGCTGTTATAAGTGATATTTTGCCAGTGGCTATTTTGTAAGGGTGTCGCTATACACGGATACAATACCACATATTTTGTTAATTGTATGAAAAAGAGTCTTATTTCTTAATTCGCTGATTGCATGATTAATGCAGTTTTTACTTATTCAGCAATTAATCTGGCAATCTGTTGTACTTTACATGTACTAGTTGAGGAAGCTTATCATCATGCTGTTCTGTTACACTCAACATGGCAAGCATGGCAGCAGCTTATAATTTCCTGTATGACTAGTTTACTAAATCTTAGCCATTCGCCTGCTTTCACTAACCTGTCTTGACAAGCAACCAGATTAGCGTAATCTTACATCAGCGCAGTGTAGCAGAAATGAGCAGATGGATCCTTCAGGTTTTTTTCCCTCTAGACTTATCTGTGGAGTGCTTAACATGCACAATAGCAAAAATGGACTGGAGGTCTTATCAGCAAATTATTGCTAACAGTTTTGGAAGATGCCATTGTGGGAATAACCCCAGCTTTTCCACACCATGCCTATGGGTAGCCTGCTGAGTGTGCTATTGTCAGAAAATCTTTGACTAGCATATGGGCATAAGCAATACTACCAGTTTTGTGATGTTAATTGCCATCCCTCCACAAATCAAAATCATCAAAAATCCATATGTATGTATACATACGGCGGGGAAAATACCGTATTTTTCAGACTATAAGACGCACCTAGGTTTCAGAGGAGGAAATTAGGAAAAAAAAATGAAGCAAAAAATGTGGTAAATTCTGTACTAATATCCCCTATACTGGTATATATAGTCCCCTCATCCCCATCCTGGTATGCATGGCTCCCTCATCCCTACCCTGGTATGCATGGTTCCCTCATCCCATCCTGGTATGCACGGCCTCCACATCCCTAGCCTGGTAGGCATGGCCCCCTCATTCCTATCCTGGTAGGTATGGTCCCCCTCATCCCTAATCTGGTAGGCATGGTCCCCCCTCATCTCTAATCTGGCATACAGTGCCCGCCTCTTCCATAATCTGGTATGCAGGGCCCCCCTCATCCCTATCCTGATATGATAGGCCCCCCATCATAAAAAAAACGTACTTGTCTTCCTGCGCTCCCTCTCAGCATCTTGTTCCGATGCCAGCAGCTGATTTATGCTTGTAAGCAGCGCATGGCAAGGCCGTCATGCGCTGCTTACAAGCTGAAGACAGCTGTCAGAATACTCGCTGCTCTACACACTGGGACTAGGTGTTAATAGTGGGGACAGTGTTAGCCGCAGCAGTATGCATCCTGCAGCTGCCGGGCATTCACGTGTGCGCAGATGTACCTGCTCTGGCTGTGGCGGGGAGCGGCAGCAGCAGAGCAGTGGGTCACAGGAGGCAGGAGCCAGTGGTTGCGGCTAACTCCTGTGGCCGCTGCTTAAGAGAAATGAATATTCACTGCATTCCACGTCTATGGGAGTGGAGAGCAGTGAATATTTATTGCCTTAATTAGCAGGCACACGTGAATGCCCAGCAGCTGGAGGAAGTCAGCGGCAGCTAACTCCTGTGACCCGCTGCTGCCACTCCACCTCCCCACCACAGCCAGAGCAGGTACATCCGGACTATAAGATGCACCACCCATTTCCCTTCACATTTTGGAGGAAAAAAATGTGTTTTATAGTCCGAAAAATATGGTAAGTATTTGATACACTACTAAGTTTGCAAGTTTTCCCATCTACAAAGAATGAAGAGGTCTGTAATTTTTATTGTAGGTTCACTTCAACTGTGAAAGACAGAATCTAAAAATAAAAAATAAAAAAAAATCACATTGTATGATTTTTAAATAATAAATTGCATTTTATTGCATGATATAAGTATTTGACCACCTACCAACCAGCAAGAATTATGGCTCTCACAGACCTGTTATGGCTGCTTAAAGAAAAACTCCTACTCTGCACTTATTACCTGTGTTAATTGCACCTATTTGAACTTATTACCTGATAAAAGACACCTGTCCACACACTGAATCAATTATACTGCAACCTCTCCACCATGGCCAAGACCAAAGATCTGTCTAAGGACACCAGGGACAAAATTGTAGACACGCACAAGTTTGGGATGGGCTACAGGACAATAGGCAAGCAGCTTGATGAGAAAGTAACAACTGTTGGCAATATTATTAGAAAATGGAAGAAACACAAGATGACTGTCAATCTTACTCGGTCTGGGACTCCATGCTATATTGCACCTCATGGGGAAAGGATGATTCTGAGAAAGGTCAGGAATCATCCCAGTACTACACGGGAGGACCGGGTCAATGACCGGAAGAGAGTGTTGACCACAATCTCAAACATTACCATTAGTAACACACTACACTGTCATAAATTAAAATTCTACAGGGCACGCAAGGTCCCCTTGCTAAGGCCAGTACATGTACAGGTCAGTTTGAAGTTTGACAATGACCATCTGGAAGAACCAGTGGAGGCATGGGAAAAGGTCATGTGCCCACGGGGAGCAGCAAATGACAGAGCCACATGGTTCTCCAGCGCCTGATTCCTGCAGCAGCTGGGGAGATGTGTGTGGGAAGTAGAAGGAGGCAGCAGGAGCAGAGTGCAGCAGGAGGCATCGCATACCTGACAGCACAGGGGCTGTGCTGATGCCATGCTGAATGCTCCTGTGGAGGACCTGTGATGAGGTCATGAAGAGGGCGGGCAGGAGCATCACATAACCACACAAAGCCCTGCCTCTTCATGATGTCATCACAGGTCCTTCAGACCCACTGTACAAGAAAAAAATTAATTAAAAGGTTAGTAATGACAGCACATTAAAAAGCACTCTGCCATCCTGTGGTGGACTATAACTCCCAGCATGCCATAGGATCTGCAGGACATGCTGGGAGTTATAGTTCTCCCATGGGATCTTAAAGCAGCACTCCAGTGTTATCAGTGCTGGAGTGTGGCTTTAAATATAAGCCCTATGCTCCCATTCTTAGGCCATGGTCACACATGCGAGAAATTTGCACGATTTTTGTGCGAATCTCTCGCATAAACACCCGGCACTGCCGCCGGCACTCGGACCGGAGCGTGCGGCTGCATGTTTTTCTATGCAGCATGTATTTCTATGCAGCTGCATGCTCCAGTCTGAGGGCCAGCGGCAGTGCCAGGTGTTCACGAGAGAGATTTGCAAAAAATCGTGCAAATTTCTCACATGTGTGACCCCGGCCTTATACTGACCCTCCAGCGTCTTCACATAGTAGTTTACAGACACCACACTGGTCCCGCAGCACCATCTTCTACCCGTAGCTTCCTACATAATAACATGCTATTATATATAATAACACCACATATAATAGTATGTTATTTATGTTATTAAATATTTTACCACATTTTTTGCTTCAAATATATTTTTCCCTATTTTCCACCTCTAAACCTGGGTGCGTCTTATAGTCCGGTGCGTCTTATAGTCCAAAAAAATACGGTAGTTTTTATATAAGATAGTTTTTATTGTATAAAAGCGCCAAAACATAAAAAAAGATATAAATGAGGTATCGCTGTAATTGTACTGACCTTATGAATAAAACTGCCTTATCAATTTTATCACACGCGGAATGGTATAAACTACCCCCCCCAAAAAAAAATTAATGAATTGCTGGTCTTTGTTCATTCTGCCTCCCAAAAATCGGAAAAAAAAAAGCGATAAAAAAGTCATGTGCCCGAAAACGGTACCAATAAAACCGTCAACTCGTCCCGCAAAAAACAAGACCTCACATGACTCTGTGGGCCAAAATCTGGAAAAATTATAGCTCTCAAAACTTGGTGATGCAAAAACAACTTTTTGCAATAAAAAGCGTCTTTTAGTGTGTGACAGCTGTCAAACATAAAAACCCGCTATAAAAACCCACTATAAATAATAAATCAAACCCTCCTTTATCACCCCCTTAGGTAGGGAAAAATAATAAAAAAAAAAATATTTATTTCCATTTTCCCATTAGGGTTAGGGTTGGGGCTAACGTTAGGGTTAGTGTTGGGGCTAGAGTTTAGGGTGGTGGTTAGGGGTTAGGGGTGTGTTAGGGTTAGGTTTTGTGGTTAGGGTTGGAGTTAGAATTGGGGGGGTTTGCAGTGTTTAGGCACATCAGGGGCTCTCCAAACGCGACATGGTGTCCGATCTTAGTTCCAGACAATTTTGGTATGAAAATGTCAAATGGCGCTCCTTCCCTTCCGAGCTCTTCCGCTTGCACAAACAGTGGTTCCCCCCACACATGGGGTATCAGCGTACTCAGGACAAATTGGACAATAACTTTTAGGGTCCAATTTCTCCTCTTACCCTTGGGAAAATAAAAAATTGGGGACAAAAAGATCATGTTTTTGGAATAAATATGATTTTTTTTCCACGGCTCTACGTTATAAACTTGTGTGAAGCACGTGGGGGTTCAAAGTGCTCACCACACATCTAGATAAGTTCCTTAGGGGGTCTAGTTTCCAAAATGGTGTCACTTGTGGGTGGTTTCCCCTGTTGGCGTCCGATCTCAATTCCAGCCAATTTTGGTTTGAAAAAGTCAAACGGCGCTCCTTCCATTCCGAGTACTGCTGTGCGCCCAAACAGTTGTTTTCCCTCACATATGGGGTATCGGCGTACTCAGGAGAAATTGCACAACAACTATCTGTCAATTTTCTCCTTGTACCCTTGTGAAAATAAAAATTTTTTTTGGAAAAGATCATTTTTATGACTAAAAAGTTAAATGTTAATTTTTTCCTTCCACATTCCAAAAATTCCTGTGAAGCACCTGAAGGGTTAATAAACTTCTTGAATGTGGTTTTGAGTACCTTGAGGGGTGCAGTTTTTAGAATGGTGTCACTTTTGGGCATTTTCTAACATATAGACCCCTCAAAGTGACTTCAAATGTGAGGTGGTCCGTAAAAAATGGTTTTGTAAATTTTGTTGTAAAAATCGCTGGTCAACTTTTAACCCTTATAACTTCCTAACAAAAAAATTGCTTCCAAAATTGTGCTGATGTAAAGTAGACATGTGGGAAATGTTATTTATTAACTATTCTGTGTGACAATGTGACATCTTTCTCTGTTTTAAGGACATAAAAATTCAAAGTTTGAAAATTGCAAAATTTTCACCATATTTCGTTTTTTCCATAAATAAATGCAAGTTATATTGAAGAAATTTTACCACTATCATGAAGTACAATATGTCAAGAGAAAACATTCTCAGAATCGCCAAGATCCGATGAAGCGTTCCAGAGTTATAACCTCATAAAGGGACAGTGGTCAGAATTGCAAAAGTTGGCCCGGTCATTAACGTGCAAACAACCCTTGGGGGTGAAGAGGTTAAACTAATTGAGAGTTTCCTTGGATGTGTGTTTAGGATAATTGTTTTGCTGAAATGTCCACCTTGTTTCTTGTTCATCATCATCCTGATAGCTGGCAGCAAGGAATTTTCTAATTCAAAATTGTAGTGATTTTTTCAATTAAGGCAATTGACAAGATAACAAGAAATACAGAGTATCAGAGCAAGAGTAGCCAAAATATAAATATAATTTAGTAAATAACTGATTGTGATATAAATATTATAACAGTTTAAACATCAAGCAATTCACTTATAAGTAGATATCACAAATAGGGAATGTGAAAGATGGAGAAAGTAGGAAGAGAAAGCTAGACCCTATAGAGTTTAGAGACTATGAGAAGTAGTTTAGGCAGCAGATTTTTATCAAGAAGGTATTTGTACATTTTTCCATTCATCCTTCCTTATTATATTAAATTTGCCAGTGCCATATGATGAAAAACAGCCCCACAACTTGATGTTCCCAACTCCAAACTTCACCATTGGTATGGGGTTTTGGGGGTGATATGCATTATCTTTGGCCTCAAAAGATGGTGTGTATGATGCATCCAAAGAGTTCAATTTTAGTCTCATCTCACCAGAATATATTCTCCCAATATTTCACAGGCTTGTCTAAATGTTGTTGAGCAAACTTAACTGTGCTAGAACACGCTTTTTGTTTAGTAATGGAATCTTGCATGATTAGCGTACACACAGGCTATAAAGTTTGAGTGCATTACTTCTGGTTTTGTTTTAAACAATTGTACATGCTGATTACAGGTTATTCTGTAGCTATCCACAGGTGGTCCTTGGCTCTTGGACAACTCTTATGATAATTCTTTTCACTCCTCAGTCTGACATTTTGTGAGAAGCACATGTGTTGTGAGTAACTTGGAGGCGACTTCTGAGCTGGGGCTCCCTCGGTGGTTGCTGAGGGTAATGAACTAATTACTGAATGGCCTTCAGCTGGCTCTGAATGGTATGATATAAGTGACCTGAGTTCCAGCAACCTTGCCGGTAATCAATTGTTCCTCCTGCTCTTGCTTGGAGCACAGCTTGTTTTCCTGCTCTCATTCAGATAAGTGTTTTGCTTTTTTTTTTCTCTTTTGGATTTTCACTGCTGGTTTGCTGCTTGCAGTGGACTGCAGCCTGGTCCCCTTTTGGGGTCTGGCGCTGCAGTTATGCTCATTTTTGTGTTTGCAGTTTTGCTCTGTTCCTTTGTCACTTTTTATTTGCTGTGTTGCTGTGTGTTGCACCAGAGATCTGATTTAGGTGGTGGAGATAGTGTGATCTCAGGTTTTTTGTTAATGAGAAGTGTTGGTATTTTTGTCAGGGTTTTTTTGGGTTGCAGTCAGAATTCTTTCCTATACTTTTCTTTCTAGACAGATTGGGCCCCAGCGTTTGCTCATTCTATTTTCTGTCTGTGTCCGTGTTTTCTTCTTGTCTAACCACCATTACAAGTTCGGGGGCTTACTATTTCTTTGGGGATTCTGCTCCGGGGCAGATAGCTTTCATCTTTCTGCCTTTAGGTGTAGTTATTCTCCGGCTGTGACGAGGCGTCTAGGATCACCGTAGGTACGCTCCATGGCTACTTCTAGTGTGGCGGTTAGTTTAGGTTACTGCAATCCAACAGTTTCCAGCCTCTTGGTGTTTTGCTACTTTGGCTATTTTTTGCAGTTTCTCCTCAGCTACTGAAACATAACACACGTTTGTGTCCGGTTTATGTTGAAATTAAATTTTTTCCACTTCCGGAACACGGGAACCTTCAGTAGTGTAGAAGTTCTTCTGTAACTAATGTCATCACTATGTTTAGAACAATAAGGTTGCAAAGGTCTTGAGACAGCTCACTAGTTTTACCCATCAGGAGATGTTTCTTTTGTGGCATCTAGTTAACGGGACAGCAGTTGAACCAGCTGATTTTATTTTTCACTAAGTGGCAGGATTGCTTTCTAATTACTGATAGATTTCAGCTGGTGTCATGACTTTCCATGTTTTTTGCACCTCTCTTCATGTGTTTAATAATATTTTCTGTGTCATCTCTCATTATTACACACAATTTAATTTATGGACACCTATGGTTTAATTTCTTTGCCTGTGTGGATTGGATGGGTTGTTACAGAATCTGGTGAGAAATTCATGTAAATAGCACCTTTAGAAATATATAGTTACTTAGAAAGTTGGTTACATGTTCAATACTTATTTCACCCGCTGTATATTAACACCACACATATATATTACATACACACACATACACGATGCAGACAGACATAACTGAAAGAATATAATAGATGACTTAAATCTACTAGAATATTAAAATTAAGGAACTAATCCACCTTTAAATCATAAATGGGATCAAATAACTGAACAAATCACTACCATTGTCACACAGTCTTATATAAGAGGAGGTCACCAATGGCGACTAATTCACTCAATTTATAACAATTCATGTAAAATCCAAAAAACATGGAATGTGAGCCAGCCTATGCAAATCATGTCACTTAGTCATAGAAATCTAAAGAATTTAAAACACAAGTGAAATAAAACTTAACCTATGGGTTATACAAAGGAACTAAAATTACTTATTCTCCAAACTGTACCTTTATAATAACGCAAAACATTTTTTTCTAATGATCACAGCAGGAGCACAATCTTGTCAATACAAGTATTTCTATCTCACAGTCAGCTTTGCATATTAATTTCATACCATAACCTTTACACCCTGTGCTAAAAAAAAAAGAAAAAAAAGAAAACTGAAAGGTTTACAATCAAAATGGTAAATTGTCTCCCACTTCTACTTTAACTGTTGGACAACATGGAAATTAAACTAGTTATTCTATGCAGTACAGAAAGAAAATCAAATTAACATAAGTTAAAAAAATAATTCATGCTTAATGGGCATTTTAATTTCGCTTAAATCTATCACTTAGAAGAACTGATTTATTTACTCATCTATCAATTACAACATTAAACTGTAAAGCGCTGCGGAATATGTTGGCGCTATATAAATAAAAAGATTTATTCATTATTCATTATTATTTATTTATATAGCACCATTGATTCCATGGTGTTGTACATGAAAAGGGGCTACATACAAATCACAGATATCACTTACAGTAGACATACAGTACAGACCAAAAGTTTGGAACACCTTCTCATTCAATGATTTTTCTGTATTTTCATGACTATGAAAATAGTAGAATCACACTGAAGGCATCAAAACTATGAATTAACACATGTGGAATTATACATTACACTTTACAAAAAAGTTGTGAAACAACTGAAAATATGTCTTATATTCTAGATTCTTCAAAGTAGCCACCTTTTGCTTTGATTACTGCTTTGCACGCAGAAAAGGTGAACGGATGGACTCTACATGCCTGGTTCCCACCGTGAAGCATGGGGAGATGGTGTGGGTGTGCTTTGCTGGTGACACTGTTGGGGATTTATTCAAAATTGAAGCAGTGAGCGGTCAGATCACCCCAAACCATCTCGATTGGGTTCAGGTCTGGTGACTGTGGAGGCCAGGTCATCTGGCGTAGCACCCCAACACTCTCCATCTTGGTAAAATAGCCCTTACACAGCTTGGAGGTGTGTTTGGGGTCATTGTCCTGCTGAAAAATAAATGATGGTCCAACTAAACGCAAACCGGATGGAATAGCATGCTGCTGCAAGATGCTGTGGTAGCCATGCTGGTTCACTATGCCTTCAGTTTTGATTAATCCCCAACAGTGTCACCAGCAAAGCACCCCCACACTATCACACCACTCCTCCATGCTTCACGGTGGGAACCAGGCATGTAGGGTCCATCCGTTCACCTTTTCTGCTTGCAAAGCAGTAATCAAAGCAAAAGTTGGCTACTTTGAAGAACCTAGAATATAAGACATATTTTTAGTTCTTTCACACTTTTTTGTAAAGTGTAATGTATAATTCCACATGTGTTTAATTCATAGTTTTGTTGCCTCAGTGTGATTCTACAATTTTCATAGTCATGAAAATACAGAAAAATCATTGAATGAGAAGGCGTGTCCAAACTTTTGGTCTGTACTGTACTAAATGACAGACTGGTACAGAGGGAAGAGGACCCTGCCCTTTCAGGCTTACATTCTACAGGATGGAGGGGAAGGAGAAAGTAGGTTGGAGAGGCAACCTTCCTTTATCATATGCAAATTTAAACCAGCTCTATTCCCACCTCCAGACCAAATTAAGCCTCTTTCACATATCTGTTTTTTGCCGCCAGGTGCGACCCGGCGCTTTTTAAAAAAACGGAACCGGTTTTTTAAAACACCGGATGCGTTTTTTTGTCATTGACTATCATTAGCGCCGGATTGCGCCAGATGTCCTTGTGTTGCGTCCGTTTTTTTGCCAGATCGGCGGAAATGTACATTTCGGCGGCCGGACAAAACGCTCACTGCAACGTTTTTTTTTTCTGCCGCACCCGCCTGATAGCGCCTGAAGCGGCGCATCTGGCGGGCGCAAACAATACAAGTATATGGTGCCGGATCAGACTTTTGTGCAATCCGGCAAAAGACTGATCCGGATTCTGGAATCCAAGGTCTCTCTCTCCTCGGTCTGGACATGCTACCAGTCATTTACAGCTTCAAAAGTTCAGGACGGATCCGGCAAAAAAAACCTGATCCGTTCCAACAGTTTTTTCAAAATCAGTGCCGGATCTGTCCATTCCGGTTTTGGACAGATTGTGCCTGACGGCAAAAAACGGATGTGTGAAAGAGGCTTTACTCTTCTCAGGACCCTCATATACATTAGATCAATCGTTCAGCTGACAGATCTCTCTACTCAAATAAAAACCCACAAACATCAGCTGAAATACTGGACTCTCTGAAAACTAGCAGTGTGGCTGTTTCAAGATGCACAATAAGGAGGCACTTGAAGAAAAATGGGCTGCATGGTCGAGTCGCCAGAATAAAGCCATTACTGTGCAAATGCCCAAAGTATCTCGCATACAATATGCAAAACAGCATAGCGACAAGCCTCAAAACTTCTGGAACAAGGTAATTTGGAGTGATGAGACCAAAATTGAACTTTTTGGCCACAACCATAAACGTTACATTTGGAAAGAGGTCAACAAGGTCTATGATGAAAGGAACACAGTGATCAAAATTAACCAATAGGAAAAATCTCCTATTGTTGTCGGGTACCCGCCGACAGATCTCGGTAGGCGCAATGCGCCCGCAATTTTCTTCCAGGAAGAAGAAACCGAGGGCCAGGGGGTCTAGGGAGGGTCTGTGGCGGAGGTACCTGGGTGGTTCGGGGGACCCCATTTCTCCCTCTTCTGGTATGCTAGATCATATCAAAGGAAGAAGAAACGAATGGGAAATTTATTTTATTTTTTTGCTATTGCCGTTATTTGGTGAATAACAGTGAGCACAAGACTGGGGACAGCGGTAAAAACCGACCCGAATCATGTTCTGCAGGGTAGCAGAGACCCAGGAGATTTTGCGACACTGGGGGGGCGCTATACCTAATTTCTCAGTACCGTTATAAAGCGGTGCTGAGGAATAAGTACCCTTAACTGCCACTATTAAAAGGCATATCGGTAGTCGTTAAGGAGTCAAGCATGATTTTTCATTATGTCTGGTGGCTTGTGTACATTGGACGATGGTCAAGAAACAGGAGCTCCTAGGAACACTACTGTAAGGTTCTGTGTACATGTTCCTGAAACTCAGTTTGTTCGTCAGCCATTTTACTTTCTGTCTTGCTGCAGCTATCTTGCCCTCAGTCAATATGGAGTTTCCAGCTTGCATGTTCCCGCCCTGATTCTCTCCTCTTGCTTCTTAAGCAGCCACAGCTGAGCAATCAGTGCTTCAGAATCAAGCCTGCAGTGTACCTGTGACCTGACTCCTGGAAGCCTTGGATTTGTACTCCAGTTATTTCCTATTGTGGAACCTTGGAACATCGTGGACTTTGGAACCTTGCTATTTTGATAAATCCACGTTTGCATGGACTTACGGTAACAGAGAAGAGATCCTGAATCCTGTTGTGGAGAGTGATTGCTGAGCTTAAGTTACTCTGGCCTGCTGTGTCTCCTGCTTTTGTATCTGCAAACTGTGTGACTATTATTGCCACTTGTATGAATACAAGACCTTCTATATCAAACCTGTGACTCCTGTGTTTCATCGCACCCCAAGCACAAGACACTATATGAACTGTACTACTTACATTACAAGATTCTGAAGACAAACGTTAGTGTCTGCTGGGTCTGGAAAGGCTGTGTCTGCTGTAACTGTGGATATCGGATGTCCGGTTGTACTTTCTGTGATGACAGTGGTTGTGACTTCTCACAACCATTCCAGGTGAGCAATTCCCTTAAGTTTTTTTTTTCTTCTGCAGTGTTACCAAGGTAAACACTATTGTTTTTTTTTTCTTTTCTCTTTTTTGTCTGCTGTAACTGTGGATATCGGATGTCCGGTTGTACTTTCTGTGATGATAGTGGTTGTGACTTCTCACAACCATTCCAGGTGAGCAGTTCCCTTCATTTTTTTTTCTGCAGTGTTACCACAGGTAAACACTATTGTTTTTTTTTCCTCTCCTCTTCTTCCAGTACTCCTGTCTTAAAAGATCTGGAAAATGGAGGCCCGCATAAAGGAACTTTGCGGAGTGACTGATAATATCCTTGCAGATTGCAGAATATAAAGACCCGTTTTGCAAGCCTACAGGACCTCACTAATCACAATTTGCAAGTGTTTGGACAGACTGCCCAGGATTTGCGAGCCAGGATTGAGGTTCTAGAGGAGCGAGTCCAGGCTCCTGCCGTAGCCCCGAGTTCTGGGATTCCCAAGTTGCCCCCTTTTCGTTTTGGCGGTGAACGTGAGAAATTCAGGGGATTTATTAATCAATGCAATCTTTTTTTTTCTGCACATGCTTCACAATTTCCCACTGAACGATCTAAGGTGCTTACTATAATTATGTTGCTTACCAACAAGGCTTTGATGTGGGCAAACCCTCTGATTGAGACTGAGGATGAATGTTTGGATCATCTTGATGCTTTCATTTCAGCCATGGGGCAGGTGTTTGATGACCCCAATCGAGGTGCAACAGCTGAAGCAGCCATGTTAGCTTTGCGCCAAGGTAAGCACTCGGTAGCTGAATATGCCTTGGATTTCAGGAGATGGGCCCTTGATACCACCTGGGACAGTTCCGCCAAAAAATCTATTTTTCGAAAGGGGTTATCTCCACTGATTAAGGATGAACTTGCTCGTGCCGACCCTCCCACTGCGTTAGGTGACTTTATTAACTACTGCATCCGTATTGATACTCGTCTGACTGAACGCAGGCAAGAGAGATGGTTCGAAAGCAATCGCACTAACCTTTTCCTACCTTCCTCTCCAGCTAAGGAACCTTTGAGTAGGATTACACGGGAACCTGAACCTGAACCCATGCAGGTAGACTCTTTACTACGACGGGTTAGTGATGCACGCAAGGAACATCGTTTTAAGGAGAATCTATGTTTCTATTGTGGTAAGTCAGGGCACTTCATTATAAACTGCCTCAGCCGTTCTCGTAAGACTACTGCAGCACTCATTCACTGTGAGTGTTGCGAGAGGGGATCTGTCAGGTCCGAGCCTCAGGCTCCAGAGAGATCTGCAGCAACAGATCTTGATTTCTCGGACTTAAACTCCGTTACCTCTGAGGACGTTGACTGTGTAACGCTGCCATTTTTCAAGTTTCCTCAGCGGTGTCCCAGCTGAGTTGTAAGAAAAACAATTCTCATTGCTTTCTTTCCATCAAACTCTGGGTTGACTCAGCTTGGGTGTCTAGCTCTGCTATGATCGACTCAAGGGCAAGTGGAAATTTTATGGATGTCTCCTTTGCTATGAAACAGGGGATACGTTCAGTGAAGAAGGCTACTCCAGTACAGATGGAAACTGTGGATGGCTCCCTGCTGACCTCTGGACCAGTGGATCAGGAAACAGAGCCTTTGAGGGTTCTTATGGGTAAAGATCATCAAGAGAAACTGTCCTTTATGCTTATCTCTTCTCCCCACTTTCCCATTATTCTAGGGCTACCATGGCTGCAGGCTCAGAATCCTACCATTAACTGGGAGACCAAGGAATTACACTTTCCAGAGAAACAGATGAGTCCAAAAGTTTCAGCTTGCTCTGTTCCTAAAGGAACCATGTCAGTCCCTGAACTACCAGCTGTATACCAGGACTATGTGGATTTATGTGACAAGAAGAACGCTGACCAGCTTCCTCCTCACCGTCCATATGATTGTCCAATTGAATTATTGCCTGGAGCAGAGATACCTTTTGGTAAGATCTACCCCCTGGCGGGCCCGAGCTAAAGGCTTTAAAGGACTACATAGACGAAAATCTAGCCAAGGGCTTCATACGCCCCTCTTCATCTCCTGCAGGTGCACCCATCTTCTTTGTAAAGAAGAAAGATGGATCTCTGAGACCCTGCGTAGACTATAGGGAACTCAATAAGGTTACTATTAGAAACCGTTATCCATTGCCTTTAATCCCTGAGTTATTGGAGAGAGTGCGACATGCCAAAATTTTCTCTAAACTAGATCTTCGTGGGGCCTATAACTTAGTCCGTATTAGACCTGGGGATGAATGGAAGACTGCATTCAGGTCACGCTATGGACACTTTGAATATCTAGTTATGCCTTTTGGTCTGAGTACCGCCCCAGCCACTTTCCAACACTTGGTGAATGACATCTTCAGGGATCTCCTAGATACATTCGTGGTGATTTATTTGGATGATATTCTAATTTTTTCTAACTCCACAGAGGAACATCATGGACATGTGAGAATGGTCTTGGAACGTCTAAGACAAAATCATCTTTACATCAAACTTGAAAAGTGTGAATTCCATAGGACCGAAATTCAATTTCTGGGGTATGTACTGTCTACACAAGGAATTAGTATGGATGGAAGCAAAACCCAAGCCATCAAGGATTGGCCAAGTCCTAGAAATGTGAAGGAGGTACAGCGCTTCATCGGGTTTGCCAACTTCTATAGACGTTTCATTAGGAATTTCTCTGAGGTAGTGTCACCTACCACCCAACTTACCCGGAAAGAGTCTAGGTTCTCCTGGACTCCCCAAGCCCAGGAAGCATTTTCCCGTCTAAAAGATAAATTTACCACTGCACCTATCCTAGTACATCCCAACCCCGAGCTTGCCTTCATAATAGAGGTGGATGCTTCAGACTGTGCCGTTGGAGCTATACTCTCTCAGAGAACAGGTGAGAAGAATGTCTTGCATCCCTGTGCCTTCTTTTCCCAGCAGTTGTCTTCGGCTGAGAGGAACTACGATGTGGGCAATAGAGAGTTGTTGGCCATTATTGCCGCCTTCAAAGAATGGAGACACCTTCTTCAGGGAGCTGCACAGCAAATAGTCGTCCTGACAGACCATCGTAATCTTGAATTTATCAGGTCGGCTAAGTGCCTGACTCCTCGCCAGGCTCGCTGGAATCTTTTCTTAAACCAATTTAATTTTATCATTTCTTATAGACCAGGATCGCGCAATGGAAAGGCTGATGCACTCTCTAGGATTTACTCAGCAGAGACACGTCCAATTACTCCTCCTAAGACTATTCTTCCTGACTCTAGATTCCTAGGAGTGATTCATAATCAAGACCTACTTAAGGACATCAAGGAAGCATACCATGCGGATTCCTTTTTGGCACAACCCCCAAGGGACGTAAGTCTTGTCTTTAAGAATGGTGTGTGGATTCAGGGACAACGCCTGTATATTCCTGAAACAGTCAGATTGAGAGTATTGCAACTCATTCACGATTCCAAGATAGCTGGGCATAGAGGAATTCTAAAGACACAGGAATTTCTTTCTCGTTTCTTTTGGTGGCCCACTTGCAGGAAGGATGTTTTAAACTATGTCACTTCATGTGAAGTCTGT
The DNA here is from genome assembly GCA_033576555.1 of Oophaga sylvatica. NCBI lineage: Eukaryota > Metazoa > Chordata > Amphibia > Anura > Dendrobatidae > Oophaga > Oophaga sylvatica. The sequence goes on from JARQOD010000002.1 coordinate 210,455,821, forward strand.
GCAAGATGCAAAACACCTCGCTCCTCACCAACTGGTCTGTTGCAACCTCTTCCCACCCCGTCCCGCCCGTGGGGATCCATTTCTATGGACTTCATTGTGGAGTTACCAACCTCTCAAGGGAAGAACACCATTCTAGTGGTGGTTGACCGTCTAACAAAGGCAGCTCATTTTATCCCTTGTGTCGGCTTACCCACTGCAAAACAGACATCAGATTTGATGATTAAAGATGTGTTTCGCTTACATGGAGTACCGGATGAGGTTATTTCGGATCGAGGGGTGCAATTCACTTCTAGGTTTTGGCAAAATTTCTGTGCAGCATTGGACATTAAAGTAAACCTTTCTTCTGCTTTTCATCCCCAGACTAATGGACAAACCGAACGAACCAACCAAACCCTGGAGCAGTATCTCCGCTGCTTTATCTGCCACCTACAGGATGATTGGGTGGATCTACTTCCATTAGCTGAGTTCTCTTATAACAACTCTCAGAGTGCCTCCACTAAGCAGTCTCCTTTTTACTCTAATCTAGGTTATCATCCTAACATTCTACCACGATTTCCCATAGAAACGCCTTTACCAGCAGTGGCTGAAAGAATCACGTCTTTACAGAAGAATATGGATCTTCTAAAGGAGAATCTGGAATCGGCTCAGGAAAGGTACAAGAAAGCAGCAGATAAATTTCGTAAACCTGCACCAGCTTTCAAGGTAGGAGACTTGGTCTGGCTGTCAACCAGAAATCTTAAGTTAAGGATTCCATCGTCTAAGTTGGGACATAAGTACATTGGACCCTATAAAATCAGTAAAATTATAAGTGCCGTTGCTTGTCGTCTTCAACTGCCCAGAACTATGAGAATCCACCCTGTCTTTCATGTATCCCTACTAAAGGCTGCGACACCCAATACGTTTCCTGGACGTTCTTCTCCTTGCCCTGACCCAGTGCTAGTCGATGGTCAGGAAGAATTTGTGGTGGAGAGGATTTTAGATTCCAGGTTGTATAGAAATCAGTTACAATATCTGATTAAATGGCGGGCTACCCAGTGGAGGACAACTCATGGGAACCAGTCAATAACGTTAATGCTCCTCGCTTGCTCCGTCAGTTTCATCAGAGGTACCCACACAAGCCTGGTCTGAGGTCATCTGGAGGTTGTCCCTAAGGGGGGAGTAATGTAAGGTTCTGTGTACATGTTCCTGAAACTCAGTTTGTTCGTCAGCCATTTTACTTTCTGTCTTGCTGCAGCTATCTTGCCCTCAGTCAATATGGAGTTTCCAGCTTGCATGTTCCCGCCCTGATTCTCTCCTCTTGCTTCTTAAGCAGCCACAGCTGAGCAATCAGTGCTTCAGAATCAAGCCTGCAGTGTACCTGTGACCTGACTCCTGGAAGCCTTGGATTTGTACTCCAGTTATTTCCTATTGTGGAACCTTGGAACACTCGTGGACTTTGGAACCTTGCTATTTTGATAAATCCACGTTTGCATGGACTTACGGTAACAGAGAAGAGATCCTGAACCTGTTGTGGAGAGTGATTGCTGAGCTTAAGTTACTCTGGCCTGCTGTGTCTCCTGCTTTTGTATCTGCAAACTGTGTGACTATTATTGCCACTTGTATGAAGTAATACAAGACCTTCTATATCAAACCTGTGACTCCTGTGTTTTCATCGCACCCCAAGCACAAGACACTATATGAACTGTACTACTTACATTACAACTACTTTATGATAATCAGATGGTGTAAAAGTACCTTTAAATTCAGGCACCTTTTAGGTGAGGTTTTCTTTGAATGGAGTTATCTTTCTTTTCTTCTCCATGTAGTCAAGATACTATAATAATTTTTCATAGCCACAACATGTGTCTTAAAATTTCTCTTTTCTCTGGCCTTCTGGATCACATCACAACATGGTACCCTTAAAATAATACTGTCATGATACTGCTCCCTAAAAAGAATAATTGCCACGGAAAACAAATAATTGTCCCTGTCTTTGCCCCTTCACAAAATATGAAATAGAAAAAGGGGGGAAAACCTCCAGCGATGAAAATCAGTGGAAAAATCAGGTATTTAAAAAAGTAGATATTTTATTAGTCTTTTTCCCATTTCATCGCTGTTGTTCAAGACTGAGACAGCTCCGTGTGATTAAAATTCATCCAACAAGTTGCTTCAAGATATGGTGAACTGACGTTTTCCCCTATGTTTTCCCCTATTTTTCTTCCCTCTATTGCTTCCTTCACAAAGTATGAGCTCCACACTGTCTCTAATGATACATGACCTTCACATCATCCTCCCTTAAAAACTATAACTGCCATACTTTCCATTATAATCTATAACCATATCATCCCATGAACTATGACCATCACACTGTCTGCACCCAAGAACTGATGAACTGTAACTGCCACATCATCCTACCTGAAAGTACAGGTACCTCACTATATCCCCTTATGAACTACATCTTCTACGTTGCTCCCCCTTTTGAACTGTCTGTCACACCATCCTCACTTATGAAGTGTTTTTGATACTTTTCTTATCCTGATGAAGTGTGTAGTACCTCAAAAGGCGTTGACTAAAAGAAAAACCTAATGTACTTTGTCTGGAGTTGGATTTACTATATGGGATACCAGAAGCGAAGATTATCCAGAAATCCTCCTTATCTGCGTTTCCCCGTTCTGATGACCTGTTGGACCTGCAGCAGCTGGATGTATAAGTGATTGAAATATAGTATATACTGTACACAACTAAATCAGGTTAGTATAACCTTATTTAAACAGCTTTATCGTCCTTGGCTAAAATGATATTGTGCTGTCTTTTTCCTCTTAGTTTTATTCTATAAGCAACAAGGACAGTGTCACAATAATGCAATGTTCACACATTGCGTTTTTGCAATGTTTAATGCAAATTAAAAGCTGCTTCTTGTAGTACCAAAGGAGAAAAAAAAAATTATATATATATATATATAATATATATATATATATACACATACATACACACATAAACACACACACACACACAGCCCTTGCAAAAATTAAGAGACCACTGCACAGCTTCTCTACATGTCTGACAGCCAGTCCATTACAGTGTCAGTTGAATTCCAACCAGAGTACACCTCATTCTACTTAATGTGCTTCTGATTAGGTGATCACCTGAACCAAATCTTATTTAACGAAGGAAAGTTTTAAAAAACACTGCTATCGTGTTCACAATCACTTGCAATAGGACAAGCTGGATGGCAAAACAAGTGCTAGTAATATCCCAAAAGTAATAGGAATGAAAAAATAACTTTTAACCATGCCAAAGGAGTTGAAAAGAAAAGTATTGAGTGAGGAAAAGAAAGGCTCAATTCTGGCTTTACTAGCAGAGGGATACAGTGAGCGTCATTTTGCCTCCATCCTTAAAATTTCTAAGACGGCAGTCCATTACAACAAGGTCAAGCAGCAGACATTGGGGACAACAAAGCTACAGACCGGCAGAGGGCGAAAACGACTCACCACTGACCGGCATCTTCTTTGAATGTCACTCAGCATCCGCAGGATGATATCAAGTGACCTACAGTCATGGCCAAAAGTTTTGAGAATGACACAAATATTAATTTTTACAAAGTCTACTGCTTCACTTTTTCTAATGGCAATTTGCATATACTCCAGAATGTTATAAAGAGTGATCAGCTTAACAGCAATTACTTGCAAAGTCAATATTTGGCTAGAAAATGAACTTTATCACCCAAAACACATTTCAACATCATTGCAGCCATGCCTTAAAAGGACCAGCTAACCTCTTTTCAGTGATTGCTCCATTAACACAGGTGTGGGTGTTGATGAGGACATGGCTGGAAATCAATTAAGTAAGAATGACACCACTGGACACTTTAAAAGGAGGCTGGTGCTTGGCATCATTGTTTCTCTTCTGTTAACCATGGTTATCTCTAAAGAAACACGTGCAGTCATCATTGCAATGCACAAAAATGGCCTAACAGGGAAGAGTTTTGCAGCTAGAAAGATTGCACCTCAGTCAACAATCTATCGCATCATCAAGAACTTCAAGGAGAGAGGTTCCATTGTTGCCAAAAAGGCTTCAGGGCGCCCAAGAAAGACCAGCAAGCGCCAGGACCGTCTCTTAAACGTGTTTCAGCTGCGGGATCGGGCTACCAGCAGTGCAGAGCTTGCTCAGGAATGGCAGCAGGCAGGTGTGAGTGCATCTGCACGCACTGTAAGGCGGAGACTCTTGGAGCAAGGCCTGGTCTCAAGGAGGGCAGCAAAGAAGCCACTTCTCTCCAGAAAAAACATCATGGACAGACTGATATTCTGCAAAAGGTACAGGCAGTGGACTGCTGAGGACTGGGGTAAAGTTATTTTCTCTGATGAATCCCCTTTTCGATTGTTTGGGACATCAGGAAAACGCCTCATTCGGAGAAGACAAGGTGAGCGCTACCACCAGTCTTGTCTCATGCCAACTGTTAAGCATCCTGAAACCATTCATGTGTGGGGTTGCTTCTCAGCCAAGGGAATCGGTTCTCTCACAGTCTTGCCTAAAAACACAGCCATGAATAAAGAATGGTACCAGAATGTCCTCCAAGAGCAACTTCTCCCAACCCTCCAAGAGCAGTTTGGCGACCAACAATGCCTTTTCCAGCATGATGGAGCACCTTGCCATAAAGCAAAGGTGATAACTAAATGGCTCAGGGAACAAAACATAGAGATTTTGGGTCCATGGCCTGGAAACTCCCCAGATCTTAATCCCATTGAGAACTTGTGGTCAATCATCAAGAGACGGGTGGACAAACAAAAACCTAAAAATTCTGACAAAATGAAAGCATTGATTGTGCAAGAATGGACTGCTATCAGTCAGGATTTGGTCCAGAAGTTGATTGAGAGCATGCCAGGGAGAATTGCAAAGGTCCTGAAGAAGAAGGGTCAACACTGCAAAATTGACTTGCTGCATTAACTCATTCTAAATGTCAACATAAGCTTTTGTTACTCATATGTTTGCAATTATTATATTTCTGTCTGTGATAAAAACATCTGTCAAACACACATAAAAACCAGAGGGCAGCAGATCATGTGAAAATACGGATTTTGGTAAGACCTTACCTGTAAAATCCTTTTCAGCGAAGGAAGGAAGGGAGACACATTCATTACCAGTGGATAGGCGGAGCCCACACAGGATAGAACACCTCAGATTAAAAAAGAGTGTTGACCGGCCCCTCCAGCTTGGGCTCCTCCTACTCCAGCTCTCCAGTCCGTACACAAGCTAAGGAAGAGCAAAAATCACCAGCGGAGCAACATAACCCCTTCTGAAGAACTTCAGAGAAAAAACAAGAAGATAGGTTATGCATATAACAGAAAAAAACCACACAGTCCCAGGTACTACTCACTGAACCTGACCACTGCGATGAGCTGGCAATGCTGGAAAAGAGCTTTAGCGCGCTGACCTCAGCCCAGATAATCGCTATCAGAGAAGGGTCACGCCGCATCTGAAAACACAACAACACACTTCTGCCATGGGAGGGATCTGTGTCTCCCTTCCTTTCTTCGCTGAAAAGGATTTTACAGGTAAGGTCTTACCAAAATCCGTATTTCAGCAGCAGATGGAAGGAAGGGAGACACATTCATTACCAGTGGGACATCCCAAAGCAGTCCAGAAATTAAGGGTGGGCAAAAAACCAACAGAGGCAGATTCCCAACAACTTAAATAAATGCGCAACTAGCGCTAAATACAAGTTCACAAGAACTTAAACTACAGCCGCCTGCAGGACCCTACGTCCTAAGGCCGCATCAGCAGAAGCACTGACGTCCACCTTATAAAATTTCGTAAATGTGTGGACGGAACGCCAGGTCGCCGCCCGGCAGAGCTGAGCTGCCGAGGCCCCTTGATGAAAGGCCCACGATGAACGGCCCACGATGAACCCACAGCCCTCGTGGAGTGAGCTCGAATCTTAATCGGGCAAGGTTCGCCCTTAAGTCGGTAAGCCTCTAAAATGGCCGACCGAATCCAACGAGCTATAGAATCCTTGGAAGCTCGTTGCCCACGTCGACGACCTGCTGGAATCACAAACAGAGAATCCGACTTCCGAAAACTTTGAGTAATAGACAAATAGAACTTCAAAGCCCGCACTAAATCCAATGTGTGCAAGGCCCGTTCCTTCGCATTCCTCGGCTTCCGGACAAAGCGAGGGCAACACAATATCCTGGTTAACATGAAATTGTGACACCACCTTAGGTAGAAAGTCGCCCCGTGTGCGAAGCACTACGCGATCTGGGTGAAACTCCAGAAAAGGAGGCAAGCAAGAAAGAGCCGCCAACTCAGAATCCCTTCTCAAAGAAGTGACCGCCACTAGGAAGGCAACCTTCCAAGAGAGCAAAGAAAGGCTAACAGAGTCCATAGGCTCAAAAGGCCCATGTTGAAGAGCCTCCAAGACAAGATTGAGCCGCCAAGGAGACACAAGCGCCTTCCGCGGCGGAAACTGACGGGTTACCCCGCGAAAAAAGGAACGTACGTCCCTACGCGAGGCGATAGCCTTCCGAAACAGCAAGGACAGAGCAGAAACCTGCCCCTTTAGAGTGCTAACTGCCAAACCCTTGTCCAGCCCATACTGTAAAAAAGGCCAATTGGGAATGGAAAAAATCCTCGGGTTCCTAGAAGAACCCGAACACCACGAAAAGAAGGCTTCCCAAGTCTTGTGATAAATCCTAGTAGTAGCCGGACCTCTGGCAGCTCGCAGAGTGGCAATGACTTCTGCTGAAAAACCTTGACGGATCAAGATTTCGGTCTCAAGAGCCACGCCGTCAAACGCAGAGACTTCAGGTCCGGGAGACGAACGGGCCCTTGGGTTAACAGGTCCGGGCGAAGAGGGAGTGGAAGTGGAGGCGCTGCCAGAAGCGACACCAGTGTCGAGAACCACGTCCTCCTTGGCCAATCTGGGGCTATCAACATAGCCGGGACTCTCTCCAGTCTGATCCGACGCAACACCAGAGGAAGTAAGGATATTGGGGGGAAAACATAGATTAGCTCGAATTGGTCCCAAGGAGCCACCAGAGCATCCACCGCCACAGCCTTCGGGTCCTTGTACCTGGACATGAACGTCGGTAACTTGGCATTGAACCTGGATGCCATCAAATCCACTTGGGGAGTCCCCCAACGGGAGCACAGCAGTGCAAAAATTTCCGATGAAGAATCCATTCTCCTGATCCATCTTTTCGCGACTGAGGAAGTCCGCTGTGATATTCTGAACTCCTGGAATGTGAATCGCAGAGATGGCTGGCACCCTGGCCTCGGCCCATACCAGGATCCGAGACACCTCCATCATGAGCCTGAAGCTCCTCGTCCCACCTTGATGGTTGATATACGCGACCGCCGTCGCGTTGTCTGTCTGCACTCGGACTGGTAGACCGCTTAAAGGGACCGTCCAGTGTTGGAGGCAAAGGAAAATTGCCCTCAATTCCAGAATGTTGATCGGCAGGACAGACTCTTCCGACGACCATACTCCCTGAATCCAGAGATCGTTCCAGACACCCCCCCAGCCCGTCAGGCTGGCATCGGTGGTTATGATCGACCACCTCGGAGGGAGGAAGGACTTCCCCAGGGATAACACTTCCGGACGTAACCACCATCCTAGAGACTCTCGCACCCTGTGGGAGATGATGATACTGCAATCCAGTGAAAACTGCGATCGATCCCAACGGTTCAAGATGAGCATTTGGAGAGCCCTGGAATGAAATTGGGCAAACGGAATTGCCTCCATCGACGCCACGATCAAACCCAGAAGGCGCATACACCTTCGAAGGGACATTGCTGTCGAAGACTTCATAACCTGTACATGTCGAAGAAGACTCGCTTGCTTGTCTGGAGGCAGAGACACCACTGCTCGTACCGTGTCGAAATGCATTCCCAAAAACAGGATTGACTGCGACGGTTCCAGAGACGACTTCTCCCAATTGACCAGCCACCCGAAGTCCTCCAGGAGCTGAAGGGATAGATTGCGAGCCGTCACCGCCTCCTCCTTTGAGGACGCCACAATCAAAAGGTCGTCCAGATAGGGAAGAATCGTAACCCCCTGTCTTCGCAGACTCTGGGTGCTGAGGCCAACCCGAATGGCAGGGCCACAAACTGGTAATGGTCCTGACCTATGGCAAAACGAAGGAAGCGTTGGTGGGCCCTTCCGACGGGAACATGCAAATAAGCGTCGCGAATGTCGATTGACACCAAAAAATCGTTCTGCGACAGGGCCGCCACAACGGAGCGGAGCGACTCCATGCGGAATTTCCGGGTGCAGACATGCCGATTCAATCTTTTGAGATCCAGAATGGGGCGAAATTTGTCCTCCTTTTTGGGGACCACAAAGAGGTTGGAATAAAACCCTCTTCCCCGGTCCTCCGGCGGAACCGGTACCACCACACCCTTCTGCAGAAGGGAATCGACCTCTCGCAGTAGAGCGGCAAAAAGCTCGGGCTCTGACGGAATGCGAGATTGGCAAAAACTGTCTGGGGGTCGAGATAGAAACTCTATGAAGTAGCCTGCCGACACAACCCGCGTCACCCAGGCGTCCGACACGCGGGAAGCCCAAGTCGGTTCGAATTGGAGCAGGCGACCTCCCACTCGAGAGCCCTTAGCGGGCTTTTTGTCAGCTTCCCGCTTGTCTTGGCGGAAGCTCTGTTTCCAGGGAGTGCGGGATTTTTGAGCGTTCTTTTTTCCTGAAAAAGAGGAACGACCCGATCCCCAAGAGGGCTGACCGAACCGTCCCCTGGACCGAAAGGACCGCCGACTACTACCGGCACTAGGCCTGCCAGACGCAGAAGTTACAGCTCTTCGCTGTGGTAAAGCCGTTTCTTTTGCCTTTGCCTTGGCAATCAGCTCCGTGAGGTCAGATCCAAATAGCTGACCACCCTTGTAAGCTAAAGATAGCAAACCTTGCTTGGAAACCGCGTCTCCGGTCCACTGTCTAAGCCACAGTGCTCTTCTGACTGTGACCGCCGAGGATTGCACCCTGGACAGCAGTGACGCAGTATCCAAACCTGCATCACTGCTATATCGGGCTGCATCCTCCAACAACTTGAAAAGTGTCACGCTGTATAGCAGATATATATATGAGATGTCAGTAATCTATATCAAAAGGGCAACATACTATATAACATGCGCATAGATATATTATAACATGGATTTACCTGATAGAATGTCCAGTGGGTCAAAACGGAATCCGTTATACGCTGTCTCCGGCTAGATGGTGACCGGGGTCTAAGCTGACCCTGAACTGGGGTCCTAACTAATCCCTCAACCTGGAGGTACTGTTAAAGGTACAGAGGTCCAGGCCACCAGCGTAAACCCTGTCTCCTATCAATCCCTGCCAACTGTATTCTAGTCCTAAGAAGGACCCTGAATACCACCAAAGGGAATGAACAGGTAACGGATAATGAACAGAAAGACATACAAGAAAGAGAAGGAATAAAGTAAATAAAGTCTTACATACAAACACTCACACACAGTAGGAACACCTAAGGTCTCAGAGATAAACTATAAGCTATAAGAGTAAAAACAACTAATGAACTCTTAGCTTAAATATTCTCAGAACCGATCCAGACTGCTGAACTACATGAATGCTTTCACCGGCGTCTAACACCCAGACTGGCAGAAATATAAAGGAAACTAATTAGAACATAATCAAAAGCAGCCGGGCGAGGCTGCACCTAGCCTTAGCAAAGAGCTAGGAAAAATTAACTCTCACATTACCAAAAAACAAAGAAACAGAAGCTCAGCTGTGAGAAGTCAGAATGTGCAATCGCGACGATCTTTGTGGCGATGCACCCATGACAGTACCCCCCCTTCTACGAGGGGCCTCCGGACCCTCATGACCAGGTCTGTCCGGGTGAGTTGTGTGAAAGGTCCGTCCACGTTATCATTGACCACCACTGAAGGAGGAGGTAGAGGTGACGGTATGACTGGTGCCACATACTTTTTAAGTAATGACTTGTGAAACACATTATGAATTTTAAACGTAGGAGGGAGGTCCAGACGAAATGCCACAGGATTAATTATGGAACTGATCCTGTACGGCCCGATGAATCTGGGACCCAACCTCCAGGAGGGAACTTTAAGTTTAATATTCCTGGTAAGACAACCACACCAGATCATTCACCTTCAGATCTCGACCAGAAACTCTCCCCCTATCAGCCATCCGTTTGTAACGGTTCTCCGTAACCTTCAGTCTTAACTGATCTGGAACTATCAGTCTCCCTGGAAGTCCCACAGGGGCGTCCCCCTGAGCCCCCAATACCTCCCCCTCAAGCTCAGAGCATACAGCTGACACCACAACTCCCTCCTGAGGAATAGGAACCGGATCATCCATCCTCCCGGTCCCTGGGAAAGTACGAGATAAGGCATCAGGAAGCAACTTTATTGAGCAGTCATATGCGCGATGAGGAGGTAACTCTTTACACCCCTTCTCTGAGAACATCTCCCCAAAGTCCTCCAGAAAAGGAGGCAAAGTCCTAGGCACAACTGCACCGATGACCGTGCTCATGCAGTTATTCTTGCAAAATTCACCCCACTGGCTTATCTTTCTGGATTGCCAATCAATCACTGGGTTATGTTTAGCCAACCAAGGAAGTCCCAACACAATAGGAGTAGGTAGACCCTCCAACACATAACAAGACAATTGCTCTTTATGCATTGCCCCTACTCGAAGATCTATGTTATGAACAGCTTGAACCAAGCTACCTTGACCAAGAGGTCTAGAATCAATAGAGAGTATAGGGACCGGTTTGGCCAATACACTCAGTTGCATACCATGCACCTGGGCAAACCGAGCGTCCACAAGATTAGCCCCGGACCCACTATCAAGAAAAACAGAAATCCTCTCAGTTCTAGTACCAATCACCACCTCCGCAGGCACGATAAACTGAGAAGGATTTGGGGACGAAATACAGACTCCCAGGTTAACTCCTTGGGTCAAAGAGGTCCGGGATGGACAACCCCCAACAAAATGTCCCTCTCTCCCGCAAAAGAAACACCTTCTAGCCTTGCGGCGCACCGCCGATTCCCTCCTACAAAATGATGTCCCTCCCAACTGCATGGGTTCCTCAGAACAGACCAGGGGAACCTCAGTATAAGGGACTTTAGTAGTAGGTGGAGTCATCATGGGGGGCGGAGTTACCTCGCGTCTTCCCCGAAGTCGTCTATCAATGCGAATAGCAAGGGCCATAGCAGCCTCCAGTGATGGAGGAGAATCATACTGAGCCAACACATCTTTTAATTTGTCAGACAACCCTTGACAAAACTGGCTCCTAAGAGCTGGGTCATTCCACTGAGTATCTGTTGCCCATCTACGGAACTCAGAAGAATATTCCTCCGCTGGACGATTTCCCTGCCGTATTTTACGTAACTTTGTTTCAGCAAGGGAAACTCGATCCGGATCATCATATACCAGACCCAGGGCAGTAAAAAATCGATCCACTGACTGGAGATCTGGGGAGCCTGGAGGAATAGAGAACGCCCAAGATTGAGGGTCCCCTTGTAAGAGCGAGATAACAATTCCCACCCTCTGCTCTTCACTCCCAGATGACCGAGGCCGCAGCCGAAAGTACAATTTACATGCCTCCCGGAAAGTAAAAAATTTGTCCCGCCCACCAGTGAACCTGTCCGGGAGAGCAACCTTAGGTTCAGATCTGGTTTGCTCTGGGAGGGACAAAACCTTGGACTTAATGTCTGCAAATTCCATGGACAACCCCTGCAACTGTCGGGCCAGCTGGGCTACTGGATCCATGACAGCTGGGGAGAATCTTTTTGGGCCGGTGAAAATGTCACGCTGTATAGCAGATATATATATGAGATGTCAGTAATCTATATCAAAAGGGCAACATACTATATAACATGCGCATAGATATATTATAACATGGATTTACCTGATAGAATGTCCAGTGGGTCAAAACGGAATCCGTTATACGCTGTCTCCGGCTAGATGGTGACCGGGGTCTAAGCTGACCCTGAACTGGGGTCCTAACTAATCCCTCAACCTGGAGGTACTGTTAAAGGTACAGAGGTCCAGGCCACCAGCGTAAACCCTGTCTCCTATCAATCCCTGCCAACTGTATTCTAGTCCTAAGAAGGACCCTGAATACCACCAAAGGGAATGAACAGGTAACGGATAATGAACAGAAAGACATACAAGAAAGAGAAGGAATAAAGTAAATAAAGTCTTACATACAAACACTCACACACAGTAGGAACACCTAAGGTCTCAGAGATAAACTATAAGCTATAAGAGTAAAAACAACTAATGAACTCTTAGCTTAAATATTCTCAGAACCGATCCAGACTGCTGAACTACATGAATGCTTTCACCGGCGTCTAACACCCAGACTGGCAGAAATATAAAGGAAACTAATTAGAACATAATCAAAAGCAGCCGGGCGAGGCTGCACCTAGCCTTAGCAAAGAGCTAGGAAAAATTAACTCTCACATTACCAAAAAACAAAGAAACAGAAGCTCAGCTGTGAGAAGTCAGAATGTGCAATCGCGACGATCTTTGTGGCGATGCACCCATGACAAAAAGCCCATCTACCTCGGATAGTGGGGATCCATCTTCCACGCCGTCCGTAGACGGTCTAACCAGCTTAGGGAAGCTTTACAAGCACACATGGACCCTAGTACTGGTCTGAATCCATGACCCGCGGCCTCGTAGATGGATTTCGCCGCCATCTCCGTTTTTCTGTCCAGCGGATCCTGCAGACTCGCCTTCCCTTTAACAGGAAGTAATGAGGATTTGCTAAGCTGGGATAAAGGGACATCCACTTCAGGAGAAGGAATCCAATTATCAATCAACTCCGTCGTACACGGATACAGAGTCTCAAAAAAACCGTGTCCCCTGAAAACGTTTATCTGGGCACAGGCGTTCCTTCTCCACTGTCCCATTAAGCTCATCCAGAGATGGCAATGTTGATCGCGACCTATGCGACTCCTGAAACATCCGGGCCGACTTACCAGGACGTCTAGTTACCTCCTCCGGTAACTGTAATGCCTCCCTCATGGCTTCAATAAAAGCCTCTGTACGGCCCAAAAGAGAGGCAGAGTGTCCCTGCCGATCCTCCTTATCTGAATCGGACATCTCCCCATCCGAGCTTGAAGGGGAACCCTCCATGCCCGAGATCTCCGAGTCGCTACGCGGGAAGGATGGCACCGGCCTGTGTCGCTTCCTACCATGAGAGGATCTAGCTGACACCCAATAACCTAGAAGGTCAGAAAGGCCATCAATAGAACGAGCGAGGGCCTCCATTTTAACATCACTGACACCTCTGACCGCTGCGCTTGACGCCGTCGAGGTCTGCGTGTCAGATACGCAAGACTGATCCTGTAGCGGATCTGGGAGACGGTCCGCACCTCCTGGACCCTGATCTGACATGCCCTCACACAGTATATGGCAGGTTAAACCTGTCAGCAACTAGAACAGTGTGGTTTCTTAAAGGCAAAACGAACGCTGAAGGGTTAAAGGGTTAACCGCCTAAGAAGGGGTTAATGTCGAAGACTCCCCACAACCCCTGTTAATGAAAAGGGTGTGCGAGCCCCAGGTGCCTCTTATGAGGTAGCAGCTACAGGACAGTGTTTCAAGGGTATGCCACACTAAACAAGAACGCTAACATATTGCGCTGATTGTACATCGCAATGACCGCCAAAGTCGTTAAGGAGATCGCTAACCACTTTGCGTCGTTAATGAGATCGTCCACTGTGGCCGCTACCAGCGACATTAAAACGATCACAAAAAAAAAAAACGATCGCATTAGTATGCGTCGTTATTGTGATCGCTAGCGGGAGCGTTCAGTGTGGCAGTACCTCCTGCGCTGTGGGGGTGAAGGGGTTAAACTTCTGCCCCGACAGGCAGAAGCGACTCACCCAGCTGGCCGCGGTGCAGTGTCCTTTGGTCGGTCGGGGGGAGCGGAGAGTGAGGAGCCCGAGGAGGCCTTCAGTAATGGCCGCCGCGCTAGAGGAGAGAAGCCGGAAAAGGAGAGGCAGGGTAAAGCGCGCGCTCAGAGCGCTTCCTGCCCGCGAAAGCTTCAAAAAAGGCGCGCGACTCACTCTGCTCTCCGCTCCCCCCGTTTCCCATGTCCTGCAGGCATCCACCTGCGGACAAAAGAACACAATCACTACACTGAAAACATGTAGCAGCGGCTGCCGCAGCAGCCGCTGAAGCACTCAAACACATTATTAAAATGTTGAGTACTCACCCAGCTGAGCGCCACAGGGACCCCCAGAGATTTGTGGCGCTGTGCCCGTAGCTTCCCCCCAGGACGGGGAACGCAGTGACCCCAGAAGCGCGGTTTGCGTCCCCGCCAGGGAAGCAATCCTCATCCCCCAGGGCCGGCAGGGTTCTGCAGGGACCTCCTTAAAGGGTAATACAGATCCGCCAAGGGAGAGGTGGGGGTCCAGCAGCAGATCATGTGAAAATATAATATTTGTGTCATTCTCAAAACTTTTGGCCATGACTGTAGAAAGCATGCCAAGACGCATGAAAGCTGTGATTAAAATTCATGGTTATTCCACAAAATATTGATTTCTGAACTCTTCCTGAGTTAAAACATTAGTATTGTTGTTTCTAAATGATTTTGAACGTGTTTTCTTAGCATTATTTGAGGTCTGCAAGCACTGCATTTTTTTGTTATTTTGACCATTGCTCATTTTCTGAAAAATACAAAATTTATTTCTTGGAAATTCGGAGACATGTCAGTAGTTTATAGAATAAAAGAGCAATTTACATTTTACTCAGAAATATACCTATAAAGAGAAAAATCAGACAACAAACTGAAAATTTTGCAGTGGTCTCAATTTTTGCCACAGCTGTATATATATATATATATATATATATATATATATGTATGATTGAGAAAGGTTCACTTCTTTGGACCGAAATGTCGCCATTATGGGCTAAATAAAATAGCTCTCTTCTTCACAAGAAACGATGTGCTGTTCCTGATTTTTGGTTTTCTGTACCTACGGTTTGGTATTTGCCTTAGGGAGCGCTTTTGCACCTGGACTTTCTATTATTTTGCATTTTGTGCTGCTCTCAATCTACTTTTAATATATATATATATATATATATTTATATATATATATATATATATATAATATATTTTTAGATATATTTTCATTATGAACAGTTTGAAATAAAATATCCACTCATTAAGAAAAAAGGGATACAATGTGGAGAAAGGAATTATATCCTTACAATTTTTTTTAATGGTGAATAAAGGAGGACGACATCACAGTATGGCTCTCCTTTAGGCCGGGGTCACACTTGCGAGTGTGATGAGATAAACTCGCCCGAGTCTCGCATCAATACCCTGCACTGCCGCCGGCACTCAGGATCGGAGTGTGTGGCTGCATGCATGGTATTTCTATGCAGCCGCACAATCTGGTCCGAGTGCGGGCGGCAAAGCCCGGTATTGATGCGAGAGACTTGCGCGAGTTTCTTGCATCATACTTGCAAGTGTGACCCCGGCCTTATAGCTATTATGTGACGCATGCAGCTTGTATCATGGTCTGCAGCTGTGACTTGCACAATCAATGTGGGCAGCACCAAGCAATAGACAGACTGCTTATTCAACTAACATACATCTGGACTTATCACTGTTAGAGTTTCTATCCCATCTATTATTTAAAAGGGATCACACTAGAGCAAAAATAAGCAACTAATAAATATTGATAGGCTTTCCACATATGTATAAATGTAGCACACTCCACAAAAATACAAATGTAATAACAATGCTTGGATCTGACTTTATGTACAGAAAAATTTAACAGCCTAAAAAAAGGAAAATTATGTTAAACAGTGAAAATGAACAGATAAGGAACATTTTATCAGATATATTCTGCGATAAGTAATGGGATTAATTGAAAAGAAATATCGTATTTATGCCAAAATTAGTTAGAATTATAGAATGTTAGAGATGGAAGGGACCTCATGGGTCATCGTGTCCAACCCCCTGTTCAATGCAGCAATGCAGGATTCACTAAACCATCTCAGACAGATGTCTGTCCAGGCTATGTTTGATGACTTCCATTGAAGGAGAACTCCTCACCTCTTGTGGCAGCCTGTTCCACTCATTGATCACCCTCACTGTCAAAAAGTTTTTTCTAATATCTAGAATGGACCGCTCAGAGGGTTATAAACTCTACTTCAAAAAGTTGCAAAAAAGGCAACTTTTGACCACACCTGACAAAACTGAAAAGTGTCAAGAAAAGAAAACCAGGCACAATTTACATCATTTAGATAAATTTTTGAAATACTAAAATCTGAAAATGTTACAAAACTTTGGCACCTTTTTTCACCTGCTTGTAGCACAAGAGTCATATTTTTTTATTTTTATCTTATCTTCGGTGTAGGACTTTTTTTTGTGGACGAGTTGTATGACACCATTAATTTTACCATATATTGTATTGAGAAACGGGGAGGATCAAAGTGGTTTTAAGTGGTGAAATAAACCTTGAAATTCCAAAATTTTTTAGGTTTTACTTTTACACTATGCAGAATGACTTAGCCACATAAACTCTCAGGCTAAGTGCACACGTTTGCAGAATGTTTGCAGAATATTCCTGAGCAAAATCGGACTTTTTTCGCGGCAAAAACGCGCGTTTTTGGTGCGGTTTTTTTTGCACGGATTTGACGCGATTTTTTCCTGAACTTTCTAGGTCAATAATATAGTGGGAAAAACGCTAGAATTCCGCAAAATTAATGGACATGATGCTAGATTTTCCGCGATGCGTTTTTTTTGCGGAAAAAAACGCACCATGTGCACAAAAATTGCGGAATTCATTCTAAATGATAGGATGCTTAATACATGCGTTTTTGACGCGTTTTTTCCCGCGAAAAAACGCGAAAAAAACGCAAATATTCATGAAAGTGTGCACTTAGCCTCAAGGTCAGTACTATCACATCAGTATCAAACTTTTTTTTTCTTTTAACTTTAGTTTAAAAAAACCTTCAGAACGTTGTAAAAAAAAAAAAAAAGTTTTTTATTTTAAATATTAATATATTTAATATATTTTTTAGTACTTTACATATATTTTTTTAGTCTCCCTTGAACTAAATACTGTAATAATAATCAAATCTCTTCAAAGCCCAGCATGTAGGCATCAAGCAGTAACAAGATGGTGGTCACAGATGCCTCCAGAAGGCCTCTGGCTGCCATGTTAACCCAGCAGCACCCAGCAATTATGTCATGGGGAAAAGACCCCTACCCTCCATTGTCAAACTACTACAGAGATTGACAGTGGCATCCTAATAGCAAAACATCAGAAATCAGAGCAAACTGTAATCACTGCTGTTAGGAACTTGTGTTGCACCCAAGATATGATGTACAATTAGGGAAGCGTTTATTAATTATTATTATTATAACAATAACGCCGTTACAAGTTTCTTTTTAATACAGCATTTGGTTTCACTAGCGCCCTGAATATTCTATTGAATAGTGTTAGGCTCACTAAGTGAGGTGAATGCACCAACCCCAAAGTCTGGGTGGGAACACAGGAATCGGTGCAGCAGTTAGATGGGGCATGTGGAATGCAGGCAGGGGAAGACATATGAAAGCCGCAGTTAGGTAGAGGTAATCAAGAAAATGGTGTGTTGCAAACCAAGGTCCAGCAATACAGAAGTCTTAATGCAATACCAAGACACAAGGGTGTGTCTCAGTGAGCCTGTTATAGGCCTGGTCTGATGCTCACATGGGATCATGCCGGGCCATCTGCAAATCCTGACATGCTGCACAACAAAGTTTAGCGGACAGGGTGAGGGAAGCAACGCACGGAACCAGGACAGGTACATAATAGTAACGCCCCCTTAAGGCCCCTCCCAAATGAGTTCAAAACCTTAGAAGCAAGGGCACGATCAGGTTCCGTCACATCTTCCCTGCAATTTTGTTTGGCCAGCTGCCCGGAGAATATATCTGCTGGGTCCTAATAGGAGGCAGGAACATTAGGAGCTATGGACGCAGTAGATGCGGAGCAGAGTTTCACAGGAGGAAGTTGGGGTAGCTTTTAAACCATTGAAAAAAACAATATAGACTCCACTTGGCAGTCCGGTTGGATGACCAGTCAATGACCGAAGCATCAAGCCATAGCCATGGAGGTCCTAAAAGCACTGATGCATCAGAAAGTGGCAAAACAAAAAAAGAAACGTCCTCCTCTTGTAATACACCAATCTGGAGAGTTCCCTTCACTGTCCGGAATTGGATATGACCACCGGGAATTGTAGAATCATGGTGATTAGCCTGTGGGGTAACTGCATAGAAACCAAAGGTATTTTCAGCCTTTTGGCCAGTAAGAAGTCTACAAAATTCTCAGCTGCTCCGGGAATCAAGAAGTGCTTGTCTCGAGAACACTGAGAAACTGTAAGAAACAGTCAAGTATGAGTAATTTGTTTTTAGTGCAGGAAAGAGTTAATCCAAGAGTGATATCTTCCTCTTTGCCTTGGGTAGAAGGTTCTCCCTGTTTAGTATTCAGTTTAGAACAGTTACGATACGATACGATACACTTTATTGATCCCGAGGGAAATTATGGTACCACAGCAGCGTTACAACAGCATTACAACAAAACATTACAAACAGCATTACATAGAGTAATTACTAGACACATATCTTGCACATGACTAACCACAATACGTAACAAACAAAGGTACACAAATCTCGAATCATTTCCATTAGTGCGCCAGTCCTAGGTCGTAGCCATCTTCATCCTTAGTGAATTGTTATAGATCCCCATAGCGGTAGGCACAAACGATTTCCTGAATTTCTCCTTTTTGCACCTTGGAAGGATTAGACGGCTGCTGAATGTGCTCCTCTGCTTTAAGAACAGCTCGTATAGAGGTGTGTATTATTGTTCATTATAACCCTGCACTTCTTTTGAATTCTATCCTCCACTACCTCCTCAAAAGAGTCAAGATGGAGGCCAACAGCTGCACTTGCCTTCTTGATAAGTTTTTTGAGCTTATTAGCGTCAGCTACTCGCACACTACTGCCCCAGCAAATGATAGCAAAAAAGATGGCGCTTGCTACAACTGACTGGTAGAACATTTCCAGCATTTTGCTGCACACATTGAACGACCTGAGCTTCCGCAGAAAGTACAGTCTGCTCATTCCCTTCTTGTAAACCTTTTCTGTATGACACCTCCAATCAAGTTTGCGGTCAAGGTGAACCCCCAAATATTTGTAGCTCTCAACCATCTCCACCTCCTGGCCAGCAATAGTGATCGGTAAGTAATCATCCTTTTTCCTTCTATAACTAACCACCATCTCCTTGGTTTTCTTCACATTTAGTTCTAGACAGTTGGTCTTACACCAATCCACAAAGTCAGAAACCACCCTTCTATATTCCTCCTCCCCCCGGTCCCCCACAATACCTCCTACAATCACTGAGTCATCTGAGAATTTTTGCAGGTGACAGAAGTCGGATTTATACTGAAAGTCAGCTGTATACAATGTGGATGAAGGGCGACAGCACTGTACCCTGAGGGCTCCAACACTGCTCCATACACTGCCAGATACCACCTCCCCCATCCTTACAAACTGCGGCCTGTCCGTCAGGTAGTCACTTATCCAGTTCACCATCCCTCATCTACCGCCATAGCAGTCAACTTATTACGTAGTAAGGGCGGCTGTAAGGTATTGGAGCGATA
>JARQOD010000002.1:210475550-210512600 GCA_033576555.1 Oophaga sylvatica
TCCTTAATTGATATAGAATGACATGAATCCATGTGACACGTTCATTCCAGCACTAAGAGTGTCAAAGGTCATCATAAGTTTGTATTCCCAAAATACAAAGCTTGCAATTTGTTACCATCTTTTCAGTTAGCCATTAAAAGGTATCAACCACTGAGGACTCTCAAGTCTAAATATTTTTCTATCTACTGGCTAACACGGTACGAAGATACACATCTTTCCTATATCAAAATGGAGGATACCAGAATGTACCGCATCTTTATGGAACTAAAACCACTTCTGAAGAAACGCGCACAAATGGACAGCGACATTTTTTTTCTTATCTAAATGCAAAAAGGAGAATCTAATTCCCAAAGGACTCTGGATTACAAACCCAATTCTTCACACCTACAATACCCATTATGCACAAAACCTTTGTCACAGGACTTCTGAAAGACTAAGGAACCATCTTTTACATGTCTGCTACAGCATAAGGAGTAAAGTCCAAGGGCAATTTGAAACTTGAGGAAAACACTTACAGAAAGCACAGAGCAAAAATTACAACAATACTATAACAAACTACGGACCTTTCTGATTCATAACAAGGAAAAGAAACTACACAGATTGCGCCTCCATTCCGGACTCTATACAAACAGATACAAAACAAAACCTGACAACTCTGACAACCACTCCATTCCAGACACAAAAGCATCTAACTGTGTCATCAATCTCTCAGATTACAAACCCAACAAAGTGGAGCTTGCCGTGCTTTCTAGAGGACTCTCATTTTGTCCTACTAAGGCCCTGGATAAAACCGAACTCTGCAGTGATATGGAACATTTTTTCAGGAGACTGCGCCTGAGGGAATACTTCAATGATACAGAAGATCCAGAAAACACTCGGACTGAAGGAAAAGGGATCCCAACAACCAAGAAGAGGTCAGACTGGACACCTCCACCTGGACGTAACCCCCATTTGGATAAATATATAGACTCATTCAGACATTTGATAAAATCCACCATCATAGCCACCAACAAGAGACAAGCATCCAACATCAGTGCCCAGGAGAGAAAGGCCATACAGTCTCTGAAAACCAACAAAGAAATCATCATTAAACCTGCTGACAAGGGAGGTGCAATAGTCATGATGAACACATCAGACTATATTAAGGAAGCAAACAGACAACTTACGGACACACGCTACTACAGAAAAACTGGAGTCGGACCCTACACAGGACTATTACAAGGAACTAAGCAAGTTGGTATCTTGTCTGTCTGACAAATCCATAAGAGCTGATGACCTGATACCAGAAAGTCCAAGAACAGGGACATTTTACATGCTTCCCAAAATCCACAAAGCTGGGAATCCAGGGAGGCCGATTATTTCATGTGTGGACACCCTTACTGAGCAGGTATCTGGATGGGTAGAGGGCATTCTTAAACCCCTGGTAAAGGATACACCCAGCTACATTCAGGACACAACTGACCTACTGAATAAACTAGCAGCAATAGGTCCCTACCAGAAGGAACCATCCTGGCCACCATGGACGTGGAATCTTTGTACTCTAATATCCCACACCAGGATGGATTAAATGCCTGCAAAGTCTTCATGGGAAACACCGGGAATGATGCTGATTCTGTGGTGAAACTCACAAAATTTATCCTCACCCACAATTACTTTGAATTTGACAACAAGATCTATCTTCAGGAGACTGGCACAGCTATGGGAAGTAAAATGGCTCCACAGTATGCAAATCTTTTCATGGCCAAGCTTGAAAGCGACTTTTTGTCCTCATGTCCCATCAGGCCTCGGGCCTACTACCGCTACATTGATGACATTTTAATCATCTGGACGGAGTCTGAACAACAGCTAAAGACGTTCCATGAACAGTTCAACCAATTTCATCCAACCATCAACTTAACACTCAACTACTCCAGCACTGAAATTAACTTTTTAGATACCACCATTAAGCTAAAGAACAATGAAATAGAGACATCCCTGTATCAGAAGCCAATCGACCGTCCAACATACCTTAAATGGGACAGTTTCCATCCAAAACACATAAAAAACTCTATAGTCTACAGCCAAGCCATCAGATACAACCGTATATGTTCCAACCCCATGGATAGAGATGAACACCTTGGTCGCCTCAAAGACTTTTTTGAACCAGGGCTACCATCCAAGAACAATTGAAAACCAAATTACAAGAGCCACCAGAATATCAAGGAATCACCTGCTACATTACAAAACTAAAGAAGAAAATAACCGGGTGCCTCTAGTGGTCACCTACAATCCAAATCTGGAGATGCTAAGGGGAGCTGCACGGAAACTACAACCTTTACTACAAAAAGATGCCCGATTACAATCCATATTTCCAGACCCCCCACTACTATGTTTTAGGCAGCCCCCAAATCTAAAGGTACTGCCACACTAAACAATCCCGCTAGCGATCACGATAACGACGCATACTAATGCGATCGCTAGCGGGATTGTTTCTATATCGCTAAATGCGGCCACATTTAGCGATATAGTTAACGACGCTATCGCCGTTAGCGATCTTCTTAACGACTTTAGCGGTACAAAAGTACCGCTAAATCGCTAAGAAAAGGTGCCACACAGCGATTAGATACTTACCCAGCGGGAGCGCCGACGAGAAAATAGGGTCCGGAACGATTCCAGCGACGAGCGAGATCACAGCAGGAAGCTCGTCGCTGGAAGCTGCCGCACTGAACAATATCGCTAACGGGATCGCTAAATAGTGACGTTTTTTAGCGATTCCGTTAGCGATATTGTTTAGTGTGGCATACCCTTAAGAAGCATCATTGTCAGAAGCTCCCTGTCCTCCCCAACAGCTGCAGGAACCTTTCCTTGCAAACAGAAGAAGTGTAAAACATGTGCATCTATAATGACCACGGACAAGATAAAGATACCCAACTCCCATCAGGACTACAAGATCCCAGGTACTTTCAGCTGCATCACATCTAATGTGGTGTACCTAATTATATGTACTAAATGTCCAACTGGGGGTCTGTATGTGGGGAGACCGGGCAAAAACTGAGAACAAGGATGAATTCTCATCGCCACACGATAAGAGAAAAAAAATGGATTTACCTGTGGCAAAACACTTTTGTATGCCCGGTCATAGCAAATGGATATGGAATTACTGGTATTAAAATCTAACTTCAAATCTGAGAAAGATAGAAAGGTTTGGGAATACAAACTTATGATGACCTTTGACACTCTTAGTGCTGGAATGAACGTGTCACATGGATTCATGTCATTCTATATCAATTAAGGAATCTGCGTCTCTGACCTTCTAGGGGCATCAAAACACAACACCAGACCCCAATCAGAGGGTAATAAAACTCTCTCCTTATCTATGATCTGTTCCAATATTTATGTTCATTCCTCTGCCATAATGACAGTTCTGCTTCACGTCACTTGTCTTACCTATTGCACTATTCCTGTGTCCTCTTGTGTATATATATATATATGTGATTCTTCAGTTTTTGTTTTAGTCTTTGCCTGATGAAGAGACCGGAGTAGTCTCGAAAGCTTGCAATTTGTTACCATCTTTTCAGTTAGCCATTAAAAGGTATCAACCACTGAGGACTCTCAAGTCTAAATATTTTTTTGTCTCCTTGCGGTCATTGTTAAAACATGGATGTGTGCAAAGCAGCGTAGGTTGTAATGGCTACGTTTGGCATTCTTTAAAAACAATGGATACCACACGTACTGGTAACCCTGACATATGAAAGAGGCCTTAGAGATATTATAATAGCTGGTCTCCTCTCACTTAATCAGAGACTACTGAAAGTTAGGAATAGCGCCTGCAGAGGGGAAAACTGCAGAATACAAAATGTTAATTACTTTTAAATGCAGCAACAGATACAAAATATAAAGGTGTCCATAGATTTACATTTCAAAAACCTGCATGCCCATATTTCTGATGGGGTAATTGACCTTACTGACAGATTCCTTTTAGATGCCAGCTGCATATCTGGATTTTTAATTATGTTTTGTTTGGGATTTTTTTAAAATGTGCCCTGAGAATTTGCTGTTCTGCATCTGCCTACTTGAATTTTTCTGTAGCAGCAACTTTAACAGTAAAATTACGTTTAAGAATTTTTATTTTTTCCCGGCAGCACATTTCTTGATCCAGGAACTCGAAGATCTATGGGGGAACAAGCAGTAGCTCTTGCCAAAGCTGTGAAGTATTCTTCTGCAGGAACAGTAGAGTTTCTTGTTGATTCCAAGAAGAATTTCTACTTTTTGGAGATGAACACAAGACTACAGGTAAAATACTGGATAAATATGGTAAACTGTTTTTTTTTTTGTTACATTTTAGCCAAAAAAAATGACTGTGTAGCTTTAACACTGCATTTACGGTGTACATATGCAGTTGCAATCAAAATTATTCAACGTCCCTACTGAAAATTAGATTTAGTAGCAACATGTATACACTTTCTCTATAGAGAGGAGTGAGGAGTACTGAGAGGTGGTGCTGAGTTTCTACAACAACCGCAACATTTGATTGCCATCTACACAGCAAAGTACTGTTGTATAATACCCTCAGTGCTGCTGCTTCTGTGTATTAACGAAGGAATAAATAGCAGGAATCCTTCTGTTTGCTATGCTTTGTAGGACAGCTATCATAGCAGCTAGTCTATCAGCGTAGTTATTGGCAAACTAGATGGTGGCCCGATTCTAAAGCATCGGGTATTCTAGAATATGTATGTAGTTTATTTATGAAGATTTATGAATAATGCAATGAATACACAGGATTTTCCGGGTAAAATATATACATTATCATTAAATGTTATTGCTCATAGAACTTAATACAACTGAACAAAATTATTAAACAGATCATCAAAATATATAAACTATTACATGAATATCTAACTGTATTGAAATAAATCATCAGATGAAAGAAGTACATAACACTATAATATATTTGTTAACAATATCAACCCAAAATATTTTTGTACACCACATTTCTTGTGAATACCTTTTGACTATCTATAAGCAACTTTCCATGTAAAGGGCTATCAAAAACTTGCACCTTGACGTTGGATCTCATTTTAACTCTTGAAAATGCAACGTAGAGTTGTCCATGACCAAAAACTTGATCCGGTAGATATATGCCAACACGCTGTAGAGTTTGACCTTGTGACTTGTTTATTGTCATGGCAAATGCTGGTTTTACTGGAAACTGTTAACGCCGAATCCTAAATGGAAGACCGGTGTCCGAAGGACATAAATCAATGCGTGGAATGAACACTTCGTCTCCTTTTGCTGATCCAGTGATCACTCTTGCTTGAATTACGTGGGAATGGAGTCCAGTAACAATAAGGCGAGTTCCATTACATAGACCATTTCTTGTATTTAGATTCCGCAGCAACATTACGATTGTTCCAACTTTAAGTTGTAGTCTGTGGATGGCATTCCTGATGGCGTAAGACTATTTAAAAATTCAACTAGATAATGCTCTCGTTCATCGTCATTGTCTACATCCACCGAATCATCATTTTTGTAGACTGCTGGGGTGTATATAGAGGCTTCTGCTGGGGAGTATATGTGGAGGCTGCTGCTGCTGGGGTATATTTGGAGGCTGCTGCTGCTCTCGTTCATCTTCATTGTCTACATCCACCAAATCATCACTTTTGTAGGCTGCTGGGGTGTATATAGAGGCTTCTGCTGGGGGGGTATATGTGGAGGCTGCTGCTGCTGGGGTATATGTGGAGGCTGCTGCTGCTGGGGTATATGTGGAGGCTGCTGCTGGGGTATATTTGGAGGCTGCTGCTGCTGGGGTATATAGAGGCTGCTACTGCTGGGGTGTACGTGAAGGCTGCTGTTTGGGTTTACGTGGAGGCCGCCGGTCGGGGTACTTCCGCTGTGAGCAGCCGGGAGATGACCGGCTGGCGCCGGTCATCTCCCGGCTGCGTCGCCGTTGACCTCCATGCGGCACTGATCTCCCGACCGTAGCGGTGGCATGTGTGGTTCAAATCCTGCGCCAATTCGCGGCTGGACTGCGCCTGTCACTGATTGGTCACGTCCGGCCGGGCGCGACCAATCAGCGACCCGGGATTTCCGTTACAGACGGACAGAATTAAACGATTATATAGTAGATTAAGTGACAGACTGTGAAGAATCAAAAATTCTGAAAATGCAAGATACAAGTCATGTAATGGCCAGAAATAGTGTTGTTCCTCATGACACACACGATAGCCTAACCTTAACTTATTTAAGGTTAATTGAAAGTATAATTGCCCTTAAAATGCCTCAACACAACTAAGGCCGGGGTCACACTGGCGACAAAAACAGACGAGTGCAATGCAATGAAATATCGCATTGCACTCGGACCAATGTTAATCTATGGAGCAGCTCCCAGCATCCGATTTTTTTCTCGGCCGTTTTCCTCGGCCAATGCAAGTCTATAGGTGCGATGAAAATTGGATTACAAACGGACCACACGTGTGACTTGCGAGAAAATCGCACCGGTGTCCTTTAGAAAAGCCGGCAATTCATCCCCAGCTATACTGTAAAATCACACTAACAGCTTTAACCCCTTCAAGACCCTGCCTATTTTGACCTCAAAGACCTTGCCATTTTTTGCAATTCTGACCAGTGTCCCTTTATGAGGTAATAACTCAGGAACGCTTCAACGGATCCTAGCGATTCTGAGATTGTTTTTTCGTGACATATTGGGCTTCATGTTAGTGGTAAATTTAGGTCGATAATTTTTGCGTTTATTTGTGAAAAAAATGGAAATTTGGCGAAAATTCTGAAAATTTTGTAATTTTCAAATTTTTAATTTTTATTCTGTTAAACCAGAGAGTTATGTGGCACAAAATAGTTAATAAATAACATTTCCCACATGTCTACTTTACATCAGCACAATTTTGGGAACAACATTTTTTTTTGTTAGGAAGTTATAAGGGTTAAAAGTTGACCAGCGATTTCTCATTTTTACAGCAAAATTTACAAAACCATTTTTTTTAGGGACCACCTCACATTTGAAGTCACTTTGAGGGGTCTATATGGCAGAAAATACCCAAAAGTGACACCTTTATAAAAACTGCACCCCTCAAGCTACTCAAAACTACATTCAAGAAGATTATTAACCCTTCAGGTGCGACACAGGAACTAAAGCAACGTGGAAGGAAAAAATGGACATTTTAATTTTTCCAACAAAAATTTTCTTTTAGCATCAATTTTTTCATTTTTACATGGGCATCAGGATAAAATGGATCCTAAAATTTGTTGGGCAATTTCTCCTGAGTACACAGATACCTCATATGTGGTCATAAACCACTGTATGGGCGCACGGCAGGGCTCAGAAGGGAAGGAGCGCCATTTGACTTTTTGAATGGAAAATATGCTGGAATATTTAGCGGTTGCCATGTCGTATTTGGAGAGTTCCTGTGTGCCTAAACATTGGAGCTCCCCCACAAGTGACCCCATTTTGGAAACTAGACCCCTAAGGAACTTATCTAGATGCATAGTGATCACTTTGAACCCCCAGGTGCTTCACAAATTGATCTATAAAAAAAAGAAAGTACTTTTTTTTCACAAAAATTTTCTTTTAGCCTCAGTTTTTTCATTTTCACATGGGCAACAGTATAAATTGGATCCTAAAATTTGTTGGGCAATTTCTCCTGAGTACACAGATACCTCATATGTGGTCATAAACCACTGTTTGGGCGCACGGCAGGGCTCAGAAGGGAAGGAGCGCCATTTGACTTTTTGAATGGAAAATATGTTGGAATATTTAGCGGTTGCCATGTCGCATTTGGAGAGTCCCTGTGTGCCTAAACATTGGAGCTCCCCACAAGTGACCCCATTTTGGAAACTAGACCCCCTAAGGAACTTATCTAGATGCATAGTGAGCACTTTGAACCCCCAGGTGCTTCACAAATTGATCCGTAAAAAAAAGAAAGTACTTTTTTTTCACAAAAATTTTCTTTTAGCCTCAGTTTTTTTCATTTTCACATGGGCAACAGTATAAATTGGATCCTAAAATTTGTTGGGCAATTTCTCCTGAGTACACAGATACCTCATATGTGGTCATAAACCACTGCTTGGGCGCACGGCAGGGCTCAGAAGGGAAGGAGCGCCATTTGACTTTTTGAATAGAAAATATGCTGGAATATTTAGCGGTTGCCATGTCGCATTTGGAGAGTCCCTGTGTGCCTAAACATTGGAGCTCCCCCACAAGTGACCCCATTTTGGAAACTAGACCCCCTAAGGAACTTATCTAGATGCATAGTGAGCACTTTGAACTCCCAGGTGCTTCACAAATTGATCCGTAAATAAAAGAAAGTACTTTTTTTTCACAAAAATTTTCTTTTAGCCTCAGTTATTTTCATTTTCACATGGGCAACAGTATAAATTGGATCCTAAAATTTGTTGGGCAATTTCTCCTGAGTACACAGATACCTCATATGTGGTCATAAACCACTGTTTGGGCGCACGGCAGGGCTCAGAAGGGAAGGAGCGCCATTTGACTTTTTGAATGGAAAATATGCTGGAATATTTAGCGGTTGCTATGTCGCATTTGGAGAGTCCCTGTGTGCCTAAACATTGGAGCTCCCCCACAAGTGACCCCATTTTGGAAACTAGACCCCCTAAGGAACTTATCTAGATGCATAGTGAGCACTTTGAACCCCAGGTGCTTCACAAATTGATCCGTAAAAAAAGAAAGTACTTTTTTTTCACAAAAATTTTCTTTTAGCCTCAGTTTTTTTCATTTTCACATGGGCAACAGTATAAATTGGATCCTAAAATTTGTTGGGCAATTTCTCCTGAGTACACAGATACCTCATATGTGGTCATAAACCACTGTTTGGGCGCACTGCAGGGCTCAGAAGGGAAGGAGCGCCATTTGACTTTTTGAATGGAAAATATGCTGGAATATTTAGCGGTTGCCATGTCGCATTTGGAGAGTTCCTGTGTGCCTAAACATTGGAGCTCCCCCACAAGTGACCCCATTTTGGAAACTAGACGCCCTAAGGAACTTATCTAGATGCATAGTGAGCACTTTGAACCCCCAGGTGCTTCACAGAAGTTTATAACGCAGAGCCGCGAAAATAAAAAATCATTTTTTTTTCTCAAAAAATGATTTTTAGCCCACTGTTTTTTATTTTCACAATGGTTACAGGAGAAATTGGACCCCAAAAGTTGTTGTCCAGTTTCTCCTGAGTACGCTAGTACCCCATATGTGGGGGGGAACCACTGTTTGGGCACACGTCAGGGCTCGGAAGGGATGTAGTGACGCTTTGAAATGCCGACTTGATGGAATGGTCTGCGGGCATCTTGTTACGTTTGCAGAGCCCCTGATGTGCCTAAACAGTAGAAACTCCCCACAAGTGACCCCATTTTGGAAACTAGACCCGGCAAAGAACTTATCTAGATGTGTGGTGAGCACTTTGAACCCCAAGGGCTACACAGAAGTTTATAACGCCCGGGCATGAAAATAAAAAAATCATATTTTTTCCACAATCAGGATCTTTTAGTCCCCAATTTTTTTATTTTCCCAAGGGTAACATGAGAAATTAGACCCAAAAGTTGTTGTCCAATTTGTCCTGAGTATGCTGATATCCCATATGTGGGAGAAAACTACTGTATGGGCACACGTCGGGGCTCGGATGGGAAGTAGCGACGTTTTGAAATGCCCACTTGATGGAATGGTCTTCGGGCGTCATGTTACGTTTGCAGAGTCCCTGATGTGCCTAAACAGTAGAAACTCCCCACAAGTGACCCCATTTTGGAAACTAGATCCCCCAAGGAACTCCTATAGATGTGTGATAAGCACTTTGAATCTCCAAGTCCTTCACAGAAGTTTATAACGCAGAGCCGTGAAAATATAAAATCATTTTTTTTCCACAAAAATAATTTTTAGTCCCCAATTTTTTTTCCCAATGTTAACAGGAGAAATTAGAACCCCCAAAGTTGTTGTGCAATTTTTCCCGAGTACGCTGATACCCCATATGTGGGGATAAACCACTGTTTGGGCATACGTCGGGGCTTGGAATAAAGGGAGCACTGTTTGACTTTTTGAACGCAAAATTTGCAGGAATCAATGGTGGCTCCATGTCGCGTATGGAGACCCCCTGATGTGCCTAAATAGTGGAAACCCCTCAATTCTAACTCCAACCCTAACCCCAACACACCCCTAACCCCAACCCTAACCCCTACACACACCTAACCCTAATACAAACCCTAATCATAACCCTAACCCCAACACACCCCTAACCCTAATCCCAACTCTAACCATAAACCTAACTACAAGCCTAACCCTAATTCCAACCCTAACCCTAATTCCAACCCTAACCCTAATTCCAACCCTAACCCAAATTCCAACCCTAACCGTAATTCTAACCTTAACCCTAATGCTAACCCTAACCCTAGTTCTAACCCTAAGGCTGGGTTCATATTGCGTTTTACCAGCCCGTTCAACACGTAGCGGTGACCGGCTGGTAACGGTATAGCATAACGCGATCGCGTTATGCTATACCCGCTAGCGCAGATGAATCAGCAGATAATCAGCCGCGGATCCGCAGCAAAATCCGCCGCGGATTCATCGCAGCGAAATCATCAGCAGCGAAATCAGCCGCGGATCAGCAGCGAAATCAGCCGCGGATCAGCAGCGAAATCAGCCGCGGATCAGTAGCGAAATCAGCGCGGATCAGTAGCGAAATCAGCCGCGGATCAGCAGCGAAATCCGCTGCGGATCCGCAGCGAATCAGCAGCAAATCAGTCGCGGATCAGCAGCGAAATCCGCCGTGGATCAGCAGCAAAATCAGCCGCGGATCCGCAGCGAATCAGCAGCGAAATCCGCCGCGGATCAGCAGCGAAATCCGCCGCGGATCAGCAGCGAAATCAGCCGCGGATCAGCAGTCAGCAGGAATCAGCCGCGGATCAGCAGCGAAATCCGCTGCGGATCGCAGCGAATCGCAGCAAATCAGTCGGGATCAGCAGCGAAATCCGCCGCGATCAGCAGCGAAATCCGCCGGGATCAGCAGCGAAATCAGCAGCGGATCAGCAGCGAAATCAGCCGCGGATCAGCAGCGAAATCGCTGCGGATTCGCAGCGAATCAGCAGCAAATCGCGGGATCAGCAGCGAAATCCGCCGCGGATCAGCAGCGAAATCGCCGCGGATCAGCAGCGAAATCAGCGCGGATCGCAGCGAATCAGCAGCGAATCAGTCGCGGGATCAGCAGCAAAATCCGCGGATCAGCAGCGAAATCCGCCGCGGATCAGCAGCGAAATCGCCGCGGATCAGCAGCGAAATCAGCCGCGGATCAGCAGCGAAATCAGCCGCGGATCAGCAGCGAAATCAGCCGCGGATCAGTCAGCGAAATCAGCCGCGGATCAGCAGCGAAATCCGCTGCGGATCGCAGCGAATCAGCAGCAAAATCAGCGCGGATCAGCAGCGAATCAGGGAGCAAAATCAGCCGCGGATCAGCAGCGAAATCCGCCGCGGATCGCAGCGATATCAGCGAATCCGCAGCGGATCAGCAGCGAAATCAGCCGCGGATCAGCAGCGAAATCCGCCGCGGATCAGCAGCGAAATCACGCGCGAAATCCGCAGCGGAATCGCGCGGATCAGCAGCGAAATCCAGCCGCGGATCAGCAGCGAAATCCGCCGCGGATCAGCAGCGAAATCAGCCGCGGATAGCAGCGTCCGCGGATCAGCAGCGAAATCGCCGCGGATCGCAGCGAATCAGCAGCAATCAGTCGGGGATCAGCAGCGAAATCCGCCGCGAATCAGCAGCGAAATCCGCCGCGGATCAGCAGCGAAATCCGCCGCGGATCAGCAGCGAAATCAGCCGCGGATCAGCAGCGAAATCAGCCGCGGATCAGCAGCGAAATCAGCCGCGGATCAGCAGCGAAATCCGCCGTGGATCCGCAGCGAAATCCGCTGCGGATCAGCAGCGAAATCAGCCGCGGATCAGCAGCGAAATCAGCCGCGGATCAGCAGCGAAATCCGCCGCGGATCTGCATGAAATCCGCAGCGAAATCCGCCACACGTTGCGGATTTTGCTGCGGATCCGCGGCGTATTTTGCTGCGGATCCGCGGCGGATTTCGCTGCTGATCTGCGGCGGATATCGCTGCGCATCCGCGGCTGATTTCGCTGCTGATCGCGCGGTCAGCAGCGAAATCCGCGGATCCGCAGCAAAATACGCCGCGGATCCGCAGCAAAATCCGCAACGTGTGCACTGGGCCTAATAGGAAAAAAAAAAAATAAAAATCTTTATTTTTTTTATTTGTCCCTACCTATGATAAAGGGGGGGTTCATTTACTTTTTTTTATTTTGATCACTGTGACAGTTTATCACAGTGATCAAAATAAATTTTTGGACACTGGGGGGCGCACTGCGCATGCGCCGGCCGGCGGGCACACTGCGCATGCGCCCGCCATTTTCCAAGATGGCGGCGCCCATGAAGAGGCCCGGGCGGACGCCGGGACCGATCCAGGGACATCGGTGGATCGGGAGAGGTGAGTAGGGTGGTCGGAAGGTTAGGGGGGGGGATCGGAAGGTGGGGGCACCGGAGCAAAGGAGGAGGGGAGCTGTTAGTGACGGCGGTGACCGATCGCTGCCATCTTTCGGTGGCGGCGGCCGATCGCCGCCGTGACTCGGTGTGGAGGGGTCAGGTCTCGGTGTCCAGCCATGGCAGATGCTATTGCAGCATCGGCCATGGCTGGATTGTAATATTTCACCAATTAAATTGGTGAAATATTACAGATTGCTCTGATTGGCTGTTTCACTTTTAACAGCCAATCAGAGCGATCGTGGCCACGGGGGGGTTAAGCCAACCCCCTGTGGTGAAGCACAAAGGGTCCTGTAACTGCGGGTCGGGTGACCTTTGAGTGACCCCGGTCTCCCGGCCCGCAGGAACGCGATCCTTTCATGACGCAGGGTATGCGTCATAGGTCGGATTGGCACCGACTTTCATGACGCATACGCTGTGTCAAAGGTCGGGAAGGGGTTAATAAAGAATAGAAAGAATACATATACACACATAGAATATATATATATACATGTCATTGTGACACACATATATTATATATATATAGTTCATACACTTCTACATAGTATAATAGCCGCTAATTCAATTGCCGGCTTCTGTGAAATTACAGAACCTGACATGAAATGACACATGGTTTACATACAGTTAACCATGTCATTTCATGTAGTTTGATATATGGTTTTCACTAACAATTACATGAGTGTATGTGTGCAAAATTTCATACATGTAGGGGTTAATTAAATGTGTAAATTCGTTGTAAAAAAATGCGTGGGCTCCCGCTGTGTTTTCTCC
The DNA here is from genome assembly GCA_033576555.1 of Oophaga sylvatica. NCBI lineage: Eukaryota > Metazoa > Chordata > Amphibia > Anura > Dendrobatidae > Oophaga > Oophaga sylvatica. The sequence goes on from JARQOD010000002.1 coordinate 210,488,853, forward strand.
ACCAGACAGGGAAAGCCAGTGAGTGGGGGCAGATAATAGCCTAGGTAGGGTGCATTTTTTTGTGCCCCCCGGCTACTAACATCTGCCCCAGCCACCCCAGAAAAGGCACATCTATGATTAGATGCGCCTTTTCTGGCACTTAGCTCGTCTATTCCCATTGCCCTGTAGCGGTGGCTAATTGGTTAATAGTGGGTTAAGGCCACCTTGCTATTGAAAGGTGACTTTAAGCCAGGTTAATAATTGAGAGTTGTCAATTAGACAACTCTCAATTATTAATCCTATTGTATGAAATGAGAAAAAAAACACACATTAATTAAAAATCATTTTAATGAAATAAATACACAGTTTTTGACCATAGTTTATTGTACTGGTAATCCTTGCGAAGCCCTTGTTCTCCTGTAATAAAAAATAATAATAAAACAACATTATTCTGACCTCTCCGGCGCTCAGTCAGGTCCTCCGATGCAATCCATCTCAAAGGGTTAACTGTTTTACAGTAAGGATCGGAGCTAATGCTGCCAGCCTCTATGTAAACCCCCAAATGAATGAGCTCATCTCCCCGGGTGACAGGAGATGAGCTGATAAGTGTGGGAAGCTTAATTGATTGTTTCCCACACCAATCAGTTCACTTCAGGTCAGCCGGGGACTCCGCACAGCATCAGTTACGTCAGAGGGAGTCGCCGGCTAACCTGAAGTGAACTGATTACCGTGGGAAACAATCAATTAAGCTTCCCAGCTAATCACTTCCTCTCCTGTCAGCCGGGGAGATGAGCTCATTCATTCGGGGGTTTACATCGAGGCCAGCAGCATTAGCTCCGGTCCTCGCTGTAAAACTGTTAACCCTTTCAGATGGATTGCATCGGGGGACCTGATTGAGCTCCAGAGAGGTAAGAATAATGTTGGTTTATTATTTTTTTTAAATACAGGAGAACAAGGGCTTTGCAAGTATTACCAGTACAATAAAATATGGTCAAAAACTGTGTATTTATTTCATTAAAATGATTTTTAATTAATGTGTGTGTGTTTTTTTTTCATTTCACATTTCATACAATAGGATTAATAATTAATAGTTAACCTGGCTTAAAGTCACCTTTCAATAGCAAGGTGGCCTTAACCCATTATTAACCCATTAGCCACCGCTACAGTGCAAAGGGGATAGACGGGCTAAGTGCCAGAAAAGGCGCATCTTATCATAGATGCGCCTTTTCTGGGTTGGCTGGGGGCAGATGTTAGTAGCCAGGGGGGGGCACAAAAAAAATGCACCCTCTCTAGGCTATTATCTGCACCCACTCACTGGCTTTCCCTGTCTGGTGGAGAAAATACCACGGGAGCCCACACATTTTTTTTACAACGAATTTACACATTTAATTAACCCCTACATGTATGAAATTTTGCACACATACACTCATGTAATTGTTAGTGAAAACCATATATCAAACTACATGAAATGGGGGGGCGTGGCGATGTAAGTGAGCAGAGAGGACGCGCTGATAAGTAGCTCCTCACATCCTGTTAATCATCCTGCCAGTCTAGCAATTTCACGGGTGATTACCTGCACGCATCGTATTCCCCTGGACCTCAGGAGTCATCCGGTGCCCAGAGACACATGATTTATAGCTCCGGTGAGCAGAGCTCTGAGGGAGTGCCTACAGTGACTCGAGGCCTGAGGAGGACGGCGGCCATTATAGCTCTGTGCTCCGTCAGGAAGGAGACAAAGCACTGCAGAACCTAGACCAGGGAGAGCAGCGCGTCTTTTTTATAGGAGGTATAGAAGGGGAGAAGCGGTGAGAGCTCTGAAAAATGAGCCCTGCACTCCCTTACTGACATTTAGCTGCTCCCCCTGGTGCTAACTCTCCGGCCGCTGACCTCCTGACCTACAGGATCATAAATTATTCTCAGCCTACTGCAGCAATCAAAGTTTCCCTAAAGTGAACTTTCTGTAGCCATCTGTACTCCCCCCACGTTGTGTAGTCAAACAAGCACATCCATACCGTATGTTCTCTAATAGAGGTGCTTCTGCTCCTGGAAGAGGGGACTTTCTCATTATACAGTCGTTAAACTTGCCATACTTCATCACTATTAATCATGAATCGCTCAAAGGGGTCAAGCATGGCAGACAAATTAAAGGAATTTGCAAGGTCTGACCCTTCTGATAATGCACGTCCTCTTAGAAACACTTCCAAAACTGGAGATCAGCGTAAAAACCAAGCCTCTGATGGTGAGGAGGGTGGCGTCACCGAGGATCTAACTCTAAGGCAGGCATCCGAGCAGTTAATGCAGGCCATTTCCCTGACCAGAACATCTTTGACCGGGAAAATAGAGGACGTGCACTCTGAGGTGGGGCGTCTCCGGCAGGATCTGCAGGCCATGAGGGGGCGCATTACGGAGATGGAGACGAGGGTATCTCACTTAGAGGACACTCTTCCACCCATGGAGGCCAGATTAACAAAGGTGTCTGGCTCTATAAATGCTTGGAAACAGAAGGCGGATGATCTAGAAAATAGACTACGCCGCAATAACATTTGAATTATTGGTTTGCCTGAGCGATCGGAAGTCCAGCAGCCTGAGCAGTTCCTTGAAAGTTGGCTTAAGGACACTGAATGAATGAATTCTCCTCTACATTCTCTGTGGAAAGGGCTCATAGGGTCCCTACAAGACCATTCCCTCCGGGCACTCCACCTAGACCCTTTCTGGCGAGACTTCTTAATTGTAAGGACAGGTATGCTATATTGCGTATGGCGCGGCAAAGAAGTCCCATCAAATTTAACAACGCCACAATTTCAATATTCCCTGACTTTTCCATGGAACTCCAGAAGCAAAGGGCACAATTCACGGAGATCAAGAAGCAGCTTCAAGGAAAGAATGTTCTTTACTCCATGATTTATCCAGCTCGTCTCCGAATTGTCAATGAAGGTTCTTCTGTTTTTTTTACGGATCCGGCTGAGGCATCTGAATGTCTACAGTCACATCTGGGGTCTTGTGAAAAGGAGTCATGATATATGTGCGGGTATTTGGAATTTTCCTACTGGTTACAAGATTGGAGCTCTTTTCACTAGCGTCCGAATCAACAACAATACCGGACGTTGTTTTCATTGAGGGTATCCCCCTGTCTACCTCATGATAGGAGCACAGGATTTTGCGCCTCCATTTTTGGACTCTTTTTTGTTTTTTACAGGAGCTTGGGACTATGCTCCTCTTTGAGCTTTATTTTGTTTTTTTCTTGTTTCACTATTGTTGGTTGATGTTTATATAGGTACTGCTGCCAAGATACTAATTATGCTGCCTGTAAGGTTCAGTCTGCGTGACACTGTATACCATACTAGGACAAGGGGCCATGGGGTCTGAATTAATATGCATGACTTGGAATGTGAGAGGTGTTGGGTCTCCCCAAAAGAGAATTAAGTTTTTTTCCCAGATTAAACGTCATCGTCCTCACATTGTGGCCTTGGTTGAAACACACTTGACCAGAGATTCGGCTCGTTATGTGCAGAAACCATGGGTACAATGGTCCATACATGCATTTCACACCAGTTACTCTAGAGGGGTTTCTATGTTAATCCATAAGGACACTAGATGGGAGGTCAAGGAGGCTTGGAAAGACCCTGAGGGGCGCTTTGTTTTCGTGCATGCGTAGATAGATTTGAAAGACTACGTCATAATGTGTGTCTATAACCCACCCCCAGCCAATATATCAGTCGTCAAAAAGGCGGTAAGCTTTGCCTTAAATTATCCAGATGCACTAGTTATGTGCATGGGGGATTTTAACCTAGTCATGGATAACGGTCTGGATAGACTTGGACTAGATGATGGAGTACCCGGGATGGCTTGCTCTCCACCTCCGCTATCATTGCTCATTGAGGGCAGTGGTTGGTTGAATTTATGGAGGATACTTCATCCTGACGTGAGATAAATACCTGACACTCGTCCATTAGACGCACTCTATCTCGTATAGATTGTATATTTGGTTCCAGCAACTTGGCAATGTGGGTGGGGGATGTGGAACATGGGAACAGGGGCATCTCTGATCACAGCCCTATAATACTTACACTTGGATTTGGCCAAAGGAGTCGTAATCTATTTTGGAAGCTGAACCCATTTTGGCTGAAACTGATAGGCCCCAATGACAGAACTCTAGACCAATTAGACTGCTTCATTTCGTCCCACCCTGAACCCCAGAATATTAACTTGTTTTGGGATGCCCTTAAAGCGTATCTAAGGGGATGTTTGTCTTCCACAATTTCCTATATTAAACGGGTGACATCTAGGGAAGATGAGGAGATGGAGAAGCGATTGAGTGATTCGGAAGCGAATTATATAGCTAATCAAACAAGTGAAAATAGAAATAAATGGCTAAGCTCCCATAGATTATTTACTCAATATATGGATACCAAATCTAAACGTAAATTATTTTTTACTCGTCAGTCACATTTTGAATTAGTAAATCAGTCCAGTAAGTTATTGGCATTTATGGTGCGCCAACACAACGCATCTAATACCATACTTCAAATTCGGAAACTAGATAACTCGATAGTAACCTCAACGGGTGATATTCTCCAGAGTTTCCATGAATATTATAAAACGTTATATAGTTCAAGAGGGGGTTTTAGCACTTTGGACTGCCTTGAATATTTATCAGACGTAAAATTTCCCACATTGAGTCCCGCTCAACAAGCCTTTCTGGATGCAGACTTCACCATAGAGGAAATAAATGAAGCCATAGCGGATATGGAAGGCGCCTGGGCTGGATGGATTTCCCATAGAAATGTACAGGAAATATCGGGATGTTTTGGCACCACTCCTTCTGAGAGTGTTTCAGAGGACCTGGGAGGAAGGTTCTTTACCAGACTCCTTTTATGAGGCAAATATAATAGTGCTTAGGAAGGAGGGAAAGGATCCTCTTGAATGTGGATCATATCGCCCCATATCGTTGGTAAATGTGGACTAGAAGATCTTCACTAAAATCCAGGCCACTAGATTAAATTCGGTGATACTAGAAATAATACATCCGGACCAGACCGGCTTCATGCCCGGGAAAAATACATCTATTAATTTTAGGAGAGTTCAGTCAGTGGTCCAGTACAGTTCCCTAGTGCCAGATAATGAATGGGCCTTGGCTTCGCTGGACGCGGCTAAGGCCTTCGATTCTCTTGAGTGGTCCTTTTTATCTGCATGCTTACAAAAATATGAATTCGGTTCCAAATTTAGGAAGTGGATATGCGCGATGTACATGAAACCAAAAGCCCGAATAATAATAAATAACTCTGTATCCGAATCGTTCTCTTTGGCAAGAGGAACACTCCAAGATTGCCCTCTTTCCCCGGCCATTTTCGCGCTTGCAATCGAAGCGTTGGCGATCCATATAAGATCCACTCCAATCATTAAAGGCATAGAAATAGCGGGCCGTTTAGATACCATTGGCTTGTATTGTATTGTATTTATGGATAAAGCAGAAGAAACACTACCCCATGTGATTGCTACTATAGACAAATTTAGTAATTATTCGGGATTATACATAAATTGTGATAAGTCCGCCTTGATGCTTCTCTCCCTAGATCCAGTGGATCACCTTGAAACGTTATCCCCATTGCCTGTTGTAATTAACTTTAAGTACCTGGGAATAAATATTTCAAAATATAGTAGACTAGACTTAAAAATGAATATTCTCCCGTTGTTAGATCTTGTTAAACCTAAATTTGCTATCTGGGGTAAATTGCTATTATCTGTCTCCGGACGTATTAATCTGATTAAAATGATCCTGCTCCCCAAACTCAGTTACTCCCTCCAACATAGTGCAGTTCTGATCCCTAAATCTTTTTTTTTTTTCAGGACTAAATTCATTAATTTCATCCTTTATATTGGGGGAAGACTAAACCTAAATCAAACTGTCCACCTTACATAGGTCTAAACAGTTGGGCGGGGCGGCATTGCCGGATTTCTTTTTATATTACTTGGCCGGGCAAGTCCGAGCTCTGAGTAGATGGATGCCTAATAATTGTTTGCCTAACTCGGAGTGTCATCTGGCTCATGCTGCAGGGACTGATTGCTTGTTGGGGTTTTTAGAAGTAGACAAACCTAACGTCTCTGGATTATTACCCTTACTCCGGTTGGCACGGTCAGTCTGGAGACAACTTAAACGAGTGGTTTGCTTTGTTGACGTTATAGCTGAAATGCCATTATGGAATAATTCCTGTTTCCCGATGCTATTAACCACCCGTCCACTCAATTCTGGATCTCATATAATTTTTCCTCGATTAAAGATTTATATGATCACAATGTCCTAATGTACTTTGAACAAATGCAGATTAAACACGGTGTCCCAAGGTCTCAATTTTTTCGATACCTACAGCTTAGATCAGCAATTCAATCATATCTACGTATCAGAAATTCGACCCAAGCAATATCATCCTTCCCTTTGATAAGGATTCTCAAATCACAAGGCCCCCAGGGTCTGGTTTCTGCCTTATATACTTATATGTTGTCCGCGGGCTCTGACTCTGCTTTATCGTCAGTAAGGTAGAGGTGGAGGTCTCTAGTTCCAGATATTCAAAATGAAGATTGGGAGGAGATTCTTGGTTCTCCAATCGGGGTGTCTCCATCAGCCAATAACAAAATGACTCAAATGTATATAGTGCACCAGTCATATCTGACCCCACTACGGCTATTTAGGATGGGGTGGTCCCAATCTTCAGAATGTTTAAGATGTCATACAATGGATGCAGATTTCATACATATGGTGTGGGGATGCCCAACTATTCTATCTTTTTGGAGCGAGGTGACCTCGCTGTTAACCTCCCTCATAGGCACTCCTGTTCCCCTCACTCCATTGGTATGTCTATTTGGGGTGCTGGATGAAGAGATATGGGGACACCACATCAAAATTCTTCTGCGGGAGACATTTTTTTAGCCAGGAAACTATTGGCCTTACGCTGGATGGGTAATCAACATCCTTCTCTTAGAGCTTGGATTGAACTGGTAAATTCAATTATACCATACGAGCGGACACTATACGAGAACAGGGGTTGCTTGGGGAAGTTTAATAAGATCTGGGATGTATGGAATTCGTCTCACCTCACTATAACAGCGCGTAGATAGTGGTCTGTTATTAGCATAATAGCTGTAGAGAAAATATATTGGCTTATACTTTATAGGTTTATCATGTCATCAGTGCTATGGAAGTTGTTTTGGCAGCAGGGTAGGAAGCTAGATATGTTGGTTGTAATGTATTATTCTGGGTTATGCATGGCCAGGCATTTGTATAGATGAATAACGGGTTCTTGTAACTACTCCTAGATTATCCATAGGCCTCGCAAGAGAGTGAGGACCTGTGAAACTGAAATCTGTACTAATAACTCAATATGCAAGCTTGTTGGTTTTCTCCCTTTACAGATATTACGATAATTGTGTATACATTGCACTGGCTATTTACAAAATGTGTATATCTGTTTGTTGTTGTCTAATAAACAAATTAAAAAAAAAAATACATAAAATGACATGGTTAACTGTATGTAAACCATGTGTCATTTCGTGTCGGGTTCTGTAATTTTACAGAAGCCGGCAATTGAATTAGCGGCTATTATACTATGTAGAAGTGTATGAACTATAAATATATGTATATATATGTGTCACAATGACATATATTATATTATATATATATTCTATGTGTATATATCTATTCTTTCTTTTGTGATTTAAAAACTATCATTTGGATCCATTATATGTCGATTTTGCTAGCCACCGACAAAATCTCGCCAGACGGATGTCAAACGGATGTCAAATGTACGCTCAGATGCGAGAAAATCGCATCCTCGCATTCCAATCGGATGACAGACGGAGCAATGTTCAGGAAACATTTCTGCGATTATCGGTCGTCAAAAACGGTCTGATTTTTTAGACGGTGTGTGTGACGCCAGCCTAATATAAAAAGCGGTCTCTCCAAATTCAACACAAAATGCCACCTTTAATGACTAATGCAATTGTTCAGCTCCTTCATGGCAAGGATCTTTAATACTTAGAGCACCATTTGGATGTTATGACTTGTTGCAGATGGATTGCACAGTCAGACTTTTGCTTTTGACAGCATTCTTGATGAATCTTAGTCCATTACTCATTGGCAATAGCCTCCGTATTCTTAGGATGTCAACAAAGTAGTCCTAAAAATTGAGATTGTTGCTTTGTACCAGTAAAGAAAGGTGCAAAAATATATAGTATGTTCTTAGAGATACAGTTGTAAGCATAATTCGTACATTGAAATTTGAAGGAATACTGGCTACGCTAAGTGGATGCGGCTGTCACTAGATTCCTGAGGCGGCTGCTGGTCAAAAACCCTCGAACCCTTGCTGCTAAAAACCTGCAGCAAGATTTGGTTGCATCAGACACTGAGGATTCAGTTTGCACAGTAAGGCACATAGTAAATGCTAAAGGTCTCCATGCGTAAACTTCATGGTATGTACCTCTATTAACCCCTTACCGACATCGGGTGTACATTTACACCGATGTCGGACTCCCTCCCTTTCATGTGGGCTCCGGCGGTTAGCCCACATCTTTCCCGGGACATGTCAGCTGTTTTAAACAGCTGACATGTGCCCGCAGTAGTTGCGGGAGGAATCGTGATCCACCCGCAGCTATTAACTAGTTAAATACCGCTGTCAAACGCGGACAGCGGCATTTAAATTACTCTTCCGGCAATCGCGTCGGAATTATGCACACCAGTTACCCGCAGCACGTGATCGCGGGTCACCGTTGCGTCGGCATGACAACCCAGGGTCTCCTGAAGACCTCTATGGTTGTCAGTGCCGGCTTGCTGTGAGCGCCACCCAGTGGTCGGCGCTCATAGCAAGTCAGTAATTCAGCTACATAGAGGCGAACTGATCATCGCCTCTATGCAGCTGAGCCGATCGGGTTATGGCAGCTTCTAGTCTCCCATGGAGACTATTGAAGCATGCCAAAAGTAAAAAGAAAATGTTTTTAAAAATATTTAAAAAATATAAAAAAAATATAAGTTTAATTCACCCCCCCTTCGCCCCATTCAAAATAAAGCAATAAAACAAAATCAAAAATGCACATATTTGGTATCGCCATGTTCAGAATCGCTCGATGTATCAATAAAAAAAGGATTAACCTGATCGCTAAACGATGTAACGAGAAAAAGTCAGAATGCCAGAATTACGTTTCTTTGGTCACCGCGACATTGCATTAAAGTGCAATAAAGGACGTATCTGCACCAAAATGGTATTGAAAACGTCAGCTTGGCACGCAAAAAAAACCCTCGCCCAACCCGGGATCACGAAAAAGGAGATGCTACGGGTATCGGAAAATGGCACAATTTTTTTTTTTTTTTTTAACAAAGTTTGGAATTCTTTTTTCACCACTTAGGTAAAAAAGAACCTAGACATATTTGGTGTCTATGAACTCGTATTGAACTTGAGAATCATAATGGCAGGTCAGTTTTAGCATTTAGTGAACCTAGCAAAAAAGCCAAACAAAAAACAAGTGTAGAATTGCACTTTTTTGCAATTTTACCGCACTTGGATTTTTTTTCCTGTTTTCTAGTACACGACATGGTAAAACCAATGGTGTCATTCAAAAATACGACTCGTCCCACAAAAAAACAAGCCCTCACATGGCCATATTGATGGAAAAATAAAAAAATTATGGCTCTGGGAAGAAGGAGAGCGAAAAACGAAAACGCTAAAGTGAAGAAAGCTCCGGGGGTTAACCCAAAAGCACAATAAACTACAGCTTCAAAATGCTCTGAACCATATGAATATGTCAGATGTTTGGGTATTCTGTTCTGTGGTGTGATGAAACAAATTGGAACTTTAGACCTATGCATCAATGGAGGAAGATTAAGAAGGAAGATTGAAGCATAAGCTGAAAAGAACACCCTGTGTACTATGGTGCATGGCAGTGGCTCTGTGATGCTCTGGTCCTAGAAATCTGCAGCATGTAGAAGGCAAGATGGATTCAATCAAGTATGAGGAAGCCCAGGAGAAATCATCAAGCTTTGTGTGAGGAAGATGAACTTCTGCGTCAGTGGACCTCCCAACAGAACAGTGATCCCAAGAATAGCTCAAAGTCTGGTAAGGACTGGTTTCAGAAAAAGTCCTGGTAGGTTCTGAATTGGCCATAATACTCAATTGACTTGAACCCTAAAGAAAATCTTTGATATTTTGATATTGGATATATCTCAGGAATGTCCACTCTGGTGGAATTGTGAATGTTGCAGCTGATCAGTGGCTGCTGTTGGGCTGTATTATTCAAGTGATAAAAACATGGTCACAAGTTCTATAGGAAACAAAGGATTCAGAAGGAGTGAAGTGAAAGAGTAGCATTGGTCTTATGTATGCTTTTTTCCTTATTTTATTTTGCACGTTGGCAATATTTTGAATAGATTGTATAGTAGTGGGAACACCTTTTTATAGGTGTCATTTTGTGCTAAAATGGGAGGATCCACATATTTTTAGTTGTGTTGAGGTATTTAAATTGTTCTTGTTTTATTGGTTTATATGAAACTGCAGAAAGTTTAAAAACTTTGCTACTAATTTGCAGTGGGGTTGAATAGTTTGCTGCAACTGTATACCATCTTCTTGAAGATGGCTCTAAAGGCATTCTTTTAAAGCAGGGGTGGGGAACCTCAGGCCCCAGGGCCATTTACGGCCCTCGATGACCTTTTATCCGGCCCCCGGGCAGATTCTCAGGAACCGCATTCTTGGGCAGGAAGCTGTATTTTGATTTCCACCAGCTCATTAATTTCTTCTTGCTCTGTTAGCACACACAAGCAGTGTTCACTACTGAAGACTGAAGGGCATGCAATGAATGATTATGTCCTGACACCAGTGACAGAGTCAGGATGTACTTTGTGGGCGGAGTTTATGCGGCCCCCAAAGGATGGTATAAATATCAAAATGGCCCTTGGCAGAAAAAAGATTCCCCGCCCCTGTTTTAAAGCATGCATAGATCCCCATTCTGTATGGAATAGCACCAGTTAAAAAACAAGTAATACACTTTCTCTTATTTTTCTACAATGATTTTATCTGTGCGACAGATGCCACCATTTGACATCCATCATAAACTTCAATTACATTTATACGCCAGAAGCTTTACTGGCATTTCCCATGCATTTAGGAGAAGCAAAAAAAAATAGCCAAGTTCAGAGATTGCCCATAATGCAAGTCTAGTCGAAATGGAGAACATATATAAATGGACCTGTAGGGGTGAGCCTGTATAGAAAATTAACCCGCTGTGTTCCTCTGTAAGTGTGATCATTGGTTAGTGCAATGAATAATTTGCCACATGGAAATGGAAACACACAACCTTTTTAATGGTTTATCTATTCTTTTAATACTACAGAAAATAGTATATTGTATATATTGGTATAGATAGATTGGTATCCCTCGTTTAATGATACAAAACCCCACAATGGTGACATAAATAACTTGAATCTGACAAAAGTAATAATAAATCAAAAATCTATGAAAATGAACAAATGAAAATCGGACATTGCTTTTCAACCATGCTTCCACAGAATTAAATATATATATATATATATATATATAACGCATGAAATAGGCCTGGACAGAAATGATGGGTACCCTTAACTTAATATTTTGTTGCACAACCTTTTGAGGCAATCACTTCAATCAGACGATTCCTGTAACTTGTCAGTGAGACTTCTGCACCTCTCGACAGGTTTTTTGGCCCACTCCTCAAGAGCAAACTGCTCCAGTTGTCTCGTGTTTGCAGGTTTCCTTTTCCAGATGTTTCAGCTCTTTCCAAAGATGCTCAATAGGATTTAGGTCGGGGCTCAAAGAAGGCCACTTCAGAACAGTCCAATGTTTTCCTCTTAGCCATTCTTGGGTGTTTTTAGCTGTATGTTTTCCTGTTGCAAGACCCATGACCTGCGACTGAGACCAAGCTTTCTGACACTGGGCAGTACATTTCTCTCTAGAATGCCTTGATAGTGTTGAGATTTCATTGTACCCTGCACAGATTCTAGACACCCTGTGCCAGATGCAGCAAAGCAGCCCCAGAACATAACAGAGCCTCATCCATGTTTCACAGTAGGGACCGTGTTCTTTTCATGATATGCTTCATTTTTCAGGTTCCATTTTTGTCTTATCTGTCCATAGAACTTTCTCCCAGTGTAGTTTAGCAAATTCCAGTCTGGCTTTTTTATGATTTTTCTTCAACAATGGTGTCCTCCTTGGTCGTCTCCCATGAAGTCCACTTTGGCTCATACAATGACGGATGGTGCGCTTGAAGTTCACCTTTAATCTGTTTAGAAGTTTTTCTGGGCTCTTTGTCTATAATTTTCTTTCTAATCTCCTGAGACAACTCTTTCCTTCGCTTCCTCTGGTCCATGTTGAGTGTGATACACACTATGTCACCAAACAGCACAGTGAGTATCTGTAGCCCTCTCTATAGGCCCACTCACTGATTCCAAGATTGTAGACACCGGTGATATACTAATTAGTGGACACACCTTGATTTAACATGTCCCTTTTGTCACATTATTTTCAGGGGTATCTTCGTTTCTGTACAGGCCTATTTCATGAGTTTTTTTTTTTTTTTTTTTAATTCCGTGGAAGCATGGTTGAAAAGCAATGTCTGACTTTCATTCGTTCATTTTCATAGATTTTTGATTTATTATTACTTTTGTCAGATTCAAGTTATTTCTGTGACCATTGTGGGTATTTCTGTCATTAAATGAGGGGTACCAACAGTTTTGACCATATATACATGTGTAGTGGTCAATACAAAGGCCTGGCACATGACTTATTCCTTTCAAAGGACCAGAGGATATTTATTATGTGTGGATGAAAGGTGATTCTGGCAGTTAAATAGGATAAGGTTCTTTACAGTAAGAGCAGTCCGACTTTGGAATGGCAGATACTATAACTGTATTATTAAAAAGTACTAGATGCTTTTCTTACAACAAATGGCATTTTGGGTTATAAATAGTCTAGCAATAGAGAATGTACATTTGGTGGAGAACGGTTGAACTTTATGAACCTGTCTTTTTTCAACCTATGTAATTAAACATATTTTTACTTTAAAGCTTGATTGTAGTCCTTTCAAATCAATAAATCTGACAATGCTGCCCTCAGGCCATAAAAGGTTGGTACCACCATTTTATGCCACCATAGGTTCTACTTCATAGTCAATAAGTTGCGTTGCTCTTATTGGGATGCCCTTTTTTTTTACGTTTAAGAAAAAGTAGCCAGACTGTAAACATCATCTTCTGTCTCTGTTCCCATGGTGATGTCTATACAGAATGTCTAAAATAACTAGAACGTGTTTAGGCCACCTGGATGCTCCATATCCGGTTCACGTCTTCTGCTTTCTCATAAAACGAGACGAGAAAATGTTCAGGGTGTGCATGAAAAGATATCCTGAAATGTTATGCTTGAAATGTAAAGATTGTGAATGTTGTGGTTGGAATTGACTTTAAAACTCCTGCTTTTAGACTGACTGCAAAGATTGATGTCTGGTTTTGTTCTTATTTTTTAAAGAAATTAAAACTCTATACCCATTTACAGTATATAATTCTGTGTTAGTTCCTATAGCCATAGCTCTCATCTATTGAAAATGGAGAACCGCCACAAAGGCCATTCACAGTGTGAGTTCAGCCTTAGGCCTCTTTCACACATCAGTTTTTCGGCGTCAGGCGCGATGTGGCGTCTCGCCTGATCGCCAGATCCGGTTTTTGAAATGTAAAACCGGATACAACAGATCCGGTTTTTGGCCGGATTATTGTAACAGATCCGGCGGAAAACCGGATCCGTCTCATCCGTTGTATCCGGTTTTTTTATCAGTTTTTTGACAGATTACGCCAGATCCGGTATTTAAAAACGCCCTTTTTGAGGTTCAAAACATGATTGGCTACTGAAAACCTATATATACACTGTTCCTGTATATACCTATATATACACTGTGGGCTGGGCTACAAAACCAAAACCAGACAAAAAAAACGTCAAAAAACCGGATACGGCGCATTGCGGCGCTCATAGACTTTCATTGTAAAGAAAAACCGTAAGCGCCGGCGCATCCGGCCTTTTCGCCGTAGACAAAAAACGTTACATGAGTCGTTTTTTCCAGACACCAGATTGAGACCAGACGCCGGATCTGGCACTAATGTTAGTCTATGGTAAAAAACAGGATCCGGTTTTCAGAAAACATGCCGGAACTTGCTTGATTGAAAAAACCTGATGTGTGAAACAGGCTTTACTTGGGCAAGTATTTGATTTAAATGTGACCTACAGTATGTACTGCTTTCACAGTGGTTGCGCTGCAGGAATAGGGAACACTTACTTTCAGGTCTCACATGGATTACATTTGATCCTTTCTGGTTACCCATTAGCTGATCAAATAGTCATCTTAGAGCCCTTCTTTCAGGGGATTTTCCATAGTATCCTTCTCAGGAATTCTAATATTTGGAAAATTGCACTCAGCCATAACTGTGCTGGTTATGCTATATTACTAGAATGTTACAAGATCTCATCATAATAATCTATCATAAATAACATATGAAGGGACTTTTTACTCTAATTTTTTTTCTTGCAGTAGTCTTTCCCTGCCCCAGCTGGTTAAAAAAAACTACTTGTAGACCTATGATATTGTTTTGGTCTTTTTTACTCCATGGCATGAGTTTTTTGTAATGAGTTGAATTGTTTGTGGTTAATGGTATTGTCCACTAGTTTTATATTGATGACGTATCTCTTAGATGGGTCATCAATATTAGATCCATGTGGTCCAACACTTGGCACCCCCTCCATCCAGTTGTTATCATCTCTGCAAGCAGCTATGGAGTGGGTCACCACTAGTGATGAGCGAGTATACTCGCTGCTCGGGATTCCCCGAGCACACTCGGGTGATCTTGCGAGTATTTGGAAGTGCTTGGAGATTTAGTTTCTGTTGCCTTAGCTGCATTATTTGTAGCGATTTGACAGCCTGAATACATGTGGGAATTCCCTAACAAACAGGCAATTCCCACATGTATTCAGGCTGTCAAGTAGCCGCAAATCATACAGCTTCGGCAACAGAAACTAAATCTTCGAGCACTTCCAGATACTCGGAGACCACCCGAGCACATGTAAGGGGAAGGAGCTAACTAGGCATATTTCCTCCGTGAAGTGTCCGGAACCGTCGGGGCTGTCACCTATGTTGCTGGGTAGAAAGCTTGAGACTCCAGACCGTACGCTGTGTTTGAGAAAAGGGGGTGTGGCTAAGCGGACAGAGCTGCAGCGTGCGAGTGACCAGACAGTTTGGGCAGAAACTTCGGACGCATGGGACGCCTGTGAGGTAAAATCAGCTGAGAGGCGTCTGGGCAGAGCAGAGCCTGGGATGGCAGAGCGCTTTGACAGGAGACTGTCGACTAAGTACCGCTCAGACACCGCTGACCCAACCGACATCACTGCCCTCGCTGAGACTGCTGACACAGCCGACAACGCTGCCACAGCCACCCCCGCTGACAGTACTGACCGTTAGAGACAAGGTCTGTGAATGGGACTTAGTCGTGTGTCGATTTGGCACAGCGAACCGGGCTGCCCATTCTAAACTGTGTTTGGGCAGTGCTGCAAATCTCCGTAGTGTTGGGACACTCACCGCTGAGGATAAGGACGAATCCCTCTTCATCACCTCATCTGCTGGACCCAAGACGCGCATCAGGATCCGAGGATCCGCCGCCATCATCAGGACCATGGGATAGACCCCCACTGTGATGCAATCTAGGCAGCACCAGTCACAGACAGAAGTTCAACCGTGACTGGCGCCTGAGTGATAAGTTGTATTTTATTGTATTGTCGGCTTTATTTGTACCTGTTCCTTAAGTTATCCCCATTAGCCTTTTGCTGTATTAGGGAATATTATCCCTCCGTTTTCTCCCTGCGTGGCGTTTCTACTGTATAATAAGCCCCTTTCACCCTTGGTCTGTGTACTGTCCGTTACTGCATCCTACGTGCCTGCAGTCTCCTCACACGTGCTCGGGGAAAACCCGAGCAACGAGCATACTCGCTCATCACTAATCACCACACCTCCTCAGTAGGAGCTGATTTGCCATAGCTGCCAGCCAGTCTGCTTAGTCGTGGTCTTCCACTTCATTTACTGTTAACATCAGGCCATTGCTAGGGGCTTTGACAGCTGTCTAGAGATAACTTGAGGGTATGTGCACATGATATCTTCAAGACAAATTGGTACCCGAATTGGTTTTGAAGCAGAAGTTGCTTTAGGAAAACGCCAGCGGTGGTTTTCCGGAAGCGTGTTCTCTGAAGTGACATAATTTATGTTGGTTTTGGTGCTGCCAGCGTTTTTTTTTTTTTTTTTGCAAGAAATGGTTTTTATTCTTTATCCCTTGTCCTCATAGCCGGCTAGCAGTTTGTTTTCTTTCTTCAATTTTCCATTGTCATTGGCCAAGAGCCATAAGGTTTTTCTTGTTTTTCGCCGATGTCACATGCAGCATAGTTTTTAGGGGATGTGTTATATTTGATAAGGCATGATTTTGTGGTAAATATAAATTAACAAACTTTTATCAACTGTTTATGGGAAAGAATATAAACATAACAGTTTAGCCACTTTTTTTTTTTACGTTTTCGATCAGTGGAGCTGCATTAGGCCTTATTTTATTGGTATCATTTTGTCACAACTTTTTGATCATTTTATAACACTCTTTGAGAGGCAAAATTACCAAAAAGTTTAATTAGTTTTTTAAACACTGTTCAATATAATTATGATATCTTTATTCTACAGATTGGTACAATCATTCCAAAACTAAATTTATTTTTTTTGGTCACCAAATTCTGATACCCATAACTATTTATTTTTTAGTAGATGTTGAATGGTCTTTTTTTTTTTCCTGAGACAAGTTGCAGTTTTTATTAGTACCATTTTAGGTACCGTATATAGGACTTTTTGCACACTTTCTTAGTTCATTGTTTTGGTAGGAGCCATGAACAGAAAACAATAAATGTAAAGTTGTTTTTTATTTTCATGGTGCTCACCATGCAGTATAATTGATTAGTTATGTTTATTTTCCATGATACACAGTGTGTGTATGTATATGTGTGTGTATGTATGTATATATATATATATATATATATATATTGTAAGCTTTTCGGGGGGTTTAGCTCTAGGATCGCTGTCTGGGTAGACAGAATGGCACGGAAACAGTTCATTCAGACAGCAGTTTGGTGAAAACTGGCCGCAACCAGTTTTATTAAAGTCCACAGCACACAGATAAAAACAAATCATAAACAGAAAACCTGGGCTTGTCTAGCCACTAAATTACACTTAGATAGATGGCCCTCTCTATCCGGGACCCAGACTCTACCAGTCTGTGCCCAAAACAACACATATCACATATGTTACCAGTGTGGAGTTTCACAGACACTCCTCTTTATGTCCGAAGGCAACTCCAATGTCCAGACTTGAGAGAGGTCACCTCCTATTCAGTCGCTATTCGCACGGATTCTCACTGCGACTACTCCTGTGTCCGGGGTACTTCCTGCACCCAGACTGAGATAGCTCACACTCTTAGAGACTGCTTCCTTGTGCCAGGACACCTCCCTGTGTCCGGGCTAAAGACAGCTCCCACACTCTTGGAGACACCTTCTGTGTCTGGACCCTTGTCCAGACTGAATGAGCTCTCTGACTGTGCTCACAAGCACCTACTTCTGGCTTCCTAATCAACACCTGAGTGGATTCAGGTCTGAGCTGCAAGCGTGTACTGAATGGCAGGTGTAGTGACCTTTCTTTACCACCAGGTTTACAAAGCCACACATTTCGCTCATACCAGTCAGCAAGGTACTTAGGTGAAATATACACCTCATTCACCACATATTCCTTCACTGTCTCACATATCCCCTCCCTCTTCTCCAGACCGGAGGCTGGTCATCCAGACCGGAGGGCTGGTCAACAATCCAACAGAGACAGTGAACTCTGGACCAGTCATGGCCCTCATCAGCTTCATCCTCACCACTGTCATAGCCAACATCAGTTTTCTCTTCATCTGAAGCATCCGCACTACCCTGTACCCTCCCAGGCCTATACTCTCTGCGGGCCTCGGGTATCCTGCACGGTTTCATCTTGACTTTAGTGCCAGCCTCAGTCTCGGTATAGTGGCTCACCAGATAAGTACGACCAGGCACGTCAGAACAGCTCTGCTGATTCTTCCTCAGAATCTTTCGTACCTCCTGTTTTTGGGGCACTGACCCTGTGTCACCCACTGTCACAGGAGGTATAGGGGTTTTCTCTAATTCCCCTGAACTTTCTTTAGCACATCTACTTTCTTAAATATCAGTTGATTCATAAATTCTACCTCACAGAACCCAAGCGCCTCTGTCATGGTCTCTGACCATTCCGAGCCACACTGTTCAAACGATTGGCACTGTAGAGGGAGCTGATCGTTTTTCTTGGTCGGTACACATAATTTATCCTCTTCTGGTACAGGCTCACTTTGCATAAGACTCAGAGCTCTTACTTCTTTCTCCAGGAGATCCTCATGGCTACGCATCTTCTCCTGTAGTTGTTGGACGTCCTTTACGTCTTCGGCCCTTTCTTCAGGCTCTTCTGGTAGGACATGCTCAGAAGCCCTACCATCAGTCTTCTTTTCCACCACGTTCTGCATCCCATCTGAGCTCCCGTGTATCTGCAGCGGCAACGGAGCGACACATCGCCCCTCCCACTCACTGGGACGTGGTTCAAGTGTAGATTCCATGAAAATGCGCCTGAGCTCACCAAGGCCAACCCGAGGTCTCAAAATCTCATCTTGGGATTTATCCAGATCCTTTGGGTCGCTCGAGAACTCCGATGGCGCACCGGGCGCCGAACTTCCGGCCCGAGCTTCGCGAGTCGCAGCCACGGATCCGGACAGTACACCGTCCACGCCGCTGTCTCCAACAGAAACATATTCCGGGGCAGAGTCATTCCCCACATCTTCAGTCTTGTTCCTCACAGCTTCACTTGAGACATCAGCCTCTGGTGAGGCACCTGGCCTGGTGTCCACCACTTCCATGGCTTTCTCCACCTCTGCAGCATCACCTTCCGAGTCCTTGGCCTGATGCAGATCCACACCATACATTGATAACTTCTCATTTTCAACAGCATCCACTTGTGCTGTGTTCAGTTTCAGAGTCCTGTCTTTCACCTTAGTCTTCGCCAGGGAACCGGCCAACGGTACAACATCTTCAGATGCCATCCTCCGTCCGACTGCAAGGTCAGCCTCAGCCTTCCTCTCAGGACTCTCAATCTCCTCTGCTACCATGCCTTCCTCACTTGCACTGGTTGCTTTATTGTCATCAGATGACTCACTATCACCACCACTATCCCTGTCTGACCCCCTTTTCTCAGCCACATCTGGCTCACTTCCAGGGTTAGACACTTCATTTTCATTCACATTCGGCTCACTGTCAGGGTTATACAATTCATTCTCATTCACATCTTGATCTGGAACCTTAGTTAACATGTCATCCACAACATTAACTTCACCATCTGGTCCCTGGTTTCCCTCAGGTGGTCCCTCAAGTATGTGACTATGTGATAACCCCAGCACTATACTTCCATATAGCTCAGATACCAGGAGCTGACTTACGACCTCTCCCTGGACTTCAGTGTCCCTATACAATAGGTTATTGTTCATGGCAGCATGAGGAAACCTCTCCTCAGAGCCAGGCTCTTGGGGAACCTCATTCAGAACAATTACATTTTCCTGTGCCGTTTTAAGAGTGGGGTCTCGCACCGGCTCACTCCCAAAATTGTCACAGGAGCCAGGCAGGTCAGGGACACTCAGTTCCCGAGAACCACCATCCTCGTCTCCCAACATCACCTGCAAAGAAATGTCATCTTTATCACGGTCATCATCAGTATCATCACTATTATGATTAGCATTATCATCATTATCAATATCAGCATCCTCATCATGGTCATCATCATTATCATGATCATAATTATCATTATCAATATTATCATGGTCATCATCATTATCACATAAGTTTAACGGCCCACTAGCATTGTGTTCCGCCCCTCGGGACTGCGCACCCTCAGTAGGAGCTTCATCACACTGTCCATCAGAAACATTTTTCCCCCAGAGATCCTTAGACCGGGGAAAGTCATTACCCAATATAACGGGGTGCACCAGGGTCTTCACTACCCCCACTTCATATGAAACCTCCCCGAGTTTGGGGACCAAGTCCACGGCAGTCTCTGGGTAGACTTTGGTGTCTTCATGGATGTACACCACACTCAGGTGCTTATCAGGGATGAAGTCCCTATCACTCAGGCTGTCACATACGGAAGTCACTGGACTCTCTGAGTCCAAGAGGGCCTGTGCTGGGCAGTCACTTACAACCACCGGGGACCCCTGTGGTCCAGTCTCTTCGGCTGAGGTGGACACACACACAGGCTCTGCGCAGGGAGAGAGGGATCTGCCAACATCACAACACATAGGCTCCCCCTCTATTGGACAGTTGGCTGCAATTTCACGCCAGCTCCAACACTGTCCATCACACTCTCCCACCCACATGTCCCCTCTGGCCTGAACCCGCTTATCAGCATACCCCATGTCCCCAACAGCTGGAACGCTCTTACCGCGAGAGTTCAGCGTCCGGGAACTCCGAAGTGACGACCTCTCAGACGGCTGTACCTCAGGAGGACGTGCTTGGGTGTAGCGGTCCACTATCACCTTTTCAACTCCATAATCAGGCCTGCTGACTGCAGACTCCCAACTGTATCTCCAGTCACGAACTCCCCTGGCACGGGCTGTCACCGTAACACCCAGCCGGGTAAGAATCGCCGCTTTCAACTTGGCATAGTCTTCGCTGTCCTGCTTGCTCAGGTCAGCCCAGACTTTTTGGGGTTCCCCAATCAGATAGGGTACGACCGCCATGGCCCATTCAGATAGTGGCAGATTCTCCTTCTCTGCCACTCTCTCAAACCTAGTAAGATATACCTCCACATCATCACGAGGTGTCATTTTTCTCAAGGACCGTCTTACCGCCTTCTTTATAGCGGACAACGCCGGTGCCTTCACAACATTACTTCGGGACGCGGCACCGAAATCCTTTTTTGGTGCTGTCATCTGCTCAACAAATAACCGGTTATTCTCCTGCTGCTGCAGGAATTGCTGCTGGGCCTGCTGCATGTGCTGCTGGTGCTGCAGGCGCTGCTGCTCCATGCTTCGCTGGGCCTGCACCAGGTACTCAACGAGTTCCTCCATACTGCCGGACTTATCTGTCTCAACCACGGCAGTTTTATGTTGCACATTAACTTGTGCCATTTGTTCAAACAGCGCCTCCATGCTGTCAGACTTCTCTGTCTTAACAACGGCAGTCTTCACTCAAGACATACACACTACACAGTTTTTTTTCCACAGAAAATTCAGCCTTGCTGTGCAAACACTTTTTTTTTTTTTTTTCCTTTGCAAAGTCTATTAGGGCTACTGTCTCTTTAAGACTGCTCCACAAACTTTTCTTTTGCTGCTGCACATTCCACAGTCATTTTCACAACAAGTTCAGCTTTGCTGTGCATACATTTTCTCTCTGCAGACCCTATCAGGGCCACTGTCTCTCCAAGACTGCTCCAAACAGACGTTTCTGCTGACACACACTTTTTTTTTTTTTCTGTTGCTATTTCAATAGACTTCACCTTTAATGCTGTCTCTCGCCACTGTGCTGCATGCACACTCCAGCACTAACTGTACCAGGCCCTGCGCTGCCCCAGCATTCTCCGCCAATTGTGAGCTTTTCGGGGGGTTTAGCTCTAGGATCGCTGTCTGGGTAGACAGAATGGCACGGAAACAGTTCATTCAGACAGCAGTTTGGTGAAAACTGGCCGCAACCAGTTTTATTAAAGTCCACAGCACACAGATAAAAACAAATCATAAACAGAAAACCTGGGCTTGTCTAGCCACTAAATTACACTTAGATAGATGGCCCTCTCTATCCGGGACCCAGACTCTACCAGTCTGTGCCCAAAACAACACATATCACATATGTTACCAGTGTGGAGTTTCACAGACACTCCTCTTTATGTCCGAAGGCAACTCCAATGTCCAGACTTGAGAGAGGTCACCTCCTATTCAGTCGCTATTCGCACGGATTCTCACTGCGACTACTCCTGTGTCCGGGGTACTTCCTGCACCCAGACTGAGATAGCTCACACTCTTAGAGACTGCTTCCTTGTGCCAGGACACCTCCCTGTGTCCGGGCTAAAGACAGCTCCCACACTCTTGGAGACACCTTCTGTGTCTGGACCCCTTGTCCAGACTGAATGAGCTCTCTGACTGTGCTCACAAGCACCTACTTCTGGCTTCCTAATCAACACCTGGTGGGTTCATCTGACTGCAACGTTACTGAAAGGGGTGTAGTGACCTTTCTTACCCCCGGGTTTAAAAAGCCACCATTTGTCATACCAGTGAAAGGGTATTTAGGTGAAATAACACCTCATTACCACTTTTCCCTTCACTGTCTCACAACCCCCTCCCTCTTCTCCAGACGGGGGGGTGGTCATCCAGACCGGAGGTGGTCAACAATCCAAAGGACAGTGCCCCGGGACCGTCATGGCCCTCTAAAATTTTCTCCTCCCCCTGTATACCCAAAATCATTTTCTTTCTTTGAAGCACCCGCATACCCTGTACCCTCCAGGCCTTACTCTCGGGGGCCTGGGTACCTGACGGTTTTATCTTGACTTTGTGCCAGCCTAGTCTGGGTATAGTGGTCACCGATAAGTACGACCAGGCCGCAGAACAGCTCGCTGATTCTCCTCAGAAACTTTTCGTACCCCCTTTTTGGGGGGCAAAAACCCGTGACAACTGTCAAGGAGGTTAGGGGTTTTCTCTAATTCCCCTGAATTTTTTGCACTCATTTCTTAAAAATCTTGATCAAAAATTTCTACCTACAGACCCAAGGCCTCTGTCATGGTTTCTGCCCACCCGAGCCCACTGTTCAACGTTTGGGCCGTAGGGGAGCTGTTCGTTTTTTTGGTCGGTACACATAATTTTTCCTTTCTGGTACAGGTCATTTGCATAAGACTCAAGCTCTTCTTTTTTCTCCAGGGTCCTCTGCACGATTTCTCCTGTAGTTTTTGGGAAAGTCCTTTCGTTTTTGGCCCCCTTTCTTGGGGCTCTTCGGGTAGGACATGCCGAACCCCTCCCATCAGTTTTTTTTTCCCCCCGTTCTGATCCCATCTGAGCTCCCGTTATTGCGCGGCAACGGGGGGACACATCGCCCCTCCCCCTCCTGGGGCTTGGGGCAAGTGTAGATCCATGAAAAAGCCCTGAGTCACCAAGGGCCAAAAGAGGTTCAAATTCTCTTGGGATTTACCCGATCCTTTGGGTGCTCGGGAAATCCGATGGCGCCCGGGCCCGAATTTCCCGGCCCGAGCCGCGAGTGCAGCCCCGGTCCGGACAGAACCCCCACGCCGCTGTCTCCGGGAGAAAATATTCGGGGCAGAGTCATTCCCCCCATCTTCATCTTGTTCCCCACAGTTCACTTTAGTCCCTTGGTGAGGCCCCGGCCCGGTTTCCACCACTTCCAGGTTTCTCCACCCCTGCGCTCACCCTTTAAGTCTTGGCCCGATGCAGATCCACCCATACATTGATAACTTCCATTTCAAAAAGCATCCCCTTTTGCTGTGTTTAGTTTTAGAGTCTGTCTTTTACCTTGTCTTCGCCAGGGGAACGGGCCCAAATGTACAACATTTCGATGCCCCCCTCCGTCCGCGCGGTCGCCTCAGCCCCCTCCAGGACTCTCTTTCCCCACC
>JARQOD010000002.1:210512700-210623672 GCA_033576555.1 Oophaga sylvatica
TCAGAATTGCAAAAAATGGCAAGGTCTTTGAGGTCAAAATAGGCAGGGTCTTGAAGGGGTTAAAGCTGTTAGTGTGATTTTACAGTATAGCTGGGGATGAATTGCCGGCTTTTCTAAAGGACACCGGTGCGATTTTCTCGCAAGTCACACGTGTGGTCCGTTTGTAATCCAATTTTCATCGCACCTATAGACTTGCATTGGCCGAGGAAAACGGCCGAGAAAAAAAATCGGATGCTGGGAGCTGCTCCATAGATTAACATTGGTCCGAGTGCAATGCGATATTTCATTGCATTGCACTCGTCTGTTTTTGTCGCCAGTGTGACCCGGCCTTAGTTGTGTTGAGGCATTTTAAGGGCAATTATACTTTCAATTAACCTTAAATAAGTTAAGGTTAGGCTATCGTGTGTGTCATGAGGAACAACACTATTTCTGGCCATTACATGACTTGTATCTTGCATTTTCAGAATTTTTGATTCTTCACAGTCTGTCACTTAATCTACTATATAATCGTTTAATTCTGTCCGTCTGTAACGGAAATCCCGGGTCGCTGATTGGTCGCGCCCGGCCGGACGTGACCAATCAGTGACAGGCGCAGTCCAGCCGCGAATTGGCGCAGGATTTGAACCACACATGCCACCGCTACGGTCGGGAGATCAGTGCCGCATGGAGGTCAACGGCGACGCAGCCGGGAGATGACCGGCGCCAGCCGGTCATCTCCCGGCTGCTCACAGCGGAAGTACCCCGACCGGCGGCCTCCACGTAAACCCAAACAGCAGCCTTCACGTACACCCCAGCAGTAGCAGCCTCTATATACCCCAGCAGCAGCAGCCTCCAAATATACCCCAGCAGCAGCCTCCACATATACCCCAGCAGCAGCAGCCTCCACATATACCCCAGCAGCAGCAGCCTCCACATATACCCCCCAGCAGAAGCCTCTATATACACCCCAGCAGCCTACAAAAGTGATGATTTGGTGGATGTAGACAATGAAGATGAACGAGAGCAGCAGCAGCCTCCAAATATACCCCAGCAGCAGCAGACTCCACATATACTCCCCAGCAGAAGCCTCTATATACACCCCAGCAGTCTACAAAAATGATGATTCGGTGGATGTAGACAATGACGATGAACGAGAGCATTATCTAGTTGAATTTTTAAATAGTCTTACGCCATCAGGAATGCCATCCACAGACTACAACTTAAAGTTGGAACAATCGTAATGTTGCTGCGGAATCTAAATACAAGAAATGGTCTATGTAATGGAACTCGCCTTATTGTTACTGGACTCCATTCCCACGTAATTCAAGCAAGAGTGATCACTGGATCAGCAAAAGGAGACGAAGTGTTCATTCCACGCATTGATTTATGTCCTTCGGACACCGGTCTTCCATTTAGGATTCGGCGTTAACAGTTTCCAGTAAAACCAGCATTTGCCATGACAATAAACAAGTCACAAGGTCAAACTCTACAGCGTGTTGGCATATATCTAACGGATCAAGTTTTTGGTCATGGACAACTCTACGTTGCATTTTCAAGAGTTAAAATGAGATCCAACGTCAAGGTGCAAGTTTTTGATAGCCCTTTACATGGAAAGTTGCTTATAGATAGTCAAAAGGTATTCACAAGAAATGTGGTGTACAAAAATATTTTGGGTTGATATTGTTAACAAATATATTATAGTGTGTATGTACTTCTTTCATCTGATGATTTATTTCAATACAGTTAGATATTCATGTAATAGTTTATATATTTTGATGATCTGTTTAATAATTTTGTTCAGTTGTATTAAGTTCTATGAGCAATAACATTTAATGATAATGTATATATTTTACCCGGAAAATCCTGTGTATTCATTGCATTATTCATAAATCTTCATAAATAAACTACATACATATTCTAGAATACCCGATGCTTTAGAATCGGGCCACCATCTAGTTTGCCAATAACTACGCTGATAGACTAGCTGCTATGATAGCTGTCCTACAAAGCATAGCAAACAGAAGGATTCCTGCTATTTATTCCTTCGTTAATACACAGAAGCAGCAGCACTGAGGGTATTATACAACAGTACTTTGCTGTGTAGATGGCAATCAAATGTTGCGGTTGTTGTAGAAATCTCAGCACCCCCTCTCAGTACTCCTCACTCCTCTCTATAGAAGAAAGTGTATACATGTTGCTACTAAATCTAATTTTCAGTAGGGACGTTGAATAATTTTGATTGCAACTGCATATGTACACCGTAAATGCAGTGTTAAAGCTACACAGTCATTTTTTTTGGCTAAAATGTAACAAAAAAAAAAACAGTTTACCATATTTATCCAGTATTTTACCTGTAGTCTTGTGTTCATCTCCAAAAAGTAGAAATTCTTCTTGGAATCAACAAGAAACTCTACTGTTCCTGCAGAAGAATACTTCACAGCTTTGGCAAGAGCTACTGCTTGTTCCCCCATAGATCTTCGAGTTCCTGGATCAAGAAATGTGCTGCCGGGAAAAAATAAAAATTCTTAAACGTAATTTTACTGTTAAAGTTGCTGCTACAGAAAAATTCAAGTAGGCAGATGCAGAACAGCAAATTCTCAGGGCACATTTTAAAAAAATCCCAAACAAAACATAATTAAAAATCCAGATATGCAGCTGGCATCTAAAAGGAATCTGTCAGTAAGGTCAATTACCCCATCAGAAATATGGGCATGCAGGTTTTTGAAATGTAAATCTATGGACACCTTTATATTTTGTATCTGTTGCTGCATTTAAAAGTAATTAACATTTTGTATTCTGCAGTTTTCCCCTCTGCAGGCGCTATTCCTAACTTTCAGTAGTCTCTGATTAAGTGAGAGGAGACCAGCTATTATAATATCTCTAAGGCCTCTTTCATATGTCAGGGTTACCAGTACGTGTGGTATCCATTGTTTTTAAAGAATGCCAAACGTAGCCATTACAACCTACGCTGCTTTGCACACATCCATGTTTTAACAATGACCGCAAGGAGACAAAAAAATATTTAGACTTGAGAGTCCTCAGTGGTTGATACCTTTTAATGGCTAACTGAAAAGATGGTAACAAATTGCAAGCTTTCGAGACTACTCCGGTCTCTTCATCAGGCAAAGACTAAAACAAAAACTGAAGAATCACATATATATATATATACACAAGAGGACACAGGAATAGTGCAATAGGTAAGACAAGTGACGTGAAGCAGAACTGTCATTATGGCAGAGGAATGAACATAAATATTGGAACAGATCATAGATAAGGAGAGAGTTTTATTACCCTCTGATTGGGGTCTGGTGTTGTGTTTTGATGCCCCTAGAAGGTCAGAGACGCAGATTCCTTAATTGATATAGAATGACATGAATCCATGTGACACGTTCATTCCAGCACTAAGAGTGTCAAAGGTCATCATAAGTTTGTATTCCCAAACCTTTCTATCTTTCTCAGATTTGAAGTTAGATTTTAATACCAGTAATTCCATATCCATTATGCTATGACCGGGCATACAAAAGTGTTTTGCCACAGGTAAATCCATTCATTTTTTCTCTTATCGTGTGGCGATGAGAATTCATCCTTGTTCTCAGTTTTTGCCCGGTCTCCCCCACATACAGACCCCCAGTTGGACATTTAGTACATATAATTAGGTACACCACATTAGATGTGATGCAGCTGAAAGTACCTGGGATCTTGTAGTCCTGATGGGAGTTGGGTATCTTTATCTTGTCCGTGGTCATTATAGATGCACATGTTTTACACTTCTTCTGTTTGCAAGGAAAGGTTCCTGCAGCTGTTGGGGAGGACAGGGAGCTTCTGACAATGATGCTTCTTAAGGGTATGCCACACTAAACAATATCGCTAACGGATCGCTAAAAAACGTCACTATTTAGCGATCCCGTTAGCGATATTGTTCAGTGCGGCAGCTTCCAGCGACGAGCTTCCTGCTGTGATCTCGCTCGTCGCTGGAATCGTTCCGGACCCTATTTTCTCGTCGGCGCTCCCGCTGGGTAAGTATCTAATCGCTGTGTGGCACCTTTTCTTAGCGATTTAGCGGTACTTTTGTACCGCTAAATCGTTAAGAAGATCGCTAACGGCGATAGCGTCGTTAACTATATCGCTAAATGTGGCCGCATTTAGCGATATAGAAACAATCCCGCTAGCGATCGCATTAGTATGCGTCGTTATCGTGATCGCTAGCGGGATTGTTTAGTGTGGCAGTACCTTTAGATTTGGGGGCTGCCTAAAACATAGTAGTGGGGGGTCTGGAAATATGGATTGTAATCGGGCATCTTTTTGTAGTAAAGGTTGTAGTTTCCGTGCAGCTCCCCTTAGCATCTCCAGATTTGGATTGTAGGTGACCACTAGAGGCACCCGGTTATTTTCTTCTTTAGTTTTGTAATGTAGCAGGTGATTCCTTGATATTCTGGTGGCTCTTGTAATTTGGTTTTCAATTGTTCTTGGATGGTAGCCCTGGTTCAAAAAAGTCTTTGAGGCGACCAAGGTGTTCATCTCTATCCATGGGGTTGGAACATATACGGTTGTATCTGATGGCTTGGCTGTAGACTATAGAGTTTTTTATGTGTTTTGGATGGAAACTGTCCCATTTAAGGTATGTTGGACGGTCGATTGGCTTCTGATACAGGGATGTCTCTATTTCATTGTTCTTTAGCTTAATGGTGGTATCTAAAAAGTTAATTTCAGTGCTGGAGTAGTTGAGTGTTAAGTTGATGGTTGGATGAAATTGGTTGAACTGTTCATGGAACGTCTTTAGCTGTTGTTCAGACTCCGTCCAGATGATTAAAATGTCATCAATGTAGCGGTAGTAGGCCCGAGGCCTGATGGGACATGAGGACAAAAAGTCGCTTTCAAGCTTGGCCATGAAAAGATTTGCATACTGTGGAGCCATTTTACTTCCCATAGCTGTGCCAGTCTCCTGAAGATAGATCTTGTTGTCAAATTCAAAGTAATTGTGGGTGAGGATAAATTTTGTGAGTTTCACCACAGAATCAGCATCATTCCCGGTGTTTCCCATGAAGACTTTGCAGGCATTTAATCCATCCTGGTGTGGGATATTAGAGTACAAAGATTCCACGTCCATGGTGGCCAGGATGGTTCCTTCTGGTAGGGGACCTATTGCTGCTAGTTTATTCAGTAGGTCAGTTGTGTCCTGAATGTAGCTGGGTGTATCCTTTACCAGGGGTTTAAGAATGCCCTCTACCCATCCAGATACCTGCTCAGTAAGGGTGTCCACACATGAAATAATCGGCCTCCCTGGATTCCCAGCTTTGTGGATTTTGGGAAGCATGTAAAATGTCCCTGTTCTTGGACTTTCTGGTATCAGGTCATCAGCTCTTATGGATTTGTCAGACAGACAAGATACCAACTTGCTTAGTTCCTTGTAATAGTCCTGTGTAGGGTCCGACTCCAGTTTTCTGTAGTAGCGTGTGTCCGTAAGTTGTCTGTTTGCTTCCTTAATATAGTCTGATGTGTTCATCATGACTATTGCACCTCCCTTGTCAGCAGGTTTAATGATGATTTCTTTGTTGGTTTTCAGAGACTGTATGGCCTTTCTCTCCTGGGCACTGATGTTGGATGCTTGTCTCTTGTTGGTGGCTATGATGGTGGATTTTATCAAATGTCTGAATGAGTCTATATATTTATCCAAATGGGGGTTACGTCCAGGTGGAGGTGTCCAGTCTGACCTCTTCTTGGTTGTTGGGATCCCTTTTCCTTCAGTCCGAGTGTTTTCTGGATCTTCTGTATCATTGAAGTATTCCCTCAGGCGCAGTCTCCTGAAAAAATGTTCCATATCACTGCAGAGTTCGGTTTTATCCAGGGCCTTAGTAGGACAAAATGAGAGTCCTCTAGAAAGCACGGCAAGCTCCACTTTGTTGGGTTTGTAATCTGAGAGATTGATGACACAGTTAGATGCTTTTGTGTCTGGAATGGAGTGGTTGTCAGAGTTGTCAGGTTTTGTTTTGTATCTGTTTGTATAGAGTCCGGAATGGAGGCGCAATCTGTGTAGTTTCTTTTCCTTGTTATGAATCAGAAAGGTCCGTAGTTTGTTATAGTATTGTTGTAATTTTTGCTCTGTGCTTTCTGTAAGTGTTTTCCTCAGAGTTTCAAATTGCCCTTGGACTTTACTCCTTATGCTGTAGCAGACATGTAAAAGATGGTTCCTTAGTCTTTCAGAAGTCCTGTGACAAAGGTTTTGTGCATAATGGGTATTGTAGGTGTGAAGAATTGGGTTTGTAATCCAGAGTCCTTTGGGAATTAGATTCTCCTTTTTGCATTTAGATAAGAAAAAAATGTCGCTGTCCATTTGTGCGCGTTTCTTCAGAAGTGGTTTTAGTTCCATAAAGATGCGGTACATTCTGGTATCCTCCATTTTGATATAGGAAAGATGTGTATCTTCGTACCGTGTTAGCCAGTAGATAGAAAAATATTTAGACTTGAGAGTCCTCAGTGGTTGATACTTTTAATGGCTAACTGAAAAGATGGTAACAAATTGCAAGCTTTGTATTTTGGGAATACAAACTTATGATGACCTTTGACACTCTTAGTGCTGGAATGAACGTGTCACATGGATTCATGTCATTCTATATCAATTAAGGAATCTGCGTCTCTGACCTTCTAGGGGCATCAAAACACAACACCAGACCCCAATCAGAGGGTAATAAAACTCTCTCCTTATCTATGATCTGTTCCAATATTTATGTTCATTCCTCTGCCATAATGACAGTTCTGCTTCACGTCACTTGTCTTACCTATTGCACTATTCCTGTGTCCTCTTGTGTATATATATATATATAATATGTGATTCTTCAGTTTTTGTTTTAGTCTTTGCCTGATGAAGAGACCGGAGTAGTCTCGAAAGCTTGCAATTTGTTACCATCTTTTCAGTTAGCCATTAAAAGGTATCAACCACTGAGGACTCTCAAGTCTAAATATTTTTCTATCTACTGGCTAACACGGTACGAAGATACACATCTTTCCTATATCAAAATGGAGGATACCAGAATGTACCGCATCTTTATGGAACTAAAACCACTTCTGAAGAAACGCGCACAAATGGACAGCGACATTTTTTTCTTATCTAAATGCAAAAAGGAGAATCTAATTCCCAAAGGACTCTGGATTACAAACCCAATTCTTCACACCTACAATACCCATTATGCACAAAACCTTTGTCACAGGACTTCTGAAAGACTAAGGAACCATCTTTTACATGTCTGCTACAGCATAAGGAGTAAAGTCCAAGGGCAATTTGAAACTCTGAGGAAAACACTTACAGAAAGCACAGAGCAAAAATTACAACAATACTATAACAAACTACGGACCTTTCTGATTCATAACAAGGAAAAGAAACTACACAGATTGCGCCTCCATTCCGGACTCTATACAAACAGATATAAAACAAAACCTGACAACTCTGACAACCACTCCATTCCAGACACAAAAGCATCTAACTGTGTCATCAATCTCTCAGATTACAAACCCAACAAAGTGGAGCTTGCCGTGCTTTCTAGAGGACTCTCATTTTGTCCTACTAAGGCCCTGAATAACACCGAACTCTGCAGTGATATGGAACATTTTTTCAGGAGACTGCGCCTGAGGGAATACTTCAATGATACAGAAGATCCAGAAAACACTCGGACTGAAGGAAAAGGGATCCCAACAACCAAGAAGAGGTCAGACTGGACACCTCCACCTGGACGTAACCCCCATTTGGATAAATATATAGACTCATTCAGACATTTGATAAAATCCACCATCATAGCCACCAACAAGAGACAAGCATCCAACATCAGTGCCCAGGAGAGAAAGGCCATACAGTCTCTGAAAACCAACAAAGAAATCATCATTAAACCTGCTGACAAGGGAGGTGCAATAGTCATGATGAACACATCAGACTATATTAAGGAAGCAAACAGACAACTTACGGACACACGCTACTACAGAAAACTGGAGTCGGACCCTACACAGGACTATTACAAGGAACTAAGCAAGTTGGTATCTTGTCTGTCTGACAAATCCATAAGAGCTGATGACCTGATACCAGAAAGTCCAAGAACAGGGACATTTTACATGCTTCCCAAAATCCACAAAGCTGGGAATCCAGGGAGGCCGATTATTTCATGTGTGGACACCCTTACTGAGCAGGTATCTGGATGGGTAGAGGGCATTCTTAAACCCCTGGTAAAGGATATACCCAGCTACATTCAGGACACAACTGACCTACTGAATAAACTAGCAGCAATAGGTCCCCTACCAGAAGGAACCATCCTGGCCACCATGGACGTGGAATCTTTGTACTCTAATATCCCACACCAGGATGGATTAAATGCCTGCAAAGTCTTCATGGGAAACACCGGGAATGATGCTGATTCTGTGGTGAAACTCACAAAATTTATCCTCACCCACAATTACTTTGAATTTGACAACAAGATCTATCTTCAGGAGACTGGCACAGCTATGGGAAGTAAAATGGCTCCACAGTATGCAAATCTTTTCATGGCCAAGCTTGAAAGCGACTTTTTGTCCTCATGTCCCATCAGGCCTCGGGCCTACTACCGCTACATTGATGACATTTTAATCATCTGGACGGAGTCTGAACAACAGCTAAAGACGTTCCATGAACAGTTCAACCAATTTCATCCAACCATCAACTTAACACTCAACTACTCCAGCACTGAAATTAACTTTTTAGATACCACCATTAAGCTAAAGAACAATGAAATAGAGACATCCCTGTATCAGAAGCCAATCGACCGTCCAACATACCTTAAATGGGACAGTTTCCATCCAAAACACATAAAAAACTCTATAGTCTACAGCCAAGCCATCAGATACAACCGTATATGTTCCAACCCAATGGATAGAGATGAACACCTTGGTCGCCTCAGAAAGACTTTTTTGAACCAGGGCTACCATCCAAGAACAATTGAAAACCAAATTACAAGAGCCACCAGAATATCAAGGAATCACCTGATACATTACAAAACTAAAGAAGAAAATAACCGGGTGCCTCTAGTGGTCACCTACAATCCAAATCTGGAGATGCTAAGGGGAGCTGCACGGAAACTACAACCTTTACTACAAAAAGATGCCCGATTACAATCCATATTTCCAGACCCCCCACTACTATGTTTTAGGCAGCCCCCAAATCTAAGAAGCATCATTGTCAGAAGCTCCCTGTCCTCCCCAACAGCTGCAGGAACCTTTCCTTGCAAACAGAAGAAGTGTAAAACATGTGCATCTATAATGACCACGGACAAGATAAAGATACCCAACTCCCATCAGGACTACAAGATCCCAGGTACTTTCAGCTGCATCACATCTAATGTGGTGTACCTAATTATATGTACTAAATGTCCAACTGGGGGTCTGTATGTGGGGGAGACCGGGCAAAAACTGAGAACAAGGATGAATTCTCATCGCCACACGATAAGAGAAAAAAGAATGGATTTACCTGTGGCAAAACACTTTTGTATGCCCGGTCATAGCATAATGGATATGGAATTACTGGTATTAAAATCTAACTTCAAATCTGAGAAAGATAGAAAGGTTTGGGAATACAAACTTATGATGACCTTTGACACTCTTAGTGCTGGAATGAACGTGTCACATGGATTCATGTCATTCTATATCAATTAAGGAATCTGCGTCTCTGACCTTCTAGGGGCATCAAAACACAACACCAGACCCCAATCAGAGGGTAATAAAACTCTCTCCTTATCTATGATCTGTTCCAATATTTATGTTCATTCCTCTGCCATAATGACAGTTCTGCTTCACGTCACTTGTCTTACCTATTGCACTATTCCTGTGTCCTCTTGTGTATATATATATATGTGTGATTCTTCAGTTTTTGTTTTAGTCTTTGCCTGATGAAGAGACCGGAGTAGTCTCAAAAGCTTGCAATTTGTTACCATCTTTTCAGTTAGCCATTAAAAGGTATCAACCACTGAGGACTCTCAAGTCTAAATATTTTTCTATCTACTGGCTAACACGGTACGAAGATACACATCTTTCCTATATCGCAGGGAGACAAGTCATTTGTTTCCGTCAGCACGGATGACAAGGGCCAATACAAGTCTATGGGTCTGTGAAAATCACATATAGCATTCGGATGGCATCACCGATCTATACAGGTGTAATATTGCAAAGTATAGGAGTAGATTTAATTTAATTCATTCTTTAACCCCTTCACCCCGAAGGATGTTTTCACCATCCAGGCCAGGCCAATTTTTTCAATTCTGACCATTGTCAATTTATGAGGTAGTAACTCTGGAACGCTTCAATGGATCCCACTGATTTGGAGAATGTGTTTTTGTGATTTATTATACTTCATGATAGTGGTAAAAATGTATTTGGTATTACTTATGATTATTTGTGAAAAAAATTGGAAATTTGGTGAAAATTTAGCAATTTTCAAAATTTAATTATGTCCTTAAATCAGTCATGTCCCACAAAATAGTTAATAAATAACATTTTCCACATGTCTGCTTTACCTCAGCACCATTTTTTAAACCATTTTTTTTGTTAGGAAGTTATATGGGTTAAAAGTTGACCAGAGACATTTATACAACAAAATTTGCAAAAACATTTTTTCTTTTTAGGACCACCTCCCATTTGAAGTGACTTTGAGGGGCCTAAATGACATAAAATACCCAAAAGTGACACCCTTCTAAAAACTGAACCCCTCAAGGTACTCAAAACCACATTAAAAAAGTTTATTTACTAGTGATGAGCGAGTATGCTCGTTGCTCGGTTTTTTTCCCGAGCATGCTTGGGTGGTCTCCGAGTATTTGGAAGTGCTCGGAGATTTAGTTTATGTCGCCTCAGTAGCATGATTTGTGACTGCTAGACAGCCTGAATACATATGGGGATTCCCCAACAAACAGACAATCCTCACATGTATTATGGCTCTCTAGTAGCCACAAATCATGCAGCTGCGGCAACAGAAACTAAATCTCTGAGCACTTCCAAATACTCGGAGACCACCCGAGCATGCTCGGGAAAACCAGAGCAACGAGCATACGCTCTCATCACTATTATTTACCCTTCAGGTGCTTCACAGGAATGAATGGAAAGTGGAAGGAAAAAATAAACATATAACTTTCTTTCACAAAATTTTTCCACTTTTCAAGGATAACAGCAGAAAATGGACCATACAATTTGTTGTGAAATTTCTCCTGAGCATGCCAATACCGCATATGCGCATCGCTGAGCTCGGAAAGGAAGGAGCGCCATTTCACTTTTTGAATGTAAAATTTGCTGGCACAATTAGAGGACTCTATTTCGTGTTTGGAGAGCCCCTGATGTGCCTAAACAGTGGAAACCCACAAGTAACATCATTTTGGAAAGAAGACCCCTCAGTGAACCTATTTAGATGTGTGGGGAGCACTTGAACCCCCAGGTGTTTCACAGAAGTTTATAGCGTTGTGCTGGGAAAATTTAAGAAAAGAAAAAAGAAAAATCACATTTTTCCCATAAAAATCTTTTTTAGCTCCAAATTTTGCATTTTCGTATGGGTAACAAAAGAAATTGCTCCATACAAATTTGTTGAGCAATTTCTCCTGAGTAGCAGATATCCCATATGTGGGGGGAAAGCCACTTTTTGGGCGCATGGCACAGCTTGGAAGGGAAGAAGCGCCATTTCACTGTTTGAATGCAAAATTTGCTGGAATTAGCGAACGCCATGTCGCATTTGGAGAGCCTATGATGTGCCTAAACATTGGAAAACCCTCACAAGTGACACCATTTTGGAAACTAGACCCATTTGGGAACTTATGTAGATGTGTACTGAGCACCATGAACCACCAGGTGCTTCACAGAAGTTTATAACTTTGACCCGTGAAAATAAAAAATCTTTTTTAGCTCCACATTTTGTATTTTCACAAGAGTAACAGGGGAAAATGGACCCCAAAATTTGTTGTGCAATTTGTCCCAAGTTCACAGATACTGCATATGTGGTCGAAAACTACTTTTGAGGCACAGTGCACAGCTCAGAAGGGAAGGAGTGCCATAATACAGTGCAGATTTTGCTGCACAGGTTTCAGGGTGCCTTGTTACATTGGCAGAGCCCCTGAGGTACCAGAACAGCAAAAGCCCCCATAAATGACCCCATTTTATAAACTAAACCTCTCAATGAATTCATCTAGGGGTGCAGTGATTATATTGACACCACAGGTGTGTCACAGACTTTTATACCATTGAGCAGTAAAGATAAAATTTACATTTTTACCACCAACATTGTGTGTTAGCCCGATTTTACATTTTCACACAAGAAATTGGTAAAAATGGCACCAAAAGTTTGTCCCACAATTTCTACTGAACGTGGCAATACCCCATATGTGGCTGTGCAGTATTACTTAGCCATAAGAAGAGACTCGGGAGGTACGAAGCGCTATTTGCCTCCTGGAGCGTAGATTTTCTTAGAATAGTTTGTGGACTACACATAAAGAGCTTGTAAGTGCTAGAAAAGCAGAATCTTCTCCCCCAAGTGACCCCATTTTGGAAATTCTACACTTTTGGGAATTTATCTACAGGTGTATTGTATGACTATGGTGTTTTCCAGAAACAAGTTGTAGTGGATAATGCTGAGTGAAAATTGCAAACTGCTGTAGTGACCAATATGTTGAAGTGACCAGTACATTGTACTACCTAGTACGGTATGCCCAGCTCATGCTTCTGGAAATATGCAACTGTAAATTAGCCGGGCTCTCATTGCTTCAGAAATGTCAAACATGTGGATGATATATGTGGTTTAGGCACATTGTGGAGACTCAGAAGGGAGTGGGCATTTGAATTTGGGAGCACACATTTTGCGTAATTTCTTTTGGGGGGCAGAGGAGCCATTTCGCTTTTCCAGAGCCTTTGTGCTACCAGTAACATGGAAGCCCCCTATATTTCCATTACCAGATAGCGGACCTGAGTGGGGACTTGCTTTTTTGTGGATTGAGTTGAAGCTTTTATTGGGAACATTTTACATAACATTTAGGATCACATTTATCTGGAGCTCTACACTGAGCACTTTACTTTGGGGTTTCCATCTAAATCTCCGAGTAACGTGACAGACGAAACCTCCAAGGCATGCATTCTCTATAACTAGGCAGCAGAGTTACAGTTCAGCGCTGTCCTTTTCAGGGGTGCACGAAACTGTGGAGGACTGCGCTTTTATATTTGCCTAAAAAGACGGACCCCGCCAGATCACAGGCCAGATGAGTCCACAGTGCCTCCATCTGTCTCATTATAGGGAATATTCTGCCGGTGGTTCCATCTGAATTACGTATTTCAGAGATTTATATGGAAACCCTGATGCAAGGGCTCAGAACAGAGTGCAGGATAAATGTGTGCTGAGCCTTAATGCAATCTTTGGGAAGCAGAATGCAAAAATCAACAGCAGGTGAAGAATTACTTTTATTTAATTTTACGCAGTCCCTCGTGCGGTGTAAGTGATCAGACTACTTTATTCTTTGGGTCAGTGTGATTACAGCGATACCAGATTTATATCGGGTTTATGTGTTTTGGCTGCTGTCCTAAAACACTAAAAGATGCTTTTTATTGCAAGCTAGATTTGTATCCTCATATTTTGAGAGCTATAATTTTTCCATATTTCGACCGATAATAGTCATGTGACAGTTAGTATTTTTGCGGGGCGAGTTGACGTTTTTATTGGTACTATTTTTGGGCCAAATTACAGTTTTTGATTGTTTTCTATTCCGATTTTTGGGAGGTAGAATGAATAAAAACCAGCAATTCAGGAATTGTTTTTTGGGGTTTTTATTGTACCGTTCCACGTGTAGTAAAATTGATAGGGCAGTTTTACTCTTCTTGTCAGTACGATTACAGCGATACCCCATTTATATATTTTTTTATGTTTTGGCACTTTTATACAATTAAACCTATTTTACACAAAAAATAATTTTTGCATCGCTGTTCTCTGAGCTATAACTTTTTTTAATTTTTCCCTGACGGTGCTGTATGACAACTTGTTATTTGTGGGACAAATTGACGTTTCAGCTGTACCATTTTATTTACATTTATCTTTTTGATCGCATTTTATTGCACTTTTTGGTCAGTGAAATGATAAAGCATTGTTTTGTGCCTAGCTTTTTTTCTTTTTCACAGTGTTCACTGAAGATGTATCACAGTAATGTAAATGTACCAGAAAGATCAATTTAATCAGAATCACCGTATCTCCTCTTATATTATAAAAACAACCTTTATTATAACCGTTAAAGGTAGAACAATACTAAGCCAAATGGCAGACAAGACATCATACATAAAATAAGTGAAAAAACACCAGAGGGTCGTGCTTATCCCTACAATGGCCTGTGTTACCCTACCTAACCGCGGAGGTTGGCACCCTAGAACCTGCGCAGTGGCGCCCCCGCTCCTCGACGGCTCACCCTGCTCACCCTATAGGGCCCTAAGGTGGCAGGGGGTGAGGATAGAAATGAAAAATGGTAGGTGAGAAAGATGAAGAGTGAAGTTGTTTTATGTCTTCATGAAGTGTGGGCTAGTTTTAATATGATAGTTCTTATCAATCAGATATAGATATTGATAAATCTCTGAATAAACATCGTTTCTACTATGAAGTATTTAATATCATCGTTCACATAAATAGCACTACGAAATCCCCCTTATTGAGAAATAACTTCATAACTATGCTCCAATAATGATAACTAAATTGACAAGTAACCACTCGGTAGTTAAATAGGAGGTATAACTAGAGCAAAGATTTCATAAATGTTGTCATGACTGTGTATCCGTTACAACGTTTTAGCTATCAGTCATTCAGCCACTCAGCAACTGCGTAGGATATAACTCCAAATATAACTCGACGCGTTTCTCCTCTTCCGAGGTTCATCAGGAGTAAGATAAAGGAGTACTTAGCTTTAGATGTAGCCAGATAGTCAGGGACAGTCCCCTCTCTTATCGGTATGATGTCACAAGTAGATGCTTCATACGTCTATATATATAGTTAGTTACACCCCTCATAAAGTTGAGACAGGTGGAACATATCTCACCTGTAATCGCTCTGACCAGCATGCATGAAGTGTCTCAGCGTGCGTCTCAGAATGCGTTCCAGAGTCACTTCCGTTCCCCCTCCCATAATGATCACGTGAACAGTGACGCGCTCTGGTTTGTACCGACTGCAGCAAGCGGCCATTCATTTTAGCTTCCCTGTATGCTGATCTATAGTATACGCAGGTATAATGATCACGTGAGCAATGTCGCGCTCTGGTTTATGCCGATTTTATTAAGCGACCCTTCATTCAACTTTCCAGTATACTGTTGATATATGGTATATGTATGAACAATAATTTTGCCTATAGCAAAACCAGATAACGCACTAATGATGACCCGGCGTATATTCTAGATGATATTTAGCAGAAATAAACACCTCTGTTTTTTATATGATAGTATACGATAATATGATAAAAGACAAAAATATACATGTCTCATAGTCTTATAAAGCTAATTAGATAGTTTTCGATATACATATATGGTTATTTCAGACAATACCTGTCTACATAGGAGGCTTAAAGAAAAAAATAAAGGGAAAAAGGGGAAAATACATTTTAAAAATACAGATAGAACAATATCATTAGCCCATCTATATGTGACTAAACAATATCACTTACTTAATAATAACATTAATAAACTGAGAAGAAATAATAGTTCCAAAAGATCATATTTACAGAAGCATCTATGTTTTTTCTTATATATTCCCCCTATGATGCTGGGAGAAATAAATCAAATGAAAAAAACCTCATATGAAGTCTAATACCAGACCTGATCCATTCGGATCCGTTAGTCTCAAAGGTTAAATATCAGATTCACTCAAAAGAAAAACAATGACAAAGAAAATAAAATAGAGAATGTATTTACATTATCACGGGACCTGTGAGAACCCCCTTACAGGAAACAATTAAATTGCATTTGCTCATTTAGGCCCTTAGGTACTACTGTCTCAAGCCTGTGAATCCATCCCAATTCTTTTTGTAATATTTTTTTGTTCCAGTCACCACGACATACAAATGGCGAAATCACCTCTATAGCACAAAAATTAAAGGAATCTAGATCACTTTGGTGTATCTCCCTGATATGTCTGGAGATTGCAGTTTCTCTTTTGTTCCGAATATCCCCCACATGGTCACCGATACGTCTTCTTAGTTCTCTTTTTGTTTTTCCCACGTAATTAAGCGGGCAGGAGCAGGTAAATAGATAGACTACACCACTGGTTTTGCAATTAGCGAAATGTCTATTTTCAAAAACATGCCCCATTGAAACACTGGAGAAGGTTTTCCAACTGTAATATTCACTGAAGAGTTGAACTAGTGGGCAGTTTTATAGAGCAGGTAGTTCCGGACGCAGCGATACCAATTGTGTACTTTTTTTTTTTTTACATAAATCTATTGGATTCATATTTTCTCTTTTTTGTTCTTTAGCTATGGATTATTTAAAAATATTTTTAGATGTTTTAATATTTTTTTTTACTGCTTTACATTGTCCCAGAATGGGACATCATCTTTACATTGTAATAATTCTTCTGCACTGCAAAGCATCAAATCAGCGTTGACAGGCAATGTGATCGTGAGACAATCAGATAAGGGAGGTTGTATTATTGTTATGGATACGTCACGGTGTAACCTACTTGCTTATAATATCCTCACTGATACTTCCACCTACAGGTCACTTACAGCCGACCCATCCCTACTTTTAGATATGCTTTATCAGCATTATTAAATGGAGGGTATACGTACAGTTGTTACTACAAATAAAATCCAGAGATGGTTATGATCTTCACCGGGTTACCCAAAACCCACAAGGGCATTTTTCCTCCACCATTCCGCCCGATATTCTCAGGAGTGGGGTCCCTTAATGAGAATCTCAGCCAATGGGTAGATCAGCACCTCATATGTAGATAAAGGACCCTCCCCGACAAAAAGGAGGTCATCCAGTTATCTGCCCGGTTATTTAAAAGATACAGCCACAGTGCAACAGGTTTTTGATACCTTTCATTGGCAAAATGATTTCTTTTTTGTTACTTATGATGTGATTAACTTGTACTCTACCATCCCCTATTCCTTAGCATTAATTGACATTCAACATCATCTAGAAAATTATAGTTCTTATTCCTGAGCTTTAAAAATCTTCATTCTTGCTGCGTTGGACAATTTACTTAAATTTTTTTAGTTTTAATTCAAATTTTTTTTGCAGACCTTAGGTGCCCCCATGGGTTTAAAATTCTCCCCTTTTATCTTAAACAATGATAACATTTTCCTCCCCCATATTAAATAGTTCGGAAGATTCACTACTCTGTCATTAAGTTTTCCACATCGTTCAGCCATCAGTTCAATGCTATCACAAGGATTATTTTACAGTACCTACCGGTTATGAATCAGGATGCTACCCTGTGTGATATCCTGAATAATGGGTATAGAGTTGTTGCTAGGAGAGGCCTCACCTTAGGTAATATGTCACCTAGTATGCTGAAATCACCTTCCCTTTCCTCCACATGGTTAACCACAAAAGGCTTTAATAAATGCGCCGGATCTAGATGCATTGTGTGTCAGTTTGTTATTGACAAAACACATACGTTTATTATTCTACCTACTACGCCTTATACCATTACCTCTTATCAATTGTGATTTTAGGTATGTTGTTTATTGCATTGTCTGCACTACATGTAAACTAAACTATATAGGACATACAACTAGAAAATCAAACAAAGAATTGCTGTTAATATTAACAATAGGAATAGTTCTTATTCAAGAGCATACAAGCAATTTGTCACTGTTCACAGGAGATTTATCTTTGGTTTTGAGAAGGTACCTTACCCCAAACGGGGATGCAATTGGTAAAGGTAGCTTGCCCTCAGGGAGGCATACTGGATTTTGCGCTTAAACACTAAATTCCTTAATGGAATGAACTATAGGAATGATTTGTTTTATTTTTATTGATTTTTTGTTTGTTTTTTTCTTTTTTTATGTCCAAAGAGGTTAAATGTAGTCGTCAGCAGTCTTTGTTTCCATCTGCATGCATTTCCTATGTGATTACCCCTGTGCGGGGATTGGTTATTCTTTCTATATATGCTTGTTCACATTCCTTTCTCTTGACATCCTATGACTAAAGTCCGGTTTCTTTTAATATGTTTTATTATGAATAAATAAAGTATCCATATATTTTACCAGAATGGGTGAGCCGGATTAAATCCTTTGTTTCCTCTCCAAAGACATACTGATAGGGAAGTAAGATTGTGAGGCCCAATAGGGACAGTGATGTTTGTAAAGCACTGTAGAATATGATGGTGCTATACATATTTTGCACAGGTGTGCCACACCGTCAATCCCTGATTGAAGGTTGGCTGTTTCATTTGGTATAAATGCACCTGTGTAGTTGCCATTTTACTTGGGTCTGCTGCACCCTGTCAGTGCATTAGTTTTGAGGCCTATTTAGACTGGTAAGTATCTCTGATTGTTTTTGGTTTTTCCTTGAATATTGGAGGATTTTTAGTCCTCTTTCTGTGGTTTTGATGTTATTGTAGGACTGGCAAGCGTAAGGATCCGTGACGTGGGTTGCCAGCTTACATATTTTGGCCAGAATATCAACCAATACCTTACATATATTGATATGTTTTTGTGCACGTTATATATTTTTTTGGGGTGCAGTTGGGCCCTAATGGTTCTGTACACTGTGGCCTCTGTTCACACTGGATAAATTACAGTCAGCATTAGGCAGCCCGCCATAAGGCGTCACTAATAGGCTGTGAACCAGATGCTCTGCATTCTTAGTGTGAACATCGCCACATACAGATTATTATTTTTGCACAGGTGTGCCACACAGTCAATCCCTGATTGAAGGTTGGCTGTTTCATTTGGTATTAATGCACCTGTGTAGTTGCCATTTTTCTTGGTTCTGCTGCACCCTGTCAGTGCATTAGTACTGAGGCCTATTTAGACAGGTAAGCATCTCTGCCTGTTTTTGTTTTTTTCTTGAATTTTGGAGGATTTTTAGTCCTCTTTCTGTGGTTTTGATGCTATATAAGCAAAGCATAATAAATAAACAGCAGAACACCTGTTTATTTTTGTTAGTGAACCATGAGACAATAGCTCACAGAATGAGTTACATAAAGTTGTTATGAGTTTACTGCGACAGAGAGGAGCCAGAAGACGGCAGCTTCTTATTTCACATACTCCTACTAGCAGTGCAAGGGTTAAACTGTTCAGCTTAAAGTCTCTGAAGCTGTCCTGCTTTGATGATCTCAGCTGTTCAGTATCATCCACTCCTTTCTCCTATATATACTCGCCTCTGGCAATCCGGATTGCCAGTGTAAGGGTATGTTTCCACGTTCAGGAAACAGTCCGGAATAGCTGCGTGTTTGACGCTGTGCGCTGGCGCAGCGTCAAACACGCAGCGTCCAGATGTTACAGCATAGTGGAGGGGATTTCAAGAAATCCCGTCTCCACTATGCTTCAAAACACGCAGGCGGAAGTCCTGCGTTTTCGGACATGCGGCGCGTCTTTTTAGACCGCAGCATGTCCTACTCCCTTGCGGCGACGCTGCGTCGCTGCAAGAGAAATAACACAAGGCTATGTAGCCCTGCGGTCATTCCGGATGTGTTCCTGAACACATCCGGAATGAGCGCGAATTCAAAAGGGGGCGGGCTTTGGGCGGAGCGGAATTTCCGCCGTCCAAAGCGCTGT
Source organism: Oophaga sylvatica (assembly GCA_033576555.1). Lineage (NCBI taxonomy): Eukaryota > Metazoa > Chordata > Amphibia > Anura > Dendrobatidae > Oophaga > Oophaga sylvatica. Next base: position 210,532,410 of record JARQOD010000002.1, read on the forward strand.
GTTTCCGGACCATGGAAACACAGCCTTAGTCTTGTGCTACCTGGTGTGGAAGAGTTCATTGTTGGTAGATGCATTTGGACTGTTGATCTGTGACTGTTGCCTGATGTTTCGGCTCTGCGCAAATCCTAATCCTCTACTTGGCTTTCTTTCCTCTTCTCCGTTTTCTCTCTCTGTTGTCTGTGAGCGCATATTTGTATGTTTGACATTTCATTATTCTCTGTAGTAGAGCTGTGACAGTAATAACGCCTTAATAAATACTTTCTAGGAACATTTTTTTTTCTCCAGGATTACGCACAGAAAAGTTATCAAAATATACTATAGGAAAGATGTGTATCTTCGTACCGTGTTAGCCAGTAGATAGAAAAATATATAGACTTGAGATTTTAAACATGTATTAAATATGTTATATAGTTTATATATTATTTTTATAGGTACACATGATAACTGGTAACAAAAGAGAATATTAACACCACCATAAAAAATTCCTAATAAGTTTTAACACACAAATTTCATCATAAACACCAAGGATTTTCTTCTACAAAATTATTTATTTCCTTCAATAAAGCTCTAAATGCGTATTTCAATCAGACTGGATTGTGTTGATTAGACATTACTGAAAGCACAGCTTGAACATTTTACGAGGGGTTGTGGATTTTAAAGACGGAATTACACCTTGCAGCTGTATTGCAGAACAAGCATCATTATTCCTAATATGGATGAAAGGACAGCTACTCCCCCGCTCTAGAGTTAGGTCTTCCCTGGTTTGCAGAATCCCTCTCTGCCTCGCCTTTCACACTCTCACTGCTCACCTCCTGCTGCAGCCGAAGAATGGAACAGAGGTGTCACACTGCTAAACTTGATCTCTGCCATGTAGTTAGGCTTTCTACTCTGAAATGAATGGATTATCTTTGCAATCAGACAGGTTAATTAATTGAAGTTTTCATATTCCTTTCTGCCTCTTTACACTTAATATGCATTTTGTAGTGAACATTATTGCCCAACACCCAACCACTTATTATGTTTCCTTTCTACCTCCTTAATCATCTCTTCCTAATTATGCAGCACTTAAATACACCATGTGTCAAATGAATCTGAACACCTTAGTATCCCACAGTATTTTAGCCACACTGTGGCTGCAACATGATGAGGAGTATACAGGGAAATAATAAGTGGAAACAGAGGTAAGAGTTCTAGGTTTACTTCAAGAGCTTTTACAAAAACATTGCAGTAACCATTTAGAAATTACGAATTAACTACAAACTAACTATGAAAAAATTTGCATTAATATTAATGCTTGGATTCAAATAACTTCACAGTCAATGGTTGCAAAGATTGTGGAATACATGTACGTCACTCCATACTGTGGCACATTTATTGAAGAAAGATTCCCGACAAAAATTGTATCGCCTAAACCTTTTTAAACAGGTCTGTATTATATTGTTGTAGCATCAAAACACGTAGTGCTTGCCATATCGACCAGTGTCCAACGCAGCCACTCCAGTCCTCCTCGGGATCAAGAAAGCCGTCCTCCCCTTTTGCCGTGTCACACAGGGACAGTTGTGTGGGGTGGAGCTGCTTCCATCAATGTAATCCTATGGAGCTTCAGGATGAGCTCATTTAGACTTACACTGTGGAAAGGTCTTCTGGTCCACACAAAATCCCCTGTGTAATCCGGTGAGTCTCATTTGAAGTCATGTGACCCAGAAGTGGACCTAAGTGGCGCTGGAAACCGAGGAAGACCATGAATGACAAATATTCTAATGCAACTACACAATATTACAGACATTTAAAAAGGTTTAGAGCTTCTAACGTTTTACACGCCAGTTAAAAGAGGGAGGTCAAAAAGATTAATGGAATAAATTGTACCAAACACATTAAAAGATGCACGGCACCTAATAAATTTGGCCCATTTTTAGACAATCCTAAAGCAAAAAAATGAAATCAACACCTGACGCTGGAAATTTGCACCAAAAATTGCAACATTGTCTGACAATTACACTTTTAATACTTTTATCTAAAAAAATTTTTGCACAATTTGTAACTTGTTTTACACACACTAGAATAAAAGTGCTTGATAAACGTGGACTAATGTGCTTCTACCTCAGTTGCTGTCTGCCAGTCTTTCTGCATTCAGATGCTGAAGAATAGTATATTACGTTTGTGGAGCATTTCCACTGAAAGATTATCGTGAACGTGCGTTCCTAGGAACACTTACTTAATAATCCTGCAATGTAAACCGGCAGCCCAAAACGCTCTTTCTTAAGGTGAAATCTTTTGTACTGCAAAATAAGGACTCGAGAACAATGGTAACTTATGTGCACTAAATTATCTATTACATATTGTTCAGTCTGCATGGTTAAGTGCAGTCTGATTACTGATCGTGGGCACATACCCATACGTATATGCAAGAATACATGGTTTTTTTTACTACTAATGCACCTAAATCACCTAATTGTTCCATTCTGAGATTTATTTGAATCAGGATCAAATAGATTTTTTGAATATTTAGTTTTGGTGAATATTTTAAGATATTTTCTTGACCATAAACAACTAAGCAGCATGTAAGAATGTTACTAATCTTGTACTTTAAAGCTAAAAATATTTTGGGGATTTTGTTTATTTTTTTTTTTTTTTAACAACGGTAAATATTTTCTTTGGGTGAAAAATTTAATTAAAAAGGAGGCCATGATTTTAAACCCTATTTTCACAAATGTGCCAGTTGTCTACTTTCAGGAAACAGAAGGGAATGGCAGAATATTATTTTTATTCCTAATTTTATAAATCAGATTTTATGTTTATCAAAAAGTGTGCAGACTGTCCTGGCAGTAGTATCACAAATAAAAAGAAAAAAAAACATTCAGATCTTCCTGAGACGTGGCTGAAAACAAAACATCAGCATCATTCTTGCATTCCTGCAGGAAGACATCACAGAAACAAGCAGCACAAGTCAAGATGAAGATAACAACTCACCTAGGTGCCTCCTCAACTACTTTCTGGTTCCGTCTTTGAATAGAGCATTCTCTTTCATTAAGCCAGAGTGCATTGTCATGTTTATCTGCTAGCACCTAAAACAAAGAAATGGGGAAATTTCATTACATAGCACCATTACATCAATAGGACTTATTATGGAATAAACATTTTGATGTGACTCCATTAATTACATGCCAAGTTGTATGCCTGTCCTTATCGAAGGGGGACAGGATATCATTTTTGTGAATGTTCTTGTCACAAGGCTTACAGTGCAAGCAGTTCTTCTTTAAGGGTTCAAAACATAACATTTAGGTGTAAACTTACAAAAGCTATGGTGGTCAATCTTTGAACAACTAATATAAGAACTTACCTGGATTTCTATATGCCGGGGGTTGTCAATAAATTTTTCTATAAGTAGGCGATCATCTCCAAAGCTTGACACCGCCTCTTGTGTTGAAAATCTAAACCCATCCCTAAAAGTAGTCAAACAAAAACACATTGAGAAAAGAAATGCAATCATCTATTAATACATTTTGTTGACAATTACATTATATTTAGAAGAAAACTGGATTTACATGACTTTCCGCTATCACACAAAGCAGCATTAGATAAACAGAAACCATGTTTCTATTCTTTACTACATGTACAGATTTTGAAAAAGTGCCTCAAAAGAAAAATGCTTAAAACATCCAAATATACTACTCTGTCCTGGTAAATCTCCTGCCACTACAGCTTGCCTCTCTGTTTGGCCAGTCAGTTTTGTAAACTGTCCTTCAGTGATGATGCGTTGAACAAAAACGCACATGACAGCTGCAATCAATCCTTGTCCTCAGCACTCAAGGCAGCACAGTTAACCTATGACCTGTGAAACCAGTGATTGGGTGCGGCAGTCATGTGCATATACCTGGCATGTCATTGTTATAAGACCATTCAGGGCCGCCAGAGCAGAAGAATTTACCAGGTGGGTATTTAACTATTTTATTCCATTCTCAGCTTTGTGGCCATTTTTACCAAATCTTAGAAACCCTTTTACCGTATATACCCATGTATAAGCCGAGATTTTCAGCCCATTTTTTAGGGCTGAAAGTCCCCCTCTCGGCTTATACGCGGGTCATATACGGGGTTCGGTGGGGGAGGGGGAGCGGGGGTGTCGGATTATACTCACCTCTCCGCCGGCGCGGTCTCTGCAGCCCCCCTGCTTCTCCCACGATGTCCGGCTCCTTCCTGCAGCGGTCACATGGCACCGCTCATTAAAGTCATGAATATGCACATATTCATGACTTTAATGAGCGGTACCATGTGACCGCTGTAGGAAGGAAGCGCTGCTGAGAGCGCCGGGAGAAGAGGAGAGGCTGCAGGGACGCGCGGCGGAGAGGTGAGTACAGCGATATTTACCGTCTTCTCTCCACCGCTGTGTTGCGTCCTCGTCTGACTCCTCTGGCGGTGAATGATCAGCAGAGGGCGCGATGATGTCATTAGTGAGCGCCGCGCCCCCTGCCAGATCATTCACTGCCGAGGACCAGGAAGAGGACGCAGCGCTGCGGTGCAGAGAGGAAAGGTAAATATCACAGGTGCCGGGGTTCTGAGTGAGTGGTGACGCCGGCACCTGTCCCCCATAGCGCGCCGGTGTCCCTGCCTGCTCAGGACCCCGGCACCTGGCCCCCAGCGACGAGAGGTGAGTATGTCATTTTTTTTTTTTTTTTTGCAGCATATGGGGCATAATCTGGAACATATGGGGGCATAATATGGAGCATATGGGGGCATAATATGGAGCAAATGGGGCAAATATGGAGCATATGGGGGCATAATATGGGGGCATAAGCTGTGGAACATATGGGGGCATAATCTGGAGCATATGGGGGCAAAATATGGAGCATATGGGGCATAATATGGAGCATATGGGGGCATATAGCTGTGGAACATATGGGGGCATAATCTGGAGCATATGGGGCAAAATATGGAGCATATGGGGGCATAATATGGAGCATATGGGGGCATAAGCTGTGGAACATATGGGGGCATAATATGGAGTGTATGGGGGCATAAACTGTGGACATATGGGGGCATAATTGGAGCATATGGGGGCATAATCTGGAGCATATGGGGGCATAATATGGAGCATATGGGGCATAATATGGAGCATATGGGGGCATAATGTGGAGCATATGGGGGCATAATCTGTGGAGCATATGGGGGCATAATCTGTGGATCATACGGAGGCATAATCTGTGGAATATATGGGGGCATAATCTGGAGCATATGGGGGCATAATCTCTGAAGCATATTGGGCATAATCTGGAGCATATGGGGGCATAATCTGGAGCATATAGGGGCATAATCTGTGCAGCATATGGGGGCATAATCTGTGGAGCATCATATGGGGGCATAATCATTTTTCACCCTAGGCTTATACGCGAGTCAATAAGTTTTCCCAGTTTTTTGTGGCAAAATTAGGGGGGTCGGCTTATACATGAGTATATACGGTAAGTATAATTTTATTAAATAAAATATTAAATAAAATAATTAAATATTTTTTATTTTTATATACGGGGGTCGGTGGGGGAGGGGGAGCGGGGGTGTCGGATTATACTCACCTCTCCGCCGCCGCGGTCTCTGCAGCCCCCCTGCTTCTCCCACGATCTCCGGCTCCTTCCTGCAGTGGTCACATGGCACCGCTCATTAAAGTCATGAATATGCACATATTCATGACTTTAATGAGCGGTACCATGTGACCGCTGTAGGAGGGAAGCGCTGCTGAGAGCGCCGGGAGAAGAGGAAAGGCTGCAGGGACGCGCGGCGGAAAGGTGAGTACAGCGATATTTACCGTCTTCTCTCCACCGCTGTGTTGCGTCCTCGTCTGACTCCTCTGGCGGTGAATGATCAGCAGAGGGCGCGATGATGTCATTAGTGAGCGCCGCGCCCCCTGCCAGATCATTCACTGCCGAGGACCAGGAAGAGGACGCAGCGCTGCGGTGCAGAGAGGAAAGGTAAATATCACAGGTGCCGGGGTTCTGAGTGAGCGGTGACGCCGGCACCTGTCCCCCATAGCGCGCCGGTGTCCCCGCCTGCTCAGGACCCCGGCACCTGGCCCCCAGCGACGAGAGGTGAGTATGTCATTTTTTTTAATTTTTTTTGCAGCATATGGGGCATAATCTGGAACATATGGGGGCATAATATGGAGCATATGGGGCATAATATGGAGCATATGGGGGCATAATCTGGAACATATGAGGGCATAATATGGAGCATATGGGGGCATAATATGGAGCATATGGGGGCATAATATGGAGCATATGGGGGCATAATATGGAGCATATGGGGGCATAATATGGAGCATATGGGGGCATAATATGGAGCATATGGGGCATAAGCTGTGGAACATATGGGGGCATAATATGGAGCAAATGGGGCAAAATATGGAGCATATGGGGGCATAATATGGGGGCATAAGCTGTGGAACATATGGAGGCATAATCTGGAGCATATGGGGGCAAAATATGGAGCATATGGGGGCATAATATGGAGCATATGGGGGCATAAGCTGTGGAACATATGGGGGCATAATCTGGAGCATATGGGGCAAAATATGGAGCATATGGGGGCATAATATGGAGCATATGGGGGCATAAGCTGTGGAACATATGGGGGCATAATATGGAGTGTATGGGGGCATAAGCTGTGGAACATATATGGGCATAATCTGGAGCATATGGGGGCATAATCTGGAGCATATGGGGGCATAATATGGAGCATATGGGGGCATAATCTGTGGAGCATATGGGGGCATAATCTGTGGATCATACGGAGGCATAATCTGTGGAATATATGGGGGCATAATCTGGAGCATATGGGGGCATAATCTCTGAAGCATATTGGGCATAATCTGGAGCATATGGGGGCATAATCTGAAGCATATAGGGGCATAATCTGTGCAGCATATGGGGGCATAATCTGTGGAGCATCATATGGGGGCATAATCATTTTTCACCCTAGGCTTATACGCGAGTCAATAAGTTTTCCCAGTTTTTTGTGGCAAAATTAGGGGGGGTCGGCTTATACATGAGTATATACGGTAAGTATAATTTTATTAAATAAAATATTAAATAAAATAATTAAATATTTTTTTTTTTTATATACGGGGGTCGGTGGGGGAGGGGGAGCGGGGGTGTCGGATTATACTCACCTCTCCGCCGCCGCGGTCTCTGAAGCCCCCCTGCTTCTCCCACGATCTCCGGCTCCTTCCTGCAGCGGTCACATGGCACCGCTCATTAAAGTCATGAATATACACATATTCATGACTTTTATGAGCGGTACCATGTGACCGCTGTAGGAAGGAAGCGCTGCTGAGAGCGCCGGGAGAAGAGGAGAGGCTGCAGGGACGCGCGGCGGAGAGGTGAGTACAGCGATATTTACCGTCTTCTCTCCACCGCTGTGTTGCGTCCTCGTCTGACTCCTCTGGCGGTGAATGATCAGCAGAGGGCGCGATGATGTCATTAGTGAGCGCCGCGCCCCTGCCGGATCATTCACTGCCGAGGACCAGGAAGAGGACGCAGCGCTGCGGTGCAAAGAGGAAAGGTAAATATCACAGGTGCCGGGGTTCTGAGTGAGCGGTGACGCCGGCACCTGTCCCCCATAGCGCCGGTGTCCCCGCCTGCTCAGGACCCCGGCACCTGGCCCCCAGCGACGAGAGGTGAGTATGTCATTTTTTTTTATTTTTTTGCAGCATATGGGGCATAATATGGAACATATGGGGGCATAATATGGAGCATATGGGGGCATAATATGGAGCATATGGGGGCATAATCTGAAACATATGGGGGCATAATATGGAGCATATGGGGGCATAATATGGAGCATATGGGGGCATAATATGGAGCATATGGGGGCATAATATGGAGCATATGGGGCATAAGCTGTGGAACATATGGGGGCATAATATGGAGCAAATGGGGCAAAATATGGAGCATATGGGGGCATAATATGGGGGCATAAGCTGTGGAACATATGGGGGCATAATCTGGAGCATATGGGGCAAAATATGGAGCATATGGGGGCATAATATGGAGCATATGGGGGCATAAGCTGTGGAACATATGGGGGCATAATCTGGAGCATATGGGGCAAAATATGGAGCATATGGGGGCATAATATGGAGCATATGGGGGCATAAGCTGTGGAACATATGGGGGCATAATATGGAGTGTATGGGGGCATAATTTTTCAAAGCAGAATTGGCTGGATGCCATGTCGCGTTTAGAGAGCCCAGATGTGCCTAAACAGTGGAAACCCCAACAAGTGACCCCATTTTGGAAACTAGACCCCTTAAGGAACTTATCTAGATGTGTGGTGAGCACTTTGAACCTCCAAGTACTTTACACAAGTTTATAACGTAGAGCCGTGAAAATAAAAAAATCATTTTTTTTTCCACAAAAATGATCTTTTCACCCCAATTTTTATTTTCCCAAGGGTAACAAGAACACAAAAGTTTTTGTGCAATTTGTCCTGAGCATGCCGATACCCCATATGTGGGGGTAAACCACTCTTGGGCGCACGGCAGAGGTCGCAAGAGAAGGAGAACCGTTTGACTTTTTCAACGCAGAATTGGCTGGATGCCATGTCGCGTTTTAAAGAGCCCCTGATGTGTCTAAACAGTGGAAACCCCCACAAGTGACCCCATTTTGGAAACTAGACCCCTAAGGAACTTATCAAGATGAGTGGTGAGCACTTTGAAGCCCCAAGTGCTTCACAGAAGTTTATAACGCCCGGGCGTGAAAATAAAAAATATTTTTTTCCACAAACCTGATAGTTTAGTCCCCAATTTTTTTTTTCCCATGGGTAACAGGAGAAATTAGACCACAAAAGTTGTCCAATTTGTCCTGAGTACGCTGATACCCCATATGTGGGGGGGGACCACTGTTTGGGCGCACGGCAGAGCTTAGAAGGGAAGCAGCGCCGTTTGACTTTTTCAAACCAAAATTGTCTGGAATTGAGATTGGACACCATGTCGCGTTTGGAGAGCCCCTGATGCGCCTAAACAGTGGAGACCCCCCACAAGTAACACCATTTTGGAAACTAGACCCCCTATGGAACTTATCTAGATCTGTTGTGAGCACTTTGAACCCCAAGTGTTTCACAAAAGTTTATAATACCTGGGTGTGAAAAAAACAAAACAAAAATTTTCCACAAAAATTATTTTTTAGTCCCAAATTTTTGATTTTTCACAAGGAAATTGGACCCTAAAAGTTGTTGTCCAATTTGTCCAGAGTACGCTGATACCAAATATGTGGGGGGGGAACTGTTGGGCGCACGGCAGGGCTTGGAAAGTAATAACGTTTTGGAATGCAGACGTTGATGGGGGTCATGTTCCGTTTGCAATGCCCCAGATGTGCCTAAACAGTGGAAAATCCCCACAAGTGACCCCATTTTGGAAACTAGATCCCCTAAGTAACTTATCTAGATCTGTGGTGAGCACTTTGAACCCCCAAGTGTTTCACAAAAGTGGGGTGTGTAAAAAATTTTTTCCACAAAAATGATTTTTTAGTCCCAAATTTTTGATTTTTCACAAGGAAATTGGACCCCAAAAGTTGTTGTCCAATTTGTCCTGAGTACGCTGATACCAAATATGTGGGGGGGGGGAAACTGGTTGGGCACACGGCAGGGCTTGGAAAGGAAGTAATAACGTTTTGGAATGCAGACGTTGATGGGGGTCATGTTCCGTTTGCAATGCCCCAGATGTGCCTAAACAGTGAAAAACCCCCACAAGTGACCCCATTTTGGAAACTAGACCCCCTAAGGAACTTATCTAGATGTGTGGTGAGCACTCTGAACCCCAAAGTGCTTCACAGAAATTTATAAACGCAGAACCGTGAAAATAAAAAAATATTTTTTTTTCCCTCAAAAATGATTTTTTTAGCCAGCTCTTTTTTATTTTCCCAAGGGTAACAAGAGAAATTAGAACCCCAAAATTGGTGTGCAATTTGTCCTGAGTACGCTGATACCCCATATGTTGGGGTAAACCACTGTTTGGGCGCACGGCAGGGCTCGGAAGGGAGGGAGCGCCATTTGACTTTTTGAACGCCACGTCGTGTTTGGAGACCCCCTGATGTGCCTAAATAGTGGAAACCCCTCAATTCTAGCTCCAACCCTAACCCCAACACACCCCTAACCCTAATCCCAACCCTAACCCTAATTCCAACCCTAACCCTAATTGTAACCCTAACCCTAATTATAACCCTTAAACTAAGGCTAGGTTCATTTTGCATTTTACCAGCCCGTTTAACACATAGCGTTGACGGGCTGGTAACGGTATAGCATAACGCGATCGCGTTATGCTATACCCGCTAGCGCAGAGGAATCAGCAGATGATTCATCTGCGCTAGCGGTGACGGAGCCCAGACGCTGCAGGCCGTGTCCGAGGCTCCGTCACTGAATGATGGCACGTCACGAACGCATGCCGCTTTACGGCATGCGTTGCAATGCGCCCTCAAATGGGGTTGAATGGCAGCGTTAACGGACTGCGTTACACCGCGTTATACTGCGGTGTAACGCAGTCCGTCTAACGGACTGCCATAACGCAGTATGAACCCAGCCTAACCCTAATTATAACCCTAACGGAAAAATGAAAATAAATATAATTTCTATATTTTATTATATGTCCCTAACTAAGGGGGTGATAAAGAGGGGGTGGGTTATGTACTGTTTTTTTATTTTGATCACTGTGATAGTTTATCACAGTGATCAAAATGTACTTTTAGGAGAATGAATGAAAAACTTTTTGAATCTGCCGCAAGGCAGATTCGGCGGGTGCACTGCGCATGCACCCGCCATTTTTACAGGAAGAAGACCCGGGAGGATCGCAGCCCAGGGGGACCTGCCAGAGGACACCGGGAGGTACGGGGGTGGGTTCGGGGGTACTGGGGACCCTAATTCTCTCCCGATCACATCAGAGGGGAGAGAAATATTTTTTTTTTTTTTGCGTTCACCGTTCTACTCAGTATAACGGCGATCGCGACACCGGGGTTGGTAAATACCGACCCGGATCATGTTCTCTGGGGTCTCGGCTACGCTCAGCAGCCGAGACCCCAGAGAAAATTGCCCAAGCCCCCCCAGCACATCACGGCGGGAGCTCAGTGCTCCCGCCGTGATGTGCTGGGGGGGCTTGGGCAATTTTCTAGGCCTCAAAGATGGCGGCGCCCACAGGGGGACACAGGAGGGCCCGGGGGCCACATGGAGGGGATCGGGGGCCACAAGTGGGGGATCGGGGGACCCTTTTTCTCTCTCCTCTGATGTCCGATCACATCAGAGGAGAGAGAAATTAAATGGCACACCATAGGGTTAATAACGGCGATCGCAACATCGGGGTCGGTAAAAACTGACCCGATTCATGTTCTCTGGGGTCTCGGCTACCCCCGGTAGCCGAGACCCAGGAGAAAATGAGCCTCTGGGGGGCGCTAATCACTTTTTCCACATTAAGTACCCTTAATGACCGCCGTTAAAAGGCGTATCGGCGGTCGTTAAGGGGTTAATCCACTCGAGTGTTGCTTTAGCAGTATGCTTTGGGTCATTGTCTTATTGGAAGGTGAACCTCCGTCCCAGTCTCAAATCACTGCTGTAGATTAGCCCTGAAAGGCGGTGGCCGCATCTTATAGCAGCCAAAACAGGGGACAGGTTCCCTTTAAATATCCCCTCCCCAAGTGGTTTACTAGTACTTTTATCCTAAAACTAAGCCACCAGACCTGGCATTGACCGCACACATAGTGGTTTCTGCACTGAAGCATGTGCCTATTGATAACCCACAAAGGGAGCCTGATTTTACAAAAATGAATCTGCCTAATTTTGGTAATCTTTCCATCAGCTAGAGATCTGATTATTCCATAGCATTATTAGTACCAACTATTTGCCAAACACATTAAAATAATACATATTGTATTTTTACCTCAGGCTCTACAAGTACCAGATTTAAAAGCGGTTCTTATTAAGTAGCCAGCAAGAGATCTATGTAATAATCACTTACTGTAAAGAAGTGCATACCGTCAAGCATATTTTTCTAGGTTCAGCCTACAAAGATAATTTATTTTTGCACCTAGAGAGGTAAATATCATCGTCCTTGACTATGGTTTGCTATAGTATGCAGCAGCATGTTAACCCCTTTCTCAAGCACAACTTTTTTTGTTACTGTATGAATCTATAAATTGGATTTATTTATTTTTTTCAGAAGAAACAGGGCTTTGTTCTGGTAATATACATTATAGATATTGCTTTCTTTTTTTCCCCCACAAATCGTACAAAAAGGACTCCCAAACATGAGGAAAAACATTTTTTTTCAATTTCATGTGCAATATTTTTTAAATTAAAAAAATTAAATACTTTTTTATACCTCTAGATTTATTCCAGTATTTTCACGGATTCCATATATGAAACATGCTTGTGACATTTTTTAGGCTAATATAAGATATGAAATACAAGGATATGTTTAAGAGGGAAACGCTGTTATAAAAACTTGCATATTACCGGATATTACTTTGCAGACCATATCACTATAAATAAACCTTTGAAATCCCATTATTTGCATAAATAGATACCCTAATGTACAGGCATAAGAGTATTGCTTTGCCCTTTTTATGTTTTGTTTTTCACTGAAATGCCACAAAATGTTAAATAAAATTGTTAGAATATATATTAATTTCTATTAGTTTCATTAAAAAATACCCCCCCTCAAAAAAAAAACAACTATCATGCAAACAGCGCAGTGAGTTACAGGCTGTATTGCAGTTAAAGAGGACCTTTCATCAAATTTTTCATGTTAATTTAGACACACAATGTAACAGGTGCTGCGGAGCAAAATAAAAGTTTTTTTTTAAAATTACTTTATCTCCCCATTGCAAAGATATTAGCAAAGTATTTAAAGTAGTCTGTGAGCCCTCGCGGGCAGGGTCCCCTCTCCTTCTGTACTTGTGTGTGCCTTGTTTTGCTTAAGTCTATTGTACGTGTCTATACTTGCCCCTTTCACATGTAAAGCACCATGGAATAAATGGCTCTATAAAAATGTATAATAATAATAATAATAATAAAGTACTTGTTACTTAAGCCGTTAAAACAAAAAAATAAACAAAAATAAAGTAAAAGTGGGCATTACCAGAATTTTTACTGAGATTACTTTCTCTTTCTGACACAGACCAAGCTATTCGGCAACAACACAAACATGCCCTCACAATAGCATTGACAATCTGCTGTCCTCACTACAAAGTGATAATGTAGCGGTGTAACGCAGTCCGATAACGCTTCCATTCACCCCCGTTTGCGGGCACATCGCGACGCATGCCGTAAAGCGGCATGCGTTCGTGACGTGCCGTCATTCAGTGACGGAGCCTCAGACACGGCCTGCAGCATCTGGGCTCCGTCACCGCTAGCGCAGATGAATCATCTGCTGATTCATCTGCGCTAGCGGGTATAGCATAACGCGATCGCGTAATGCTATACCGTTACCCGCCCGTCAACGCTATGTGTTGAACGGGCTGGTAAAACGCAATATGAACCCAGCCTTAGGGTTAGGGTTAGAGCTAGGGTTAGGGTTAGAACTAGGGTTAGAATTTTCACTGTTTAGGCACACAGGGGTCTCCAAACGCATCATGGTGTCCGCTAACGATTGGAGCTAATTTTCCATTCAAAAAGTCAAATGGTGCTCCTTCCCTTCTGAGCCCTACCGTGTGCCCAAACAGTGGTTTATGACCACATATGAGGTATCTGTGTACTCAGGAGAAATTGCCCAACAAATTTTAGGAGCCATTTTATCCTGTTGCCCATGTGAAAATGAAAAAACTGAGGCTAAAATAAAATTTTTGTCAAAAAAAAGTATTCTTTTTTTACGGATCAATTTGTGAAGCACCTGGGGGTTCAAAGTGCTCACTATGCATCTAGATAAGTTCCTTGGGGGGTCAAGTTTCCAAAATGGGTTCACTTGTGGGGGAGCTTCAATGTTTAGGCACACAGGGACTCTCCAAATGCGACATGGCAACCGCTAAATATTCCAGCATATTTTCCATTCAAAAAGTCAAATGGCGCTCCTTCACTTCTGAGCCCTGCCGTGCGCCCAAACAGTGGTTTATGACCACATATGAGGTATCTGTGTACTCAGGAGAAATTGCCCAACAAATTTTAGGATCCATTTTATCCTGTTATCCATGCAAAAATGAAAAAAATTATGCTAAAATAAAATTTTTGCTGGAAAAATTAAAATGTTCATTTTTTCCTTCCACGTTGCTTTAGTTCCTGTGAAGCACCTGAAGGGTTAATAATCTTCTTGAATGTAGTTTTGAGTAGCTTGAGGGGTGCAGTTTTTATAATGGTGTCACTTTTGGGTATTTTCTGCCATATAGACCCCTCAAAGTGACTTCAAATGTGAGGTGGTCCCTAAAAAAAAAAATGGTTTTGTAAATTTTGCTGTAAAAATGAGAAATCGCTGGTCAACTTTTAACCCTTATAACTTCCTAACAAAAAAAAATTTGTTTCGAAAATTGTGCTTATGTAAAGTAGACATGTGGGAAATGTTATTTATTAACTATTTTGTGTCACATAACTCTGGTTTAACAGAATAAAAATTCAAAATTTGAAAATTGCGAAATTTTCAAAATTTTCGCCAAATTTCCATTTTTTTCACAAATAAACGCAAAAATTATCGACCTAAATTTGCCACTACCATGAAGCCCAATATGTCACGAAAAAACAATCTCAGAATCTCTAGGATCCGCTGAAGTGTTCCTGAGTTATTACCTCATAAAGGGATACTGGTCAGAAGTGCAAAAAAATGGCAAGGTCATGAAGGGGTTAAAGAATCAGCTGTGATCCCCTACTGTAATTTCTGTATATTCTTTTGCGTCCCCTCTGCCAATTGTGGATTTTATTGTTATTCAAGATACATGGATCAAAATGAACTTTTATTTGTGGCAGAACCCCTTCAAGCTTATAAAAGCAACTTGTTTAAACTGAACCGCTGTATTTCATGGTTCATATACAGATTGCAATGTCTGTACTGACCTAGGGTTTCCGAATCCAAACTCACCAGCCTCATAGGGCAAAGGCTGTGGAGTTTACAGCATGTGCTCTTCGGTCGATCCTGGTATGGTGTTCGGTATAAAATATTGCAGTCTGAACCAGGCCATACACTCACATCAAGTACCACCTTAACCCCTTCACGACATGAGTCGTACATGTACGGTGCATGTTGTGTCTCTCCCATTGATGTGGGCTTCGGCGATGAAACCACATCTTTCCTGGCACATGTCAGCTGCTTTGAACAGCGAACATGTGCCCTTAACAGCCACAGGTGGAATCGTGATCCACCAGTGACCGTTAACCTGTTAAATGCAGCTCCCATGGAGACTTCTGAAGCAAGAGAAAAGAAAAAAAAAAAAAGTTTCTGAAAATATTAAAAAAAATATAAAAGTTCAAATCACCCCACCTTTCACCCAATTCAAAATAAAACCATTAAAAAAATTAAAAAAAAACACATATTTGGTATCACCAGATTCAGAATCGCCCGATCTATCAAGATATAAAAACAATTAATTCGATCGGTAAACGGTGTAGCGGAAAAAAAAAGTCAAACCCCAGGAAAACATTTTTTTTTGGTCACTGCAACATTGTATAAAATGCAATAATGGGCAATCAAAAGATCGTATCTGCATAAAAATGGTACCATTAAAAACGTCAGCTCGTCACGCAAAAAATAAGCCCTCACCCCGCCCAAGATCACGAAAAATGGAGACGCTCATAGCAAATGAAGTCTTCTGCTACATGCAGGTGATCTGATCATCATCGCCTGTATGTAGCAGAGCCGATTGGGTTATGGCAGCTTCTAGTCTCCCATGGAGACTATTGAAGAATGCCAAAAAAAAACTAATATGCAAATTGCCTCTTCAAACAAAGAGGACTTGTACTCTATAGCGCCACCTATTGGAAGTAGCGATCCTACAAGTCACAATCAACCCTTTAACGAGTCTTGTAATATGACTTAGGATAAAAGCCAAATCAGAATCTCCATTTGCAGACACGGTGTTTCGGACTGTTGGTCCTCGTCAGTGCAAAGTAGGAGAGATCTGATTTGGCTAGATGAGAGGCTCTGGACTGGGGTCTGGGAGGTAAGGTTACTCCTTGTGGAGAGTGACATACCAGCTCTGGCGTGTCAAGGTAAGGAGGCTTATTCGCCGTGCAATGCTCCTCTGGGAAATTTTAATATGCAAATTGCCTCTTCAAACAAAGAGGACTTGTACTCTATAGCGCCACCTATTGGAAGTAGCGATCCTACAAGTCACAATCAACCCTTTAATGAGTCTTGTAATATGACTTAGGATAAAAGCCAAATCAGAATCTCCATTTGCAGACACGGTGTTTCGGACTGTTGGTCCTCGTCAGTGCAAAGTAGGAGAGATCTGATTTGGCTAGATGAGAGGCTCTGGACTGGGGTCTGGGGGGTAAGGTTACTCCTTGTGGAGAGTGACATACCAGCTCTGGCGTGTCAAGGTAAGGAGGCTTATTCGCCGTGCAATGCTCCTTGGGAAATTTTAATATGCAAATTGCTTCTTCAAACAAAGAGGACTTGTACTCTATAGCGCCACCTATTGGAAGTAGCGATCCTACAAGTCACAATCAACCCTTTAACGAGTCTTGTAATATGACTTAGGATAAAAGCCAAATCAGAATCTCCATTTGCAGACACGGTGTTTCGGACTGTTGGTCCTCGTCAGTGCAAATAGGAGAGATCTGATTTGGCTAGATGAGAGGCTCTGGACTGGGGTCTGGGAGGTAAGGTTACTCCTTGTGGAGAGTGACATACCAGCTCTGGCGTGTCAAGGTAAGGAGGCTTATTCGCCGTGCAATGCTCCTCTGGGAAATTTTAATATGCAAATTGCCTCTTCAAACAAAGAGGACTTGTACTCTATAGCGCCACCTATTGGAAGTAGCGATCCTACAAGTCACAATCAACCCCTTTAACGAGTCTTGTAATATGACTTAGGATAAAAGCCAAATCAGAATCTCCATTTGCAGACACGGTGTTTCGGACTGTTGGTCCTCGTCAGTGCAAAGTAGGAGAGATCTGATTTGGCTAGATGAGAGGCTCTGGACTGGGGTCTGGGGGGTAAGGTTACTCCTTGTGGAGAGTGACATACCAGCTCTGGCGTGTCAAGGTAAGGAGGCTTATTCGCCGTGCAATGCTCCTCTGGGAAATTTTAATATGCAAATTGCCTCTTCAAACAAAGAGGACTTGTACTCTATAGCGCCACCTATTGGAAGTAGCGATCCTACAAGTCACAATCAACCCTTTAACGAGTCTTGTAATATGACTTAGGATAAAAGCAAAATCAGAATCTCCATTTGCAGACACGGTGTTTCGGACTGTTGGTCCTCGTCAGTGCAAAGTAGGAGAGATCTGATTTGGCTAGATGAGAGGCTCTGGACTGGGGTCTGGGGGGTAAGGTTACTCCTTGTGGAGAGTGACATACAAGCTCTGGCGTGTCAAGGTAAGGAGGCTTATTCGCCGTGCAATGCTCCTCTGGGAAATTTTAATATGCAAATTGCCTCTTCAAACAAAGAGGACTTGTACTCTATAGCGCCACCTATTGGAAGTAGCGATCCTACAAGTCACAATCAACCCTTTAACGAGTCTTGTAATATGACTTAGGATAAAAGCCAAATCAGAATCTCCATTTGCAGACACGGTGTTTCGGACTGTTGGTCCTCGTCAGTGCAAAGTAGGAGAGATCTGATTTGGCTAGATGAGAGGCTCTGGACTGGGGTCTGGGGGGGTAAGGTTACTCCTTGTGGAGAGTGACATACAAGCTCTGGCGTGTCAAGGTAAGGAGGCTTATTCGCCGTGCAATGCTCCTCTGGGAAATTTTAATATGCAAATTGCCTCTTCAAACAAGAGGACTTGTACTCTATAGCGCCACCTATTGGAAGTAGCGATCCTACAAGTCACAATCAACCCTTTAACGAGTCTTGTAATATGACTTAGGATAAAAGCCAAATCAGAATCTCCATTTGCAGACACGGTGTTTCGGACTGTTGGTCCTCGTCAGTGCAAAGTAGGAGAGATCTGATTTGGCTAGATGAGAGGCTCTGGACTGGGGTCTGGGGGGGTAAGGTTACTCCTTGTGGAGAGTGACATACCAGCTCTGGTGTGTCAAGGTAAGGAGGCTTATTCGCCGTGCAATGCTCCTCTGGGAAATTTTAATATGCAAATTGCCTCTTCAAACAAAGAGGACTTGTACTCTATAGCACCACCTATTGGAAGTAGCGATCCTACAAGTCACAATCAACCCTTTAACGAGTCTTGTAATATGACTTAGGATAAAAGCCAAATCAGAATCTCCATTTGCAGACACGGTGTTTCGGACTGTTGGTCCTCGTCAGTGCAAAGTAGGAGAGATCTGATTTGGCTAGATGAGAGGCTCTGGACTGGGGTCTGGGGGGTAAGGTTACTCCTTGTGGAGAGTGACATATCAGCTCTGGCGTGTCAGGTAAGGAGGCTTATTCGCCGTGCAATGCTCCTCTGGGAAATTTTAATATGCAAATTGCCTCTTCAAACAAGGAGGACTTGTACTCTATAGCGCCACCTATTGGAAGTAGCGATCCTACAAGTCACAATCAACCCTTTAACGAGTCTTGTAATATGACTTAAGGGTATGCCACACTAAACAATATCGCTAACGGGATCGCTAAAAAACGTCACTATTTAGCGATCCGTTAGCGATGTTGTTCAGTGCGGCAGCTTCCAGCGACGAGCTTCTGCTGAGATCTCGCTCGTCGCTGGAATCGTTCCGGACCCTATTTCATCGCTGGCGCTCCCGCTGGGTAAGTATCTTATCGCTGTGTGGCACCTTTTCTTAGCGATTTAGCGGTACTTTTGTACCGCTAAAGTCGTTAAGAAGATCGCTAACGGCGATAGCGTCGTTAACTATATCGCTAAATGCGGCAGCATTTAGCGATATAGAAACAATCCCGCTAGCGATCTCATTAGTATGCAACGCTAACGAGATCGCTAGCGGGATAGCTTAGTGTGGCAGTACCTTTAGGATAAAAGCCAAATCAGAATCTCCATTTGCAGACACGGTGTTTCGGACTGTTGGTCCTCGTCAGTGCAAAGTAGGAGAGATCTAATTTGGCTAGATGAGAGGCTCTGGACTGGGGTCTGGGGGGTTAAAAAAAACTAGACATGTTTGGTGTCTATGAACTCAGAATGACCTGGAGAATCATAATGGCAGGTCACATTTAGCATTTAGAGAGCCTAGTAAAAAAGCAATATAAAAAACAATTGAGGTATTGCACTTTTTTTTGCAATTTCACCGCACTTGGAATTTTCGAGTACACGACATGGTAAAAGCAATTATGTCGTTCAAACGTACAACTCATCCCATATTGAAGGAAAAATAAAAAAAAAATTAAAAAATAAAAAAGATATGGCTCTGGAAAGAAGGGTAGCAAAAAACGAAAACACAAAACCAAAAATACCTCTTCTCATGAAGGGGTTAATGGCTCTGTATAAGCGCTACTGAAGATTTATAGTTCGGATTGGTCTCTCATGCTGCATTACTATTAGAGGAGCACAGGGACATTAAACTGTCCAGGTCGTGAGCTTTAGCGATGCAGTCAGATTTCCATCAGTGCTGTATATGCTCAGAAATGCTGACAGACTGGCAGAAGTGACCAGTAACCCAGACAACGACCACAACAAATTAAAAATCCTCCCATTCTTGTGAGCGCAATTGTTTTGGGCTTCTGATTATGGCTTAAGAAATTATTCAAGTTTTAATGTGTTTTGTGTTTTGAACACGAGAGCTAAAGTTTATCTTTTTGGAATGTGGCATTGAGATTTTTCATCTTTTCTTGTGGGACACATGGTTATTTATTTAACACCTTGGTGACCTGGCCAAATTTTTAAAATCTGACATGTCAATTTATGAAGTCATAACTCTGGAATATTTCAACATATCCCATTGATTTTGAGAAAGTTTTTAATGACACATTATCCTTTATGATAATGGTACATTTACCGGTAAGTTGATTGGTTTTGTGTTGGCTTGTTTATATAAAATATCAGAAATTTGCCAAAAAAATTAAAATTGAAATTTTTAAACTTTGAATGTTTATCCCTTTAATTCAGATAGCCATACTCAGTGCCAACACTGATCGTGGCTGATGCAGCAAGTTATCAGCTATACTGTACAGCTGCTCGATTGTCACCCGTCCAGGGATGTGAGTCTCTTATATCGCAGGTCAGCAAAAAGACTTATTTGTGGTCAAGTGGTTAAATAGGATCTGTCACTATATAAAGTAGTGAGTTTATGTTCTTATTTTATTCTTAGGTATTCCTTTGTATTGTATATTTTTTTTAATTCACCATACGGTTCCAGAGATATGGGCCTTTTTATTTTATGCTAATTGTATGGTCTTTATTGAGGGGTTGTTGCTCACAGGTTAATTCCACAGAAAAGCTTAAACGAATGCACCCAGAGAATCATGTTAGACACTCCACAGTGGTAAAAAGATTCTAAGGATAAGTTCTCACAATGAGCTTTTGGTAAGTTTTTGATATTGCAGATTTTCTTAAGCATTTCTGCTCCTATTATGTAAATTATGTTACCTGCCTTTTTTTCATTGTGTTTGAGCTTTTTTTATGTATTGTCAAGTTTTTGACACTGCGTTTCGGTCTCTTGTTGATATGCCATATTGTAAATAATACTGTTTTGTTTTTATACTTCCTAGCATTTATCTCTAACAAAACTTCATGTGCGGATTAAATGTGTTTTCAGTACATTTCCGTCGCGGTCTATGGGGAAAACCTGCACATAAAACTCAGCATAAACTCAAAAAAAGCAAAAAAGAGCAAAAAATAAATCCCATTCACTTTGCTAGAACTGTAAGGCTACTTTCACACTTGCATTTTATCGCGCAGCGCATCGTGCGCTATTGGTCGCAAGCGCAATACTCCCCTATCGTTAACATGGTGGGCGCAGGGTCTAGCGCTTGCACGCGTTTATCTGCGTTCGTCGTGCACTGCGCATTTTCCAGGTGTGCGCCCATACGCGCTAGACGCTACATGTTACATTTTTTTTCCGTACAACCACTTTAAAAAAAGCGCGTGCGCACGCTATGCGCAAAAAATAACATTACAGTCTATGGGTGCGCTGGCGTGCGCATGGCTGTGCGCTCGCCAGCGCTTTTGCGCGCACACGATTTTTGAGTAAATAATGTCTACACACTTGTTTAAACCACCCCCTACACAAGTAACATTGTTTGTAAGGAGTGTAGATATAAAGAAGGTGATAGAGACAGATGATAGATGATAGAGACAGAGATGATAGATGATAGCGATAGATGATAGAGACAGAGATGATAGAGACAGATATAATAGATGATAGAGACAGAGATGATAGAGACAGATGATAGAGACAGAGGATAGAGATGATAGCGACAGATGAAGAGATGATAGAGACAGAGATGATAGAGACAGATGATAGAGACAGAGATGATAGACAGATGATAGAGACAGATGTTAGAGACAGAGATGATAGACAGATGATGAGACAGAGATGATAGAGACAGAGATGATCGAGACAGAGATGATAGAGACAGAGATGAGAGAGACAGAGATGATAAAGACAGAGATGATAGAGACAGAGATGATAGAGACAGAGATGATAGAGACAGAGATGATAGAGACAGAGATGATCGAGACAGATCATAGAGACAGATGATTTTAACGCTTCCCACGGCTGCGGGGCGTCGGGACATGGAATAGCTTGCCTAACTAGCCAATGCTCCCACGCCGCCAGACCATGACGACGTGAGGCATGCGTCCCAGATGGGAAGGGAATGTGGACAGACTGGACCACAGAGGGAGACCGGGGCCTGCCCGGACTAGGGGAGGGCAGAGACCGGGATCCGTGGCAGCTGAGCATGTGGGCAAGATAGCGACCTGCAGGACTAGACAACACCGCACAACTTCAGGTATGAAGAAACAAAGTTTACTTGAAGACAAACACAGTACGTAAACAGAACATAATGCCGGGCTCCCGATTCCGCACATCAGCGAACGGTACACGTCTCAGGATTATAGACGAGTGCAGGAGGACATCTCGGGTAGATGCAGTCCAGGGTTATCTGGCACGGGCATACTAGAACGGCCTCTCTCTCAGGCCTCAGGCGTAGCACAGGCTCAGCAGGAGAACATCAGACACCGACCTCAGATAGACTTCAGACGATGGCGGGATCATCACGGGTTGATGCAGTCCAGGGTTATCAGGCACGGGCATACTAGGGCGGCCTCTCTCTCAGGCCTCAGGCGTATCACAGGCTCAGCAGAACATCAGACACCAGCCCAGGACGAGCGTCAGACGAAGGCGGGATCATCATGGGTTGATGCAGTTCAGGGTCATCGGGCACGGGCATACTAGGGCCGCCTCTCTCTCAGGCTTCAGGCGTAGCACAGGCTCAGCAGGAGAACATCAGACACCGACCAAACACAGACGTCATCACAGGGTAGACCACAGAGGAACCGGTAGGACATCGGAACATCAGGAACACGGACTAGAACTCAGGAACATGGACTCAGGAACACGGACTGGATCTCAGGAACACAGACAGGACATCAGGAACATGGACTGGAACTCAGGAACACGGACACCGGAACACGGACTGGAACTCAGGAACACGGACTGGACATCAGAAAAACGGACACAGGAACACGGACAGGACATCAGGAACATGGACTGGACCTCAGGAACACGGACACCATAACACGGACTGGAAATCAGGAACACGGACACAGGAACATCAGAACACTGGCATCGGACTCCGGACATCTGGCAACGATCGGCAGGCTCCGGACATCAGGCAGGGAAGGATAGGATCCGGACATCTGGAAGTGGTCATCGGACATCAGGCCGTGGTCATCAGGCATCGGACATCAGGCCGTGGTCATCAGGCTCTGTGCAAGAGGTCACGGTCCTCGGACTCCGGACATCTGGCAGCGACCTAAAAAGGAACCCAAGCGGTCTGGTGCAAGCACCGCCAGATTGAACTGGAGCCGGCCGGGGATTGCACCGAATAACAAGCTGAGCACAGAGTAACAGAAACTCAGCACACATCGGACTCCTCCTTCCAAGATGAACCCAGGTTATATAGCAAAGAATCACAGTCACTGGCACAGGGTTCAGGACACAGAAGGACTTCAGGAACATAACACAGAGGACAGTTCAGACATACAGGTACAGGAACCGATCCAGAATCAAGGATTCAGGGAAAAAGACACAACAGGAACAGGCCTGGATATGCAGCCTCCAGGAAGGCGATCTGGGTATTCTGCTCCCAGAGCTGGCGGAAACACAAGACAGGACAAAGTGTATCAGCTCTCCCAGAGCTGATCGCACTCAGAGCAGGAGCTGAACATACAAACACACATGGCTAGGTTCAGGAACTCAATGCAAAGCTCTGGCAACGCCCACAGGGCAGAGGAACTTTATATAGGAGCTGCCTCACAGCGATAGGCTGGAGTAGCAATTCTAGTGCACACCCATTCCTCATAAAAGAAAGGGAGGTGTGGGCCGTGCACCCTATGCAGAGCCTGACACAAATCAGTACAGCAAGGACACCTGGCAATGGCTGCAGCCTAAACACACGTAGTAAGTCATGCACCATTGCAGAGGACCTTGCAACCTACGGGTAGCTTCTACAGCAGTAGCTAGGGACCGCACATGCGGGTGATCATGCAGCGCAGCGGAGACACTCACACATGTACGGCTACGCAGCGGAGCTGGGAACTGAGCAGGTAACAGACAACAGTATCCCAGCTGGTTAGGGGAAAAGGAGCAAAGGGTTAAAGCAAAGATATGCAAAGTAACGCCGGAAAACAAAGTACAGACAATACTGGCGTTACAATGATAGAGACAGATGATAGAGACAGATATGATAGAGACAGATGATAGAGACAGATATGATAGATGATAGAGACAGATTATAGAGAAAGAGTGATAGAGAGATATAGAGAAGAGTGATGAATGATGAGACAGAGATGATAGAGACAGAGATGATAAGACAGAGATGATACAGACAGAGATGATACAGACAGATGATAGATGATAGAGACAGGGATGATAGAGACAGAGATGATAGAAATGTGACACGTAGACAACCCATGCGCCGAAAAAATGCAAACGCAAGCAAAAACGCTTGAAATCGCATATAATCGCATCCAAACACTGCGTTTTTTTGTCGTAATGCGCACGCTTATGTGACTAAATATTGCAGCGTTTACAAATGTTTGCACGCGTTTTTTTAATGCATTTCATGTGCGCTCGAAACACATCGCAAAAAATGCAAGTGTGAAAGTAGCCTTAGACGTTGCGTTTTTAATGCAGTGAAAATACATAGTGTCAAAAACTCAACAAAAACTCATCTAGGTCACACAGCTTTAAAGTTAGCAGTAAATAAAAAAAGCCATAGCTCTAGAACCGTTCGGTGGATTAAAATAAAAATTTAAATAAAACAAGCAGAATACTCATGGGAATATCAAGAATAACATAAGAACAAAAACTAGACATTTTAGAACTGGTGACAGGTCCTCTTTAAGATTGAAACTGATATGATGTATTGTTTCCTATACATCTTACTTAGGAAAAAAATGGACATTTAAAAAGCTTGTCAAGTATTAAATAGAAACTTTAGATACACTAGGATCCATGTAAAATGTTTAGTAGATTATGACTTATTCCAAAACATTCTAAGAAATCAATATTTATATTGGTACGGTTTATGTATCCATCTCTGGGGGGCTTCTGTCCTGGTTTCTACCAGTGACATGCACTAATAAAAATAACAGCTCTTCATAAAATCAATTGGAAACATTATATGCTATGTCATTTGATTTGTACATGTAAAGCTTAAAAAGAAACCAGGATGAAAATACATTGCATATACTGTTTTTATCACTAATACAATTAAAGCTTAAATACGCAGCGCAAAAACAAGTAATTATAAGTATGGAGCCAGGCTAATATAGACTTCAGATAACTTTGAAGTTATAGTCCAGCACATATCCACAACACAAAGATGTAGAATTTGGGAGCATTAATCAAAGTTAGCAGTGTGGACAACAGCTCACCTGGTCTCTTCATCATCCCAAGCAATCCTCATGCCTTTCCCACCGCCACCCGCTGAGGCCTTGATCATAACGGGGTAGCCTAACAGCAGGGAGCAATTAAACACAAGTTCAGGCTTTGATCATTTGATCATATGAACATGACAATTTGCCACATGCCCTATGTTACAGTAAACAATATTATTTTTTTTTACTTCTAAAACTGTGACATGTCTGATTTAGCCCCAAATAGACATAATGAATATGAGTAATTTAATATTGTTAAGTTAGGTTTCACTGCAGTAATAGGAAAACAATGTGTAGCAGAAAAAAAGGAAAATAATATAGTTATAATAATATATATTTAAAAAAATAAACAGGATTTTTGTGATTGTTGAGAAGAGAAAATGTCCTTTTTTCTCTTTGTCTAGAGTGGAAGAGGAGAAAACCCATCCACTCTGGAGTTATGAGCGTATCACGTTAACTTCTTCCGGGGGTATAAGGGTATAATATAGCCTCGGAAGAAGAGCAAAACGTGCATGAGGTTTTAGTCTTCATCTTCCCAGGTTGTTGTGGTTTTGAACTGACCTATTAGTATGTACTCTGGATTTTTCATTGTGAAGCATTATTGATATATACACTGCTCAAACAAATAAAGGGAACACTAAAATACCACATCCTAGAGTTCACTGAATGAAATATTTCAGTTGCAAATCTTTATTCATTACATAGTGGAATGCGTTGAGAACAGTAAAACATAAAAATAATCACTGTAAATCAAAATTAATATCCCATTGAGGCCTGGATTTGGAATGATACTCAAAATCGAAGTGAAAAATCAAATTACAGGCTGATCCAACTTCAGTGGAAATGCCTCAAGACAAGGAAATTATGCTTGGTAGTGTGTGTGACCTGCACGTGCCTGTATGACCTCCCTACAATGCCTGGGCATGGTCCTGATGAGGAGGAAGATGTTCTGCTGAGGGAGCTCCTCCCTGATCTGGATTAAATCAGCAGTTAACTCCTGGACAGTATGTGGTGCAATGTGGCATTGGTGGATGGAACGAGACAATGTCTCAGATGTGCTCAATTGGATTTAGGTCTGGGGAACGGGCAGGCCAGTCCATAGCATCAAGGTCTTCATTATGCAGCAACTGCTGACACACTTCAGCCAAATGAAGCCTAGCATTGTCATGAATCAGATAGAATCCACGGCCCGCTGCAGCTGCATATGTTCTCACAATGGGTCTGAAGATCTCATCCCAGTACCTAATGGCAGTCAGGCTACCTCTGGACAGCACACGGAGAGCTGTGTGGCCTTCCAAAGAAATGCCTCCCCACACCATTACTGACCCACTGCCAAACCAGTCATGCTGGATGATGTTGCTAGCAGCAGAACGTTCTCTACAGCATCTCGAGATTCTGTCACGTTTGTCACATGTGCTCAGTGTGAACCTGCTCTTATTTGTGAAGACAAAAAAAGTGTAGCTAGCACAATACATGAGTGGTAAAATGTAATGTTGCCTGGCAGACAGGCCACCAATATTAACCACAATCATGGGTGCAAATGGACTAATGGAGACCAACAGCTAAGGCATAGCAAAAAAAATTTGAAAGAACAACAGTCATAGGTCTATATATAAAATAACAAAGTTTATTAAAGTATCTAAAATAAACAGGTCAAAGACACAAACATGGGGGAAACAATGCAGCACAAGGTACACATGACAAAGAACAGGGCTAAGAGCAAAGCATGACCTGAGAATAATAAATAATGTGCCAAACAAAAGGCACTCTCACCAAAAGCCACGCATGAAGTAAATAATAGCAGGCTCAGAGGCAAAAAAGAGCATGTGCTTAATGACGGTAAGTACCCTAACAGCACTCACGAACCTGCAAATGCTAATGGACATGCTGAACGGCAAAGGTAAGAAAGTATAGCAATATTTACCACGTTGGTGCACAGGTCAGCTGGCGCAAAGCCCACCTGAAAATATGTCATATTCTAGATTCTTCAAAGTAGCCACCTTTTGCTTTGATGACTGCTTTGCACACTCTTGGCATTCTCTTGATGAGCTTCAAGAGGTAGTCACTGGAAATGGTCTTCCAACAATCTTGAAGGAGTTCCCGGAGATGCTTAGCACTTGTTGGCCCTTTTGCCTTCACTCTGCGGTCCAGCTCACCCCAAACCATCTCAATTGGGTTCAGGTCTTGTGACTGTGGAGGCCAGGTCATCTGGCGTAGCACCCCATCACTCTTCTTCTTGGTCAAAAAGCCCTTACACAGCCTGGAGGTGTGTTTGGGGTCATTGTCCTGTTGAAAAATAAATGATGGTCCAACTGAACGCAAACCGGATGGAATAGCATGCCACTGCAAGATGCTGTGGTAGCCATGCTGGTTCAGTATGCCTTCAATTTTGAATAAATCCCCAACAGTGTCACCAGCAAAGCACCCCCACACCATCACACCTCCTCCTCCATGCTTCACGGTGGGAACCAGGCATGTAGAGTCTATCCGTTCACCTTTTCTGCGTCGCACAAAGACACGGTGGTTGGAACCAAAGATCTCAAATTTGGACTCATCAGACCAAAGCACAGATTTCCACTGGTCTAATGTCCATTCCTTGTGTTCTTTACCCCAAACAAGTTTCTTCTGCTTGTTGCCTGTCCTTAGCAGGGGTTTCCTAACAGCTATTTTACCATGAAGGCCTGCTGCACAAAGTCTCCTCTTAACAGTTGTTGTAGAGATGTGTCTGCTGCTAGAACTCTGTGTGGCATTGACCTGGTCTCTAATCTAAGCTGCTGTAAACCTGCGATTTCTGAGGCTGGTGACTCGGATAAACTTATCCTCAGAAGCAGAGGTGACTCTTGGTCTTCCTTTCCTGGGGCGGTCCTCATGTCAGCCAGTTTCTTTGTAGTGCTTGATGGATTTTGCAACTGCACTTGGGGACACTTTCAAAGTATTCCCAATTTTTCGACAGACTGACCTTCATTTCTTAAAGTAATGAGGGCCACTCGTTTTTCTTTACTTGGCTGCTTTTTTCTTGCCATAATACAAATTCTAACAGTCTATTCAGTAGGAATATCAGCTGTGTATCCACCAGACTTCTGCACAACACAACTGATGGTCCCAACCCCATTTATAAAGGCACGAAATCTCACTTATTAAACCTGACAGGGCACACCAGTGAAGTGAAAACCATTTCCCGTGATTACCTCTTGAAGCTCATCAAGAGAATGCCAAGAGTGTGCAAAGCAGTCATCAAAGCAAAAGGTGGCTACTTTGAAGAACCTAGAATATAAGACATAATTTCAGTTGTTACACACTTTTTTGTTAAGTATATAATTCCACATGTGTTAATTCATAGTTTTGATGCCTTCAATGTGAATTTACAAACAATTTTCATAGTCATGAAAATACAAAAAAATCTTTAAATGAGAAGGTGTGTCCAAACTTTTGGTCTGTACTGTATTATATTATATATATATATATCTCTACACACAGGGTTGGACAGAATAATGGAAACACCTGGAAACATCAACAAAAGTTAGTTTAATATTGTGTAGGTCCACCTTTTACAGCGATTACAGCCTCAATTCTCCGAAGTATGGATTCATACAAGGTGTGAATTGTTTCCAAAGGAATTTTAGCCCATTCTTCAGTTAAAACACCCTCCAGTTCTTTCAGCGACGATGGTGGCGGAAATCGATGTCTAACTTGAATCTCTAAAATCGACCATAAATGCTCAATAATGTTGAGGTCTGGGGATTGTGGGGGCCAGATGAGATGCTCAACTTCATTAGAATGTTCCTCGTGTCATGCTTTAAAGATTCTAGCTGTATGAATTGGTGCATTATCATCCTGAAAGATGGCGTTCCCCTCCGGGAACAGTGCTTGAACCATAGGATGCACTTGGTCGCCCAAAATGCCTAAATAACCGTGGCTGTTAACTCTTCCATGAAGGGATATCATTGGCCCTGCGGATCTCCACGAAATAGCACCCGAGATCATCACAGAACCTCAGCCATGTTTTACTGTTGGAAGAAGGCAGTGTGGATGGAATGCTTTTTTCGGCTGTCTCCAAAAGTACACGCGCCCGGAGGTCGGAAAAAGGGTAAACGATGATTCGTCTGAGAATATCACGTTTCCACGGCTCGAGGGAGCAATTCTGGAGGTTTCTTCACCACTCTAAACGCTTAGAAACATTGGTCATTGAGAGCAGCGATTTTCGAATTGCAGCTCTTCCGTGGAATCTAGATTTGTTCAGCTCCCGACGAACAGTTTTTGTGGAAACTGGGTTCTGTAGGTGTTCATTGAGCTCAGCAGTGATTTTCAGAGCCGTGGTCTTGCGATCCTCTCTCACAATTCGCTTTGGAGTCCAACAGTCTCTCTCAGTCAACTTCGACTTTCGGCCGGACCTGTGCTTTGCTGCGGATGTTTTTCCTTCTCTTTCAAACGCAGTCATTACTTCGGAGACAGTACCTCTTGACACGCCAAGCATTTGGGCACTTTCGGTTACACTTGCACCTGCCATAACAGCACCAACAATTTGGCCTCTTAGAAAATCCCAGAGGTCTGCCATTGGTATCAGGTTCTAATCAATGTTCTTACAATTATGCAAAACAAACAGTTAATTTACATACACATCACATAACACAAATAATCAACTACAAAACATTACCATATGTCACGGTTTGCATTTTTATAACATGTTCAAAGATTATGATGTGAAAACGTTAGGTGTTTCCATTATTTTGTCCAACCCCTGTATATATATATATATATAATATATATATATTATATATTTATATATAGTACCGACCAAAAGTTTGGACACCTTCTCATTCAAAGATTTTTCTGTATTTTCATGACTATGAAAATTGTAGAATCATAGTGAAGGCATCAAAACTATGAATTAACACATATGGAATTATACATTACACTTTACAAAAAAGTGTGAAACAACTGAAAATATGTCTTATATTCTAGGTTCTTCAAAGTAGCCACCTTTTGCTTTGATTACTGCTTTGCACGCAGAAAAGGTGAACGGATGGACTCTACATGCCTGGTTCCCACCGTGAAGCATGGAGGAGGTGGTGTGATGGTGTGGAGGTGCTTTGCTGGTGTGCAAATCAGTCATCAAAGCAAAAAGGTGGCTACTTTGAAGAGCCTAGAATATAAGACATGTTTTCAGTTGTCTCACACTTTTTTGTTAAGTATATAATTCCACATGTGTTAATTCATAGTTTTGATGCCTTCAGTGTGAATGTACAATTTTCTTAGTCATGAAAATACATAAAAAACTTTAAATGAGAAGGTGTGTCCAAACTTTTGGTCTGTCCTGTATATATATCTATAGATAGATATATATATATATATATATATATATCTATCTATAGATATACTGTATATCTATAGATATATATATATATATCTATAGATATATATCTCTCTCTCTCTCTGTATTATTATATATATATATATATATATACAGAGAGAGAGAGATATATATATCTAGATATATATATACTAGTGATTAACCCTCGGGTGGCAAGCATTTTTATAGGTACATGGTCTCCCATTCTGGTATGTGCTGCCCCCCTCCTATCCTAGTATGCATGGCACCCTCATCCCCACCCAAATCTACTATGCATGGCACCCCATTCCTCATCCTGGTATGCATGGTCCCTCATCCCCCAATCCTGGTATGCATGGTACCCCCTCATCCCTATCCTGGTATGCATGTTATCTGCTCATCCATATCCTGGTATTCATGGTTCCCTCACCCCCCAATCCTGGATGCATGGTCCTCCCCACCTGTATCATGGTCCCCTCACCCCCCAATCCTGGTATGCATGGTTCCCTCCTGCCCAATCCTGATATGCATGGTCCCCTCACCCCCCAATCCTGATGTGCATGGTCCCCTCACCCCCCTATCCTGATGTGCATGGTCCCCTCACCCCCCTATCCTGATGTGCATGGTCCCCCTCACCCCCCAATCCTGATGTGCATGGTCCCCTCACCTCCCAATCCTGATGTGCATGGCCCCCTCACCCCCCAATCCTGATGTGCATGGTCCCGTCACCCCATCCTGTTGAGCATGGTCCCCTCACCCCCAAACCTGATGTGCATGGTCTCACCCCCCAATCCTGATGTGCATGATCTCCTCACCCCCAATCCTGATATGCATGGTACCCTCACCCTCAATCCTGATATACATGGTCCCCTCACCCCCCAATCCTAATATGCATGGTCCCCTCACCCCCAATCCTGATATGCAAGGTCCCCTCACCCCCCAATCCTGGTATGCATGGTCCCATCACCCCCCAATCCTGATGTGCATGGTCCCTCCACCCCCCCAATCCTGATGTGCATGGTCTCCTCACCCCCTATCCTGGTATGCATGGTCCTCTCACCCCCTATCCTGGTGTGCATGGTCCCCTCGCCCCCCAATCCTGATGTGATGACATGGTTTAGTTGTCTCACACCTATTTGGTATATCAATTCCTCATGGTTGTATACTCAGTTTAGCCTCGTGTATGTACAATTTTCCTTATCATGGAATACATGATAACCTTCATCATATCGAGGTATTATGTCTCAAACTTTTGGTCTTCCCATCGTATATTCAACATATCTAGTATGAAGTCACTCACAATACTGAATATTATACTCAATTCATAGTATGACTGTCATATCCATTAGTATAATGTTATATATCTTATGAATGTCTCATCTCCCATCCTGATCATGTCTAATCCTGATTGATGTCATACATATTGATATGTCTACAATCTGAGGTGCAATGGATCTAATCTGTAGATATTCCCTATAACCTGGATAATGGTCCATGCATTGCATTCTAGTCATGGTCCTCACCAATCTGATGTGCTGGTCCCCCTCCATCCTGATGGCATGGCCCCTCATCCCCCCAACCCTATGCATGGTCCCCTTCCCACCTGATGCATGGTCCCCTCATCCCCCCAACCTGATGTGCATGGTCCCCCTCATCCCCCAACCCTGGTATGCATGTCCCTCATCCCCATATCCGGGTATTGCATGGTTCCCTCACCCCCCAATCCTGGATGTGCATGGTCCCCTCACCCCCCAACCTGTATGTGCATGGTCCCCCACCCCCCAATCCTGATTGCATGGTCCCCTCACCCCCCAACCTGATTGCATGGTCCCCTCACCCCCTCAATCCTGATGTGCATGGTCCCCTCACCCCCCAATCCTGATGTGCATGGTCCCCTCACCCCCCAA
Source organism: Oophaga sylvatica (assembly GCA_033576555.1). Taxonomy (NCBI): domain Eukaryota; kingdom Metazoa; phylum Chordata; class Amphibia; order Anura; family Dendrobatidae; genus Oophaga; species Oophaga sylvatica. The sequence continues at coordinate 210,564,775 of JARQOD010000002.1, forward strand.
TCCTGATGTGCATGGTCCCTCACCCCATCCTGATTGCATGGTCCTCACCCCAATCCTGATTGCATGGTCCCCTCACCCCCCTATCCTGATATGCATGGCCCCTCACCCCCCAATCCTGATGTGCATGGTCCCGTCACCCCATCCTGATAGCATGGTCCCTCACCCCCCAAACCTGATGTGCATGGTCCTCACCCCCCAATCCTGATGTGCATGATCTCCTCACCCCCCAACCCTGATGTGCATGGTCCGCTCACCCCCCAATCCTGATGTGCATGGTCCCCTCACCCCCCAACCCTGATGTGCATGGTCCCTCACCCCCCAATCCTGATGTGCATGGTCCCCTCACCCCCCCTATCCTGATATGCATGGTCCCCTCACCCCCAATCCTGATGTGCATGGTCCCCTCACCCCCCAATCCTGATGTGCATGGTCCCCTCACCCCCCAACCCTGATGTGCATGGTCCCCTCACCCCCCAATCCTGATGTGCATGGTCCCCTCACCCCCCAACCCTGATGTGCATGGTCCCCTCACCCCCCTATCCTGATATGCATGATCCCTCACCCCCCAATCCTGATGTGCATGGTCCCTCACCCCCCAACCCTGATGTGCATGGTCCCCTCACCCCCCAACCCTGATGTGCATGGTCCCCTCACGCCCCCCCTATCCTGATATGCATGGCCCCCTCACCGCTATTAAACTGCACAGATACCCCAAAAAAAAAAAAACATTTATACTCACCTTTCATCCCTGTGCTCCGTTCTGCTGGACGCCGGGGGAGGAGAGCGGCGCCGGAGTACGCGCATGCCCATACCGCGCGGTCCGGCGCCATATTGCTGAAGACACACTGTAAATGTGTCTTCAGCAAAATGGCGCCAGATAGCGCTACTGCGCATGCGCGATCCGACGCGCACTCCTGGTCTCCTGCCCCGGGAGAAGAGAAGCGCCGCGGCAACGCTCCTCCCGGTCAGGTAAGTATGTGAGTATGGCGCCGGAGATCGCAGTATGCATCCAGTACGCATACCGCGATCTCCGGCGCCATACAGAGTACTCACCGCTCTGGATGCCTCACTCTGTCTGGAGCCAGACTGCGCAGGCGTGTTGCGCTTGCGCAGTCTATAAAGGCTTCAGACAGAGTGACGCTCCTACCGTTATATTATAGATAGTGCCTCACGAAAGTATTCGTCCCCCTGGAACTTTTCAACCTTTTCCCACATATCACGCTTCAAACATAAAGATACCAAATGTTAATTTTTGGTGAAGAATCAACAAGTGGGACACCATTGTGAAGTTGAACTTAATTTATTGGTTATTTTAAATTTTTTTGGAAATACAAAAACTGAAAAGTGGGGCGTGCAATATTATTCGGCCCCTTTACTTTCAGTGCAGCAAACTCACTCCAGAAGTTCATTGTGGATCTCTGAATGATCCAATGTTGTCCTAAATGACTACTGATGATAAATCTAATCCACCTTTGTGTAATCAAGTCTCCGTATAAATGCATCTGCTCTGTGATAGACTCAGGGTTCTGTTTGAAGCACAGAGAGCATCATGAAGACCAAGGAACACAACAGGCAGGTCCGTGATACCGTTTGTGAGAAGTTTTAAAGCCGGATTTTGATACAAAATGATTTCCAAAACTTTAAACATCCCAAGGAGCACTGTGCAAGCGATCATATTGAAATGGAAGGAGTATCATACCACAGCAAATCTACCAAGACTAAGCCATCCCTCTAAACTTTCATCTAAAACAAGGAGAAGACTGATCAGAAATTCAGCCAAGAGGCCCATGATCACTCTGGATGAATTGCAGAGATCTTCAGCTGAGGTGGGACAGTCTGACCATAGGACAACAATCAGTCGTACACTGCACAAATCTGGCCTTTATGGAAGAGTGGCAAGAAGAAAGCCATTTCTCAAAGATATCCATAAAAATTGTTGTTTAAAGTTTGCAACAAGTCACCTGGGAGACACACCAAATATGTGGAAGAAGATGCTCTGGTCAGATGAACCCAAAATCAAACTTTTTGGCAACAATGCAAAACGATATGTTTGGCGAAAAGGCAACGCAGCTCATCACCCTGAACACACCATCCCCACTGTCAAACATGGTGGTGGCAGCATCATGGTTTCGGCCTGCTTTTCTTCCTCAGGGACAAGAAAGATGGTTAAAATTGATGGGAAGATGGATGGAGCCAAAAAAGGACCATTTTTGAAGAAAAACTGTTGGAGTCTGCAAAAGACCTGAGACTGGGACGGAGATCTGTCTTCCAACAAGACAATGATCCCAAACATAAAGCAAAATCTACAATGGAATGGTTCACAAATAAACATATCCAGGTGTTAGAATGGCCAAGTCAAAGTCCAGACCTGAATCCAATCGAGAATCTGTTTGTGAACAGCAGTTTTCAGCTCTTTCCACAATCTCCATCCAACCTCGCTGAGCTTGAGCTGTTTGCAACGGAAGAATGGGCAAAAATTTCAGTCTCTCTATGTACAAAACTGATAGCGACATACCCCAAGTGACTTGCAGCTGTAATCACAGCAAAACGTGGCGCAACAAAGTATTAAGTTAAAGGGACCGAATAATATTGCACTCCCCACTTTTCAGTTTTTGTATTAACAGAAAAATTTAAAATAACCAATAAATTTCGTTCAACTTCACAATCTATTATCAATGCTGTCTTCTGATCCTTGTCTACTATGAAAATGGTTGGTTAGCCAACACCTGCTTATCCGTCTGGATGTTGGAGTCCCACAAGATTTTAGCCCTTTCATTCTCCACCACTTTTTCTGGGGTCTCACACCTGGACTTAGGAGGACTTAGCCCATATGCTGTGCAGATGTTCTGGTATACAATTCCCGCTACTTGGTTGTGGCATTCAGTATACGCTGTTCCTGCTTGCATTTTGCATCCTGCCACTATGTGTTGGACCGTTTCTGAGGTTTCTTTGCATAGTCTGCACCTTGGGTCTTGCCTAGTGTGATATATCCCTGCTTCTATGGATCTGGCACTTAGTGCTTGTTCTTGTGCCGCTATGATTAGTGCCTCAGTGCTGTCTCGGAGTCCAGCTTTCTCCAGCCACTGATAGGATTTCTCCATGTCAGCCACCTCCATTATCTGTCGATGGTACATCCCATGCAGAGGCTTGTCTTGCCATGGCACTTCATGTTCCTGTTCTTCCTTCCAGGTCTGTTGTTGTTGCTGTTTTAGGCTCTCTCTCTCAGCATCTCATCTTTTGGTGCCATTTTTCTGATGTATTCCTGGATACTCCTTTTTTTCGTCCGTGATGGTGGCTTGGATACTTATCAAGCCTCAACCACCCTCCTTTCTGTTGGTATACAATCCTTGGGTGCTAGACTTAGGGCGGAGACCTCCATGCATTGTGAGGAGCTTTCGTGTCTTCACATCTGCAGCTTCCAGCTCTTCTTTTGGCCAGCATAGTATCTGATAACTGGCAGGGCATATGTATTGATGGCACGAATCTTATTCTTCCCATTATTATACATTTTTATTCCCATTGAGCTGGCTCTTCAGGACTGGTCATACCCTTTGATGGTATTTGGATGCTGCTGCTTTCGTTGCCTCCTCATCATGGTTACAGTATCCCTGTGGGATGCCAAGGTACTTGTAGCATGTCTGTACATCTACGTGCCCTGCTGGTAATTTCACTCCATCAGTCTTGACTACCTTGCCTCTCTTTATTACCAACCGGCCGCACTTCTCCAGTCCGAAGGATATCCCGATGTCTTAGCTGTAGATCCTGGTCAGGTGGATCAGTGAATCGATGTCTCGTTCGTTTTTCGCATACAGCTTGATGTAATCCATGTAGAGTACGTGGTTGATTGTGCTTCCACTCTTGAACTTGTATCCATAGCCAGACTCTGTAATTATATGGCTGAGGGGGTTCAAGCCTATGTAGAACAGCAATGGGGACAGTGCATCACCTTGGTATATGCCGCATTTGATGGATACTTGTGCTAGTTGTCTTGAGTTGACTTCTAATGTTCTCCATAGCCCCATTGAGTTTCTGAGGAAGGTTCTTAATTTCCGGTTGACATTGTAGAGAGCCAAGCATTTACCGATCCATGTGTGGCATTGAGTCATAGGCTTTCCTATAGTCAAATCCAGGCTGTGCTGAAATTGGTCTTTCTGGATCTTGAATCTTGAGCAACTGCTCTATTTACTAGGAGCTGGTGCTTAGAGCTTCTGGTGTCGGTCCCAATGCCTTTCTGAGCCGGATTCATGTACTGGTTCATATGATTTTGTAGCTTAGTGGCTATGATGCCTGACAGGAGTTTCCATTTTGTTGTAAGGCAGGTTATTGGGCGGTAGTTGGTTGGAACTGTTCCTTTATGAGGATCCTTCAAGATCAGCACTGTTCTACCTTGTGTTAGCCAAGCTGGGTGGTGGCCTGCTTCTAGCAGTTGGTTCATCTACTTCGCCATGTGTGGATCATGTCTGGACCAAGTGCTGTACAGCTCTTCATGTTCTTGACACGCTGTTGGATGTCTGTTTCTGTAATAGTGACTGGTTCTTGCTCTAGAACAGGGTTCCCCAACTCCAGTCCTCAAGGCCCACTAACAGGTCATGTTTTCAGTATTTCCTTTGTATTGCACAGGTGATGCAATTATCACCTGGGCAATACTAAGGAAATCCTGAAAACATGACCTGTTGGTGGGCCTTGAGGACTGGAGTTGGGGAACCCTGCTCTAGAAGGTTGCTGTGTTTCATTCTCAGATCTTGCAGCCACGTTGCACTGGTGTTGTGTGTTTTTTCCTTCTCCCATATGTCCCTCCAGTATTGGTTAGTCTCTGCTATTGGTGGAGTTGCTGTCTTTGTGCTGTTACTCTGTAGTTGGGAGTACACTTTGGATGGTTATTTGGAGAACAGGGCATTTATCATCTTGGCCTCAGCTTTTCTAGCGTATCTCCCTAGTCTTGAAGCGAGTGCTGCGAGCCTTTGTTTAGTATATATATATATATATATATATATATATATATATATATATATATATATATTTGGGCATTATACACTTGAGACTGTGTACTGATATTTCAATATTTATTTGAGCCCTCTATCTCTGTATATGGATTGACATTATCATTATCATCAATTAATTGTTTACCTGTCCCCTGGGTGGGTGGGGTCTCTGTCACACACTCCCTTTTTAACCCAATTATGTCTGACTTTTTATTAATACTGTTATTCTTACTTTGTTGTCTTTTTTTCTACTGTTTATCAGATTCTTGTATTTTCTGAAAGTACCTTCTTTAATTGTTTGCCTTATATAGGTTTTTTTTTTAAAATGTATTATAAAGTTGTAATCAGGTTTTTTATATAAACAATGATAGTCTTAAGTTGAAGAAAAAGAAAATCCAGTTCAGGTCAATTTTCTGACAATAAATAAATCCCTGGATTGACAATTCATCTCCAGCAACCTAATAACCATACTCTAATTAATTACTACACTCCACATCTGTTTACAAATCTTAAAGTATTTACCATCACACTTTCCTCAGGCAAAGTTCCATTTTCCTATTGCTCTTACAGTAAAAAATCCTCATCTATTTGTAGAATCCTTTTTTGCTTTACATTTAGAGGATGATCTGAGTATTAAAGTATCATGAGAGGGATCTCTGGATTGACCTTTTATATCTTTAATCCCTTGCTAACCTGTGATGGAAATATATGCACTTTTTAGGTTTTGGATTCTGTATCTTAGTGTACATTTTCAGAAGGCTTATCTTGTGAGTACTGTCAGTGCACCCAAGAAATCAGAGGCAGGTGCAGCTTACAGCCTTGCTAATACTGCAACTGTTGGGTTTAATGCCAATTTCAATCCCCACTTGAATGCTGCTGTCAATTGAGACAGGCAGTTTACATGGTTAGAAAGAGTGAAGCATCTCCCTTTTTATCCCAATGTTCCCCACATTGTGATCATGGGGTGCTTATGAGTTGCTATTGCAGCTGAGATCCAAGCACAGGCACCAATGGCTACCATCTTGGGGCACACCTATACGTGCCGACTGCAGCCATTAAACAACTGTTATCAGCTACATGCAAGTCAACTGACGATCGTTTAATGGTATTTTTAGACCAGTTGAGCACATTTCTATGCGCAGAGAACAATCGTTAAACATGATTATTCTGTCTGAAAAGATTATTATTGTTCTAGGCAGTACATGTACTATTTACAAAAGAAAATGTGCTGACGATAACGATAATATCTAAGCGGATTTAAAAATCATTGCACCCCAAGTATGAGTGTTTAGCTCCTACATCATGATTGCCTGCAAGTGTCGATGGATCAATAATCAAAAAGGAGTTTGTTCCCAAATTACTAACCTGCGTGAGTCGGTCCATATATGACTGAACAGACTCATAAAAGTTTAAAGTGAACCTGTCATCAGGATTTTGCTAAGTAAACTACAGGCATTGTCAGGTTGGTGCCATTACACTTATTAAAATGATACCTGGGTTGATGACATCTGTCTTACAGTTGTTTAACTGAAATCTGTAAATACAGAATAATAAGATGCTCATGCTTCGGGGCCCTTATGGGCTTAAATGACAGGTCAATGAACCTTTAGCACAATGAACTTGGCACTCAAGACTGGATGAGGAGTGGATAAATTCAATGCAGTCCACAAATCGTACAAAAAAGACATTTTGGTCATTTAAGACCTTCCTCAGTTTACAACAAAAGTAAAATGAATTCAAAAAGGTAACAAGGGTATATACATCCTCCTCAGGTAGGTTTTAGCCTCTCCTATACTTCCTCTCCAGTTTGATGCATTTACTCTTATGTCTGGTCTCATTACTTACTGTAGAGGGGACTCTAAATGTAGTTTTATCCTCATTTAATTAATCGTGCTTGACAATTCCTGTCATGAATGTTTATACCTTGTTACCTTTTGAATTTATTTTACTTTTGTTGTAGTACACTGAGGAAGGTCTTAAATGACCGAAACGCCTGTTTTGTACTATTTGTGGACTGCATAAACCACAAAAAATGCAGAATTGCTTTTATGTTCCACAATCCACTCCTCAAAGACAGCTTATGTTAGATATACCCCACAATAGCACTGTTAAAATATACAGCTTGTATGAGGGCTTGTTTTCTGGGTTAACCATTACTGGTAATGGTTTAACTACTACTCGTTACTTGACTTTGAACTTGCTTAAGATATACAAGATATACCAAGGCTCACTCGTGAATTGGTGTAGTTTCCATGTGTGATCTGACTAGTAAGAGTGTGTAGTGGAAGAACTCAGTTCTCATAATGCATAGCTACAAACCTTTTGATACTTTTGACTTTTTTTTTGGGGGGGGAGGGGGGGGAGTTGGGGTGTGTGATCGATTTTTGCAATCTGCTTTTTTTTATCCTGGAACCAAAGTGTTTTTTCAAATCTTCAGGCATGTCAATTGTTTTTCACCAATTCACATAAATTGGAAAAAACACAGATGAGAAGGCATAAAAATGCAGATTTTAAATAGCATTATTCCTGCCAACATTCGCGTACTTGCAACAGATTTGTCTACAGCAAAAAAAAAATAAAATGTGTGCACATACCCCATCACTACAGGTGACCCCAAAATAAATTCCACTTGCCTCAATTATAAATAACCTTATGTCATCTATTTGTAGCAACGTTTTGTAGCCTCTAATGTATTGAAAAGACAATGTAACAGAACAGTGTTCATCCAAAATTGGGTATTTAAGTGAGTTGGCTCCATGCACCGTCTCGTAGCACTGTTATTTTGGTTTTTCTTCATCAGCCCCACTCCACACTAGGTCAGTGTCCAGGAGCAGTGTGCTGAACCTCTATACTTACTAGCATCTATGGTTGCTTCCCTCCAGCTTCAGGACTCGCATAGTTTCTGGAGTTCTGAATGTTTTATCAGCCTCCATGGTTGGGCCGAGGGGTTTACATTTATTATAATTTCTATGTTTATCTGCTGGTGTCCAAGAATGTATACACAATAAATGCTCTGTTTATATTCAATTCAGCGTCGGACTGGAGCACCTTGGGCCCACCAGAGAAAATCATTCTTGGGGCCCACTATGTAGCTACATAGAAATAAATACAAGACCGCCAATTGTGCGGTAAAACGCGCTATATCAGGGTATAATATAAGGTAGTACATGTCTTAATTATGTAGTAGGGGTTGGGGTAGGATCATAGAGGGGTAGCCCCCTCATAGAATATAATGCAGCCCCCTCATAGAATATAATGTAGCCACCCTCACAGAATATAATGTAGCACCCTCATAAAATATAATGCAGCCCTCTCTCATAGAATATAATGCAGCACCCCACAAAATATAATGCAACCCCCTCATAAGGTATACCGCAGTCCCCACCATAGAATATAATGTAGCACCCTCATAGGGTATAATGCAGCCCCCCATAGAGTATACTGTAGCCCCCTCATAGGGCATAATGCTGCCCCCTCAGAGTATACTGTAGCCCCCTCATAGGGCATAATGCTGCCCCCTCAGAGTATACTGTAGCCCCCTCATAGGGCATAATGCTGCCCCCCTCATATAGTAGGATATAGCCCCCAGAATATAATGTAGTCCCCTGATGGAATAATGCAGGCCCCCCAGAGTATACTGTAGCCCCATCATATAGTAATATGTAGCCCCCCAGAATATAATGTAGTCCCCTGAGAGAATAATGCAGCCCCACACAGAATATAATGCAGCTCCCGATAGAGTATACTGTAGCCTCCTCATATAGTATGATATAGCCCCCAGAATATAATGTAGTCCCCTGAGAATGCAGTCCCCACACAGAATATAATGTAGCCCCCTCAAAGTATAATGCAGACCCTCTCCACCCCATCATTGACCTCATCACCACCTCTATCATTGCCTTCTCCCGACCACCCTTATCATTCTCCCCCACCACCCCATCACTGCCCATTCCACCAACTCAATCATTGCCTCCTCCTCCAACACCATCATTGTCCATTTCATCACCTCTATCATTGCCTCCCCACCACCATCATTGCCCATTTCATCACCTTCATCATTGCCTATCCACCACCATCATTGCCTATCTCCTCCATCATTGCCTATCATCTCCATCATTGTCTTTCCCCACCGTCATTGCCCATGACCTTCATCATTGCACACCTTGTTCATTGAACACATCCGGAATCGCCACACCATATACATAGAACTCTTTATTTACCTTGCGTAAATCGGACGCATAGTGGAGACGGGATTTCATTAAATCCCCTCCACTATGCTGGAACATCTGGCTGCTGCGGTAGGAAGCAGCGTTCAATCCGCAGCTAATACTGAATGTTTCCGCTACACGGAAACATACCCTTCTATGTATAACGTGCGGTGATTCCGGATGTGTTCAATGAACACATCCGGAATCACCGCGCATTCAGAAGGGGGCGTGGCTTTCCGCTCCATCCAAAGCGCAGACAATCCGGTACATGGAAACGTACCCTTACAGTTCGGGTTTGCTTATCTGTACTCCGTCCTCACCAATCAAGCTATTCTCACCATCTGCAGTGGTTGGTTGTACATGGCAAACAGCACAACTCCATAAAGTTTAGTGACTGCAGTCAGGTACTGAGGATCGGCCTCTACTGAAAAGACTAGAAGATGACCTGCAGGGGCCGTCAGTGGTAACTGAACGGCACAGAGCTGTGCAGATGGCGATAACAGCTGTTTGGATGGTGCCGAACCCATATTTGTCTTATATTGCTGACCTATGCAAAAGGTATTTCTAATGACACTTTTTTTTTTTTTAATAGCACCATAAATTTAAAATATATTGTATAGAAAAAATCCAACTATTTTTTTTCACGGAAAGGGGTGAAGGGTAACAAAAAATTAACTTTCTTTTTACTTTTACATTTCCATGTATTTCTCTTCTAAAAGACTCGAACCAACATTGGCTTCACTGCAGACACAGCCCTGCAATACTTCTGCATTGTGGTGTACTACAATTTTAACTAACAGAAACACAAGGAAAAAAAAAATAAACAAAAAAAAAAATAAAATAAATCACATTCTGCACCTTATAAAACCACTGCTCTAGCATTGACACTCGCTTGGTCCCCTGCTGCTTTTTGTTTACATGCCAGCGGTGATGTTGCCAATCGTTGCCCATAGCGGTGATGCCAGTAAGCACAGGAACATAAATGCTAGAATCAATGATTGGCTACCGCTTGTCAAACAGTGGGACCAGAGGAAATATTAACAGGTGTTTTTTTCTTTTTTTAACTTATTTTTGGAATGCCCTTTGATGGAGGTGTTTTCACTTCACTGAGTGTTTTGAAGAAATGTAGACAAATACCATTAGACTAAAGCATTTTATCTGATGATAATCTACATATAAAGTTCTACTACTGTATGATTATAGATCACTATTTGATGACATGGCACCGAAACTAAACATGTCCTACACGACCTACTAAAAAAAACCTCAAACTTTTCGGTATGATTTGCAAATATAGCATGTGGTGTTAAAAGAAAAATAAGGAGCCATTACTTAGGTTCTTCAAAAGCCATGGCCAAATGAGATCTTAAACTATTAAAACATTATTTGTTCTATAGGGATTACCTATTACACATTTAATTTAGTCAAGCATGTCTGCTAAGAGGCATACAAATCCCACCATAGCTAATTTAAGAACTTACCAATTTCCCTTGCAATTCTGACAGCTTCATCTGCATCCTGTAAAAGCAGGAAATGAGACTCCCGTTAATCCCATCAGCCATTGCACTGTGTCCTAAGGGCAGTCATATATTGCACTACTGTCTCCTCCGATTCATTTAATGTTTGATTTTACAACCTTGTGACCTTGTTCATTCAGAGGAATGTAAAATTAATACCATAAGTGGAATGTAAATTCTACCTCATCATTATTGTACTGGCAGAAGGAAAACTCAGAGCGCCATCCAATCAGCTGACAGGAAGCCGCGCTGCCATTGAGAGATGGCCTTCTGCAGTGGCCGAAATGAAGTGAATAAATTTCAGAGTTTACAATCCATAATGGGCCATAAATCAGGGCATTAAACCTTGTCGCTAAAGCTTGTTTCTGTCTCCTCTCCTGGTTGCCTGTCATGTTTTCCATGAAGCTGTCAGCAGGGGGAGACGATTCTCTATTGTTTCAGATGCTGTTTGTTATGTCCTTTAATCAGAAGCTGGTAAAAGTAAGTAAAATAACTCAAATATACAAGAAAGAAGCAGGTTGATTGGTGATCTGATAGGTACCATCTGCCGTAAAAGCATGGATATCAAATAAATGACATGTATAAAAATATATCAATATAGAAAAATTTATAAAATAAAATTATATTCAGTCTAAATCAATATGTATATATATTCATAATGATATATTAAAAAACAACACACACACATATATATGTATATATATGTGTTGTTTTTTATATTATACACACAACACATTTACACACATACAAATATTTTTTATATATATATATGTATATATTGCACACGCACACACACCTGAGAGTTCCAAATAAATGCACATATTTTATATTAATACTTGAGGAAATTTTTTTCATACTTTTTTCAAGAAAGAAGCTTAATTATGCACATTTTTTTTCCTCCTTAGATAATATAAAAATGTCTCTTTCAAAAGGAAAAAAAAAAAAGTTTCACTACTGTGTTAGGCTCCTGAAGAAAAAGGACCTTAGCAGGGGAAGTTGGCAAAAAATTTAATTTCCTTTCATTAACTAGTCTGCCCCACAATCGGTGCTTGTTAAGTTCAAAGCAGTCTTAAGAGCAACCTTAGCTTTAATTTTACTCTGAGCCTCACATCTGCTAATGAGATTTTTTTTTTTTTGTCCACAAAATAACAATTGTTTTTAAGCCATAGATAAATTCCCTTACAAGAATGTATAGGTTCACTGTTTTATTTACACCTTGTTTCTTTCTATGGGATGTTGGCTTAAAGGAATGAAATTCATGAATAGGGGGTCATTTAAGAAAGTTAGTGGTTTGTACACATTGAGTAGCAAGGACCTTTGTTCTTGCCTGTGACAGTTATGCGAGAATACTTCCCCTTAATAGCCTCTCTGTCAGGAAGTGTTAAACCTTCCAAATGCAGACAATTAGACCCTCTCCAGCAATATGCAGCAATGACTGATGAAGAGGCGTGATTAGAGCACAAGTTGAGAACTTTCTGAATTTCTTTTTGCTTGCAAATTTAATTGTGCTGGGAAAACGCAATTAGCAAGCCAATTTATAGTTAGGTAAGGAAATTGTCTAATAATAGAAAATAAAGAGACATTTTGTGGAAGTCACACAAAAATGCTATATGAGCTTTATCTTTAATGTCATGTTTCATTACATCAAGCAACAGATAATCTGGCATTGGTGCCCATTACAGACACCAATGAAGCTGAAACAGGCAAAAGTGTATTCTGTGCTTTCCGTTGGGGGGGTTTCAACTACAAACCTCATGCAAGCATTAGACTTTTTTTCCTCTCACATGGAAATTGTTTTGGTTTTTTTTCCCCATCAGTGTGCTGGACCCCGTTTTTACCGTCCGTGTGGTGGACCTTATTTTTACCATCATTTATAATAAAATTATTTGGAATGAAGTTCGAGCATCTATTATGGGGTTCAAAAGTATTTAAACAAAAGAAAAAATATTTACGTCCAGGACCAGTACTGTTCCTCCATGCTCATTTCTGAATCCTCCTGAATCAAATCCAGCTGAGTTATTGTGTGAGCACTGCAGCCACTCAGCAAATGTTGATTGGCTGCAGCGTTCACATTTAATTTGAGACCGCTCTAACAAAATGTGAATGCAGAAGCCGATCACCTGCAGCTTCAGCGCTCATGTGATGACCTCTCTGATGGAGTTCATCAAGGATAGCAGCTCTGCTGCATACAGCTGTGTAAAACCAATCAGGTGAGTGTTATGATATTTTCCTCATTTCCCTTGTCTCATTAATAACAGATTTGTAGGATGATCTGCGGCAGCACTGCAAGCACAGCTAAAAACAGCTTGCTTTGTCAAAAAGGCAATAGAAGGTCCATAATTTTAAATGTTTGAAAAGCTTATCCATGCAGCGTATGGAGAAAACTAGTTGAACACTTGTTTTCTGGAACAATTAAGGAGTATACAAAAATAATTCAAGGACGTTCCATTTTTACCTTTAGTTATGGCAGATGCCCAAAAGATAATTACAGCAGTTATACAAGATGGAAATGTCACGAATCCTGACACAGTTAGCAATAGTACAACCACATTAAACAGGAATTATCATATACACACAATCCTAATTTGCAATTAGCTGCTCATTTCTTAGTGATGTGCAAAATTAATCAGGCATGGAAATTAGACAAAAATTCAAAATGAGCATTGCATGGCAAATATTATCATGGCTTATGCAAACAAAATAAGTAGTTAAACATTCCGTGAGAAAATTCCCCATTACCACCCATAATCACCAAGTCAATTTAAGCTTTCAGGATGTGTATTTAATTACAATCATTTTTCTTCATTTTAAATCTTTTATATAATGATATGTATGCAGATTTAAACTTGGCTTTAGTTCTGCTCAATTATCGCATTTACTGCTTTACTATTCTTTAAAGGGAACCTGTCACCTCCTTTTTCCAAAATAAAATGCGGCCACCGCCTTTAGGGGCTTATCTACAGCATTCTGGAATGCTGCAGATAAGCACCCGATGTAACCTGAAAGATCACAAAAACAGGTTGTATTATACTCAAAAGTGGGGGCGGTCCGGTCCGATGGGCGTTGCAGGTCCGGGTCCGGTGCCTCTCATCTTTTTGTGACGTCGTCTTCCTCCTTGCTTCCTGTTGCGGCTCCTGCGCAGGCGTACGGATTTGCCATGTTGAGGGCAGAGCAAAGTACTGCAGTGCGCAGGCGGCGGAAAAGGTCAGAGAGGACCGGCGCCTGCGCACTGCAGTACTTTGCTCTGCAGATCAGTACGCCTGCGCAGGAGCCGCAACAGGAAGCAAGGAAGATGACGACATCCCAAGAAGATGGGAAGTGCCGGACCCGGACCTACGACGCCCATCGGACTGTACCGCACTGAACCGCCCCACATGGGTGTATAATATAACTTGTTTTTTCGGATCTTTCAGGTTACATCGGGGGCTTATCTACAGCATTCCAGAATGCTGTAGACAAGCCCCTAAAGGCAGTGGTTCCCTTTAAAAGCACACATACATACAGACAAAATAATGGAGACTGGTTTCTTCAAAAAGGTTTGCCTTTCAAAGAACAAGAAACTAAGAGTCCCTGTACACATTAGGGTAAAGTTAGCTGAACCCACCACTATCCACAGGGTTTGGCTGTTAGTCTAATGTATATGGGGGCGCCGGTGACTGATGGTTAGGAAAGATGCAGATAGTGTATGTCCAATTTCAGACTGCCAATCGCTATGATCTCTCTGAGATAAGCCACCAACAGATGTGTCAAACCACGGCTTTCTCAGAGAACATAGGAGCATTTAGCAGATAGAGTGCTCCTGTGTATGGGAGGATCAGCTGAGATTGGTATCAGCCAAATGATCAGCCAACGCATTGTTCGGCCAACAGCCATCTAATGTGTATGGCCAATCTCACGGTGGCCCTGCTCTTCAGACTGTGGATGTCCAAAAAACATCTCTCCAGAATCCCCATTACAAATAAGGCCTCATTTCCACTGATCTGCTATTTTTCCCAACAGCATACTACAAACACAGAGGAGTGAAACTGACATGGCAACTGATCCTATAGTGTTCAATAGGACAACATCTGCAAGGAGTTTGTATGTTCTCCTAGTGTTTCTGTGGGTTTCCTCCATGTTCTTCGGTTTACTCGCACACTCCACAGACATACTGATAGGGAATCTAGATTTTAAGCCCCACTGGGGACAGTGCCAATAATGTCTGTGAAGTGCTGCAGAATAGGATAGCGCTATATAAGCCATACATAATAAACAAATTCATCCGGCTCACCAGTTGTTGCACCAGACCCTTGAAGTAGCTGAATAAGAAAATGTTACTTAATGCATTTTTTGATCCAGCTCAACAGTTATGCAGCAGAAACTGGTAGAAAAAGCCAGATGACAACTAACTCCGTTTTGACATCAGGATAAAGGGAAACCCAGCCTAAAAGCCTCGCTGCCAGTCAACAACCCTCAATAGTTAGTGGGAATTTAGCTACTTCCCAAGAGAGGAGAACAAAAGGATAAGAAATGCATCTGCCGTCCGGATAAGAGTCATAACACAAACACATTTGATGGTGGGCCAGTCCCAATGAATTTGGCAGCTTTGGCTAACATACATGTGTGAGGAACTAAGCCGACCGCCACACGGTAGCCCGGGTATCACAGCTTCTGATACCACCGCCGCTACCAAATGTGACGGACAATCCCTTTCCTCCCACGTCACCAATGGGACGTAACTCCACAGGTACAGCTCTCCGGCGCCCCCCTTTGTCTCTCAGGTCAGTAAGAGAACTGCACCTAGAGCAAATGGCCGCCGGGGAAGGTGTCCTGTTACCCACTGGGTATTCTAAGATTCGTGATCAGAGTAAAAGCATCAGCCCAAGATTAATTTTATGGTTTAATTTGCCTTAAGGGGGCACTAGATAATTACAGAAATATACAGTAAAGCTATACAACGTAATTACAATGGATTTGCAGTCAGAGTAAAAAAATACAACAATAATGTACAAGGCTTAAAGGTATAAGCTATGGATCAATATTACCGGGTATTATGGTCATGGGAAGGCCTTGGCTCTGCCGTTCCCAGGTACAGTCTTCAGTTGCTGGATAGTCCCTTGGTCTTTCCTAGACCATCTTCTTGGCTTCTGTGTGTGAAATGGAATGACCAGCAGCCTGGTCATGGCTAGTTCTTAAACCTGCTAGGCCCATCCCCTTTGCTTTGAAGCACACATATTAACTAGCCTGCAATTCATATGGAGCAGCAAACAATGGCTTGAGCTTGAGCTATTTACCATACGACTGACCATCTTATTCAGACACTGGCCTAAACTAATTAGCATGCTAAAGCCCCTTTGATTCCTAGTGGACATCAAAACCTGTTGTCCTGGATATGCTAATAGGCAATGTGTAGTTAATAGTTTGTGGCTCTGCGAACTGACAAAATGGAGGCTGGTATAGGCCCTATACAAAATGGTGGCGGTCCCAACCTCACACCTCCCTGCTTTTGAGGGCGCTAGGGGGTATCACATTCCTGTGTTCCCCCGTGTGCCCTACTGCACCCTCTCCTTGCCGGGACAACCCATCAGCGTTACCATGGTCCCTGCCTCTCCTTCCTCTGGAAGGTTGCACACTGGGTGAGCATAAGCCTCCCGCTCATGATGGGCCTTCATCATGTTCACATGGAAGGCCTTCCTCCTTCCACGGGCGTGGTCCAGGGTGACCAGGTAGGTGACGGCGTTGAGCTGCTCGTGCACGAGGTATGGACCCTCCCAGGCCGCCTGAAGCTTGTTTTGTGGTACGGGGACCAGTACCCACACCTTTTGACCCACCTGGTAGGTCCGCTCACAAGCATTCTGGTCGTACCATCGCTTCTGGTCAGCCTGAGCTTGGGCCATATTATCATGCACCAGCCGCGTCAAGGCCATCATTCGTCCCGGAAGCGCACGACATAGGGGTGGCTAAATCCCCTTCCCATGTTTCCTTCACCAGAGCAAGGGGCCCCCGTACACGTCGCCCGTACAGGAGCTCAAAGGGGGAGAACCCCGTTGAGGCCTGTGGGACCTCCCGGTAGGCAAACAGCAGGTGTGGGAGATACCGCTCCCAGTCTCTCCCGTGGGAGTCGACCAACATCTTCAGCATCTGCTTTAGGGTGCCATTGAACCGCTCACACAAGCCATTGGTCTGTGGGTGATACGGGCTGGCCACCAGATGTTGCACCTGTACCTGCTTACAGAGAGACTCCATCAGCTGCGACATGAACTGGGTCCCTCGGTCGGTGAGCATTTCCTTGGGAAACCCCACTCTGGAGAAAATCTCCAGTAAGGCAGTGGCCACTTTGTCGGCCCGAATGGACGACAAAGCTACCGCCTCCGGGTACCGGGTGGCATAGTCCACTACCGTTAGTATGAAGCATTTCCCGGAGCGGCTGGGAGTGGACAGAGGTCCAATGAGATCCACAGCCACCCTCGAGAAAGGCTCTTCGATGATGGGCAGAGTTACCAGTGGGGCTTTGGGGCGCAGCCCCGCCTTCCCCACCCTCTGACAGGTGTTACACGAACGGCAGTAGGCTATCACCTCGGTCCTCATTCCGGGCCAGTAGAAATGCTGAGCTAGCCTGGCCCTGGTTTTAGTGATCCCTAGGTGTCCGGCCATTGGAATCTCGTGTGCGATCCGCAACAATTCCGCCCTGAACGGATGTGGTACCACTGTCGGTCCCTGGGCCACGCCTCCGGTGAACCCTGCTGGACCGTTACCCGGTACAGCCGTCCCTGGTCCCAGACCACTCGCTCGCGGTCGGACTCCAGGGGAGGCTGTACCGCCTGTTCCTTGAGAGTCTTCAGGCTAGGGTCAGCTTCCAACGCTGCCTGAAATCCCTGACTTGATGTGGCAAGAATTGATGAAACTGCCATGTCCTCTGTCAGTTCCCCGGGATTTGTCTCCTGGCTGTCTGACTCGGCAGCCACTTGGTCGGAGAGGGGGAAACCGTCGGACCTCCGCGAGGCTCCTTGGGCTTCAGCGCTCCCACTCCTGGTAACAGCGGCCACTACCGCTGAGACCACGGGTAGCGCCTGCTTTCCCTCGTCCCCTGACCAAGTCGCCGGGTCAAGCAGACTTCCCTGACTTCCTGACATCCCAGGTGTGGGGAACTCCTGACCTGGGGTCCTACCTGGTGGCTCCTCTCCCGGGACACCCCCTTCCCCCATGGCCTGTTCCTCTTCCTGCAGGGGCCCTAGACTCAGCAGGCTGGATTCACTTAGGGCCCTACACTGCCCATAGCAGCCCCTCCCCCCACCTCTGAGTTCTCCCGTGCAGCCTCCTCACCTGTCCTCACTGTGAGCCCTGTGTGTGTAATGTCAGTGCATGGCTTACCATCAGGTTTCACTCCCTCCTCCACTGTTGGAGGCACATTCAATACATTAACATTCACAGTATAGTCATGACATTCTTGGGGAGCCGAACTTGGGGGTTCAGTGGCCACATACCGGGACACTAGCCGCCCCAAATCGGTCCCAAGCAACACATTTGCAGGAATATTCGGCGTTACTCCCACCTCCCGCATCCTCCTCCCGGCGCCCCAGTCCAAATACACCTTGGCAACGGGCAGCGCCGGTTCAACGCCTCCAATTCCGGAGACGGAAAGGGTTTTCCCAGGTACCAAGTCTTGAGGGGACACCACCTCAGGGCGTACCAGGGTTCGTTCAGCGCCTGTGTCCCGCAGTCCCATGACCGCTGAGCGGCCGATGGTGACGGGTTGGTAATTGTCTAGGGACCTCCCACCACCCCCTCCCACACACAAAACAGTGGTCGATTTCTGGGACAGGGATGGGGCCTTCTGGCGCTGGGGACACGCAGCCTTAAAGTGTCCTGGCTGATTGCAATTATGACAACGTCTGGGTTCGGTTCCTGGCCTGGAGAGGGCAGCCGGGGGGTACACCCCTTGCACTCTGGGGCTGGATATGGGGCTGGGGCAGGATTGGGCTTACCCCCGCTCCAGGTGCTGCTGGCAGGCTTCTTTGGCTCCGGCGCCCTGTTGTTGGCATACTCGTCTGCTAGGGCGGCTGTAGCAGAAGCCCCCTTTGGTTTCCGATCACGGAGGAACTGCTGGAGGTCCTCTGGGCAGTTTCACAAGAATTGCTCCACGACAAACAGTTCCTGGACCTCCTGGCGGGTAGTGAGCTCTAGACCCGAGGTCCAGTGCTCCGCAGCTCTCAGCAGGGCCCGCATGTGGTCGGTCCAGGTGTCCTTTGAACCCCGCTGCAGGCTCCTGAACTTCCTGCGGTACGACTCCGGGGTGAGGTTGTAGTGCTGGATCAGGGCCCGCTTGATGCTGTTGTAGTCCTGCTCCTCCCCGGCAGGTAAGTCCCCCAAAACTTCCAGGGACTTACCCCTCAAACGGGGGGTCAGGTACCTTGCCCACTGATCCAGGGCCAGATGATGTTGGAGGCATGTCCTCTCAAAAGCAAGCAGAAAGGAATCCAGGTCTCCATCCTTTTCAAGTAAGGGAAAGTCCTCCGCCCGGACCTTGGAAGCCCTTGTCTCCGGTGGGCCTGGTGCGTCCAGCGGGGGCCTGTGCTGAGCCATCTCCAGTCGGTGCCGGCGCTCCGCAGCTTCACGGCATTCTGTATGCTCCCGCTCTGCTGCTCTCTCTGCCGCTGCTTGCTCACGCTCTGCTGCTTTCTCTGCCGCCACCAGGAGTCTGTCATAGGCGGCGTCATTACCAGCCTCGAGCTGTGCCATAGCTGCTTGGAAAAGGGCCTCCGATCGGGACAGGCTGGGATGGGCAGGGGGTGGACAGTCCACTGCGAGACTGAGCACGGGGGTCGGGCTCCTTGGGGAGCCCTGGCTGAGCTCCCCCTCATCGGTATCGAACCCCTCATAGACCACAGCATTGGCCTCCCCCTTTGCCCTACTCCTGGTGCCTTCCGCCATCTTGGGAACCTTTGGTTACTGACACAGCTGCAACCCTGACCTTGCACACAACTTATTATATTTACACTCTGACCGTCTAGTGCTGGGCTGACCTTAAGACCCCAGCATCGAAAGTACCGCTGGTAGTCTCTAGTGTCTGGGAGTAGGGTCCCACGCACACTATTACTCTGATCCCACCGCTGCCACCAATTTGTGAGGAACTAAGCCGACCGCCACACGGTAGCCCGGGTATCACAGCTTCTGATACCACCGCCGCTACCAAATGTGACGGACGATCCCTTTCCTCCCACATCACCAATGGGACGTAACTCCACAGGTACAGCTCTCCGGCGCCCCCCTTTGTCTCTCAGGTCAGTAAGAGAACTGCACCTAGAGCAAATGGCCGCCGGGGAAGGTGTCCTGTTACCCACTGGGTATTCTAAGATTCGTGATCAGAGTAAAAGCATCAGCCCAAGATTAATTTTATGGTTTAATTTGCCTTAAGGGCGCACTAGATAATTACAGAAATATACAGTAAAGCTATACAACGTAATTACAATGGATTTGCAGTCAGAGTAAAAAAATACAACAATAATGTACAAGGCTTAAAGGTATAAGCTATGGATCAATATTACCGGGTATTATGGTCATGGGAAGGCCTTGGCTCTGCCGTTCCCAGGTACAGTCTTCAGTTGCTGGATAGTCCCTTGGTCTTTCCTAGACCATCTTCTTGGCTTCTGTGTGTGAAATGGAATGACCAGCAGCCTGGTCATGGCTAGTTCTTAAACCTGCTAGGCCCATCCCCTTTGCTTTGAAGCACGCATATTAACTGGCCTGCAATTCATATGGAGCAGCAAACAATGGCTTGAGCTTGAGCTATTTACCATACGACTGACCATCTTATTCAGACACTGGCCTAAACTAATTAGCATGCTAAAGCCCCTTTGATTCCTAGTGGACATCAAAACCTGTTGTACTGGATATGCTAATAGGCAATGTGTAGTTAATAGTTTGTGGCTCTGTGAACTGACAAAATGGAGGCTGGTATAGGCCCTATACAAAATGGTGGCGGTCCCAACCTCACAACATGTATTATATCAGGAATTACATTAATCACCACCACAAATGGAGAAAATGGAAGGTGGCAAGCTAAAAATTCATACATGTCAATAAATCATGAAATTTGTCAGAAGAAAAAGTATTGTCAGCCATTTAATATACTAAGTCTTTTAAAACTGGGAATAGCACCCTAGATTTTGGTGAGGCATAACTTAGAAAAAAAAGATTTCACAGAAGGGATAATAAATGACACTTTCCTTGAAGGACCAAAAATCTCATTTTACGGTGGAAAAAAAAAATCTGGCATGTGCTAGGTTACATGGTAAAAACTCTAGAATGCCTTTACGTATTCCCTTGGTTCTCCAACTGGTTTTTAATGACACATTGTACTTTAAAATCAACAGTAAATTTATATTGATATATTTTGAATAAAATTAAAGTAAATGTAAAAAAAAATGGTGAAACGTGCAGTATTCAAACTTTTAATAAGTCTGCCCCTAAAATATACAACCATACTTTACAAAATAGTTAATAATAATAATAAAAACAATTCCCATTTTTCTATTTTATGTTGGCATAATTTTCCATACATCCATGTATTTTGGGGGATATTAGACCGCTTATAAGTTTAGCAGAAATTTCTCAAATTTTCACAAAACCCAATTTCAAGCGTGCCATTCAGTTCCCAAATTCCTTTGAGGGGTTTATAAGTTAAAAACCACCCATAACTCAACACTTCAAAAAGTGCACCCATTATAGAATTAAAAATACTGTTTAATGAGTTTACATGGAAACATGTGAATTGGATGCAGTGAAACATCTGAATGGTAAGCAACATGGAATTAATAAATGGAAAAAATCTTTTTTTTCTATTAAAAGTTATGTTTTTGGACCCAAATTTCTCATTTCCAAAACAAGTAGTAGAAGGAAAGAAACACACTTAAGATTTATTTATTTTTTACAAGTATGGAAATGCACTACTATATGCGGTGCATATTCAATCCCATCATGTTAATTAAGTACCTTATTTTATTTTCATGCACTATTGCTATTTACTTACTACAGAGTAGTTGCTCATTTTGTTTTCATCTTAGGTTTTAGCTTATAAATTTTGCAGCAATTTCTCAAATTTTCAAAAAGCCAAATTTTTAGGCGTTAATTCAGTTTCCAAATTCCTTTGAAGAGGAAACCACCCATAAATCACAATGCTTTATCCTCTTAATGCCCAATGACAGATATCAGTAATAAAGCACCTCCCCCTCTTTGGTGCAAGCTCCGGCGCTGAGTCCGCACCTTTTCCAGCACATGACAGCTGATCTGTTCAGCTGTCATGTGCCCCTAACAGCCACGGGTGGAATCGCGGTTCATCCGCTGCTGTTAACCTGTTAAATGCCATTGTTAAACTCTGACAGCAGCATTTAACATAGCCACGTCGGAAGTAGGTCTTAGCTCCACCCATAAGGGCCCTGTCACATAACCACGGGTTGCCAATGGGTTGGCATGAACACCCGGGGTCTGCAGGACACCCCTGTAGTCATCATTGCTGGATCGCTATGAGCATTTCTGTTATATATAGCGGGGCTGCAGCTTCTAGTCTACTAAGTAGACTATTGCAGCAGGTAAAAAGTATTAAAAAAAAAAAAAAAAGTGTTAAAAAATATATAAAAAATAAAGATAGAAAAGTTCAAATCACCACACTTTTCCCCATTCTAAATAAAAAATACACATATTTGGTATTGCCGCGTTCAGAAACGCCAGATATATCAAAATATAAAAAGAACTAATCCGATCGGTAAATGGCGTAATGAGAAGAAAAATCAAAAACATCAGAATTAAGTTTTTTTTTGGTCGCTGTAATTTGCAATAAAATAGACTAGTGGGTGATCAAAACACCGTATCTACCCCAAAATGGTATCAATACAAACATCAGGTCGGCGCGCGAAAAATAAGCTTTTACCCAGCCCCAGACCTACAAAAATAGAAACGCTATGGGTCTCGAAATACGGCTACTACTTTTTTTTTTTTAAATTTTGGATTTTTTCAACACTTAAAAAAAAGAACTTATACATGTTTGGTATCTACTAACTTATAATGACCTGGAAAATCATAATGATAGATCAGTTTTAGCATTTAGTGAACATGGTGAGAAGAAAAAAAAACAATTGTGGAATTGCTCTTTTTTTCCAATTTCATCGCACTTGGAATTTTTTTTTCCGCTTTCCAGTACACAACATGGTAAAATCAGTGGTGCCGTTCAAAAGTACAACTAGTACAGCAAAAAACAAGCCCTCACATGGCCATATTAAAATATAACAGAGTTATGGCTCTGGAAGGAAGGGCAGCAAAAAACGGAAAAGCAAAAACAGAAATACCACTGGTCCTTAAGGGGTTAAAAAGTACATCCATTATAGAATTAGACATATTTCTCAATGAATTTTCATTAGATCATGTGAATGACCTGAATGGTAAGCAAAAGTGGAATAAAGAAATAAAGAAAAAAATTCCCATTAAAGTTATGTTTTGAACCCAAGCTTTTCATTTCCAAAATGAGTAGTGGAAGGAAAAAAAAACGCTGACCAAACAACCTCCGCACCGTCCCCCACCTCCAACTCCTTCACAATGGCTGAAATCAGTAGGGGTGTTTTTTTAACAAGCTGTATTTCAGCCTGAATCACAGCTACAGTAGCAATCCAGGGCTCATTTTTAGGGCTCATGCACACGACCGATTTTCTCATAAGAGTGCCATCTGTGTTTTTCAGAACTTTTGGACAGACAGAATGGAAAAGATGACTAAACTTTTTTTTATTCTCTCCATATCTGGGAAAAACGGATGTCACTCTGATAAAAGTCTGATCAAATCACAGTAGCGTATGGCATCCAATGTGAGAGCATGGGATGCCATATGCTAATGACCCTCAGCTCCAGCTTTGCTGCAAATGTGAGCCGAGTGTCAGTGTTCTGTGCTCCGATCCTCTTGCAGGAAAGGGCTCATACTCATTTGTGAGAAAAACAGACGAGTGCAATCCTATAAAAAATTGGATTGCACTCTGCGAAGATTATTCTATGAGTCCTTGCTCATTTCCGATTTTTTTTTCTGCTCTGATCGGACTGAGAAAAAAATTGCAGCATGCTGCGATTGTCATTGTATATCGGACGAGACTTACCAATGCAACTCAATGAATGCGAGAAAAAAAAATTTGCACGAGACACGGACCATGCGTGTGCCATCCAATTGTTATGCACCCATCTCCTTGAAAACCAGACACTTGATCAGCTGTGTAGAGTAAAATCACAGCGTGATCCGACTGAATAGGATAGAATATAGAATATATTGGATAGGATATAGAATAGGATAGGATATATATATATACATTTCACAGGTTAAAGCCGGGATTTGAAACCTAGTATCCCATGTCATAGTGAGACCCCAGAAAAAGTGGTGGAGAATGAAAGGGCAAAAATCCTGTGGGACGTCAAGATCCAGACGGATAAGCAGGTGTTTGCTAACCAATCAGACATTGTCATAGTAGACAAGGATCAGAAGACAGCAATGATAATAGATGTAGCAGTGCCAAGTGACAGCAACATCAGAAAGAAGGAATATGAGAAGCTGGAGAAATACCAGGGCCTCAAAGGAGAACTGGAGAAGATGTGGAAGGTGAAGGCAACAGTGATTCCAGTGGTGAAAGGAGTACTTGAAGCAGTAACCCCTAAGTTGGATGAATGGCTACAACAGATCCCAGGAGCAACATCTGAGCTCTCTGTCCAGAAAAACAGGATTTTGGTTGCTTACCGTAAAATCCGTTTCTCGGAAGCCTTCATTGGGGACACAAACCATGGGGTGTATGCTGCTGCCACTAGAAGGCGCTGACACTATGCATATACAAAAAATAGGTTGGCTCCTCCTCCGCTGTATACACCCCACCGACTGCAGGAAGCAATTCAGTTAGTGAGAAAGCAGTAGGAGAACAACATGATAGAATAACAAACAGACAACTCAACTGTAACAACAGCACATAGAAGAAGAAACAGGAGTTGTAGAAAAAAACATGGGAGGGTGCTGTGTCCCCCAATGAAGGCTTCAGAGAAACGGATTTTACGGTAAGCAACCAAAATCCTGTTTTCTCTATCGCTTCATTGGGGGACACATAAACCATGGAACGTCCCAAAGCAGTCCATGGGGAGGGAAACAGCAGAAAACTCTATTGCGATCAAAGAGCTTACCACTGCCGCCTGCAACATACCTCTGCATAGGCTGGCGTTCACCGAAGCGTAGGTATGGACCCGGTATAATCTGGCAAACTTGTGGATGGAAGACCGGGTTGCCACTTTGCAGAGTTATAGGGCGGATGTCCCATGTGTACCGCCCAGGAGGCACCCACTGCCCGGGAAGAGCGAGCCTTAACTCAGGGGGGCAATCTCTTCTAAACCAGTAAGCCTCCAAACTTGCGGACCTGATCCAGAGCGCAATCGTAGCCTTGCAGGCGTGCGTCATCTAGATGATGAATAGGAGATCCGACTTCGTAAAGGAAGCGGTCTTTAGTGAGATAGATCCTCACTGCCCTGACCAGGTCTGGCCTGTTTAGAGAATGAGGCGAAGAATGAGTCGGAGCTTGCCAGACGGAAGGGATGACAAAGTCCTCAATCAGGTGAAAAAAAGGACAACACTTTGGGAAGGAAAGAAGGTGGAAGATCTGGCCTGTCTGGGAGCTTCCAGGAGTGTCCGCCAAACTGGTGCGATCAGAAAGACCAGCACCCCTTCCGCTTTGATCTACTTCAAAGACCTGGGAAGAAAAGTAAGGGAGAGCGCAAAGTGCGACCAGGCAATGGCCGTAGCATCGGCGACCGAAGTGAGGGGGACTCGGGGCCTGGAGACGAACCGTGGAACCTTCCTGTACAGCCGGGAAGGACATGAGATCCACGTCCGGAGTTCTCCCTTAAAGACAGATCAGATGGAAGACGTCCTGATGCAGGGACCAGTGTCCTGCAACGAGAACCTCGCGGTGGAGAAAAAAACGGGAATATGCGTTGCGGATATTGTCGGAAACGTCATCTCCGCTCAGTGAAGACTCCTGGATATCATGACCATCGCCAGGGGACTCCTGGACCCTCCTTGGTGATTGACGGATACCACCGCTGTGGCGTTGTCCGACTGAATTCGCGGACGAACGCCCGATGTCGAGGTAATGGATAAGTACTGGGTCCCTAAACCTCGAAAAGGCCCTGAATGCCGTCATGATCTTCCCTGGGAGCGGTCGCAAGATCGAACAGCAGGGCAAGAAACTGGAAGAGAGTCCGCTGTACTGCGAAACGCGGGAACCTCTGGTGAGTTGGGCAAATCGGAACGTGGAGGTAAGAGTCTTGGATAACTATGGATCATTCGAAAAAAGGATTCTGCGTCCCCATGGAAGCAAATACTGAGCGGGGGACTCCATCCTGAAAAGATCCAGGAGGACTCTCGAGATGAGAAAAGTAGCGATCAGAGTGAGCTGAACCACGCCGTCCTACCTTGGCGCAACAGACAGGTTCTGAATAAAAAACCCTGTGACTTATTCTTGTTACGGTACGGGAACGATAACTCCGTACTAAGAAGGGGGGCGCTGGACGCAAAGAACCTTGAAATCAGAGCGGGATCCCTTTTGGAGGACGGGATTCTAATAACCGATCTCAGGGGCATGAAGTAAACTCTACCTTGTATCCAGAGGATACAACCCCCTACGTCCGCTACCGAGGCAAGCCGAAAGTCCCTGAAAAAAACAGGAAACAACCACCTGGCTTGGGAGATACGGTGGGCTCCGGATCTAAGTGATGCCGAGGAGGACCTGCCAGGTCCGGACCTAGTGGTGCTACAGTGGAAGCTATGAGGATGCCAGGGAGAAAGACCCAAAGGAAGCCTTCTACCTAATTTGACAGGTCTGCGGCAAGCGCTGACCGAAGGGATCCTCCGTCGGACGGAGAAAAGGCCGACGGGAGCGGAAATGCCACTTCGCTACAGGAGGCCTGTGAGGTTCGGACTGAGGAAGGAGAGAACTGGTGGCTCCAGATGCATCCTTTATGGGACCAAACCGGCGATCTCCCTGGAAGGGGAGACAGGTAAGCTACCTCTCCGATGAAAGGTCCGCTTGCCATGCTTTGAGCCAAATGTTGCTACAGATGGCCTTCATATTGCCAAATATGTCCCTGCAAAGGGAATGTATTCTACAAGGACGGCAAGCTCATTCGGCGGGACTCCCGCAATAATGGCCTCATGCAGTTGTTTTGGCCCAACTGGCTATGACTTTTGGTAGAGGCAGAGGCCGGGCAAAATGTAGAAGCTGTCGTTCCCAAAGCTGATTTTTCCAGCGATCCTATAATTTTATCGTTGGAATTCTTGCAGGAAGCTGTATTAGAAGGTAGAGGACCGTGTTGGTGGCCAGTCTGGAAACTGGCGGAACCACAGCCAGGGAAGGCGTCCAGATAGCGGTGAGCTCAGGGGAGGAGGGGGATAAGATGCCGAGGCGCTTCCCTGTTTGAAAGCGTCTGGTCGAATTGTCCCTTTCCCTCTTGAGTTTCGCCACAAATTCAGCTTGTGGACAAAAAAAGACCCTGGAAGGTAGTTAGACCGTCTAAACGAAACCACCTGATCTGCGAGTTTCGTAGAGGTATGTTAGATGCCTAGGGTCTGGTGGACCGCAGTAATCAGGCTCTGCACCATGTGTGATCCAGGTCCAACTTCTGTTCTTGAGGCGCGTCCGCAGATGACTCGGCTGGGTGCTTCTGTCTGGGCCTCTTGCGGCCTGATCCACTGGCGACTGCGGGAGCTGGGAGAGGCAAACTGTCTGTTATGGACGCTGGGGTCTGCCACCCTGGTGAAAACCTCGCAACAGACTGCGACCAAGAGAGAGCCCGTCCCGGGATAGAGGTCTTAGACTAGGTCGAGGCAGAAAAAAGAACTCCTGGTAGTGGGTACCGTGTAGTGCTGCGGGCCTGGCAGAGAAGAGAGAGCAAGCCTTCCTCCCTAACTGATGCTAGAAGGTTGGGAGTGCAAAAAAAGATCACAAAGATATTGCCCAGCATGGGAAATTTTGGTCTGCGAGCTCCGCCAGCTCTCCGGAAGGGGCTCCGGCCAAGATGCCCTTATAGAGTTGTTTGGCCCATCTGGCTATAGCCTTTGAGACCCAGGTGGACACAAAGGCCGGGCATAAGGCAGAAGCGGACGCCTCAGAGGCTGACTTTGCCAGTGATTCTATAATTCTATAGTTGGCGTCCTTGAGTGAAGCTGCACTAGCAAGAGGAAGGACCGTATTGGTGGACAATCTGGAGACTGGTAGGTCCACTGAAGGGGAATTCTGTCCAATTCGTGGTAAGGTCCGGGAAAAAGACAGAGGAGAGTGTCAGCTCTGCAGGGCAGAGCCTACTCACGGATCCTGTGTGCTGCCGAGATGATCCACCGATGAAAGCTGAGGCTGTGCAGATGTTCCTCCTGCTGTCCTGTCAGGAGCCAGCAATCAGAGGCTGCAGAGCTAGCTGGGCAAGCGGCTTGCCACTCCTAGTGAAAGCAGGAGGGGGCAGCGTCGGGCACAGGGCCTGGAGGGGGCAATATGGCTGCAGCTGCAGCTCTCAGGAACGCTAAGAGCGGTGGGCGGAGCAAGGGCAGGCAGGAGAAAAGCCCGCCCGGAAGCCAGAGAGGCGGGGGCGGAGCCGGCTCAGGAACCGGCTCATTGGGCCCGGAATGAAGCCGGGACCTCAATTTGAGGCTGCGGCCACCGGGGAAGTGGAGGTGGTGCGGAGGACGCCGACTGTATAATAAAAAAGCCCCGAATGAAGCGCCGCGGCGCTACGGGGCGGATAAAGTGGCCCCAATGAAAATTATATGCGACAGATCCACGAGAAAAAACGGGGGGGGGTTGAGGAGTGTCCAGAGCAGGCCGTATCTAAGGAGGGAAAACTCCTTAGGGGACTCAAAGAGAATGAGGTACAAGGCTCATTTTTTTTCCTTGCTTCTTTTTCTTTTCTTGACTTCTTTCTTCTGTCCTCTTAGCGGAAAAAAAGGACAGTACCTCTGACAAAAGGTCTGACGTCCGGAGGTCAGTTGTGGGGACGTCCGCGTCTCCTCATCCGACAGGCTCTGGTGGGCGAGTAGGTGGGAGACGGAGGCAGGCCCAGGTCTTTTCGCTGCCTCTGATCACCTAAACATCCGTCTGTGTAAGGGATTAGGGTGGGGGGTCCTGCCGAGACAGACTTATGAGGATACGGGGTGGCAGTACACGCCGTACTCATAGTCTCTATGTGGGACTACAGTAGTGACCGTTCACACTGTATCCCTCCGGAAAACCTGAAAAGGAACGACGCACAATAGGTAGATATGGGTCTCCGGAGAGACCCGTGTCTACCTCCTACTGACACTAAGATAAAACTGAATTGCTTCCTGCAGTCGGTGGGGTGTATACAGCGGAGGAGGAGCCAACCTATTTTTTGCATATGCATAGTGTCAGCGCCCCTAGTGGCAGCAGCACACACCCCATGGTTTATGTGTCCCCCAATGAAGCGATAGAGAAAGCGTAATGCTGGTTACAGCTAAGATCGAGCAGAGAACCCTCAAACTCCCAGGCCTCTGCTAGAGGACCCGAGAATGAGAAAGGACAACAAAGACCACCCGCAGTGGGGATGAGAAGGAAGTTTATTATAATATAATATATATATATATATATATATATATATATATATATATATATAACACACACACACACACGTATACATATACACTGTGTGCAGAATTATTAGGCAAATGAGTATTTTGATCACATCATCCTTTTTATACATGTTGTCCTACTCCAAGCTGCCAATTATGAAAATCAGGTGAATTGTATCTCTGTAATGAGGAGGGGTGTGGTCTATTAACATCAACACCCTATATGAGGTGTGCTTAATTATTAGGCAACTTCCTTTCCTTCGGCAAAATGGGTCAGAAGAGAGATTTGACGGACTCTGAAAAGTCAAAAATTTTGAGACGTCTTGCAGAGGGATGCAGCAGTCTTGAAATTGCTAAACTTTTGAAGCGTGATCACCGAACAATCAAACGTTTCATGGCAAATAGCCAACAGGGTTGCAAGAAGCAAGGTGCAAAATAACTGCCCATGAATTGAGGAAAATCAAGTGTGAAGCTGCCAAGATGCCATTTGCCACCAGTTTTGCCATATTTCAGAGCTGCAACGTTACTGGAGTATCAAAAAGCACAAGGTGTGCCATACTCAGGAACAGGGCCAAGGTAAGGAAGGCTCAAAGACTACCACCTTTGAACAAGAAACATAAGATAAAACGTCAAGACTGGGCCAAGAAATATCTTAAGACTGATTATTCTAAGTTTTTATAGACTGATGAAATGAGAGGGACTCTTGATGGGCCAGATAGATGGGCCCGAGGCTGGATCAGTAAAGGGCAGAGAGCTCGACTCTAAGACGCCAGCAAGGTGGAGGTGGGGTACTGGTATGGGCTGGTATCATCAAAGATGAACTTGTGGGACCTTTTCGGGTTGAGGATGGAGTGAAGCTCAACTCCCAGACCTACTACCAGTTTCTCGAAGACACCTTCTTCAAGCAGTGGTACAGGAAGCAGTCGGTATCGTTCAAGAAAAACATGATTTTCATGCAGGACAATGCTCAATCACATGCATCCAAATACTCCACAGCGTGGCTGGCCAGTAAAGGTCTAAAAGAAGAAAAAATAATGACATAGCCCCCTTGTTCACCTGATCTGAACCCCATGGAGAACCTGTGGTCCCTCATAAAATGTGAGATCTACAGGGAGGGAAAACATTACACCTCTCGGAACAGTGTCTGGGAGGCTGTGGTGGCTGCTGCACCCAATGTTGATCGTAAACAGATCAAGCAACTGACAGAATCTATGGATGGAAGGCTTTTGAGTGTCATCGTAAAGAAAGGTGGCTATATTGGTCACTGATTTTTTTTTTTGTATGTCAGAAATGTTTATTTCTAAATTTTGTGTTGTAATATTGGTTTACTTGGTGAAAATAAACAAGTGAGATGGGTATATATTTGGTTTTTATTAAGTTGCTTAATAATTTTGCACAGTAATAGTTACCTGCACAAACAGATATCCTCCTAAGATTGCCAAATCTAAAAAAAAAACCACTCCAACTTCCAAAAATATTAAGCTTTGATATTTATGAGTCTTGGGTTGATTGAGAACAAAGTTGTTGCTCAATAATAAAAAGAATCCTCTCAAATACAACTTGCCTCATAATTCTGCACACAGTGTACATATACATATATATACATACATAGGATAGATATAAAGATGTCAGCACTTGACGTATGTAATTTGACCAGAGCATGTGTAGCTTACTGTACATGTATTTAATAAATAAATAACTGAAAAAATTGGCGTGCGATACCCTGAAATTTTACTAACCAGTAGACGGAAAGCGAACAGCTGGGGGCTAATGTTTATAACCTGGGAACGGGGTAATACACATGGAGCTTTCCAGGTTATTAATATCAGCCCACAGCTGTATACTTAACCTTTACTGGTTACTAAACCTGGTTAAACTCTGACCCCCCAAAAAGACGCAAGGTCCCCCTAAAATCACTAACCAGCAAAGGCTAGGCAGACAGGCAGATCCTATTTAAGTGATTTCTTGATTGAGAACAAATGTGCAGTAAACAGGCCTGGGTGTAGCTAGGGAATTTAAACGCAGAATCTTATCTACAGCATTATATTCAAGTGAAGAAAAATAAGTTTTATTACACTCACCTGGGGGGGGCGGTCTGATGGGTGTCGCAGGTCCAGGTCCAGTGCCTTTTCCATCTTCTTGCGCCGCCGCCCTCCTGCTTGCTTCATGGCTCCCTGGCATTGCGCTCCTGCGCAGGCGTACTTCTCTGCCCTGTTGAGGGCAGAGGAAAGTACTGCAGTGCCCAGGCGCCGGGAAAGCTCAGAGAGACACAGCGCCTGAGTACTGCAGGAATTTGCTCTGCGCAGGAGAAGTACAGTCATGGCCAAAAGTTTTGAGAATGACACAAATATTATATTTTCACATGATCTGCTGCCCTCTGGTTTTTATGTGTGTTTGACAGATGTTTTTATCACAGACAGAAATATAATAATTGCAAACATATGAGTAACAAAAGCTTATATTGACAGTTAGAATGAATTAATGCAGCAAGTCAATATTTGCAGTGTTGACCCTTCTTCTTCAGGACCTCTGCAATTCTCCCTGGCATGCTCTCAATCAACTTCTGGACCAAATCCTGACTGATAGCAGTCCATTCTTGCACAATCAATGCTTTCATTTTGTCAGAATTTTTAGGTTTTTGTTTGTCCACCCGTCTCTTGATGATTGACCACAAGTTCTCAATGGGATTAAGATCTGGGGAGTTTCCAGGCCATGGACCCAAAATCTCTATGTTTTGTTCCCTGAGCTATTTAGTTATCACCTTTGCTTTATGGCAAGGTGCTCCATCATGCTGGAAAAGGCATTGTTGATCGCCAAACTGCTCTTGGAGGGTTGGGAGAAGTTGCTCTTGGAGGACATTCTGGTACCATTCTTTATTCATGGCTGTGTTTTTAGGCAAGACTGTGAGAGAGCCGATTCCCTTGGATGAGAAGCAACCCCACACATGAATGGTTTCAGGATGCTTAACAGTTGGCATGAGACAAGACTGGTGGTAGCGCTCACCTTGTCTTCTCCGAATGAGGCGTTTTCCTGATGTCCCAAACAATCGAAAAGGGGATTCATCAGAGAAAATAACTTTACCCCAGTCCTCAGCAGTCCACTGCCTATACCTTTTGCAGAATATCAGTCTGTCCATGATGTTTTTTCTGGAGAGAAGTGGCTTCTTTGCTGCCCTCCTTGAGACCAGGCCTTGCTCCAAGAGTCTCCACCTCACAGTGCGTGCAGATGCACTCACACCTGCCTGCTGCCATTCCTGAGCAAGCTCTGCACTGCTGGTAGCCCGATCCCGCAGCTGAAACACTTTTAAGAGACGATCCTGGTGCTTGCTGGTCTTTCTTGGGCGCCCTGAAGCCTTTTTGGCAACAATGGAACCTCTCTCCTTGAAGTTCTTGATGATGCGATAGATTTTTGACTGAGGTACAATCTTTCTAGCTGCGATACTCTTCCCTCTTAGGCCATTTTGGTGCATTGCAATGATGACTGCATGTGTTTCTTTAGAGATAACCATGGTTAACAGAAGAGAAACAATGATGCCAAGCACCAGTCTCCTTTTAAAGTGTCCAGTGGTGTCATTCTTACTTAATCATGACAGATTGATCTCCAGCCATGTCCTCATCAACACCCACACCTGTGTTAAATGGAGCAATCACTGAAAAGAGGTTAGCTGGTCCTTTTAAGGCAGGGCTGCAATGATGTTGAAATGTGTTTTGGGGGATAAAGTTAATTTTCTAGCCAAATATTGACTTTGCAAGTAATTGCTGTTAAGCTGATCACTCTTTATAACATTCTGGAGTATATGCAAATTGCCATTAGAAAAAGTGAAGCAGTAGACTTTGTAAAAATTAATATTTGTGTCATTCTCAAAACTTTTGGCCATGACTGTACACCTGCGCAGGAGCGCGATGCCAGGAAGCCATCAAGCAAGCAGAAGGGTGGCGTAGCAAGAAGATGGGAGGCGCCGAACCCGGACCTGCGACACCCATCGGACCGGACTGCCCCCAAGGTGAGTATAATAAAACTTAACTACAGTATTATAGAACGTGTGTATGTATATATATATAATATATATATACATAACACACACATACACACACACACACACACACACACACACATACACATCGTATAAGCTGAGTTTTTCAGCACATTTTTAATGCTGACAAAAGCTCCCCTCGGCTTATACTTGAGTGAGGGTCCCACAAGACGGATGGGGAGCGACTTCTTGTAGCGGTAGCACGATCACCGCTACTTAAGGGAATTAATATTCACTTCTCTCCACTCCCATGCATATCAGGATAGGGATGCGGAGGCCATGCATACTAGGGCTTAGACTCTAGTTAATAAGTTTTCCCAGTTTATTGTGCTAAAATTAGGTGCCTCGACTTCCGTTCGGCTTATACTCGAGTATATACGGCATTATATATCAATATCTATCTATAAACATATACAGCTCTGGCAAAAATTAAGAGACCAATGCACAGTTTTATAAAAATCAGCGTCTCTACATGTCTGACAGTCATTCCATTCCAGTGTCAGTTGAATTTCAACCAGAGTACACCTCATTCTACTTAATGTGCTTCTGATTAGGTGATCACCTGAACCAAATCTTATTTAACAAAGGAAAGTATAAAAAACACTGCTGTCGTGTTCACAATACTCTTGCAATTGGACAAGCTGGATGGCAAAACAAGTGCTAGTAATATCCCAAGTAACAGGCATGAAAAAAATAACTTTTAACCAAGCCAAATGAGTTGAAAAGGAAAGTCTTGAGTAAGGAAAAGAAGGGCTCAATTCTGGCCTTACTAGCAGAGGGATACAGTGAGCGTCATGTTGCTTCCCTCCTTAAAATTTCTAACACGGCAGTCCATTACAACAAGGTCAAGCAGCAGACATTGGGGACAACAAAGCTACAGACCGGCAGAGGGTGAAAACGACTCTCCACTGACCGGGAAGACCGTCATCTTCTACGAATTTCACTCAGCAACTGCAGGATGACATCAAGCGACCTACAAAAGGAATGGCAAATGGCACCTGGGTGAAGTGCAAAGGAAC
Source organism: Oophaga sylvatica (assembly GCA_033576555.1). Lineage (NCBI taxonomy): Eukaryota > Metazoa > Chordata > Amphibia > Anura > Dendrobatidae > Oophaga > Oophaga sylvatica. The sequence goes on from JARQOD010000002.1 coordinate 210,599,153, forward strand.
AACAGTTTGTAACAGGCTCCTAGAGGCAGGGCTCAAGTCATGTAAAGCTAGAAAAAAGCCTTTCATCAATGAGAAGCAAAGGAGAGCCAGGCTGAAGTTTGCCAAAGACCATAAGGATTGGACCATAGAGGACTGGAGTAAGGTAATCTTCTCTGATGAGTCTAATTTTCAGCTTTGCAACACTTGGTCGTCTAATGTTTAGATGGAGACCTGCAGAGGCGTACAAGCTACAGTGTCTTGCACTGTGAAATTTGGTGGAGGATTGGTGATGATCTGGGATGCTTCAGCAAGGCTGGAATTGGGCAGGTTAATCTATGCGAAGGACGTATGAATCAAGCCGCATACAAGGTTATCCTGGAAAAACAGTTGATTCCTTCTGCTCAGGCAATGTTCCCCAACTCTGAGGACTGTTTTTTCCAGCAGGACAATGTGCCATGCCACACAGCTAAGTCAATCAATGTGTGGATGAAGGACCACCACATCAAATCCCTGTCATGGCCAGCCCAATCTCCAGACCTGAACCCCATTGAAAACCTCAGGAATATAATCAAGAGGAAGATAGATAGTCACAAGCCATCAAACAAAGAAGAACTGCTTACATTTTTGTACCAGGAGTGGCATAAGGTCACCCAAAAGCAGTGTGAAAGACTGGTGGCAAGCATGCCAAGACGCATGAAAGCTGTGATTAAATCATGGTTATTCCACAAAATATTGATTTCTGAACTCTTCCTGAGTTAAAACATTAGTATTGTTGCTTCTAAATGATTATGAACTTGTTTTCTTAACATTATTTGAGGTCTGCAAGCACTGCATTTTTTTTTTATTTTGACCATTTCTCATTTTCAGAAAAGAAATACAAAATTTATTGCTTGGAAATTCGGAGACATGCTGTCAGTAGTTTATAGAATAAAAGAGCAATTTACATTTTACTCAAAAAGATACCTACAGGTCCTTCTCAAAAAATTAGCATATAGTGCTAAATTTCATTATTTTCCATAATGTAATGATTACAATTAAACTTTCATATATTTTAGATTCATTACACACCAACTGAAATTTGTCAGGTCTTTTATTGTTTTAATACTGATGATTTTGGCATACAACTCCTGATAACCCAAAAAACCTGTCTCAAAAATTAGCATATCAAGAAAAGGTTCTCTAAACGACCTATTACCCTAATCTTCTGAATCAACTAATTAACTCTAAACACATGCAAAAGATTCCTGAGGCTTTTAAAAACTCCCTGCCTGGTTTATTACTCAAAACCCCCATCATGGGTAAGACTAGCGACCTTACTGATGTCAAGAAGGCCATCATTGACACCCTCAAGCAAGAGGGTAAGACCCAGAAAGAAATTTCTCAACAAATAGGTTGTTCCCAGAGTGCTGTATCAAGGCACCTCAATGGGAAGTCTGTTGGAAGGAAACAATGTGGCAGAAAACGCTGTACAACGAGAAGAGGTGACCGGACCCTGAGGAAGATTGTGGAGAAGGACCGATTCCAGACCTTGGGGGACCTGAGGAAGCAGTGGACTGAGTCTGGTGTAGAAACATCCAGAGCCACCGTACACAGGCGTGTGCAGGAAATGGGCTACAGGTGCCGCATTCCCCAGGTAAAGCCACTTTTGAACCATAAACAGCGGCAGAAGCGCCTGACCTGGGCTACAGAGAAGCAGCACTGGACTGTTGCTAAGTGGTCCCAAGTACTTTTATCTGATGAAAGCAAATTTTGCATGTCATTCGGAAATCAAGGTGCCAGAGTCTGGAGGAAGACTGGGGAGAAGGAAATGCCAAAATGCCTGAAGTCCAGTGTCAAGTACCCACAGTCAGTGATGGTGTGGGGTGCCATGTCAGCTGCTGGTGTTGGTCCACTGTGTTTCATCAAGGGCAGGGTCAATGCAGCTAGCTATCAGGAGATTTTGGAGCACTTCATGCTTCCATCAGCTGAAATGCTTTATGGAGATGAAGATTTCATTTTTCAGCACGACCTGGCACCTGCTCACAGCGCCAAAACCACTGGCAAATGGTTTACTGACCATGGTATTACTGTGCTCAATTGGCCTGCCAACTCTCCTGACCTGAACCCCATAGAGAATCTGTGGGATATTGTGAAGAGAAAGTTGAGAGACGCAAGACCCAACATTCTGGATGAGCTTAAGGCCGCTATCGAAGCATCCTGGGCCTCCATAACACCTCAGCAGTGTCACAGGCTGATTGCCTCCATGCCATGCCACATTGAAGCAGTAATTTCTGCAAAAGGATTCCCGACCAAGTATTGAGTGCATAACTGAACTTTATTATTTGATGTTTTTTTTGTTTTTAAAAAACACTTTTATTTTATTGGACGGTTGAAATATGTTAATTTTTTGAGACAGGTTTTTTGGGTTATCAGGAGTTGTATGCCAAAATCATCAGTATTACAACAATAAAAGACCTGACAAATTTCAGTTGGTGTGTAATGATTCTAAAATATATGAAAGTTTAATTGTAATCATTACATTATGGAAAATAATGAAATTTTGCACTATATGCTAATTTTTTGAGAAGGACCTGTATAATGAGAAAAATCAGACAAACTGAAAATTTTGCAGTGATCTCTTAATTTTTGCCAGAGGCTGTATCACTGTATCACATATACATCTCTCTCTCTCTCTCTATATATAGGGTTGGACATAATAATGGAAACACCTAACGTTTTGGCATCATAATCTTCGAACATGTTATAAACATGCAAATGGTAATGTTTTGTAGTTGATTATTTATGTTATGTGATATGTTTGTTTTGCATAATTGTAAGAACATTGATGAGAACCTGATACCAATGGCAGACCTCTCGGATTTTCAAAGAGGCCAAATTGTTGGTGCTGATATGGCAGGCGCTAGTGTAACCGAAAGTGCCCGAATGCTTAGCGTGTCAAGAGGTACTGTCTCCAAAGTAATGACTGCGTTTGAAAGAAAAGGAAAAACTTCTGCAGCAATGCACAGGTCCTGATGAAAGTCGAAGTTGACAGAGAGACCGTCGGACTCCAACGCAAATTGTGAGAGAGGATCGCAAGACCACGGCTCCGAAAATCACTGCTGACCTCAATGAACACCTACAGAACCCAGTTTCCACGAAAACTGTTCGTCGGGAGCTGAACAAATCTGGATTCCACGGAAGAGCTGCAATTCGAAAACAGCTGCTCTCAATGACAAATGTTTCAAAGCGTTTAGAGTGGTGTAGAACCCTCCCGAATTGGTCCCTCGAGCAGTGGAAACATGTGATATTCTCAGACGATCATATTTACCCTATTTCCCACCTCCGGCCGTGTGTACGTTTGGAGACAGCCGAAAGAAGCATTCCATCCAGACTGCCTTCTCCCAACCGTAAAACATGGCGGAGGCTCTGTGATGATCTGGGGTGCTTTTTCGTGGAGATCCGCCGGGCCAATGATATCCCTTCATGGAAGAATTAACAGCCGCGATTATTTAGGCATTTTGGGCGACCAAGTGCATACTATGGTTCAAGCACTGTTCCCGTAGGGGAACGCCATCTTTCAGGATGATAATGCACTAATTCATACAGCTACAATCGAGGCTGTAATTGCCGCAAAAGGTGGACCTACACCATATTAAATACTTTTGTTGATGTTTCTAGGTGTTTCCATTATTTTGTCCAACCCCTATGTGTAAATACACATATATATATATATATATATATATATATATATATATATATATATATATATACACACACATATACATAGATGTATATATGTAATGAAAAATATTTCCTTTGAAAACTATAAATGACAGAATTACTCTATGTAAAAGCTACTGTTGAAATCGCATTGCATACCGCTTGTATTCACATGTCATTTGGATGCTAGGTGATAAAACTTACATTGTACTCTTATGAAAATTGCATGCCACTTGCATGACAATCATTCGACTTTTCAGGAACAACACCGGACCGATTTTTTTTATTTTTTATTTTAACGGTGCTGGGTATGAGCCTTTAGAGGAGTCGTTTGTGCAAGCTACAGTCAAATGCAGCTTCCCACTTAAACCCCTGATATTACAGGCTGAGTCACGGATAAAGCCGCAATTCTGGTCTCCTAAAGAGACTCTCGCAGCTGTAGCATTGATCTAGACTGAGAAATGGCTACTAGTATGCAGGGGACATCTTATATGTCCTTGGCTACAGAACTGCTTTCCTGCAAGGTCATGTCCTTGAATTTTTGCATTTCCTTATGATTGTTTTTTGCAGAGGAGGAAACATGCCAGATATTTAGGTCTAGACAAAAAATGTAGACAATTCTATAAAAGACATGAGAGGGTCCTAAGAGCAACTAACACAATGAACACAATAAAGCAGGTTGTTAATCTAGGATAACACCAAAAAAATTTAATAGTGGTGCGTCAAGTGTCATGTGTGCATTGCCACGAAGATCGTCGCGGTTGCACATTTTGACTTCTCACAGCTGAGTTGCTGTTTCTTTGTGTTTGGCAGCTAGGGAGTTAATTCTGTCTGTGCTCGGTGCTGGGACTGGGTGCAGTTTCTCCCGGCTGCAATTGATTATTTGTTGATTGGTTTCCTTTAAATTCCTGGTTGTCTGCTTTGGGAGTTGCCAGTGAAATCCTTCATTCAGTCCACAGATAGGAATGAATCTGTATTGACTTAAGTTGAGAGCTCCTTAGTTGTTTTAAGCTCAACTTGCTTAGAGTTTATTTCCCAGACCATTTATGTTCCTTCGGTGTTTGAGTGTGTATGCAAGTGCGTGCTATCCTGTCTGTCTTATATGTCTTATCTGTGTATTTAGCTGAGATCTGCCCATATCCCTTTGGTGGTAATCAGGATCCTTCTTAGGACTGATTACAGGGTTCAGGGTCTGATAGGAGACAGGGTTAGGCTGGAGACTTGGACCTCTGAACCATTATCAGTACCTCCAAGGTAAGGGATTAGTTAGGACCCCAGTGTAGGGTCAGGTTAGACCCCGGTCCTCCTCTTTCCTGTTACAGCTCATCAAGTCCTCAAGATTAACCCTGAGTTAAACAGAAATCGTTTCTGCACATCTAGTCCTCAAGATTTACCCTAAGTTCTGCAGATATCGTGTCAGGTAAATCTATTTTATACTTACATTCTGATGTTGCTAAACTATATGTTGTATAGAGTGTGGTTCCTGTATAAATAGTTTACTGACATTGTATTCATATCATTAGACAGCGTGACATTTTCACTGGCCCTAAAAATTATCTCTAGTTACCATGGATCCAGTAGCCCAGCTGGCTCTGCAGTTGCAGGGATTATCCATGGAGCTGACGGACATTAAGTCCAAAGTTTTGTCTCCCCTGGAGCAAACCAGAGTTGAACCTAAAGTAGCTCTCCCAGATAGGTTCACTGGTGGGCGAGACAAATTTTTTACCTTCCGGGAGGCATGTAAATTGTATTTTCGGCTTCGGCCGCGATCATCAGGGAGTGATGAGCAGAGAGTGGGAATTGTTATCTCACTTCTTCAAGGGGACCCTCAATCCTGGGCATTTTCCCTTCCTCCGGGATCCCCGGCTCTACAGTCTGTAGATCAATTTTTACTGCCCTGGGATTGGTATATGATGACCCAGATCGGGTCTCTCTTGCTGAGACCAAATTACGTAAGATACAGCAGGGAGATCGTCCGGCGGAGGAATTTGCTTCTGAGTTTCGTAGATGGGCCACGGATACTCAGTGGAATGACCCAGCTCTTAGGAGCCAGTTTTGTCATGGGCTTTCTGACAAATTAAAAGACGTTTTGGCTCAGTATGAGTCTCCTCCTTCTCTGGAGGCTGCTATGGCCCTAGCTATCCGTACTGATAGACGGCTTCGGGAGAGGGGTGAGGTAACTCCACTCCCTGTTGTTACTCCACCTACTACTAAAGTCCCTTATGTTGAGGTTCCCCTTGTCTGTTCGGATGAACCTATGCAGTTGGGAGGGACATCTTTTCGTAGTAGGGGATTGGCGGCACGCCGCAGGACTAGAAGGTGTTTTTTTTGCGGGAAAGAGGGACATTTTGTTGGAGAATGTCCATCCCGTGTCTTGTTAAGTAAAAAGTCGCCGGAAAACTGCTAATCCCAGGTTGTGTGGTGGACGACAACCTGGGAGTATGTATTTCATCCGCCGATTCTGCTCAGTTCCTTGTACCATGGGAGGTGGTGGTTGGTACTAGAGTGAAGAGATTGTCTGTTCTTCTGGATAGTGGTTCCGGGGCTAATCTGGTTGACGCTCAGTTTGCTCAGGCTCAAGGTATGCATCTGAGTGTATTGGTCAAACCGATCCCTATTTTCTCCATTGACGCCAGGCCTCTCGGCCAAGGTAGTTTGTTCATGAGGTTCATAACATTGACCTTCGGGTAGGGGCAATACATAGGGAACAATTATCTTGTTATGTGTTGGAGGGTCTACCTACTCCCATTGTGTTGGGACTTCCTTGGCTGGTTAAACATAACCCTGTGATTAATTGGCAGTCCAGAGAGATAAGCCAATGGGGAGAGTTTTGCAAAAGCAACTGCATGAACACAGTCATCAGTGCGGTCGTGCCTAGTACATTGCCTCCTTTTTTGGAGGATTTTGGGGATGTTTTCTCTGAGGAGGGGTGTCGGGAGTTGCCTCCTCATCGCGTGTATGACTGCTCTATTAATCTACTTCCTGATGCTAAGTTGCCTAAAGCTAGGTTGTATAATCTTTCTGGTCCTGAAAGGCAGGCTATGAAAGATTATATTTCTGAAAGTCTGGCCAAAGGGCATATTAGACCTTCATCTTCCCCTGTGGCCGCGGGGTTCTTCTTTGTGAAGAAAAAAGATGGAGGCCTACGCCCTTGCTTGGATTTCCGCGAACTTAATCGGATTACTGTTCGAGATCCGTATCCACTCCCTCTTATTCCTGATCTCTTCAATCAAATTGTTGGCGCCAAATGGTTCTCTAAATTGGATCTCAGGGGGGCGTATAATCTGATTAGGATAAAAGAGGGGGATGAGTGGAAAACGGCGTTTAACACGCCGGAGGGACATTATGAAAACCTGGTCATGCCTTTTGGTCTGACTACTGCACCAGCAGTATTCCAACATTTTGTTAATGACATTTTTCGTCACCTTGTGGGGCTGTTTGTGGTCGTATATTTGGATGACATTTTAATTTACTCGCCAGATCTTGTGTCTCACCAGGAGCATGTGAGACAGGTGTTGCAGATCTTGCGAGACAATAAACTATACGCCAAACTGGAGAAGTGTGTTTTTGCCGTACAGGAACTTCAGTTTTTGGGTTTTTTGGTGTCAGCCTCCGGTTTCCGTATGGACCCTGAAAAGGTGAGAGCAGTGCTTGAATGGGATCAGCCAGGGGATCTTAAGGCTCTGCAGCGTTTTTTGGGGTTTGCTAATTACTACCAGAAATTTATTTGTAATTTCTCGTCTGTCGTCAAACCTCTCACTGACATGACGAGAAAAGGGACGGATTTTTCTAGGTGGTCGGACAAGGCTTGCCAAGCCTTTTCCTCTTTGAAGAGATGTTTTGCTTCAGCACCCGTTCTCATCCAACCAGATGTATCTCAGCCTTTCATTGTTGAGGTGGACGCGTCTGACGTAGGGGTGGGTGCTATATTGTCCCAGGGTCCGTCCCCTGGTAAATGGCATCCGTGCGCTTTCTTTTCTAAGAAATTGTCGTCCGCCGAAAGGAATTATGATATCGGCAATAGGGAACTTTTGGCCATTAAATTGGCTTTTGAAGAATGGCGTCACTTTTTGGAGGGGGCAGTCCACCCAGTCACCGTTATTACTGATCACAAGAACCTGCTGTATTTAGAATCCGCTAAGCGTCTGAATTCCAGACAAGCTCGATGGTCGTTGTTTTTTACCAGGTTTAATTTTGTCGTCACTTATCGCCCGGGGTCTAAGAATGTAAAGGCTGATGCCTTGTCTCGCAGTTTCCCAGGGGCCGGGAAAACGGATGACCCGATTCCTATCCTTCAGGAGGGGGTGGTAGTGTCGGCTGTATGTTCTGAGCTTGAGGAGGAGGTGTTAGAGGCTCAGGGGGACGCCCCTGCAGGACCTCCAGGGAGACTGTTTGTCCGAATCAGTTGAGACAAAAGGTTATTGAGGCACATCATAATTCTGCTTTAGCAGGACATCCAGGGAGTAAGGCTACTTTAGATCTCCTTTCTCGCCGATTTTGGTGGCCTAACGCTAATAAAGATGTTATAACTTTTGTCGCGTCCTGTGGGGTTTGTGCTCGCTCTAAAACCCCTCATACCCGTCCGTCTGGGACCCTTTTACCCTTGAAACTTCCGGAGCGTCCATGGACTCATTTATCTATGGACTTCATTACGGACCTTCCTCCGTCGTCAGGGAATACTGTCATACTGGTGGTTGTTGACAGGTTCAGTAAGATGGCACATTTCGTTGCTCTTCCTGCACTCCCTAATGCTAAAACTCTGGCGCAGGTGTTCATTAGGGAGATCGTGAGACTTCATGGGTTGCCTTCTGATGTGGTGTCAGATAGGGGGTCTCAGTTTGTGTCCAAATTTTGGAGGGCATTTTGTTTACGTCGGGGGATGCAATTGTCGTTTTCCTCGGCTTTTCATCCGCAGACCAATGGTCAGACAGAGCGTCTGAATCAGAGTTTAGAGACATATCTCCGGTGTTTTGTCTCGGAGAACCAGGAGGACTGGTCTTCTTTCTTGCCTCTGGCAGAGTTCGCTCTTAACAACAGGCGGAGCGAGTCCACTGGTAAGTCCCCGTTTTTTGGGGCATATGGTTTTCATCCTCAGTTTTGTACTTTCAATGGGGGGGGGTCCTTCTGGGGTTCCTGAGGAGGAGCGTTTCTCGTCGTCACTTGCTTCTGTGTGGAGAGGTGTATTGAATAATCTGAGTGCGATGGGGAACCGTTACAAACGTATGGCTGATAGGAGGAGAGTTTCTGGTCCAGATCTGAATGTGAACGATCTGGTATGGTTGTCTACCAGGAATATAAAACTTAAAGTGCCCTCCTGGAAACTGGGTCCCAGATTCATCGGGCCGTACAGGATCAGTTCCATAATTAATCCTGTGGCATTTCGTCTGGAACTCCCTCCTACGTTTAAAATTCATAATGTGTTCCACAAGTCTTTACTTAAAAGGTATGTGGCACCAGTCATATCGTCACCTCTACCTCCTCCTCCAGTGTTGGTCAATGGCAACTTGGAATTTCAAGTATCAAAAATCATTGACTCACGTCTGAATCGCCGGTCCCTTCAGTACTTGGTGCATTGGAAGGGGTATGGTCCGGAGGAGAGGACGTGGGTCCCTGCGTCTGATGTTAACGCAGATCGTTTGGTTCGGACCTTCCACAGAACTCACCCGGGCAGGCCTGGCCCTGAGGGTCCGGAGGCCCCTCGTAGAAGGGGGGTACTGTCATGTGTGCATTGCCACGAAGATCGTCGCGGTTGCACATTTTGACTTCTCACAGCTGAGTTGCTGTTTCTTTGTGTTTGGCAGCTAGGGAGTTAATTCTGTCTGTGCTCGGTGCTGGGACTGGGTGCAGTTTCTCCCGGCTGCAATTGATTATTTGTTGATTGGTTTCCTTTAAATTCCTGGTTGTCTGCTTTGGGAGTTGCCAGTGAAATCCTTCATTCAGTCCACAGATAGGAATGAATCTGTATTGACTTAAGTTGAGAGCTCCTTAGTTGTTTTAAGCTCAACTTGCTTAGAGTTTATTTTCCAGACCATTTATGTTCCTTCGGTGTTTGAGTGTGTATGCAAGTGCGTGCTATCCTGTCTGTCTTATATGTCTTATCTGTGTATTTAGCTGAGATCTGCCTATATCCCTTTGGTGGTAATCAGGATCCTTCTTAGGACTGATTACAGGGTTCAGGGTCTGATAGGAGACAGGGTTAAGGGTATGCCACACTGAACAATATCGCTAACGGGATCGCTAAAAAACGTCACTATTTAGCGATCCCGTTAGCGATGTTGTTCAGTGCGGCATCTGCCAGCGACGAGCTTCCTGCTGTGATCTCGCTCGTCGCTGGAATCGTTCCGGACCCTATTTTCTCGTCGGCGCTCCCGCTGGGTAAGTATATATCGCTAGTGTGGCACCTTTTCTTAGCGATTTAGCGGTACTTTTGTACCGCTAAAGTCGTTAAGAAGATCGCTAACGGCGATAGCGTCGTTAACTATATCGCTAAATGTGGCAGCACTTAGCGATATAGAAACAATCCCGCTAGCGATCGCATTAGTATGCGTCGTTATCGTGATCGCTAGCGGGATTGTTTAGTGTGGCAGTACCTTTAGGCTGGAGACTTGGACCTCTGAACCATTATCAGTACCTCCAAGGTAAGGGATTAGTTAGGACCCCAGTGTAGGGTCAGGTTAGACCCCGGTCCTCCTCTTTCCTGTTACAGCTCATCAAGTCCTCAAGATTAACCCTGAGTTAAACAGAAATCGTTTCTGCACATCTAGTCCTCAAGATTTACCCTAAGTTCTGCAGATATCGTGTCAGGTAAATCTATTTTATACTTACATTCTGATGTTGGTAAACTATATGTTGTATAGAGTGTGGTTCCTGTATAAATAGTTTACTGACATTGTATTCATATCATTAGACAGCGTGACATCAAGTCACTCCTCACCTTGACCACCCCATCAAAGCCAGGGATGGTGTTGACCTTTGCCTTCTTGGCTAAAAGCTTGCTTTCAATCTTGTCTCCCATAGCCTGGATTGCATGTGTGTCGGGTCCAATAAAGATGATGCTTTCTGCTGCCTGTGGAGACAATGAAGGTTTTATGTTTACTAAATATGCAAATTGTCTCTTCAGAGAGGAAGAGAGCTAGAACTCTAGTGCCACATTTTGGAAGGTAGCAATCCTATAAGTCAATGTCGACCCTTTAACGAGCCTTATCACATGACCTAGGATAATAGCCAAACCAGAATCTCAATTTGCAGACACTGTGTTTCGGGGTTCAGCCCCTCGTCAGTGCAAAGCGGAGATCTGGTTTGGCTGTGTGAGAGGCGTCAGACCATTGTTCAAGAAATATCGTCACTCCTTGCGGAGATCAACATGCTAAGCATGCCGAGATGAGGAGACTTAATGCCGCAATGCTCCTCTGGGAAATATGCTAATTATGCAAATTGTCTCTTCAGAGAGGAAGAGAGCTAGAACTCTAGTGCCACCTTTTGGAAGGTGGCACTCTCTCTGAAGAGACAATTTGCATAATTAGCATATTTCCCAGAGGAGCATTGCGGCTTTAAGTCTCCTCATCTCGGCATGCTTAGCATGTTGATCTCCGCAAGGAGTGACCATATTTCTTGGACAATGTTTACTAAAGAAACATATTAAGTGTTATCTGTGGTTTCACACTTCAGAGGACCCTTTAAAGAGAGCATGTGGAGAGTAATGTAATTAAGGTTAGACACTCAGCAAACAAAATTGTTTAGAAGCAGGCCAACCTGCCCATTCATTAAATGCACATTTCCCGTGAGGTGACCACTTAAAACTACTGTACATGCATTGAAATCCTTGTTTTCAGTGCTTCATTAGGATGCAGGTATCCAACAGGGATGACTGCTCCTGTCAACTGCCAGCAATGTGATTGACAAATATGGCATACTTAAATGGCTGACTAAATGGGATTGCAGATTACATCAGTCATTTTACTACTTGTCAGCAATTTCAACAAAAAGGCATGTGATTTTTGGTAAAAAAAAAAAAATACAGAAGCTATAAAAAGATATATATCAAATAAGTAAGCATTATTACTGGTGAGCCAGTGAACTTGAAGCACATACAGTAGCTTTTTTCACTGTTACTTATACATCACTATACATATATGGTCTTTACGCCAAGCTTAAAAGGAAACCGGCCAGCAAGAATCAGAGACTGGGTCGATTCCACTGTTCCACATATTTTCAAAAGTTGTCAGGTTCAGGTATGAAATGAGCCATTTCTTAATGATTTTATTTATTATGCTTTGCTTAAATAGCGCTCTCTTATCTGCAAAGCTTTGACCTCCTGAATTCAATTCTGACAATGAATATTTTTAGTTTGCTCTTTTTCAGTGATATCAAAGAGTTACCCTTTTACGGCTACATATACTTAAAGCGTAAGGCTGTGTGCACACGTTTAGGATTTTTCGTGTTTTTTTTCCCGCCGCAAAAACGCTTAAAAAACACATGTATTAAGCATCCTATTATTAGAATGGTGCGTTTTTTCCCGCGAAAAAAAACGCATCGCGGTAAAAAACGCAGTATGTTCATTAATTTTGTGGTAAATCTGCCGATTTACCGCTATATTATTGACCTAGGATGTTCAGGAAAAAAAAAAAGGAAAAAATCTGCAAAAAAACGCGATAAAAACGCGTCCGGATTTCCTGGGAAAGGTGTCCGGTTTTAGGCTATGTGCATACGTTCAGGAATGTTTTCAGAAAATTCCTGAGCAAAAACTGACTTTTTCAGCGAAAAACGCATGCGTTTTGAATCACGTTTTATGCGCGTTTTTTGACGCGGTGTTTGCGCGTTTTTACCGCAAAATTTTCCTGAACATTCTAGGCCTATAATAGAGGGGAAAACGCAGATTTAACGCAAAATTAATGAACATGTTGCGTTTTTTCCGCGATGCATTTTTTGCGTGGAAAAAAACGCACTATGTGCACAAAAATGGCGATATTCATTCTAAATAATAGGATGCTTAATTCATGCGTTTTTTTTAAGCGTTTTTGCCATAAAAAATGCAAAAAAAACGTGAAAACCTGCAACGTGTGCACATAGCCTGAATCAGGAATTTTCTGTTAAGAATACTGAACGTGTGCACATAGCCTTAAAGTTTCAGCTCTTTAAAACATTATTATTTTTGCAAATATAAGGATGCAGAATATTTTGTTATGCTAATTTTCTGATATTTAGAGGAAACTCAGCAACATTTCAAATAACTTAAACATGTCTAAACATTATTGAAGCTCTAGTAATCACTGTCACCATAGTAAACCTGTTCAGCCACTGCATCACTTAGGCCATGGTCACTCGTTGCGCTTTTGCAGAGCTTTTTGCGTGATTTTTTTTGCAAAGTCTTTGAGATTTCAGAAATCTCTTGCACACACATTGGTTTTATTTTCCTGACTGATTTGTAAAACTGCTGCGTGTCACTTCTTTCAGAGTTTTTTCTGTGCGTTTGCTGCGTTTAACCCATAGGAAACAATGGGTAAGTACCAAAAATGAAAGCATCAAAAAAAAAATAACAAAACCTGATTTTTGTAAGCTAACACAGCCTAAGAATCTAGTCACTTGCTGCTGATCAAAAAACAGCTTTTATAATGGTAAAAAAAAAAGAATGACTGACATGACATTCCTACGTGTGAAACAGACAAGACAGGAGTTGTGGAGTTAAATAATAATAATAATCTTTTATTATATAGCGCCAACATTTTGCAGCTCTTTACAGTTTAACAGTTTATATACAATAGTCATAAGTAAGACGACCCTGCTCATGAGAACTTAAATGCACAAGAACGACAGGCGCGTCCTATAAAACTAATGAAAGTACAAACAAGATTATGATTAGATTAATAATTTTTAAAGCTCAATTCCATGTTGCTGTACATGTAAGAAGGATTACATACGGTATATATAGTAAACTGACAGCCTGGTACAGAGGGACAGTGGACCTTGTCCTTTTGGGCTTACAATCTACAGGGTAATAAGGAAACAGTATGTCAGGGATTGGAGCAGGTCTGGGGGTCATATGAATTCATGTCTTTCAAATAGTAATGCCTGATTATGTTGACAATTAGGGTTTGATTTCACCGATTTATCTTCACGTACAAAAAGATTACAAAGGCCAATATTTGGAGATTATCTGTCTAAGCAGGCCAGTAATCACCTGACGGACGAGAAAATGCTCATTCATTGATTAAAATTATGTTTAAGTTGGTCACTGAAAAGGACAAGAACTGCAAAGTAGAGCACAGCAAATTAGCTATACTTGTCAATACCTGGTTCACAATATTAATGTACTGCAGGAATCAAGACGTCTCCATGCTGAGGCAGCGGCAGCACAAGATACGGATGGAACGGCCACTCAACCCGATTAAAGACGGAGGTAGCACAGGGGCCAAATATTGATGAACGACTACTCACACACCCAACATGCATTGACAGGGGGAGGCTTAATATTACAAATTAATTCAATTAAAGTATATATATCACTGGACAGCCCACCTTAACAGTATGGGTGTCCCCGATGGTTTGTAAGCCAGCATGGTGCACAACACAGTGTGACTATCACCTTTCATAAGCCATGGATGTTGGGTGTGCGAGTGGTCGTTCATCAGTATTTTGCACTTGTGCTACTTTCATCTTATCATGGGAACCTACTGTATTTATTCTGCAGTACATTAGTATTGTGACCATGTATTCAGAAGTAAGGCTCTTTTTGTGATGCCTTTTAAGTATACTTGAAAATCATCATTGTTGGCAGCACATAATCGCGTGTATTCAGAATATGTGCAGCTGATAATATTTGGGCGCATAGAAGTGTGGTCAGCCAGTGTGAACAGTTTTACTAAATGACCACTACAACACTCTGTTTACATGTAGCTGAATAGCAATCTAAGGCCGGCGTCACACTAAGGAGGAATACGGACAAGTGAGAGGCGTGAATAACACGCATTACACACGAACCTATACTTCTCTATGGGGCAGCTCTGATCATGCGTATTTTTCTCGGCCGTATCTTACGGTGCGAGACACCTGCAGTATGCTGCGATTGTACCGTATTACACCCGTTGTACGCCAATGAAAGTTATGGGTGCGAGAAAACAACGGATTACACACGGACGTGTAACTTGCGAGTAATACGCAAGACTTCTGCAGCTCACAGGAAATGGTGCAACACATGCAGGAGGAAGCTGACACATGCAAATTAGCTCAAAAAGAGCGCCAGACATCCCGCCTCCACGGAGTCGGCCATGATGCCTACGCTCATCAATGTGGAGATGTTGAGAGTCTTGCTGCAGGAGAGGCCCGAAATTTGGCACCAAAGAGATGCACATTACGCAGACCGCACAAGGAAAGAGGCGGCATGGAGGCGCATCTGTGGGCAGATGTTTCCCCACTTTGGCGACAGCCCACGCGAGGAGCAGCAGTGAATCAGTAAGTTACTTGATTTTTTTCCAACCTTCTTAACGCTCAGAGCGTAGTTGTACGCAGAATTTTGCAAAAAAATGTTGTTGTTTTTTTGGCGCCAAAATGTTAGTATAGTCACATCCTACTAGGCCCCCATGACTATATTACGTGTATGTAGAAGAATTTGGCTTTGTGCAGCTAGCTAATTGATTACATTATATGTGTCATTGCAGTGGATGATGTTATGAGAAGATGGAGAAGCATCCGCGACCAGTACCGGCGGGAACGGCAGCAGAGGTCCAGGAGCGGGTCTGCGGCACTGACAAAAAGAAAATATGTCTACTTTGACCACCTTGGCTTTCTGGCTCCTATTCTGAATCTGAGACCGTAAGTACATACATCACGCCACATAACACATATGCAGTTTAGGCTCACCTCTCCAACATGTTCTAATCCCCTTTTACTTCCCAACAGATCTGAGGATCCTCCTGCACGGGCACCTACACCTCAACCCATTCCCCCACCGAAACAACCTTGGCAACAACAGGGTCAAATGGCTGGCTATAATCCGACTTCCCAATATGGCCACTTGTACAGATCCAGTGTTGGAGGCTGGTCCCAACCTGAATGTGCTGAACATGGTCATATTGGGGGGTATGATTCTCGTGGGTATCATCTTACACAGGAATATAACCTCCCTTATCTGTATGGCAATGTGCCCACACACCAACCTGACCATGGGCAGATGTTAGCTCAGGGCCCAGAAAATCCACCCCAGCAGGGTGATGGTCAAGGTAGTCTTCCAAGCCAACCACACAGAGATGTTGGGAACCCGCCAACCCCACCACCCACATACCACCAGCTGTAATTTTTTATTTCACTTATATATTATTTAAAAAGCAGTTAGTATTTTTTTATATTTACTTTAACCTCCTGTTGTGTCAAAGACATTTGCAGTAATCTAGATGCCTCTAAACAACATATGCTAGCAATATGCTCTTCAGTAGGCATAGTCAACGTTTCTTATTTTCATTAGCTCTTATTATTTAAAGAAAAGTTTGTTCTTTTTGAACATTTATTTTTACACCATGTTGTGTAACGCATATTTGCACTCATCTGAATGCCTACAAAGAGCATATGGTACTTAGCTGGTGGAATATGGGCTAGGGGAAAATATTATTATTTCTTTATATCTTATCATTTATACCAATGTTTGTTATTTTTCCCCATCCATTTTATAAATTGTTGGCTAATGCATCATTGCATTAAGGCACTGCCACTCTTAGCGATCGCACTAGCGATCACGACAACGACTTAACCTGGTGAGATCGCTAGTGCGATCGCTATGTGATCGCTAGTTAGATTCCAAACACAACTCATCAGCGATCTGTGATTCCAAACACAACTCATCAGCGATCTGTATAACGACCTCTGCGGTCGTTGGGAAAACCTAGTCCCACCTGTGACGCTGGTGAAGTCGTTCATAAAGGGTGTCACACTCAGCGATTCAGGCTCACCAGCGGGACACCAACGACCAAAAAACGTCTCAGAACGTTCATGAGCGATCAGCGACATCTCAGCAGGGGCCAAACATGTCACACACAGCTAAGTCGCTAACGAGATCGCTACTGCGTCATAAATGGTGACGCAGTAGGGATCTCGCTAGCGATCTCGCTTAGTGTGGCATACCCTTTAGTCTAGTCTTAGAACCCAACCATATGGGGCAGATATGGTGCTCACTAGTGATAGTTTGTTATTTTGTTAAATTTGATTTGACTCCATGTCGTCTATTGCATATTTGCAGTAGTCTAATCTTGTGAACCAAACATATGGGTAACATATGGTCTTCACTATACATAGTGAACGTTTGATATTTTCTGTACATACTATGATTTCCTGCAATGTTTGTAATTTTTTTACATTTAATTTGACTCACAGTTGTCAAATGCATCTTTGCACTTGTGTAATGTGATCAATCCGACATATGGGTCACATATGATCAGCACTACCCATATTGACTATTGGTTTTTGTCTTTACATACTATTATGTATGGAATCATTTGTAATTTGTTCATGCCTTATTTTGGTACTTGTGTAAGAATGCACACTTACACTATTGTTCTGTAAATACATAAACCATATGAAGCAAATATGGTAGTCACTACCTCAAGTGGCAGTTTGCACATATAAATATCTGTTTTTATAAAAAGTTTGGAGTCTTTTTTCATAAATTGTTTGTACTCAACCACCAACACATCTGTTATGACTATAAACACCAGACAGACACTATGACAATTTGGAAAGTGGCACTGCTCCTCAAATCCCCTGGCAATCCTCTTCCAGTCTTCCATCTTTGGCTCAGGCATGACCAGTTGATGCAGTCTGTCCCAGAGTTGTGAGCAGGTATCACGCACAATGCCAGAGATGGTGGACCTCCCAATCAAAAACTACAGATGGAGTGAGGCATAGGATATGCCAGTAGTTAGGAACCTACAAGTAACCAAATGTAGAGAGAGCAATCATTACACATGCAAAAAGGTAGAACAAACGCACTATAC
Organism: Oophaga sylvatica; assembly: GCA_033576555.1. Classification (NCBI taxonomy): domain Eukaryota; kingdom Metazoa; phylum Chordata; class Amphibia; order Anura; family Dendrobatidae; genus Oophaga; species Oophaga sylvatica. Next base: position 210,616,810 of record JARQOD010000002.1, read on the forward strand.
ATAACCATGACATCATGTCATTTACAAACAATCCTATGTAAAATTTACCACAAGTCAAAGGTTTCTGATATTTTTACATACACATAATAGTTCTGGTAGTTCTAGGTGATATATGGGATATATTATGAGGATATTTCAGCTACAGACATAAGGGTAAAGGGACACTTGTGGGAAAACACATCATCAACAGACAGTATGTAGGTGAGGAATACATACCGTAGCGTAAGGAGAAGTCGCTGCTCTGCAGAGATAGCTTTGCGCATCCTGGTGTCCTGGTAGGTGATCCCAGGGCGCACAATCTCCAATAAAACATCAAATGTGGGAATGGTCATCCGAGAAAACAGGAAAAACTTGTCTGGATGAGTCTGCAGAGATGCATAAAGGCGGTGAAAATGGCCTTTAGTGAGGCGTTGCCTAAAATGCGGATGCACCCACATTCGCCTCCTCCTCCGCAGATCAACGATCACTGGGTATGGCTGGCCAAAGCGGTGGGACAAAACCCAGTTGTACAACACTCGATCAGTTGGGGTGAACTGAAGAGTGTCACACATGTTGGCAAGCAAGCAGCAGTACTCCAACACAAGCTCACCACAAAAATGGCAAGATTGGGGGGTTGCAACCTGATGCAGAGCCAAGAAAAAGCCTTGCTGATGATGATTTGAATGAGTTTCAGGCCTAAAAACCGTTAAATGTCCATTTTGCAAGGCAGCGAGAAAAATACGCTGTACGGATGCCATACGAATTGCATACGGAAGCTCACTTGCGCAAAATATGCAGCCGCACCCTGACAATTGGATGAAATACGGATTGTTGTGCCGGCAACATTTTGGCGTATTACGGCCGTACAATATGGTCCGTATTTTTCTACGGTGAGTGTGACGCCGGCCTAACTGCTGTGATCGTACTATCTAAAGGTGGGTTTACACAACCAGACTTACAGGATTAACAGACCACTGATCAGCTATGCGTTCATCGATGTGCGGTCGTTTAAAAGACTGTTTAGACAGGCAGACCGCATTTCCCTTTTGCACAGATCAGTAATAAATCATTCTGTGCACACAGACTGTCATTCTTCTAGTTAGGCAAACCAAAAGATCATTTCACCTGATGGAAGAGCATTTTACTTGTTTGTCAGGTGATCGGCAGCCTGCTTACACCGCACGGTGATCGTCAGCCTGCTTACACCGCTCGGTGATCAGCAGCCTGCTTACACCGCTCGGTGATCGGCAGCCTGCTTACATTGCACATGTAGCAGAGTAACCTTAAGTTTACCAAGACGAACAGTGATTTAGTTAACCAGTCATGGCTTTTAACTTGCCTAAAGGGTATGCCACACTAAACAACATCGCTAACGGGATCGCTAAAAAACGTCACTATTTAGCGATCCTGTTAGCGATGTTGTTGTGTGCGGCATCTACCAGCGACGAGGCCCCTGCTGTGATGTCGATCATCACAGCGATCGTTCCGGACCCTATTTTCGTCGCTGGCGCCCCGCTGGTAAGTATCAAATCGCTGAGTGTGGCACCTTTTTTAGCGATTTAGCGGTACTTTTGTACCGCTAAAGTCGTTAAGGAGATCGCTAACCGCGATAGCGTCCTAACGACATCGCTAAAATAGGTAGCTACTAGCGATATAGAAACAATCCCGCTAGCATCTCATTAGTATGCGACGCTAACGAGATCGCTAGCGGGATTGTGTAGTGTGGCAGTACCTTAAGGACAGGTTTAACTAGGACAAGATCACTATATCCAATTCCTGTAACTGATAATTCTGCCCTGCCTCAATTACATTTACCTACTAGCAGTAGCTATCTACCAAGATACTTAGCACTTGTGCAAACAGTTACAAGCATGATAAGGATGTTGTATAACACACTTCACTGCTCTTATCACCAAAGAACAAGGCTCATGAGTGGCAGAACTCCTAATTACACAGAGATCAAGACCACTGCCTTCTGTTCATCTGCATTGATGAATACAACATGTCAAAGGTTATCTGCCATTATGTCACAATGATTTACCTATAGGCCTGGGTCTCACATAGCGATACACCAGCGATCCCGACAACGATATGCACTTGTCAGGATTGCTGGTGTATCGCTACATGATCCGTGACTGACGGGTGAACGATCCGCGATTAGGTTACCCGCAGTGTACCTTTGATACCAGCGCACTGATGCGGAGCTGGTACCAGGTAAACTCAGCTGTGTGTGTACTTGGTTACCAGCTCCCTGCATCAGGGCGCTGGTATCCAAGGTACACAGCGGGTTTCTAGGCACAGCCCCGCGCCTGGAAACCCGCTGTGTACCTTGGTTACCAGCGGATCGCTGGTCTCCCGCCTGTCACACGCAGCGATGCGTGCCTGTCAGCGGGAGACCAGCGATCAAAAAAAGCGATATCGCTGGGGAGATCGCTGCTGCGTCACAAAACTAGTGACTCAGCAGCGATCTCGCTAGCGAGATCGCTGTGTGAGACGGGGGCTTTAGGCTCAATGAAAAATGTAAGTTCTACTCATGTTATATTGGTTGTATTACTAGCCTTGATTAAAGTGTACAAGTTAAATAAAGTTAAAATGAAACTAAAATGTAAACCGGAACTAAAACAAACTATAAATTTTGTTTATTACATAAAGCAGATAACACCATTCACAATTCTGAGATTAATTTTTCATGACACATTGAACATTATGTTGTTTTAAATTTTGGGTCATTAAGCTTTGTGTATATTTGTGAAAATATTGGAATTATGGTGAAAATTTTGAATAATTTGCAATTTTCAAACTTTCAATTATAATTAACATATCCCATATGTCCACTTTACATCTGCATCATTTTTCTAACATTTTATTTTGTGATGATGTTAGAAGGGTTAAAAGTTTAGCAGCAATTTTTCATTTTTTACAAAACCTGCTTCTTTAGGGACCTATTCAGATTTAAATGGACTTTGAGGGGCCTTTATATTGGAAACTCCCCAAAAGTGAAAATATTTAAAATAAAAAAAAAAAAATCACACCTCTCAAATCCTTCAAAACTGTTGTCAGGAAATTGTTCAACCCTTCAAGTGCTACACAGGAATTAAGGCAAGGTGGAATGGAAAAAAAATATTTTTTACTTTAAAATGTTGCTTTAGCCTCAATTTTTTCACTTTTACAACGGATAGTATGAGAAAATGGACCCCACAAGTTGTTACCCAGTAATTATGAGTGCGCCAACACCCCACATTTAGTTAGAAACCTCTGTTTGGACAAATGACAGGGCTCGGAATGGAAGAAGCACAATTTGAATTTTGCAACACAAATTTGGCTGAAAGAGATGGCGGGCACCATGTCGCATTTGCATGGCCGCTAAGGTGCCTAAACCTCCCACAGGTGACTCCATTTGGAAACTACACCCCTTAAGGATTTTATTTAGGGGTATAGTGAGCATTTTGAACTCACAGTTACTACACAGAATTTGATAAAATTAGGTCTTCATATTGTAAAAAAAAATTTTCAAGAAAATGTTGCAAGTATTGCTGGAATTTTAGCCTCCCATTGAAATGAACCAGAGAATGTCCCTTTAGGGGTTGTATGCCACAGCAAATTTTCTGCTGAAGTGTTCGACTACTGTCCAAATTTATATAGACAATCAAAAGTTAGGATCGTCTCAGGAGGACACTGTGCATTATCACTATAATCCAAACATTTGTGGATCACTTCAAATTGTGTCCTTGTCATGGCCATACAGAATACCGCTGTGCTGTAGAGTATATCAGTACTCCAGTATCACTGAATCTTTTTTTTTTTTTTTACTATACCCATATGCAGCCTTAGGCCTCTTTCACACATCCGTTTTTCTCCTTGCGGCGCCCCCGGCATTTTTCCTCAGCGCCGCATCACAAAACCGTATGCACCGCATGCGTTTTTTTCCCATAGACTTTCATTAGCGCTGGATGGCGCCGCATGTCACTGCGGCGCGTCCGGTTGGTGCCGGATGCGGTGTCTGGTCACCGTCCGGTGTCTGGAAAAAAACGTTGCATGTAACGTTTTTTGTCTGCGGCGAAAAAGCCGGATGCGGCACGTGCGGTTTTTTTTTACAATGAAAGTCTATGGACGCCGCAATGCGCCGCATCCGGCTTGAGCCACATCCGGTAGCCGCATCCGGTTTTTTAATTGATATACCAGCCCACAACAAACAGATACCACCCCTCAGCAAACATATAAAAAAAAAAATTTTGTGGGACATCAGACACATCCACAGAAGCCACAGAGCCACCCACGCAGCCACCGGAGACGCAGCCAACGGAGACGCAGGCACCGGAGACGCAGCCACCGACGCCTCAGCCACCGGAGACTAGCCACCGACGCCTCAGCCACCGTAGACTCGCAGCCAGGATCCGCACCATGGAGCGCCAGGAAAACAGACGGTAAATATGCCCCCCCCCCCCAATCCAAAATTTACAATACATATGTCACCAATGCTGTGTGAGCTGATGTTTATTTTTGGCACCCTGGTACATTTTATATTTCATGTTTTTTCTGTGATGGGGATTGGTTCCCCTGGTATTGTATGAAATTAAATTGCCGATGATGGGGTGGGTCCCCGAGTTTAAAATGCATTTGTTTGTGAACTTTATTGTGTATTCCCTGCTACTGTTGTGAATGTTGATAATGTAGATCTACTGGTACTGTTTTTTTGCAGTGATGTGCTTGGTCTCCCTGCGACAATATGAAATGTGGATGTATTTGTGTATCATATAATGTTTTTTTTTTGTTGTTGTTTTTAAATGGTTTTTTGTTTTGGGCCTGTGATGTGGTTGCTTGTCCTGCTACTATCTGAAATGTGCATGTGTTTACTATGGTAATGTTTATCTCCATTTTTTTTGCCAATGTTTATTTTTTGGGGCCTGTGATGGTTTTTCTACTAATGCTCTCTTGCATTTGTTTAGTATGCTAATGTTTTTTTGTTTGCAATCTTTGTTCTTTGTGGTCTGTCACGTTTTATCTACTCATGGTCTCTTGCATTTGTTTAGTATGCTAATGTTTTTTTGTTTGCAATCTTTGTTCTTTGTGGTCTGTCACGTTTTATCTACTCATGGTCTCTTGCATTGTATGCTAATGTTTTTTTGTTTGCAATCTTTGTTCATTGTGGCCTGTCATGGTTTATCTACTCCTGGTCTCTTGCATTGTATGCTATTGTTTTTTTGTTTGCAATCTTTGTTCATTGTGGCCTGTCACGGTTTTTATCATGGTTCTTTCTTGTATGTTTTTTTTTTTTTTGCAAACTTTGTTCTTGTGGCCTGTCCGGTTTATTACTCATGCGTATTTCATTTGCATTGTTTTTGTATCCAAATGTTATCACTTTTCTTTTTGTTTCAATTTTGTTTTTTGTGTGCCTTGACCTTAAATCTATTGTCATTGTGAAATGCCTGTTATATATCTTATGTTTTTCTGTTTTTTTTTTTGGTATTGGGGTCGGTTTGTTAAAACTGTTTTTTTATTTTTTGATTTTTTTTTTTTTTTTTTGGTCCAGGGATACTTTTTCCCCATGGACTGTTGTGGCTACAAATGATTGCATGTGGCGAATAAGTCCGTTTTGTTATTTTTAAAACGGGGACAACAATCATATAACACTTTCCCTTTTTGTCGTTTTTTTCCCAGCAGAAAAATTGTGCTGTGACCCAAGGCGGGACCGGGTTTCAAGGAGGCAACCCAGTAAAATAAATTGAACCCCCCCCATGTGCTAAAAATTAAAGTTTGTTTTTCTTTCGGGGAAAAGGGAACCCCCCCCCTATTTTCACGTCCCTTTTTTGTGTCCTTATTAAACAGCAAAAATTCAAGAGCGGCGGCTAAACCCAAATTTTGAGCAGGGGGGAGGAGGGCCCCCAAGCGGAGGTAGCAAGCGAAAGTAATTTACAGAAACCATTTTGCTCTAAATTACTGTTTGTTTTCTCTTTCAGCGGGCAAAGGAAATTACAGTATATTCCTGTCCGTTTTTTTTGTCCTTATTCAACAGCCGAAACTTCACCGGGGGGGCGGGGGCTAAAGGCAAGTTCGCAGAGGGGAGGAGAGGACCTCCAAAGGGGGATGCAGCAGAAAGTAATATTTCAGCCACATTTTTCTCTAAAAAATGTTTGTTTTTCTTTTACGGACGGAAAATTTAAAATTTTCAGTCCTTTTTATTAACGCGAAGACGTCAAGAAAAGGGGGGGGCGGGGGTGGAGATAGAGAGAGGAGGAGAGGCGGGGAAGGAGGGAAGCCATAAAATAAGTTCATCCCCCCTTTCAATAAAAATAATGTTTGTTTTTCTCTTTCGCCAGGGCCAAGGAATATAGAAAAAATATTGCTGTCCCTTTTTGTTTCTTCCCCAGCGACAACGTCAAACGCTTCTGCAGCTGCCCCAATGGCGGTGTTGGCGGAGGAGGCGTGGTGAAGCGGGGGGGCGCACCCCGGCATCGCCTTTCCCACCCGGAGCCCAAACCGCCACAGCAAACCATCTTTTTTCGGGAGCCCTCCTACCCTCGCAGGAATTGGGGGGGTAAAAAATATGTATTTTATTTTTTACCCCAATCCATCTGTGGGCTTATTCTTGATTGGTTTTTTTTAAAAACAGGGATTGGAAAATGGAGGGCCCCAAGGGGGAAGGAGGGGGGGGGGTGGAGAGATACCCGGGTGGCTCACAATTCGTAAGTATCTCATCAATCGCGAAAAAACCTTCAATACACCCAACCTAGAAAAAAATTTAGTACTACTTCACACAGGGCCAACCTGCAAACCTAATTTTTTTTTTATTTTAGCCTCGCATCGGGGGGCCCGAGGGGTTTTTCCCCGCGCCCCCCGAGCGTCGTGAATGTCGGGGTTTCAACGTGTAATTTTTTATTTTTTTT
>JARQOD010000002.1:210623772-210683462 GCA_033576555.1 Oophaga sylvatica
TTGGCACCAAGTGGGTGTTATCGGGCTGTTTTCACTGGAGTTGTGTACTTCCTGTGTGATGGTGAACAGTCTTAAAGGGAACTTGTCCTGTAAAATATCTTTATTAACCTGCAGATATGCATTCTGACACTTAATTTCCTCCTGGCAGAGGGGCTCTAACTTTATTTCTTCCAGCAGGCTCACTCTTTCATAAGTGTGGAGCTGGCACGGTTTAATTCACCGATCAGTGTCTACAGAGCGTTTTGCTAGCCCGCCATACTCTATGCATTGAGTAAAGTTGTCTCTCCCCCGCCACACGTCTCATTTCATGACTTTCCAGAATCTTACAGTAAAATACCAGCCCCCTATGCTATATCTCACCAGAGATCCACCTGACCCCAATCTATCCTCCAACTCCCAATCTCTTAAATGCCGTAGCTGAGCTGCTAGAAAGTAAAGCTACACCTGAGACAGTGCCATACCTACCTCATCTCTTGGTAACTGCAGGTTTTCTAGTTTAATTCTAGGAATTCCCCTTTTCCACACTGAATCACTAAACATATTATGAATTCTCCTACACCAATACTTTTAGAATTCAAGTTTGTGTTATCGATCATATACAGTACTTGCATCAGCATCATTTTGATTAACCCCTTTCTGTCATCGGACGTACTATCCCGTCCATGTGCCCTGGGACTTAATTCCCAGGGACGGGATAGTACATCCTAGGCGATCAGCTGATTTTCACAGCTGACAATTCTTTATCATACCGCCGAACAAAAAGTGGAATAACACGTGATCAAAAAGACCAATATAAATAAACATGGTACCACTGAAAACGTTATCTTGTCCCGCAAAAAAACGAGCCGCCATACAGCATCATCAGCGAAAAAATAAAAGATATAGCTCGCAGAATAAAGCGATGCAAAAATAATTTTTTATATAAAATTGTTTTTATTGTATAAAAGCGCCAAAACATAAACAAATTATATAAATGAGGTATCGCCGTAATCGTACTGACCCGAAGAATAAAACTGCTTTATCAATTTTACCACATGCGGAACGGTATAAACGCCGCCCCAAAAGAAATTCATGAATTGCTGATTTTTGTTCATCCTAACCTCCCAAAAATCGAAATAAAAAGCGATCAAAAAATGTCACGTGCTCAAAAATGGTACCAATAAAAACATCAACTCGTACCGCAAAAAATAAGACCTCACATGACTCTGTGGGCCAAACTATGGAATAATTATAGCTCTCAAAATGTGGTGATGCAAAAAATATTTTTTGCAATAAAAAGCGTCTTTTAGCGTGACAGCTGCCAATCATAAAAACCCACTATAAATAGTAAATCAAAGCCCCCCTTTATCAGCCCCTTAGTTAGGGAAAAATAATAAAATTAAAAAAATTTATTTATTTCCATTTTCCCATTAGGGTTAGCGTTGAGGCTAAAGTTAGGGTTAGGGTTGGGATTAGGGTTAGGGGTGTGTTAGGGTTAGGTTTGTGGTTAGGGTTATGGTTAGGGTTGGGACTAGGGTTAGGGGTGTGTTGGGGTTAGGGTTGGAGTTAGAATTGGGGGGTTTCCACTGTTTAGGCACATCAGGGGCTCTCCAAATGTGACATGGCGTCTGATCTCCATTCCAGCCAATTCTGCGTTGAAAAAGTCAAACGGTGCTCCTTTACTTCTGAGCTTTGCCATGCGCCCAAACAGTAGTTTACCCCCACATATGGGGTATCAGTGTACTCGGGACAAATTGCACAATAACTCTTGGGGTCCAATTTCTTCTGTTACCCTTGGGAAAATAAAAAATTGGCGAAAATATAATTTTTGTAAAAAAGAAAATGATTTTTTTTTTGTTTTTACGGCTGTACGTTATGAACTTCTGTGAAGCACTTGGGGCTTCATAGCGCTCACCACACATCTAGATAAGTTCCTTGTGGGGTCTATTTTCCAAAATGGGGTCACTTGTGGGGGGTTTCCACTATTTAGGCACATCAGGGGCTCTCCAAATGCAAGATGACGCCCGCAGACCATTCCATCAAAGTCTGCAATCCAAAACGTCACTACTTCCCTTCCGAGCTCCCGACGTGTGCCCATACAGTAGTTTTCTCCCACATATTGGGTATCAGCGTACTGAGGACAAATTGGACAACAACTTTTAGGGTCCAATTTCTCCTGTTACCCTTGTGAAAATAAAAAGTTGGGGACTAAAAGATCATGTTTGTGGAAAAAATATGATTTTTTAATTTATGTCTCTCCGTTATAAACTTGTGTGAAGCACTTGGGGGTTCAAATTGTTCACCACAGATCTAGATAAGTTCCTTAGGGGAGTCTAGTTTCCAAAATGGGGTCACTTGTGGGGGGTTTCTACTGTTTAGGCTCATCTGGGGCACTGCAAACGGAACATGACCCCATCAACGTCTGCATTCCAGAACGTTATTACTTCCTTTCCAAGCCTGGCCGTGCGCCCAAACAGTTTCCCCCCCCCCACATATGGGGTATTGGCGTACTCAGGACAAATTGGACAACTTTTCGGGTCCAATTACCTTGGAAAAATCAAAAATTTGGGACTGAAAAATCATTTTTGAGGATTTTTTTTTTTTTTTCACATCCAGGCATTATAAACTTTTGTGAAACACTTGGGGGTTCAAAGTGCTCACAACAGATCTAGAGAAATTCCATAGGGGGTCTAGTTTCCAAAATGGTGTCACTTGTGGGGGGTTTCCACTGTTTAGGCGCATCAGAGGCTCTCCAAACGCGACATGACGTCCAATCTCAATTCCTGCCAATTTTGGTTTGAAAAAGTCAAACGGCGCTCCTTCCCTTTCGAGCTCTGCCGTGTGCCCAAACAGTGGTTTTCCCCCACATATGGCGTATTGGCGTACTCAGGAGAAATTGCACAACAACTTTATCTGCCCATTTTCTCCTTTTTACCCTTGTGATAATAAAAAAAGTTTGTAAAATATCATTTTTGTGACTAAAAAGTTAAATATTCATTTTTTCCTTCCACGTTGCTTCAGCTCCTGTGAAGCACCTGAAGGGTTAATAAACTTCTTAAATGTGGTTTTGAGTACCTTAAGGGGTGCAGTTTTTAGAATGGTGTCACTTTTGGGTATTTTCTGCCATATAGACCCCTCAAAGTGACTTCAAATGTGAGGTGGTCCCTAAAAAAAATTGCTTTGTAAATTTTGTTGTAAAAATGAGAAATCGCTGGTCAACTTTTAACCCTTATAATTTCCTAACAAAAAAAATTTTGGTTCCAAAATTGTGCTGATGTAAAGAGGACATGTGGGAAATGTTATTTCTTAACTATTTTGTGACATATTTCTCTGTTTTAAGGGAATAAAAATTCAGTTTGAAAATTGCAAAATTTTCAAAATTTTCGCCATATTTGCGTTTTTTTTTAAAAATAAGCACACGTTATATCGAATAAATTTTACCACTAACGTGAAGTACAATATGTCACGTGAAAACAGTCTCAGAATCTTTAAGATCCGTTGAAGCGTTCCAGAGTTATAACCTCATAAAGAGACAGTGGTCAGAATTGTAAAAATTGGTGCGATCATTAACGTGCAAACCACCCTTGGGGTTAAGGGGTTAACTGCTTCTTAACTAGGCTTTTTTTTTTTATTTACAATGTTCATTAAACAGTAAAAATGACTTGGCAATATGATTCTCCAGGTCAATATGAAAAAAAAAACAACTATGCATATTTAAGTTGCGAGAAATAATTCTGATATTTTACCAAAAAAAAAAAAAAATTGTCGTAATGACCTGTAATGTTTAAAATTTGTTAGCTGTCCAAAGGCTTTTTTTTGCCCCCCACCCCAAGCTGATCTTTTTATTGATACCATATTGGGATAGATGCAATGTTTTGATTACCTCATATAGCTTTTTTTTTTTTTTTTTTTGCAGTGTTGCGGAGTACAAAAAATCCTGACGTTTATATATATATATATATATATATATATATATATATATATATATATATATATATATAATATATATATATAATGTATATATTTTTTTATGCTATTTAGCGATTGGTTAATTTTTTATTTTTATAGATTGGAATATTACAGATGTAGCAATATCAAAAGCTTATTTAATTTTTTTTATGGGGTGGGGGCAAAGGGGTGAGTTGAACTGTTCCATATATATATTTTTTTTCTTATTTTTAAACTTTTATTTTTATTTTTTCCTCCCTTTTTGTCCCCTTAAGGATCATGTAATCACTGGTACTATACACAGCAATTCTACAGCACTGCTGTGTATAGTGAAAGGTATGGTCTCCTATAAAAGTTAGCCACGGACTGGCTTTCACAGGTGAACTGTCATGGCAGGCACAGAGGGTCTTCAGCGGACACAGGTTTCGACGCCTCGCGATTGCATAATAAGTGCTCTGAAAGGCTAATAGAATGACTTTCTGCCCTGCCGACACACAGCAAGTGCCCCTGTTTTAAATTGACAACAGCATTTAACAGCTTAACAATCTTTTGATTGTTTGTTTTTTTGGGCACATATAGCGAATTATGTGTTTGGGTCAAATTTAATGCTTAGTACCGGTACTTTGAGTACGTCTCTTAAGTGATAAAACATTGGCTCTAAACCCAGTTAATTGGTGGGGGGAGGACATTGAGAGGCAAACCTCTGTATTAAACATGTTCACTTTTGTTGCCTGATTTTCAGCATTTTGAACGCTGTTTGCCAGTCCTGTTACAACGTCTTCCCTCCAGAGTATTAGTTTCCTTTTGTAAAAAAAAAACAATTTTTGAAGTAAACCAATCCTTCTTTATCAGCCAGTGTACGCTTCCAGCAATTCATCAAAACATGTAATCCAAGTCAGTTGGCAATAAATCTTTCCTTCCTTCCTAAGCAGACTGAGGTTTTGAAGGCTTTGCTTAGCCTTTGTAGGTAAAAGAAGTAACTGTACAAGTCAAATAATAGGAAGAGTAATACAATGATGGCTTTTCCTTACCTTGACATAATTTTCAGTGAGTGAAAGGTGACCTGCTCCACCTCCCAAAGAGACGTGACGTTCAGTTGACTGTGTAACTGCACTCTCTAAATAGAATAGCAGCCACTATACTCCAGCAACCCAAATGTATACCTTAAACAGTGGTGTAAGTGTACCCCATCTCCAAATAAAAACTAAATACATACAAAAAGTGTAATACTTGTCAAAAAGCACATTTTGTTCACGGGTCAAGTTGCATTATTGGGGCTAGTGTACAAAAGCCATGTTTTCTATTCCTGTTCTAGGCACTCGACTTTCCTCCTGTGGTGCTATATTTCGGAGATATTTTACCATAGAAGCAGTCCATTGCCATACTGTGTCCAACAGATAACCGCACAGTTTCTACATTTTTCACTCAAATTTATCACAGACTGCCACAAACTGATTAAAGGTTATAGACCTGTATTGACATGGGGATAAAAAGATTTTTACATATGTTGGTAGTGAAATTTTCTTAACTAAAAAAGGTAACTAAGTTTAAGTCTGTAATTTTTATTTCTTCATTCATTTTCATACTTCCTGACAAGGGGTTTGCAACTAAATTCAAGCTTCCGATTTTCTTTTCTGGGGAAGGCTGCCTAAGTAATAAAGGCTGGATAGGAGCAATGTGTGTATCCAGGGTGCTACTGTCTTCATTAGTTCAAAGATCACACAGCTTCTATCCTTTACTTATTTCCTCTGCATGTGTTTTACTCCTTCCATGTAGCCTGTTCTGCTGTCCTTGAGACTGTAGATGGTTTCCTCTCTTTCCACTCTTTAGATCTGTCTACAACCCCTTCCTAGCAATTTATAACACGTTGGTGTTTTGTCGGTCAGAGCATGGACCGTGATGCAAAGAATTGCCAAGGATTTCCTATCCTGATCTCAACATCCTCATAGACACTGATGAGGCTGTTGAGTTCAGGTTAGGAGATTAGGGGCCATTCTGTGCACTGCGGTCCGTACTCGGACCACAAAATATGAATGTATAATCATGCCTAAGACTGAAAAAAGAGAAAGTTGCCAGAACTCAGTAGGACCTCTGATGTAACAATTTTCCAAAAGCACTTGGGTAATTAAAAGACTTGGACATGCTTTGCACAAGCCAAACTGTAGAAAATCTTATATCAAAGACTATTATGTAGAGTTGTCTAATTTTGCCTTTAGAAAGCAGATGAACACATGAAGCCCATGGTGGTCCTTCACTGCTGGATATAGTAGACCTCACCGAATAAGAAATATTGTTACTCAACACTATCTAGCCATCAGTTTTCTTATCATCCATGACAGCACCACCTGGGAGAGATCCACCAAACAAGGACAGGAAACCTACAGAATAAAAAAGCAGAACCTCTTCCTCGCATGAGTTGGTTTCCTATCCTTGACAAGGAACTTATACACAGTGTCCAGTGCGAAACGATGAAAAAAAGATTCCTACACAGGTCCTGCTTGATCGCCTAAGAGGACGTGAGGTCTGCTGAGCCGGTGCGTGGGGCCTGGAAGTGCTGCAGCAGGTCCATTGAGTGCTTGGCTGGATTAAGGGCATCTGCCAGCCGCTGCATCATCCAATGGTCTGCGCACAGGCAGGGTGCACTCTGATGACGAGAGCGCTATTGACATTTGACCCGGAAATGTTGAAGCACTTCCCTGGAGAGGTCTGAAGGTGGCCGCCTATGGGGGTAGGTGTTGTCTACGCAGATCGTGCATTTAAATGTGGTTTTGTGGTACAAGACCACCGGAAGAGCAGTGACTCTGGCACTCCTCCTCAGTTCTGCCATGGAGCAACAAGCGCAGCTGCAGGTGCAGCAGCACTCAAAACCAAAGTAACAGCAGCAGCGTCACAGCAGCAGTGGGGTTTGTACTGACCGTTCCAGAGTTTTCAGGAGGTTCAGCCAGCATAGCTTCAGCACAATGTCCAGAGGAGATTACTTGTTAAGGGTTCTTCATTATTATTATTATTATTATTATACATTTATATAGCGCCATTTATTCCATGGCGCTTTACATATGAAAAGGGGAAAAATATAGACAGGTACAATAAACATGTGCTGGACAAGGGACACACAAGTACAGAAGGAGAGAGGACCCTGCCCGCGAGGGCTCACAGACTGCAGGGATGGGTGAGAATACACTAGGAAAGGGTTCACTTTGGTAACAGGTTGTTCTCTTGTTTGTTATTTGTTAGGAGAAGTCTAATAAATACATTGTGGTACTCGAGCATAAAGAGAGTGCACTGTGTGGAGAAGAATGGTCCAGCTCATTGCAGAAAAACTCTTCCGGGCTTGTATAGAGAAAACTGTATGTGAAGAAACTCCTGATTTCCAGGATGTCCCTCCTGACAGCACCACCAGAAGGTTGTCCTTCTTATCCTTGATAGGGACAGGAACACAGAAGAGGTTAAATAGCCCTTCCCCACTAACACGCTCCAGTGTTTTTCCTGTCCCTATCAGGGACAAATGCAGAGGTGCATGGAGTACCTGTTAGGCCGGCGTCTTTCGGGGCGTCGGGACCCGGTGGAGCAAGAGCTCCCAGGAGAAGTGGTGCCCTCTCCAGAGGGCTCTCAGCAGAGGAGGCAGGAGCTGGACCCCACTCTGCAGTGGACGCTGATACCGCCGGAGGTCCCTCAGTGCGGGGTCGAGCTGTGTGCTCCCCATCCCTGCTGCATTGCCCCCCAGAGGGCTCTGTGCAGCAGCTGCTGTTCCGGCTGCAGAGCAGCCGGCGCCTTGTGCTCTAGATTTCCGGCGCGTCGTGTCATCGGAAGGTGCGCCTGTGACGATGGCCGGGGCCAGAGACAAACATTGCGGCGCCCAGCGTGACGCGGCCTTCAGCGTGGGAGAGTGCACAGAGGCCAGCGTCGTCTGGATTCCAGCGCCCCGTGCATCGGGGGATGTCGGGAGAGGCTGGGCTTTAGACGGGGACTGTGCCTGATGGATCAGCGCACGGGGGGGGTGCGCAACAAGGCCAGCCACATCATCACAGCAGCAGCTGGGCTCGGAAGGAGGACGAACCAGATGTCTTGAAGCCGGGTAAGGCGGACTATTTAAAGACACATAGACTGATGGCACACTTGACTCAGTAAAAATGGAAAGTGGTAGCCGTCCAGACGTCCAATCCCTAGAGCCAGCCCCGGACCATGTGAGTAAAGGGTAGTAGGGTCCCGTACAGATCTCCAGATGAAGACATACAGGAGCCTCTTTACATATTTTGCAGGCTAAGGAAGCACCTAGGCAATTAACTACTGCCACCAAGCGGAAATCTAATAAATGCCCCCTATGCTCGACCAGATTCCCGCCGGGACATACAAAAAAGCTATGTGAAGGCTACATATCTGAACTCCTCAAACAGGAGCAATCCTCTCTTAGACAATATAAAGTATATGATCCGAGAAGAGGTGCAGACTACAGTTGCAGCACTTGTACCATCACAGTCCCCGTATCCTAATAGGCCTAGATGGGAACTGGAGCAGAGTTCGGAGGAAGGAGAGGTGTTTAACTACTCCGATCCTGACTCCAGCGGCCCTTCCGGAAGAAAGGAAGAGATACCTTTTTTCCTCTGAAGACACTGACACGCTCCTACAAGAGGTCAGAAACACAATGAATGTAGAAGATTCTACGGAGCCACGAACAACCCATGATGTTCGGTGAGCTAAGAGCCTGTGGGAATAGTATTTCCCCTTAATAGCCACATAACTGCAATGATATCAGAAGAATGGGAAGAAAACGGGCAAAAAGCTGGTAGTCCCAAAAGACTTCAGATACCGCCTCCCCTTTGATCCAGAAGAGACCAAGGTGTGGGAAACAGTCCCAAAAATCGACATACAGTCAGGGCCAGAAATATTTGGACA
The DNA here is from genome assembly GCA_033576555.1 of Oophaga sylvatica. NCBI lineage: Eukaryota > Metazoa > Chordata > Amphibia > Anura > Dendrobatidae > Oophaga > Oophaga sylvatica. The sequence continues at coordinate 210,632,593 of JARQOD010000002.1, forward strand.
GTGACACAATTTTCGCGAGTTGGGCTCTGCATGCCACCACATTGGATTTGAAATGAAACCTCTACAACAGAATTCAAGTGCAGATTGTAACGTTTAATTTGAAGGGTTGAACAAAAATATGTGTTAGAAAATGTAGGAATTGTACACATTTCTTTACAAACACTCCACATTTTAGGAGGTCAAAAGTAATTGGACAAATAAACATAACCCGAACAAAATATTTTATTTTCAAAATTTTGTGGCGAATCCTTTGGAGGCAATCACTGCCTTAAGTCTGGAACCCATGGACATCACCAAACGCTGGGTTTCCTCCTTCTTAATGCTTTGCCAGGCCTTTACAGCCGCAGCCTTCAGGTCTTGCTTGTTTGTGGGTCTTTCCCTCTTAAGTCTGGATTTGAGCAAGTGAAATGCATGCTCAATTGGGTTAAGATCTGGTGATTGACTTGGCCATTGAAGAATGTTCCACTTTTTTGCACTCATGAACTCCTGTGTAGCTTTGGCTGTATGCTTGGGGTCATTATCCATCTGTACTATGAAGCGCCGTCCAATCAAGTTTGCAGCATTTGGCTGAATCTGGGCTGAAAGTATATCCCGGTACACTTCAGAATTCATCCGGCTACTCTTGTCTGCTGTTATGTCATCAATAAACACAAGTGACCCAGTGCCATTGAAAGCCATGCATGGCCATGCCATCACGTTGCCTCCACCATGTTTTACAGAGGCTGTGGTGTGCCTTGGATCATGTTCCGTTCCCTTTCTTCTCCAAACTTTTGGCTTCCCATCATTCTGGTACAGGTTGATCTTTGTCTCATCTGTCCATAGAATACTTTTCCAGAACTGAGCTGGCTTCTGGAGGTGTTTTTCAGCAAATTTAACTCTGGCCTGTCTATTTTTGGAATTGATGAATGGTTTGCATCTAGATGTGAACCCTTTGTATTTACTTTCATGGAGTCTTCTCTTTACTGTTGACTTAGAGACAGATACACCTACTTCACTGAGAGTGTTCTGGACTTCAGTTGATGTTGTGAACGGGTTCTTCTTCACCAAAGAAAGTATGCGGCGATCATCCACCACTGTTGTCTTCCGTGGGCTCCCAGGTCTTTTTGGATTGATGAGTTCACCAGTGCTTTCTTTCTTTCTCAGGATGTACCAAATTGTAGATTTTGCCACTTCTAATGTTGTAGCAATTTCTTGGATGGGTTTTTTTCTGTTCTTGCAGCTTAAGGATGGCTTGTTTCACCTGCATGGAGAGCTCCTGTGACCACATGTTTCCTTCACAGCAAAACCTTCCAAATGCAAACACCACACCTCAAATCAACTCCGGCCCTTTCATCTGCTTAATTGAGAATGACATAACAAAGGGATTGCCCACACCTGTCCATGAAATAGCCTTGGAGTCATTTGTCCAATTACTTTTGGTCCCTTTAAAAACAGGGTGGCACATGTTAAGGAGCTGAAACTCCTAAACCCTTCCATCCAATTTTAATGTGGATACCCTCAAATGAAAGCTGAAAGTCTGAACTTCAACTGCATCTGATTTGTTTTGTTTCAAATTCATTGTGGTAATGTCTAGAACCAAAATTAGATAAATGTTGTCTCTGTCCAAATATTTATGGACCTAACTGTACTCGTAGCCAGGGTGTCAAAGAAGACAGCTATTCCCTTTGAGGATTCATCTGGCCTTAAGGATCCGATGGATAAGAGATCAGAGGACCTCAAAGCCTGGGAAGCATCAGCAGCCGTTATGAAGGCTAACATAGCAGCCACTTCGGTAGCCAGATCAATGAGATTATGGGTGGGCCAGCTAAAAGATCAGATTAGGGACAAAACCCCAGAGAGGAAATTCTAAAATCACTACCTCATCTGAAAATGGCAACCAACTTCTTGGCGGACGCCTCGACGGAGTCAGTCTGCTTTGCTGTGAGGAATAATGCCTTATCTAATGCAGCAAGACGAGCGCTGTGGCTGAGGTCCTGGACAGGAGACACTCAGTCAAAGAACAAATTGTGTTCTGTACCATTTTCAGGACTTCATGTTTTCGGGTCTGTATTGGATGAATTACTCGAGAAAGCTTCCGACAAAAAGAAGGGTTTTCCTGAGGAAAAGCCTAAGAGAATGCCATCCTTTCGGAGAACCCGCTCCCATCCCAGGCAGGACTATAAAGGGAAAGGAAAGTCCGGCAGGTTGAGCTACCCAAAAGGGGGAAAAGGTAGACGTTCCCCTCAAGCAGAGGACAAGAACTAGCAGACAATGACGCCAGGAAGATACGAGGGAGACTCCTTTACTTCCAGAAGAACTGGCAAGACATTACCCGGAACCCGTGGATTCTGAATACGGTCGCAGAAGGATACAAGATTGAGTTAACCGAGCGACCTCCCAGGAGATACTGCATAACCCAGACCCAGTCTCAGGTGACCCACCAAAGACTTTTAAAAGACGTACAAGAGCTAATAGAGATAGGGGCCAAAACCCTGTTACCCCATGCTCAAAGATTTCAAGTTCACTATTCAACCTTATTCTCCATGTGTGTGGATGGACACACAAAACCTTGGGAAAGGAAGACTCTGGAAAGCGTTGCCATGTATAAACATCACTACCGACACCAGTCTCAGAGGTTGGGGGGCTCACATGGAAGGTTGTTACCTCCAAGGAACATGGGGCCCATCAATACGCAACCGGTCCTCAAATTACAGAGAGCTCAGGGCAGTCTGGGAGGCACTAAAGGCATGCCAGAGAGAACTGAGGTGTCAGAATGTCAAGATCTTCTCAGACAATTCAACTACAGTTGCCTTTTTTCAACATCAAGGGGGCCCAGACACTGTCACCTGCAGGACCTAGCTCATGAAATCTTTATCTGGGCAGAGCAGACGATAAAGTCGATTACAGCAGTTCACCTGAAAGGATCCAAAAATCAGGTGGCAAACTTGGTAAGCAGAGAGAAGGTCCAACCTTCAGAATGGTCACTAAACAAAGAAGTCTTCATACAGTTATCCCGACACTGAAAAAGCAAGGACGTTTTTTTTTTCTCTCAACCCAACAGGGGTAGACGCTTTGGCACAAGACTGGAACATGGATCTCGCTTACGCCTTCCCACCATTTGCTCTTATACCAAGGGTCCTAAGGAAGATCCAAGAAAGCAGAGCATCAGTAATATTGATTGTCCCTTACTGTAGCTGGTTCTCCCTACTAACATAGATGGCATGGGAAGATCCAATACTACTACCAGCGAGACCGGACCTTCTAACCCAGGGACCTCTAGTACATCAGAGACCAGAGATGCTACAGCTATCAGCCTGGATCCTGAGGCGGAGATCCTAAAATCAAAAGTTCTCTCCAAACTAGTAATACCTACTATGCAAAAGAGTAGGAAACCGGTAACCTCAGCCATATACCGGAAAATCTGGAAGAGGTTCTGTTCTCAGTGTACAGTACCAGTATCCAAATCTTTTCAGGACTTCTGTTAGACTCGATAAATGAAAACTGTCACCTTCCAAAGGAAAATATAGGAAAGTTGTCAGATCAGGTACTAATGGCGAAAAAGAATCCTACCATAACCCTCAGGAAGGCCATGTCATTGCTGATTTTCTTGTATTCCAGTGGTCCTCAAGGCTCAGTTCCATATCAGGAAACTACAATGGATCATTTTAATAAGCAAAAGGGTTCTAAAAAGACATCTACAGTCTTGGCCAAAACTTTTGAGAATGACACAAATATTATATTTTCACATGATCTGCTGTCCTCTGGTTTTTTGTGTGTTTGACAGATGTTTTTATCACAGACAGAAATATAATTGCAAACATATGAGTAACAAAAGCTTATATTGACAGTTAGAATGAGTTAATTCAGCAAGTCAATATTTGCAGTGTTGACCCTTCTTCAGGACCTCTGCAATTCTCCCTGGCATGCTCTCAATCAACTTCTGGACCAAATCCTGACTGATAGCAGTCCATTATTGCGCAATCAATGCTTTCATTTTGTCAGAATTTTTAGGTTTTTGTTTGTCCACCCGTCTCTTGATGATTGACCACAAGTTCTCAATGGGATTAAGATCTGGGGAGTTTCCAGGCCATGGACCCAAAATCTGTTTTGTTCCCTGAGCCATTTAGTTATCACCTTTGCACCTTTATGGCAAGTGGCTCCATCATGCTGGAAAAGGCATTGTTGATCGCCAAACTGCTCTTGGAGGGTTGGGAGAAGTTGCTCTTGGAGGACATTCTGGTACCATTCTTTATTCATGGCTGTGTTTTTAGGCGAGACTGTGAGAGAGCCGATTCCCTTGGCTGAGAAGCAACCCCACACATGAATGGTTTCAGGATGCTTAACAGTTGGCATGAGACAAGACTGGTGGTAGCGCTCACCTTGTCTTCTCCGAATGAGGCGTTTTTCTGATGTCCCAAACAATCGAAAAGGGGATTCATCAGAGAAAATAACTTTACCCCAGTCCTCAGCAGTCCACTGCCTGTACCTTTTGCAGAATATCAGTCTGTCCATGATATTTTTTCTGGAGAGAAGTGGCTTCTTTGCTGCCCTCCTTGAGACCAGGCCTTGCTCCAAGAGTCTCCGCCTCACAGTGCGTCCAGATGCATTCACATCTGCCTGCTGCCATTCCTGAGCAAGCTCTGCACTGCTGGCAGCCCGATCCCGCAGCTGAAACACTTTTAAGAGACGGTCCTGGCGCTTGCTGGTCTTTCTTGGGCGCACTGGAGCCTTTTTGGCAACAATGGAACCTCAATGGAGTATATGCAAATTGCCATTAGAAAAAGTGAAGCAGTAGACTTTGTAAAAATTAATATTTGTGTCATTCTCAAAACTTTTGTCCATGACTGTAAAATAAACAAAAGTGCACATTTAGTATCGCCGCATCCATAACGACCCGCCCTATAAACCTGTCCCATTAGTTAACCCCTTTAGTGAACCCCTTAAATCATTGTTTTTTGCCTTTTTTTTTTATCATCATACCGCCAAACAAAAAGTGGAATAACACGCAATCAAAAAGACGGATATAAATAAACATGGTACCGCTGAAAACGTCATCTTGTCCCGCAAACAAACGAGCCGCCATACAGCATCATCAGCGAAAAAATTATAGCTCGCAGAATAAAGCAATTCAAAAATAATTATTTTTTATATATAATCGTTTTTATTGTGTAAAAGCGCCAAAACATAAAAAAAATGATATAAATAAGGTATCGCTGTAATCGTACTATCCCGAAGAATAAAACTTTATCAAGTTTACTACACGCGGAACGGTATAAACGCCCCCCCAAAAGAAATTCATGAATTGCTGATTTTTGTTCATTCTGCCTCCCAAAAATCGTAATAAAAAGCAATCAAAAAATGTCATGTGCCCAAAAATGGTACCAATAAAAATGTCAACTCGTCCTGCAAAAAATAAGACCTCACATGACTCTGTGGGTCAAAATATGGAAAAATTATAGCTCTCAAAATGTGGTGATGCAAAAACTATTCTTTGCAATAAAAAGCGTCTTTTAGCGTGTGACAGCTGCCAATCAAAAACCCGCTATAAATAGTAAATTAAACCCCCCTTTATCATCCCCTTAGTTAGGGAAAAATAATAAAATAAAAAATGTATTTATTTCCATTTTCCCCTTAGGGTTGTACAATAACTCTTGGGTTCCATTTTCTTCTGTTACCCTTGGGAAAATAAAAAATTGGGGGCGAAAATATTTTTGTGGAAAAAAATGATTTTTTATTTTTATGGCTCTGCGTTATAAACTTGTGTGAAGCTTTTGGGGGTTCAAAGTTCTCACCACAGATCTAGATAAGTTTCTTAGGGGGTGTAGTTTCCAAAATGTGGATGTGGTCACTTGTAGGGTGTTTCCACTGTTTAGGCACGTCAGGGACTCTGCAAACTGAACATGACACCCATCAAAGTCTGCATTCCAAAACGTCATTACTTCCTTTCCGAGCCCTGCCGTGCGCCCAAACAGTATTTCCTCCCACATATGGGGTATCGACATACTCAGGACAAATTGGACAGCAATTTTTGGGGTCCAATTTCCTTGGGAAAAATCAAAAATTGGGGACTAAAAAATCTTTTTTGTGGAAATTTCTTTTTCACTCCCAGGCATTATAAACTTTAGTGAAACACTTGGGGGTTCAAAGTGCTCACCACAGATCTAGATAAGTTCCTTAGGGGTCTAGTTTACAAAATGGGGTCACTTGTGGGGGGGTTTCCACTGTTTAGGCACATCAGGGGCTCTCCAACCGCGACATGGTGTCCAATCTCAATTCCAGCCAATTTTGGTTTGAAAAAGTCTAACGGAGCTCCTTCCCTTCTAAGCCCTGCCGTGCGCCCAAACAGTGGTTTTCCCCACATATGGGGTAACGGCGTGCTTAGTTGAAAATGGACAGAAAAAGTTGTTGTGCAATTTCTCCTTTTACCCTTGTTAAAATAAAAAAATTGTTTGTAAAAGATCATTTTTGTGACTAAAAAGTGTTCATTTTTTCCTTCCAAGTTGCTTCAGCTCCTGTGAATCACCTGAAGGGTTAATAAACTTCTTGAATATGGTTTTGAGTACCTTGAGGGGTGCAGTTTTTATAATGGTGTCACTTTTGGGTATTTTCTGCCATATAGACCCCTCAAAGTGACTTCAAATGTGATGTGGTCCCTAAGAAAAAAAAATGTTTTGTATAATTTGTTGTAAAAATGATAACTCGCTGGTCAACTTTTAACCCTTATAACATCGTAACAAAAAAAAAAATGTTGTTTCAAAATTGTGCTGATGTAAAGTAGACATGTGGGAAATGTTATTTAGCAACTATTTTGTGTGACATATTTCTCTGTTTTAAGGGAATAAAAATTCAAAGTTTGAAAATTGCTAAATTTTCAAAATTTTCGCCATATTTACATTTTTTCATAAATAAATAGCAGCAAGTTATATAGAAGAAATTTTACCACTATCATGAAGTATAATATGTCACGAGAAAACAGTCTCAGAATCGCTAAGAACCGTTGAAGCATTCCAGAGTTATAGCCTCAAAGAGACAGTGGTCAGAATTGTAAAAATTGGCCCGGTCATCAACGTGCAAACCAGCTTTGGGGGTTAAGGGGTTAAAAAAAGGTTTCTCTGGAAAAATTCAATTCAGAGTATTACAAACACGAATGCAAGCCCAAGAAGTTGCGCTTCCCAAAGTGGATGAACAAGAGCGGAAAAGATGAGATCCTCCAATCCAAAGGAGCTAAGGGCAGTGTGAAATGCGGTGGAGAACCTATTCTCATCAATAGAATATGACAGCAGAGTAATAGTGGCATACATCAACCATCAGGGAGGAACTCGATCTGATTTGCTGATGACTGGAGCAGAGCAGATATTTCAGAAAGCAGAAAGCCATCTCTCTCTTCAGACAGCAGAGCAGGCTTTTTGAGCCACACTCAGCTGGATTCAGACTCCACTCTGGTTGTCTCAACTGTTTTCCAAAATGTTGTAGAATTAAGGTGTCCCCCAGACATAGACCTGTTTGTAAGCAAACAGAAAACGCAACAGAAAACTAAAGCTTTGCTAATCCCGGAGAACAGCCTTATATGGTAGATGCACTAGTGTTGATTCCAGCAGTACTGAGGAAGATCAGGACAAGATCAAGCAAGGGTAATTTTATAGCACCATTCTGGGCCAAAGGACATGGTTCTCATGGAAAAGTTTGATGTCTTTAACCGATCCTTGGGTACTGCCTGAGATCCTGGATCTTCTCATCCAAGGTCCAGTTTGTCACTCACCCCCAAGCAACTGGGCTTCACTTGACAGCTTGGAATTTAAGAGGTCACTAAGTACAGCAAGGGTTTTCATCTAATCTAGTCTCCACACTGCTAAAGTAGGAAACCACTAGACTCTACGGTAGAACCTGGAAAAAGTTCCTCAGTAGCTCAGGTATAAAACTACAAGACAGTATTTCTTTTCTGCCCATCTTAAAACTTCTTCAGAAGGGACTGGTTTACTAAAATTTGCTTCTGGTTTACTAAAATCACCAGGAAAATGGCATCACAACAACTAGTAATCACACCTTGGAAAAAAAAAAAAAAAAAAGCAAAACACCACAACCAAGAGCTTTGAATTTTGTGTGTGTGATTTATTTCTGTCTGGTTGTTGTGATGGCATTTTTTCTTTAAATGTTTGTCAGCTATAACGATGCAAATTGTATTTGACATTGCTATATACCTTTTTCTGTTAGTTTTCAACATTTGCTGGGCCAAATGTTTTGCATATTTTGTCATGGGTAGTCAAATTTTGCCTAAAATTTTATTTTTTGTGTTTCTCGGTTAACCCCTTCACCCCCAAGGGTGGTTTGCACGTTAATGACCGGGCCAATTTTTACAATTCTGACCACTGTCTCTTTATGAGGTTATAACTCTGGAACGCTTCAACGGATCTTCGCATTCTGAGATTGTTTTCTCGTGACATATTGTACTTCATGTTAGTGGTAAAATTTCTTCGATATAACTTGCGTTTATTTTTGAAAAAAACGCAAATATGGCGAAAATTTTTAAAATTTTGCAATTTTCAAACTTTGAATTTTTATTCCCTTAAAACAGAGAAATATATCACACAAAATAGTTAAGAAATAACATTTCCCACATGTCTACTTTACATCAGCACAATTTTGGAACCAAATTTTTTTTTGTTAGGAAGTTATAAGGGTTAAAAGTTGACCAGCGATTTCTCATTTTTACAACAAAATTTACAAAGCCATTTTTTTTAGGGACCACCTCACATTTGAAGTCACTTTGAGGGGTCTATATGGCAGAAAATACCCAAAAGTGACACCATTCTAAAAACTGCACCCCTCAAGGTACTCAAAACCACATTCAAGAAGTTTATTAACCCTTCAGGTGCTTCACAGTAACTAAAGCAACGTGGAAGGAAAAAATGAATATTTTACTTTTTAGCCACAAAAATGATCTTTTACAAACTTTTTTTTTTATTTTCACAAGGGTAAAAGGAGAAAATGGACAGATAAGGTTGTTATGCAATTTCTCCTGAGTACGCCAATACCCCATATGTGGGGGAAAACCACTGTTTGGGCACACGGCAGAGCTCGTAAGGGAAGGAGCGACGTTTGACTTTTTCAAACTAAAATTGGCTGGAATTTAGATTGGATGCCATGTCGCGTTTGGAGAGCCCCTGATACGCCTAAACAGTGGAAACCCCCCACAAGTGACACCATTTTGGAAACTAGACCCCCTAAGGTACTTATCTAGATCTGTTGTGAGCACTTTGAACCCTCAAGTGTTTCACAAAAGTTTATAAAGCCTGGGTGTGAAAAAAAAAAAATCAATTTTCCACAAAAATGATTTTTTAGTCCCAAATTTTTGAATTTTCCCAAGGAAATTGGACCCCAAAAGTTGTTGTCCAATTTGTCCTGAGTACGCTGATACCCCATACGTGGGGGGGGGAAACTGTTTGGGCGCACGGCAAGGCTTGGAAAGGAAGTAGTAACGTTTTGGAATGCAGACATTAATGGGGGTCATGTTCCGTTTGCAGTGCCCCAGATGAGCCTAAACAGTGGAAACCCCCCACAAGTGACCCCATTTTGGAAACTAGACCCCCTAAGGAACTTATCTAGATCTTTGGTGAGCACTTTGAACCCCCAAGTGCTTCACACAAGTTTATAATGCCCGGGCATGAAAATAAAAAATCCTATTTTTTTCCCACAAAAATTATCTTTTAGTCACTAATTTTTTATTTTCCCAAGGGTAACAGGAGAAATTGGACCACATAAGTTGTTGTAAAATTTGTCCTGAGTACGCTGATACCCCATATGTGGGGGGGAACCACTGTTTGGGCGCACGGCAGAGCTCGGAATGGAAGGAGCACCATTTGACTTTTTCCAACCAAAATTGGCTGGAATTGAGTTTGGATGCCATGTTGCATTTGGAGAGCCCCTGATGTGCCTAAACAGTGGAAACCCCCACAAATGACCCCATTTGGGAAACTAGACCCCTAAGGAACTTATCTAGATTTTTGATGAGCAATTTGAGCCCCCAAGTGCTTCACACAAGTTTATAACGTAGAGCCGTAAAATTTAAAAATCATATTTTTTCCACAAAAATGATCTTTTCACCCCAATTTTTATTTTTCCAAGGGTAACAAGACTCCAAAAGTTATTGTGCAATTTGTCCTGAGTGCGCTGATACCCCATATGTGGGGGTAAACCACTGTTTGGGTGCATGGCAGAGTTTGGAAGGGAAGGAGCGCCGTCTGACTTTTTCAACGCAGAATTGGCTGGACGCCATGTCGTGTTTGGAGAGCTCCTGATCTGCCTAAACAGTGGAAACCCCCATAAATGACACCATTTTGGAAACTAGACCCTCAAGAAACTTATCTAGATGTGTGGTGAGAACTTTGAACCCCAGGTGTTTCACTAAAGTTTATAACGTACAGCCGTAAAATAAAAAATCTTTTTTTTTTTTTTTTTTTACAAAAATGATTTTTTCGCCCCCAATATTTTATTTTCACAAGGGTAACAGAAGAAATTGGAACGCAAAAGTTGTTGTCCAATTTGTCCTGAGTACACTGATACCCAATATGTGGGCGAAAACTACTGTATGGGCATACGTCGGGGCTCGGAAGGGAAGTAGTGACGTTTTGGATTGCAGACTTTGATGGAATGGTCTGGGGGCGTCATGTCACATTTGGAGAGCCCCTGATGCACCTAAACAGTGGAAACCCCCCACAAGTGACCCCATTTTGGCAAATAGACCCCACAAGGAACTTATCTAGATGTGTGGTGAGCACTTTGAACCCCGAAGTGCTTCACAGAAGTTTATAACGCACAGCCGTAAAAATAAAAAATCTTTTTTTTTTTTTTGCAAAAATGATTTTTTCGCCCCAATATTTTATTTTTACAAGGGTAACAGGAGAAATTGGACCCCAAAAGTTGTTGCCCAATTTGTCCTGAGTACGCTGATACCCAATATGTGGGAGAAAACTACTGTATGGGTACACGTTGGGGCTCGGAAGGGAAGTAGTGACATTTTGGATTGCAGACTTTGATGGAATGGTCTGGGGGCGTCGTGTCGCATTTGGAGAGCCCCTGATGCGCCTAAACAGTGGAAATCCCCACAAGTGACCCCATTTTGGCAAATAGACCCCACAAGGAACTTATCTAGGTGTGTGGTGAGCGCTATGAAGCCCCAAGTGCTTCACAGAAGTTTATAATGTACAGCCGTAAAAACAAAAAAATAATTTTTTTTTTGTACAAAAATGATATTTTCGCCCCCAGTTTTTTATTTTCCCAAGGGTAACAGAAGAAATAGGACAAATTGCACAATAACTCTTGGGGTCCAGAGTACGCTGATACCCCATATGTGGGGATAACCTACTGTTTGGACGCATGGCAGAGCTCAGAAGTGAAGGAGCACCGTTTGACTTTTTCAACGCGGAATTGGCTGGAATTGAGATCAGACGCCATGTCACATTTGGAGAGCCCCTGATGTGCCTAAACAGCGGAAACCCCCCAATTCTAACTCCAACCCTAACCCCAACACACCCCTAACCCTAGTCCCAACCCTAACCACAAACCTAACCCTAACACACCCCTAATCCCAACCCTAACCCTAATCCTAACTTTAGCGCCAACCCTAACCCTAACTTTAGCCGCAACCCTAACCCTAACCCTAATGGGAAAATGGAAATAAATACATTTTTTTAATTTTATTATTTTTCCCTAACTAAGGGGTGATAAAGGAGGGTTTGATTTACTATTTATAGCGGGTTTTTATGATTGGCAGCTGTCACGCTAAAAGACGCTTTTTATTGCAAAAATAGTTTTTTGCATCGCCACATTTTGAGAGCTATAATTTTTGCATATTTTGGCCCACAGAGTCATGTGAGGTCTTATTTTTGCGGTACGAGTTGACGTTTTTATTTGTACCATTTTTGAGCAGGTGACATTTTTTGTTCGCTTTTTATTTCGATTTTTGGGAGGTTAGAATGAACAAAAATCAGCAATTCATGAATTTCTTTTGGGGGAGGCGTTTTTATTGTTCCGCGTGTGGTAAAATTGATAAAGCAGTTTTATTCTTCGGGTCAGTACGATTATGGCGATACCTCATTTATATCATTTTTTTATGTTTTGGCGCTTTTATAGAATAAAAACAATTTTATATAAAAAATAATTATTTTTGCATCGCTTTATTCTGCGAGCTATAACTTTTTTATTTTTTCGCTGATGATGCTGTATGGCGCTCGTTTTTTGCGGGACAAGATGACGTTTTCAGCGGTACCATGTTTATTTATATCGGTCTTTTTGATCGCGCGTTATTCCACTTTTTGTTCGGCGGTATGATGATAAAGCATTGATTTTTTTGCTTCGTTTTTTTTTTTTTTTTTTTAAGGGTTCACTAAAGGGGTTAACTAGTGGGACAGTTTTCATAGGGGGGGTCGTTACGGACGTGGCGATACCAAATATGTGTACTTTTATTGTTTTTTTTTTTATTTACAGGAAGAAATGAATTTATTGGGGAATATTTTTTTTTTTTTTTTTATTTATTTTGGATTTTTTTTTATAACATGTTTATTTTTATTTTTTTTTACTTTTTTACTTTGTCCCAGGGTGGGACATCACTGTATTTTATCAAATCGCTGGTGTGACAGTGTGCACAGCACTCTGTCACACCAGCGATCGCTCAGGCATAGCTGCAGGCTTCTCAGTGCCTGCTCTCAGCAGGCACTGAGGAAGCCGCCTCCCTCCAGGACGCCGGCGCCATCTTGGATCCGGGTCCTGGGAGGGAGGAAGCCCTCAGAACAGCGCGATCACATCGCGCTGGTCTGAGGGTCTCAGGGGGGCGCGCAGGGAGCCCCCACCCTGCGCGATCCTCCCCTGTGCCCCCAGTACACCGCGATCATGTTTGATCGCGGTGTGCTAGGGGTTAATGTGCCGGGAGCGGTCCGTGACCGCTCCTGACACACAGTCACGGGTGTCAGCTGTGATAATTAGCTGACACCCGGCGGCGATTAGCTGCGCTCCCCTCAGGAGCGCAGCTGATCGCCTATGACGTACTATCCCGTCCATGGGCAGAATGGCACAGGTTTTATGGACGGGATAGTACGTCTAATGTCAGAGAGGGGTTAAAACATGGCAAAGACAAAGACAAATTTATCACCAGATGTCAGGAAGCTTATTCTGAGTGAAGTCAGGCAAAAGCCAAAAAGAGGTTGCTATGGAATTCAACTGCATGGAAAACTTCCTCCAAAGATGATCACATTTATTAAGAAAAAGTCAGTATCTGATCTCATTAAAAATGTTGTACAGATTTCGCACAAAATGAACAAAGAATATATATGGGATCAAAGTAAGTCGCCAAACTATGGTGCGATGGCTAAGAACAGTAAGGTTGAATGTGCGAGTTCCAGTTAAGAAGCCTTTCATATATGCAAAGAACTGGAAGGTCCGACTTGCGTTTGCAAAGAACACAGTCAATGGAAAGAGACAGATTGGTCTAATGTGTTGTGGTCAGATGAATCCAAGTTCAATCTTGTAGTGATGGCAAGCGCTATATATACTTCCCAATTGGAAAACGTAATGATGTTCGGTATCAAACACCTACAGTGAAACATGGTGGTGGCAATGTCATGATTTGGGGCTGCTTTTCTGCATCTGCCATTGGTCCTCTACATCGAATTGTTGAAAACATGAATTCTACCATGTACAATAATATACTGGAGAATGTAATGCTGCCACATGGTAAAACCAAAATAGGCAGGGGCTGGAAATTCCAGCAAGACTGATCCTCAGCACACATCCAATTTAGTAAAAAATTGGTTAGCAAAGAAAAATGTTCGCCTGTTGCAATGGCCAAGCCATGGGGCCCGTACCCATAGCAATAAAGCTGAATTGTTTCCAGATTTTCAAATGGAATGGAGCAAGATCCTCAGGACTCTAATGCCTGGTCAGTGTGGTGCAGTAATTAAAGCAAGAGGTTATGCTACAAAATACTAAGTTATGGCATTGTAAACAATGAATTAGTCTCTGTTGTGATCATTAAATAGTATATGCAAAACTTTTGGCAGTCGGTTTCTTTTAATTAAATGACCATGCATACCTATATTCTAAAGCATTTTGGTTAAAATTAAGGTCTTACATGATGACCACTTCATGCACTTTCAATTCATCACCAGAAAAATGGAATCATAACAACCAGACAGAAATAATCACACTTTAACCCTTAACGACCGCTGATACGCCTTTTAACGGCTGCAGTTAAGGGTACTTATTCCTCAGTGCCGATTTTTAACAGCACTGAGAAATAAGTGTATAGCGCCCCCCAGAGTTGGAATTTCTCTGGGTTCTCAGCTACTGGACAGAGAAATGGGGGTCCCCTGATTCACCCCTCCCGGTACCTCTGGTGTCCCTGGACCCTCCTGCATTCCCCGATCCTGTACCCGTCATCTGCTTCCGGGAAAAAAATAGCGAGCACATATGCAATGCACCCGCCAAGCTCTGCTGGCCGGCAACCATAGGAAATTTTTCCTATTGGTTCATTTTATTACTGTGATAGGGTCTATCACAGTGATCAAATAAAAAAAAAGTTGTAAATCAACCCCCCCCTTTATCACCCCTTAGGTAAAAATAAGATAATAAAATTTATTTCCATTTTTCTGTTAGGGTTAGGGTTGGAGTTAGAATTGGGGGGTTCCACTGTTTAGGTACATCAAGAGGTCTCCAAACGTGACATGGCGCCAACATTGATTCCAGACAATTTTGCGTTCAAAAAGTCAAACTGTGCTTCCTCCCTTCTGAGCCCTGCCATGCACCCAAACAGTGGCTTTCCCCCACATACCGGGTATCGGTGTACTCAGGAGAAATTGCACAACAAATTTTGTGGTCCATTTTCTCCTGATACCTTTGTGAAAATAAAATAAAAAAAATTGGTTCCAAAGTAAACTTTGTAAAAAAAAAAAAAAAAAAAGTTAAAATGTTCATTTTCTTTTTCCTTCTACAATTGCTTTAGTTCTCGTGAAGCACTTGAAGGGTTAATAAACTTCTTAAATGTGGTTTTGCGCACCTTGAGTTGTGCAGTTTTTAGAATGGTGTAACTTTTGGGTATTTTCTGTTATCTGTATTGCCCTCCTCCAAACTCACTTCAAATGTGAGGTGGTCCCTAAAAAAAGAAATGGTTTTGTAAATCTTGTTGGAAAAATTAGAAATCGCTGGTCAACTTTTAACCCTTATAATGTTTTCAAAAATTGTGCTGATGTAAAGTTGACATGTGGGAAATGTTAGCTATTTTGTATGATATAACTCTTTGGTTTAAGGGCATGAAAATTGAGTTTGAAAATTGCTAAATTTTCCCCAAATTTCCAACTTTTTTTTTCACAAATAAACACAAGTTACATTGAACATGTTTTACCACCACCATGAAGTACAATATGTCACTAAAAAATTTTCAAAGAATCAAGCGTTTAAACGTTGCTATCTCATAAAGTGACACTGGTCAGAATTGAAAATTGCCTGGTAAGGATGGAAAAAAAAGGGTGAAGGGGTTAACTCCTTTCCGACATGAGGCGTAATAGCATGGGCGGCACGGTGGCTTATTGTTTTTTTTTTTTTTTTTTTTTTTTTAAATCAGATGATTTTTATTTAAAAATTGTCAGCATGAAACTTTGACAGTACATTTAACTTTAGCATATAATATAAACTGTATTCAACATGACAGGCGATATAACTGTTCTTACATCCTAAGTCCCCTACCCTCCCCCCTCCACCCTAACCCCGTCCCTTTAAATCATTGCATATATCACACACCATGTCACATTTTGAATCCTTTTTTCGAGACAACCCTTAAGATCCCTGTTTAAAGTACCAACTCAGAGGGTCAAGGGCGCGTAGGTAGACGCATTCTTTCTCTCATAAGAGCCTCCGAAGCCAGGCCTGGGTGCTCCATCCAGCCACCCCACACATTCTCAAACTGCATGTGTTGACCTCTTTTCGCATATATGTTCTGTTCCATCATAACAGTAAAGTTAACCTTATTAATCAGTTCTAACTGGCGATTTGTCATCTAACCAGTGGACCGCAATGAGCTTTCTGGCAGCATATAGGATACTGGCTATGGTCAGCTTCCCCCACTCATCAACCGCGATATCCTCCATGCACCCCAATACACACGTCAGCGGGTTCCTTATAAGATCCACTCCCATTACCTCCTGAGTTAAATTAAGTGTTTGTACCCAAAAGTTCTGCAGGGCAGGGCAGGACCACATCAATGTAGGAGATCTGCCCCACCCATAAGAGCAGTGCGGACAGCAGGAATCCCCCCTCAGGCCCGTCCTCTTCATTCAGACCGGGGTCCTGTATACCCTATGTGTTAGGTAGAGTTGTGAGACTCTCCTGGCTTCACTCATAGAGACCTTGGGATGAATTGTAATATGCTCTCCCACTGAGAGTCCGAGATTGGTCCCACATCCTCTTCCCATTTTTCTCCGGACTTAGCCGGGTGCCGTACCAGGAGTGAATCCAAAAAACCCCTATATACGAGGGAGATGAAACCCCTAGTGCCCCTTAGTGACCCTATAAGATTCACCATCGCATCTGATTGCACCACTATTCTTGATGATTTAAGCTGTCGATTGACTGCATGCCGCAGCTGCAAATATTGAAAAAAGAGGGATTGACTCAGAGGGAACTCCTTCCTGATCTCCTCAAAAGTCTTAAGCATGCCGCCAACCAACAGCTGTGACACAAACCATATCCCGACCCTTCTCCATTGAGCAAATCCCCTCAGACGTATTAACTCCCCCAGTCTCGGGTCAAACCAAACCGACGAGAAGCGCGTGAGCTCCGTAATGCCCCTCCATTGTCTAACTCTTTGCCAAATCTTGTCCACCATAGCGATCGTCGGGAGCCTTTTAGGGTTCACCCGGAACCTACCAGCCTCTAGACTAGCAAGCAGCGGACCTCTGCCCACTATAAACTCAATGAGCTTCCCAGCCGACGTAGATTGGGTAGGCTCCCTCCACCCCACCATATGCTGACATTGGGATGACACATAATAAACCCACGGGTTCGGGATTGCCAGGCCCCCTCCTCTTTTGACCTCTGTAGATGTTCAAGTTTAATGCATGCCCTACTACCCTTCCAGATCAAGTCCCGGAAAAGAGAGTCAATCCGGTAGAATTTATTTTGCGCCAATCAGACAGGTGTATTATGGAGTATATATAGGAGTTGGGGCATGAGGATCATTTTTAATAAATTTGCTCTACCCGCCACAGACAGGAATAGTTTCTTCCACGCTGCAATTTTTTGTTGAAACTTATTGATAAGGGGGTAAGAGTGAGCCGTTCATATTCCTCCAATTTAGCAGTGATCACAATGCCCAAATATTTAAACTCACTAACCGCCCTCAAAGGGGTACCAGGGTCTAGCGCTAGGGGAACCGCCGAGTCCACGGAAGCAACACGGATTTATCCCAGTTGATAGTCCAGAAATAGAGCCGAATTTACCAATAACTGCCATAGCCGAACTTAGGGAGTCGCTCGGGTCAGCCAGAAACAGCAGCACATCATCCACGTATAAGGCCACTTTCTCTACGTGGCAGCCATATTGGAATCCCCGAACATCCGTGGTACCCCGAATCTTTGCCGCTAACGGTTCTACAGCGATCGCAAACAGCAGGGGGGACAGGAGGCACCCCTGCCTCGTTCCCCCTATGTAGGGAGAAACTCTCAGACAGCAGACCATTAACCCATATTTTAGCACTAGGGGATGTAAATAGCAAACGTACCCAACCTACAAACTGATCACCAAATCCCATTGTTCTCATTACCGCCACAAATACCTCCACTCCACAGTGTCGAATGCCTTAGTGGCATCCAGGGAAACTATTACCCTCTGTCCCACATTATCCGCCGTCGCCTGCATGTTTAAGTATAATTGCCGGAGATTTATAGCTGTGGATTTATTGGGCATAAACCCTGACTGGTCTTGGTGAATTAAGGATTCGATGACCTTAAGTCGGTTCGCCAGCATTTTGGCCAATAACTTTGTCAGTGGTCAACAAAGAGATCGGACGATATGAAGCTGGATCCGTCAAATCTTTTCCCTGCTTTGGTAGGACAACAATTATCGCCTCTCGCATGGACCGGGGCAACTCCACCCCCCCAAACTCGCAGTGTAAACCTCCATCAACTTGGGAAGCAACACCTCTTTGCATTTTTTGTAGACTTCTCCCGGGATACCGTCCCCCCCCTGGGGCCTTGTCACTAGGTACAGAGGCCAGAGCGGCCTCAAGTTCCTCCATATCAATGGGCTCCTCAAGAAGCCTCTGCTCCGCTAGTGAGAGTCGTGGAAGCCGCACCCCCACTGAAAAGTTATCAATTTCCTCCTCCGACGGCTGCACGTGTGACTGGTACAGATTTGAGTAAAATCCCATCATCACCTCCAGTATGGCCCTATTGCCTGTATGCTCACATCCGTCTTTCCCCTTTAATTTAGTGATATACGCCGATTCCCTTTGGGCCGCCACCACCCTGGACAGAAGGTGACCCGCTCTCTCTCCCTCCTCAAAATACTTCATCGTGCAGAACAGCCTTTTCCTCTCCGCAGTTTTCATAGTCATATTACAAACCTCTCTCTGCGCTGATCTCAAACGTTCCCGGGCCTCAGGGGTTTGCTCCTCAATTAGTGCCGCCTCTGCTCCCTCTAATGACCTAATCAACTCCTGGTCTCTCCTGCCCTTTCGGTTTTAACTTGCGATATGTCTTTAATACACAACCCTCTGAAGTAAGCCTTCATGGCTTCCCATACCATCAATACCGAAGCTGAGCCCATATTAATTTTAAAGATCTCTGTCAGGTCATCCCCCACATGGCCGTCCAGATCAATCAGCTGGAGCCAGAACGGATTTAGCCTCCACAGGGGTCTCCTGGAAAACTCAGAGCCCTGCCCCTGAAGCACCACACACATAGGCGAGTGATTCGACAGAGTTCTAGCTAAATAAGTTACCTCACCCACTAGACTTAGCATCGGACCATTCCCCAGGGCCAGATCAATCCTGGACAGCGAGGCAGAGGCGGGCGAGAAGCAGGAGTACTTATAAGTTCCGGGGTGATGGGTTCTCCATATGTCTATTAATGCAGTCTCCTTCAGAACCGCCCCAAAGGGGGTGCAATTACCACCCAGTCTCAGTGCCTCCCGACCACCTCTGTCCCAATGGGCATCAGGAACATTGTTGAAGTCGCCAATTATCAGAAAGGGAACCCCAGGGAAATCGCCCACTACCTCCATGACATTGTGCAGCACTTTCCCACAATACGGCGGAGGGATATATATCGAGATCAGTAGCATGAGTATACCAGACAATTTACATAGCAAGCATACAAACCGTCCCAACGGGTCTATAATCACTTTACACTGTTCAAAAGGTATACCTGTGCGAACAAGAACACTGACCCCCGTGAGTATAAGGAATATGTTGCATGATACCCCGCCTGCAGCCATCTTTTTTTAAGAAGATGCGTTCTACTCTTTATCAAGTGGGTTTCTTGCAAGCATGTGACTGCAGGTTTGGCATCAAGCAAGAAAGTAAACATTGCCTGTCTTTTTACTCCGGACGCCAACCCTCTAACGTTCCAACTTATTATTTTTATTTTATCCGCCATTACCCTGCAACCCCAAATACCGTGCCATCCATTTCCTCATTTGTGAATTAGTAAGGCTGTCTCCACTCGAACCTGTGTGACATAGACAATAGTTTAACATTCCACCCTCCACCCCCACTCACACAATACCCCAACTTCACCCAACTCAAGCTTTCCATCTCCTCCAGGTGTCACGAAGGAGAGGGCGTACTTTATCTGATTCAGAGTATCCACTTCACTGAAGCAAACCCGCTTTACTCCCCAAACTCTGGGAGTAGCATATGGCTAGTGATTGCAGCCAAACAATACTCAAACCAGTTAACCATAAAACATTCACATTTAGCTTTCTGTTAAATACATGTAACATGTCCAGAACACATGAACTAGAAAAAGGTAGGAAAATTTCTCCCTCCCCTCCAATGCACAGCAAGATTATTTCCCAAAATGAGAGGGAGGGTCTTCCTCCTGAGAAAAAGGTATTCAGGAAGGAAGAGCGGATATATGTAAGATCCCGTCCCGATTAAAGGACAAGTCCCGTCCCGATTAAAGGACAAGTCAGCTCAGTCAGCCAGCGGAGTCTTTAGAATTTGCCTCGCGGAGATGCGTCTCGTTGCTGTCCATCCATTTGAGGGCCTCCTTTGCATCCGGGAAGAAATGGACAATGTCCCCGTCTACCACTCTCAGTTTAGCCGGATATATCATTGCGTACGGCACACCCAGGGCTCTCAACCTCTTATTAATGTCAACGAATTTGGCCCTCTGATTTTGAACCTCCATAGAGAAGTTCGGGTAAATGGAAATCCTGGAGCTGTTGATTTTCAGGTCCGGATGATTCTTGGAAAAGCGAAGAATAGCAACCCTGTCCCGATAATGCAGAACCTTGACAAGCACTTGTCTTGGAGGACGGCCAGGGAGGAGGGGGAATGCGGGGACACGGTGAGCTCTTTCCACGGCATATAAACGGGACAGGTTGTTCTGGCCAATAGTGTTCAACAGCCACTGTTCAAAGAACTCGGGTGCAGAGCCTTCCGTTTTTTCCGGCACCCCAATAATATGCACATTGTTACGTCTTGACCTATTCTCTAGGTCATCAGTCTTTGCCTGCACAGCTGACATTGCAGTGGCCATACGCTGATGCTGCTTGTCAGATTTTGCAATAGTATCTTCCACAGTACTAATACGTTTCTCAGCTTCCCCCATCCTCTCCTTAGTGACATGCATGGAGTGCTGTAACTTAGACATGCTGGCCTGCAGGACCCCCAGCTGTGCTGCCACCTCAGTAATAGTAGTGTGAGAGTGCAGTGCCAGCTTGAACAAGTCTTTTAATGTGGGCTCCTCTGGGATCACCATCCCCCCCATTTGCCGCTTACATTCCTCCAGCTCACCTCTCTCCCATTTCATGGTTCCTTGCTCGTCCTCTCGGCTTTTGCAGTCACTCTCCACACCCTCCTCCACACCAGATTCCTCTGGCTCCTCTGCATTCCCCGCAGGCCCCCCTGACCTCCACCTGCACGTGCCGGACACTGCTTATCTTCCTCCAGCCTGGCGAACCTCCGCAGCTTAAACACCGCATCTGACCTGCTGGGATTCCCCCATCCTCCTCCGGGCCTGCCATCAATACATCTTCCCCACCGGCGCCATCTTGTGCCTTCTCCGACTCGCCTGCTGGCCTTTTGCCTCCTTTATTCCCAGCCATTTACTTGTGCACTCCTGATTTACAGAGCCTGTGGTCAGGGTCAGCACCCTCTCCAAGGAATGTGAATTTGACAGCTAAATAGTGGCTGCAATCTATCAAACTGTCATATATCCAGCGGGAGCTCCTGCAGCACGCGTCTGCTCACATCTCCCTCAGGCCACGCCCCCCGGCTTATTGGTTAGCACTGCAGCTTTGTAGCACTGGGGTCCTTGGGTTCAAATCCCACCAAGGACAACATCTGCAAGGAGTTTGTATGTTCTTCCGTGTTTGCGTGGGTTTCCTCCAGGTTCTCTGGTTTCCTCCCACATTCCAAAGACATACTGATGGGAAATTGATTGTAAGCCCCATCGGTGACAGTGCCAATAATGTCTGTAAAGCACTGTGTAATTAATGTCGCTACATAAGTGAGTAAATAAAATAAAAAAATAGTATACCAATGTCAAACTCCCTCTGGTGTGGGCTCTGGCGCTGAGCTCGCACCTCACCCTTCAACACTCTCTGATTTAAGGGTACAAAAATTAAAAGTTTGAAAATTGCAAAATTTTCAAAAATTTTGCCAAATTTCCGTTTTTTTCATAAATAAACGCAAGTAATATCAAAGAAACTTTACCACTAAAATGAAGTACAATGTCACTAAAAAACATTCTCAGAATCAGTGGGATACGTTGAAGCGTTCCAGAGTTATTACCTCATAAAATAAGTGGTCAGAATTGTAAAAATTGGCTTGGTCATTAAGTACCAAATTGGCTGTGTCACTAAGGGTATGTTTCCACGTGGCGTATTACATCCGGATTAGCTGCGGATTGAACGCTGTGTACAGCCGCAGCGTTTAATCCGCAGCGTCCTGATGTTACAGCATAGTGGAGGGGATTTGAAGAAATCCCTTCTCCACTATGCATCCTAATATGCAGGTGACACACCCACGAAACCGGACATACGGCGCGTTTTTTAAGAACGCAGCATGTCTGTTTACCTTTCTAAGTATGCGATGCGATATCACTGCGCGTACAGAAGGGGGCAGGTCTATGGGTGGAGCAGGGTTTCCGCTCCGTCCAAAGCGCAATGAATGCGCTCCGTGGAAACATGCCTTTAGGGGTTAAAAAAAATAAATGCAAAACTATTGGTCACAACTCTGTATGTATATGTGTGTGTATTACTATATTTATTGTAGAAGTTTCAGATCTCTGGTAGCCGCTTATGTTAAAAAATAATAAAGTTTATTGCCCTTAAGGGCAGCACGGTGGCTCAGTGGTTAGCACTGTGGCTTTACAGCGCTGGGGTCCTGGGTTCAAATCCCACCAAGGACAACATCTGCAAGGAGTTTGCATGTTCTCCCAGTGTTTGTGTGGGTTTCCTCTGGGTACTCCGGTTTCCTGCCATACTCCAAAGAAATACTGATAGGGAATTTAGATTGTGAGCCATAATGGGGACCGTGCCAATAATGTCTGTAAAGCACTACACAAGTGAGTTAATTATTGCCCTTTATAGACTTTACAGCTTCAAAATGAAACTGCCTTTCTGCAGCCCAAATGATAAAAAAAGTCCTTTCTTTGGGTAAAGCAAATTGAATCAAACCGTCTCGATAACTTGGTTTACAGGAACCTCTCATACTGCAGTACAGACTATCAATCAGCTCTGTCTTTTTCCAGCCTCTGCACACTGCTAGACCAGGTGCATTTTATTACGCCAGTAAAGGCTGGGTCTCACATAGCGATACACCAGCGATCCTGACAACGATCAGGATCGCTGGTGTATCGCTACATTATCGCTGCTGAGCTGCCAAACAGGCAGCTCAGGCAGCGATCAGTACAAGCGACACTGCGGGTAACATCGCTTAGTTACCCGCAGTGTACCTTGGATACCAGCGCCCTGATGCAGGGAGCTGGTAACCAAGGTACACAGCGGGTTTCTAGGCACTGCCCTGCGCCTGGAAACCCGCTGTGTACCTTGGTTACCAGCGGATCGCTGGTCTCCCGCCTGTCACACACAGCGATGCGTGCCTGTCAGCGGGAGACCAGCGATCAAAAAAATGTCCTGACATTTCAGCGACGATCAGCGATACCCGGCAGGGGGGCTGATCGTCGCTGAATGTCACACACAGCGATATCGCTGGTGAGCTCGCTGCTGCGTCACAAAACTAGTGACTCAGCAGCGATCTCGCTAGCGAGATCGTTGTGTGAGACAGGCCCTTAAGACCTGGACTGGAGAGGGAGCGATTTTTGTCCCTTCCTCCCCCACCCCCCCCAAGCTCTTTTGGTCGCTCCTAAAGCCTGGACCCAAAATCTAGTCAAAATAAAAACCATCTCGGTAGCACATACCTGCAATCCAGGGCCTTACTTCCTGCCTTCTTACAATAGATATATAGTGCCTACAAGTAGTATTCAACCCCCTGCAGATTTAGCTGGTTGACACATGCGGAATTAACTTGGCATTGTGAAATTTGTACTGTAGATCAGCCTGGAAGTGGGAAATGCACTGCAGCAAAAAAAAATTTTATAATTTTTATTTTTTTTTAAAAACGTTAAAAGTTAATTCAGAGTGTCATTTATTATTCAACCCCTCAAACCACAAGAATTCTGTTTGGTCCCCCTAAAGTATTAAGAAGTAGTTCAGGCACCAAGAATAATGAGCTTCACATGTGTGGATTAATGATCTCTTTTGCCAGCCTTTTCTGACTATTTAAGACCCTCCCCAAACTTGTGAACAGCACTCATACATGGTCAACATGGTAAAGACAAAGGAGCATTCCAAGGCTATCAGAGACAAGATCGTGGAGGGTCACAAGGCTGGCAAGGGGTACAAAACCCTTTCCAATGAGTTGGGCCTACCTGTCTCCACTGTTGGGAGCATCATCCTTAAGTGGAAGGCTTATGGAACTACTGTTAGCCTTCCACGGCCTGGACAGCCTTTGAAAGTTTCCTCCCGTGCCGAGGCCAGACTTGTCCAAAGAGTCAAGGCTAACCCAAGGACAATAAGGAAGGAGCTCCGGAAAGATCTCATGGCAGTGGGGACATTGGTTTCAGTCAATACCATAAGTAACGTACTCCACCGCAATGGTCTCCGTTCCAGACGAGCCCGTAAGGTACCTTTACTTTCAAAGCGTCATGTCAAGGCTCGTCTACAGTTTGCTCATGATCACTTGGAGGACTCTGAGACAGACTGGTTCAAGGTTCTATGGTCTGATGAGACCAAGATCGAGATCTTTGGTGCCAACCACACACGTGACATTTGGAGCCTTGACGTGGCTATCAGGCTCACATAATTTGGCCATCTTATGCGCTAAGACTTCTCAATTTTTCATATTTCTAAGGTAATGATGCAATTCATTTTTCATATTTTTCATATTTCGTGTTTGCAAGCTATAGCGCTACAGTGTGCTACCTTTTTTTCTTGTATGTATATGAGTTGGTGACTCTAGGTTTAGCACCTGTTCACACTGAATCTATGTTTGGATGTGCCGGTCAGTTTTTGATATGTATTCATTTACCTTCTACCTGAGCACTCCACCTGGTGGTCACAGGCTTTTTAATTACAACAGGTTCATCACCCCTCCACAGAGATGTAGATTTTAGTCTGAAGAGAGGATTCATATGTTCCCATGCAGACAGACTTTTCTAAGCGAGGATAGGCATTAGTTAGGACCTGATATACGAGAAGAGCCTTGACGTGGCTATCAGGCTCACATAATTTGGCCATCTTATGCGCTAAGACTTCTCAATTTTTCATATTTCTAAGGTAATGATGCAATTCATTTTTCATATTTTTCATATTTCGTGTTTGCAAGCTATAGCGCTACAGTGTGCTACCTTTTTTTCTTGTATGTATATGAGTTGGTGACTCTAGGTTTAGCACCTGTTCACACTGAATCTATGTTTGGATGTGCCGGTCAGTTTTTTGATATGTATTCATTTACCTTCTACCTGAGCACTCCACCTGGTGGTCACAGGCTTTTTAATTACAACAGGTTCATCACCCCTCCACAGAGATGTAGATTTTAGTCTGAAGAGAGGATTCATATGTTCCCATGCAGACAGACTTTTCTAAGCGAGGATAGGCATTAGTTAGGACCTGATATACGAGAAGAGCCTTGACGTGGCTATCAGGCTCACATAATTTGGCCATCTTATGCGCTAAGACTTCTCAATTTTTCATATTTCTAAGGTAATGATAATTCATTTTTCATATTTTTCATATTTCGTGTTTGCAAGCTATAGCGCTACAGTGTGCTACCTTTTTTTCTTGTATGTATATGAGTTGGTGACTCTAGGTTTAGCACCTGTTTCACACTGAATCTATGTTTGGATGTGCCGGTCAGTTTTTTGATATGTATTCATTTACCTTCTACCTGAGCACTCCACTGGTGGTCACAGGCTTTTTAATTACAACAGGTTCATCACCCCTCCACAGAGATGTAGATTTTAGTCTGAAGAGAGGATTCATATGTTCCCATGCAGACAGACTTTTCTAAGCGAGGATAGGCATTAGTTAGGACCTGATATACGAGAAGAGCCTTGACGTGGCTATCAGGCTCACATAATTTGGCCATCTTATGCGCTAAGACTTCTCAATTTTTCATATTTCTAAGGTAATGATGCAATTCATTTTTCATATTTTTCATATTTCGTGTTTGCAAGCTATAGCGCTACAGTGTGCTACCTTTTTTTCTTGTATGTATATGAGTTGGTGACTCTAGGTTTAGCACCTGTTCACACTGAATCTATGTTTGGATGTGCCGGTCAGTTTTTTGATATGTATTCATTTACCTTCTACCTGAGCACTCCACCTGGTGGTCACAGGCTTTTTAATTACAACAGGTTCATCACCCCTCCACAGAGATGTAGATTTTAGTCTGAAGAGAGGATTCATATGTTCCCATGCAGACAGACTTTTCTAAGCGAGGATAGGCATTAGTTAGGACCTGATATACGAGAAGAGCCTTGACGTGGCTATCAGGCTCACATAATTTGGCCATCTTATGCGCTAAGACTTCTCAATTTTTCATATTTCTAAGGTAATGATGCAATTCATTTTTCATATTTTTCATATTTCGTGTTTGCAAGCTATAGCGCTACAGTGTGCTACCTTTTTTTCTTGTATGTATATGAGTTGGTGACTCTAGGTTTAGCACCTGTTCACACTGAATCTATGTTTGGATGTGCCGGTCAGTTTTTTGATATGTATTCATTTACCTTCTACCTGAGCACTCCACCTGGTGGTCACAGGCTTTTTAATTACAACAGGTTCATCACCCCTCCACAGAGATGTAGATTTTAGTCTGAAGAGAGGATTCATATTTTCCCCATGCAGACAGACTTTTCTAAGCGAGGATAGGCATTAGTTAGGACCTGATATACGAGAAGAGCCTTGACGTGGCTATCAGGCTCACATAATTTGGCCATCTTATGCGCTAAGACTTCTCAATTTTTCATATTTCTAAGGTAATGATGCAATTCATTTTTCATATTTTTCATATTTCGTGTTTGCAAGCTATAGCGCTACAGTGTGCTACCTTTTTTTCTTGTATGTATATGAGTTGGTGACTCTAGGTTTAGCACCTGTTCACACTGAATCTATGTTTGGATGTGCCGGTCAGTTTTTTGATATGTATTCATTTACCTTCTACCTGAGCACTCCACCTGGTGGTCACAGGCTTTTTAATTACAACAGGTTCATCACCCCTCCACAGAGATGTAGATTTTAGTCTGAAGAGAGGATTCATATGTTCCCATGCAGACAGACTTTTCTAAGCGAGGATAGGCATTAGTTAGGACCTGATATACGAGAAGAGCCTTGACGTGGCTATCAGGCTCACATAATTTGGCCATCTTATGCGCTAAGACTTCTCAATTTTTCATATTTCTAAGGTAATGATGCAATTCATTTTTCATATTTTTCATATTTCGTGTTTGCAAGCTATAGCGCTACAGTGTGCTACCTTTTTTTTCTTGTATGTATAGAGTTGGTGACTCTAGGTTTAGCACCTGTTCACACTGAATCTATGTTTGGATGTGCCGGTCAGTTTTTTGATATGTATTCATTTACCTTCTACCTGAGCACTCCACCTGGTGGTCACAGGCTTTTTAATTACAACAGGTTCATCACCCCTCCACAGAGATGTAGATTTTAGTCTGAAGAGAGGATTCATATGTTCCCATGCAGACAGACTTTTCTAAGCGAGGATAGGCATTAGTTAGGACCTGATATACGAGAAGAGCCTTGACGTGGCTATCAGGCTCACATAATTTGGCCATCTTATGCGCTAAGACTTCTCAATTTTTCATATTTCTAAGGTAATGATGCAATTCATTTTTCATATTTTTCATATTTCGTGTTTGCAAGCTATAGCGCTACAGTGTGCTACCTTTTTTTCTTGTATGTATATGAGTTGGTGACTCTAGGTTTAGCACCTGTTCACACTGAATCTATGTTTGGATGTGCCGGTCAGTTTTTTGATATGTATTCATTTACCTTCTACCTGAGCACTCCACCTGGTGGTCACAGGCTTTTTAATTACAACAGGTTCATCACCCCTCCACAGAGATGTAGATTTTAGTCTGAAGAGAGGATTCATATGTTCCCATGCAGACAGACTTTTCTAAGCGAGGATAGGCATTAGTTAGGACCTGATATACGAGAAGAGCCTTGACGTGGCTATCAGGCTCACATAATTTGGCCATCTTATGCGCTAAGACTTCTCAATTTTTCATATTTCTAAGGTAATGATGCAATTCATTTTTCATATTTTTCATATTTCGTGTTTGCAAGCTATAGCGCTACAGTGTGCTACCTTTTTTTCTTGTATGTATATGAGTTGGTGACTCTAGGTTTAGCACCTGTTCACACTGAATCTATGTTTGGATGTGCCGGTCAGTTTTTTGATATGTATTCATTTACCTTCTACCTGAGCACTCCACCTGGTGGTCACAGGCTTTTTAATTACAACAGGTTCATCACCCCTCCACAGAGATGTAGATTTTAGTCTGAAGAGAGGATTCATATGTTCCCATGCAGACAGACTTTTCTAAGCGAGGATAGGCATTAGTTAGGACCTGATATACGAGAAGAGCCTTGACGTGGCTATCAGGCTCACAAAATTTGGCCATCTTATGCGCTAAGACTTCTCAATTTTTCATATTTCTAAGGTAATGATGCAATTCATTTTTCATATTTTTCATATTTCGTGTTTGCAAGCTATAGCGCTACAGTGTGCTACCTTTTTTTCTTGTATGTATATGAGTTGGTGACTCTAGGTT
Organism: Oophaga sylvatica; assembly: GCA_033576555.1. Classification (NCBI taxonomy): domain Eukaryota; kingdom Metazoa; phylum Chordata; class Amphibia; order Anura; family Dendrobatidae; genus Oophaga; species Oophaga sylvatica. The sequence continues at coordinate 210,661,140 of JARQOD010000002.1, forward strand.
TAGCACCTGTTCACACTGAATCTATGTTTGGATGTGCCGGTCAGTTTTTTGATATTTGGAGACTGGATGGCACTGCATACGACCCCAAGAATACCATCCCTACAGTCAAGCATGGTAGTGGCAGCATCATGCTGTGGGGCTGTTTCTCAGCCAAGGGGCCTGGCCATCTGGTCCGCATCCATGGGAGGATGGATAGCACGGCCTACCTGGAGATTTTGGCCAAGAACCTCCGCTCCTCCATCAAGGATCTTAAGCTGGGTCGTAATTTCATCTTCCAACAAGACAACGACCCAAAGCACACAGCCAAGAAAACCAAGGCCTGGTTCAAGAGGGAAAAAGTCAAGGTGTTGGAGTGGCCTAGTCAGTCTCCTGACCTTAACCCAATTGAAAACTTGTGGAAGGAGCTCAAGATTAATGTCCACATGAGACACCCAAAGAACCTAGATAACTTGGAGAAGATCTGCATGGAGGAGTGGGCCAAGATAACTCCACAGACCTGTGCCGGCCTGATCAGGTCTTATAAAAGACGATTATTAGCTGTAATTGCAAACAAGGGTTATTCCACAAAATATTAAACATAGGGGTTGTATAATAATTGACCCACACTTTTATGTTTAAAATTTATTAAAATTCAACTGAGCAACATAACTTTTTGGTTTGTAAGATTTATGCTTCTGTTAATAAATCCTACTCTCGTTTGCAGTTTGAAGGCTCTAACTTATTTGCATCTTATCAAACCAGCTAAATCTGCAGGGGGTTGAATACTACTTGTAGGCACTGTATATTTACACTAATTACTGCACTATCAACCTTTTGTATAACTTTCGATGATATTTATCACTGATCATATCTGGTATACCGGTAATCTTCTATACACCGATGTATTCTATATGAAGTATGTAGGAATTAGAATACTGAAACAAAATCCTGATTTATGCACGTTTTAAATATGTCACTTGTTTAATTTCTTGTAGCCACTGTGGGCTACAAAAACCTACCGTAACTATTTTTGGTGAACTTGTTCCATTTGTTTTATATTTGGAAGGTTTGGAAATGTCTGGGAGATTTGGCACCCCAAATCTTTTCTTCTGTTGCTGTTTTACATTTCTTACTATATATCAGGGTAACTGGTGCATCTTTTCACATGAACAAAATAAAATAAGTATATTCACTCATGGTATATTTCATTCATGAGAGAGGTTGCATTGTATGTAGACACTTAGGCCCTGTTAATTTGCGGTCATTGGTTTTAAATTTTAAAATGTCAGCATCACCATATTAAATATAATGTATTCATCCCTTCTATTCATTATATTGGCTTAATAAATGAGTGCTGTACCATCACTGGATCTTTTAGACATGATGATTAGCTAATAAAAGCAGTATACTGTTTGTGTACAGTCTATTACCCCCAAATTCATGAATTTTTTGTGCTATCAGTTTTTAAATATTTTACTATTAGTTTTCTATTTTAAATCTTGGGACACTGAGAAATAAAGGTCAGATTTTATTTTATTATGCTAATTTTAATTTATTTCTTTACAGCATTCTGCTTCTTGGACAAGATGGTGCTATTTTGCTTCACGTCTCCAATATTCGACGACACATAATCCTGTAGAAAAGGTCAGTAACTTTCTGCATGTGATATTCACTTTTTATTTGTAAATTATGCTCATTTTGATTTTTTTTTTCCTTCTTTCATTACTTTTTTTTCCTTAACCCCTCTCTGCCATCAGACGTACTATTCCGTCCATGTGACCCTGGACCTAATTCCCATGGACGGAATAGTACGTCATGCCCTTTAATGCGACATCGCGACTAAAGTCGCGGTGATCGCATTAAAATTCCGACGATATCTTACCTCTAGGAAGATGACGTCGGCATCTCGGGCTGCGTCCTCCCCTCTCCGGCCTCCCGATCGCTGTGATTGGCTGTTCAATTCTGAACAGCCAATCGCAGCCTTTCTCACTGTTTCAGCCAATCAGATGGGCTGAAACAGTGAGATCCCAGGCTAGGATCGAGTACCGATGTACTTATCAGAGCTAGGGCCTGCTGTTTTAGACTTTTCTTTTCACAGGCATTTTTTTCTCCCCATTTTTTTTTTTCTTTTAGATTTTTCTTTTCAGCATAGTTTACACCAAGCACTATCCACCCCCCCCACACATACACAGTTATCAATAAAGTACACCCAAGCACCACATTTACAAAAAAATGTCCCACCCGTCCCGTTCGTCCCAACAGCGCTATTCATTGGAGGAGGCATACGCTTTTGTTGCCTCCGACACTGATAGCGAGGGAGAGGATCCCACATTTCTTTATTTTTCAGATTCCTCTTCCTCCTCCTCTTCCTCTTCCCCCTCCTCATCTTCCTCCTCGGGTCCTGCGGAACCACCACGCAGACGCCCCAGGACAGAAGATGAGGCATCTGCCGCCATTCCAGAAGACGAAGATGAAGCCGAAGCCGAACCAGCGCAACCCACTGCGGATCCCGTGTGGACCTCGCCCCCCGAAAATTACGAGCCACTGATTCCTGATTTTGTGGCAGAATCAGGAATCAGGTTTGACACCACTGGCCTCACAGAAATAGACTTTTTCAAAGTCTTTTTCTCTGAGGATTTTATTAACCACATGGTGGAGCAAACAAATTTGTACGCTCGTCAATTTTTGGAGCAAAACCCCCGTTCATCATATTCTAACTGGTCTCCTGTAGACGCAGTTGAATTGATGCAGTTTTGGGGCCTGGTCCTTCACACGGGGATCTTGAAGAAGCCAGAACTTCGGCAATATTGGAGTGTTGATATTTTATATAACGCTCCAGTGTTCCGAATGGTCATGGCCCGGACGCGTTTTGAGGCCATCCAGAAATTCTTGCATTATAACGATAATGCACAGTGTCCCGCACGAGATGACCCCAACTTTGACCGTCTGCTCAAAGTTCGGCCGTCATCGAACACTTCAACAAAAAGTTTGCTGAAGTGTACGTGCCCAAAAGGGACATTTGCGTGGATGAGTCCTTGGTTCATTTTAAGGGACGGCTCGGATTCCGTCAGTACCTGCCCAACAAGAGGGCAAGGTACGGAATCAAACTCTACAAACTGTGTGAGAGTACCTCAGGGTACACTCACCGTTTTAGAGTTTACGAAGGAAAGGACACCAGGATTGAACCCCCTGAGTGTCCTCCTGTCCTGGGAGTGAGTGGGAAAATTGTGTGGGATTTGGTTCACCCACTGCTGGATAAAGGTTATCACCTCTACACCGATAACTTTTATACCAGCATCCCACTCCACAAATCCCTTTTTTGCGCGTGGTACCGCAGCCTGCGGTACCGTCCGCAAAAATCAGAAGGCCTCCCGAAGACGCTGCTTGGGCAGATGCTCAGAAAGGGTGAGAGCAGAGCCCAATGTAGCGACCACCTTCTGGTGGTCAAGTACAAGGACAAGAGGGATGTCCTTCTCTTGACCACCATACACGGTGATGGCAGCGCCCTCAGCACTGTACGGGGTACCTCTACACAGGTCCGCAAACCGGACTGTGTACTTGGGTACAACAAATACATGGGGGGTGTTGATCTCGCTGATCAACTCCTCCAACCATACAGTGCTTTGAGAAAGGCCAAGGTGTGGTACAAGAAGCTGTCCGTGCACATCGTCCAAATGGCAATGCTCAACGCTTTCCTGCTGTCACGATGTGCACGCCATACCAATACGTCGTACCTTCAGTTCCAGGAGGTAGTGATCAAGGCCCTGATGTTTGGCGCTCAGGAAGGAGAGGGCCCCAGTACTTCCGGAACTGAAGGTGCTCGTATTGTACCAGGCCAGCATTTCCCGGGGAGGTCCCGCAAACTGCAAAAAAAGGTAAGTCGCAAAAAAGGTGCCGAGTGTGTTACAAAAGGGGAATACGCAAGGACACCATTTATCAGTGCGACACCTGCCCCGAAAAACCTGGCCTGTGTATGAAGGATTGCTTCAAATTGTACCACACCTCCATGCACTACTAATTTACTTTACAGGAAAGATTAGTTCCAGAAGGGGGGCACATCTAGAGAAGCTTCTTGGGGGTCTAATTTCTAAAATTATGTCACTTGTGGTTTTTTTATCCTGTTTAGGCACATCAGGGGCTCTGCAAATGGAACATGACGCCCGCAGACCATTCCATCAAAGTCTGCATTCCAAAACGTCACTACTTCCCTTCCGAGTCCCGACGTGTGCCTAAACAATTTTTTCCCACATGTGGGGTACCAGCGTTCTCAGGACAAATTGGACAACAACTTTTGGGGTCCAATTTCTCCTGTTACCCTTGGGAAAATAAAAAATTGGGGACTAAAAAAATCACTTTTGTGGGAAAAAAAAATATTTTTTTTTCACGCCAGGGCATTATAAACTTTAGTGAAACACATGGGTGTTCAAAGTGCTCACCACACACCTAGATAAGTTCCTTAGGGGGTCTAGTTTCCAAAATGGGGTCACTTGTGGGGGGTTTCCACTGTTTAGGCACATCAGGGGCTCTGCTAACGGAACATGACGCCCGCAGACCATTCCATCAAAGTCTGCATTCCAAAACGTCACTACTTCCCTTCCGAGCCCTGCCGTGCGCCCAAACAGTGGTTCCCCCCAACATATGGGGTATCGGCGTACTCAGGACAAATTGGACAACAACTTTTGGGGTCCAATTTCTCCTGTTACCATTGGGAAAATAAAAAATTGGGGACTAAAAAAATCACTTTTGTGGAAAAAAAAAATTATTTTTTTTTTCACACAGGGCATTATAAACTTTAGTGAAACACTTTGGGGTTCAAAGTACTCACCACACACCTAGATAAGTTCCTTAGGGGGTCTAGTTTCCAAAATGGGGTCACTTGTGGGGGGTTTCCACTGTTTAGGCACATCAGGGGCTCTGCTAACGCGACATGGCGTTCGTTCCCAATTCCAGCCAATTTTGGTTTGGAAAAGTCAAACGGCGCTCCTTCCCTTTCGAGCCCTGCCGTGCGCCCAAACAGTGGTTCCCCCCCACATATGGGGTATCAGCGTACTCAGGACAAGTTGGACAACAACTTTTGTGGTCCAATTTCTCCTCTTACCCTTGGGAAAATAAAAAATTGGGGACTAAAACATCATGCTTGTTGAAAAAATATGATTTTTTTTTTTCACGACTCTACATTATATTTTTTTTTTCACACAGGGCATTATAAACTTTAGTGAAACACTTTGGGGTTCAAAGTACTCACCACACATCTAGATAAGTTCCTTAGGGGTCTAGTTTGCAAAATGGGGTCACATGTGGGGGGTTTCCACTGTTTAGGCATATCAGGGCCTCTCCAAACGCGACATGGCGTCCGTTCTCAATTCCAGCCAATTTTGGTTTGGAAAAGTCAAACTGCGCTCCTTCCATTCCGAGCCCTGCCGTGCGCCCAAACAGTGGTTTTCCCTCACATATGGGGTATCGGCGTACTCAGGAGAAATTGCACAACAACTTTATCGGTCCATTTTCTCCTTTTTCCCTTGTGAATATAAAAAAAATGTTTGTAAAAGATCATTTTTGTGACTAAAAAGTAAAATGTTCATTTTTTCCTTCCACTTTGCTTCAGCTCCTGTGAAGCACCTGAAGGGTTAATAAACTTTTTGAATGTGGTTTTGAGTACCTTGAGGGGTGTAGTTTTTACAATGGTGTCACTTTTGGGTATTTTCTGCTATATACACCCCTCAAAGTGACTTCAAATATGAGGTGGTCCCTAAAAAAAATGGCTTTGTAAATTTTGTTGTAAAAATGAGAAATCGCTGGTCAACTTTTAACCCTTATAACTTCGTAACAAAAAAAAATTTTGGTTCCAAAATTGTGCTGATGTAAAGTAGACATGTGGGAAATGTTATTTGTTAACTATTGTCTGTGACATATTTCTCTGTTTTAAGGGAATAAAATTTCAAAGTTTGAAAATTGCTAAATTTTCCAAATTTTCACCATATTTGCGTTTTTTTCATAAATAAACGCAAGTTATATGGAAGAAATTTTACCACTAACATAAAGTACAATATGTCACGAGAAAACAATCTCAGAATCGCGAAGATCCGTTGAAGCGTTCCAGAGTTATAACCTCATAAAGAGACAGTGGTCAGAATTGTAAAAATTGGCCCGGTCATTAACGTGCAAACCACCCTTGGGGGTGAAGGGGTTAATTTTTGTCAGTACTTTGGAGAGTTTTAGTACTGTTTAGGCTATTCCTCTGGTATAAGTAAGGCATGAAACTTTATATACCGTACATCGACCATATTACATCTATGAATGTATTCTATATTAATGAAGAAAGAAGATCCAGACAACCATTTTAAGCAAATTTTTTAACTTTTTTTTTTTTTTTAAATGAGGCAGCATAATCTACCAGGTCATGTACCCTTATCCTATTTGAAGTTCATTTTTTTTTATTTATGGATCAACAAGTGTTGGCGCTGTCGTCACTGCTATCTTGCTGCTACTATCCTTTGCTTTGTACCGGAGAGAATAAAGGGTATGCCACACTAAACAATATCGCTAACGAGATCGCTAAAAAACGTCACTATTTAGCGATCCCGTTAGCGATATTGTTCAGTGCGGCAGCTTCCAGCGACGAGCTTCCTGCTGTGATCTCGCTCGTCGCTGGAATCGCTCCGGACCCTATTTCATCGCTGGCGCTCCCGCTGGGTGAGTATCTAATCGCTGTGTGGCACCTTTTCTTAGCGATTTAGCGGTACTTTTGTACCGCTAAAGTCGTTAAGAAGATCGCTAACGGCGATAGCGTCGTTAACTATATCGCTAAATGTGGCCGCATTTAGCGATATAGAAACAATCCCGCTAGCGATCGCATTAGTATGCGTCGTTATCGTGATCGCTAGCGGGATTGTTTAGTGTGGCAGTACCTTAAGACACAAGACAGATAGTATGTGTCAACAGACTCTAACTTTATTACAAAGCATAGGGTTTATATACACACCCTGGAGGCAGGAAAAGATTTACCATATATGGTCCGATCATACAATTTAGCTGTACAAAACTGGTTTCTGTTCTTATGTTTGTAATTGAAACATTTTATCTAATTTCACCCGATGAATTAACAAAGACATGTCCGTTTCTTCAGACATATTCTGATGACTTTAGCAAGGACACGTTAGTTCTCATTGATACAAAGAAGGAACACACATTCTGATAACTTTAGCAAGGACACGTTAGTTCTATTGATAGCAAGGACTCATTAATTTCTGAAAGAAAAGAACATTCAATTGTTGTTGACTTAAAGTGACCGTCAGACGTATATAGCATAGATGGGGTCTTTGACTTGAGGGACCTCTGCTATAACAGCGCATTCATTGCTTTAGGGTTCATGTTGACTGCCATCCCTTGTGAGCATTGATGAATTATTAGCTTTGTGTCTCAGAACAAACATGATGTGAATACAAAGTCAATGACCACTAATCATGGACAGTAGAAAAGCCAATCCCAGCAAACCTAAACTCCGTGTGCCTGAATGACTGCTTGGCAGCTACATTATGGAGTTCAATTTATTAAAATTTTTTCAGCTTCATCACAAAACATGGTCATGCCATATTTGCACAATAATTTTCTCCTTTTCTCTGTACTTGCCAGTTTTGATAAGCGAGCTTGCAGAAAATGGTGCACATTTCAGTGTAAACCTTTGTTCAAACCAGGAATACAAACAAACTGCGCATGATGTGAGAAATAAAAGAAGACTGTTAACTTTTTTTTTAAATGGTTATTTAATAGACAAATCTTGGTCAAATCTGACCAACTAATGTACATGGGGTTGTCCTGATTTTTTCCCCAATGATGGAATGTCAGGGGAAAGCAGAAGGTTTGGGCATGTTGGATTTCAATATGTCTGATCCTTTGTTCTTAAGGGAGAGAAGGACTGCCCAGAGGTGTTTGGAAAGCAACTATTGTCCCCCATTTTATACCAATAGCACATGCATGCTCAGCCAAGTGTGCATATGTTTAAGGGTTGGGAAAAATGGCCATCAGCCGAACAAGCAACAGAAATGTGTTGTGTACAGTCACCGTCACAGGCAAGTTGTTTTTCTACTTAGTGTTCACAGCATACTGATGGGCAGTGGGGCTCATAGTTTCTACTGAGTTGTAGCACTAAATGTGTAAGGGGGAGATATATCAGAACTGGTGTAAAGGAAAAATGTTTCAGCTACCCATGGCAGCCAATCAGGTGCTTCTAACCTGTGGAATCTGTCGTTAGAGGTAATGAAGCCATTATACATTTGGACCAGTTTCGATACATCAAGTCACTGAGCTATGATCCATAGGCTTCCCTGTTCCTTTTTCTGACTTGCAACACTCTTGACTATTGATGAACTGTGAAGCCATGCACACACAGAAAAGCTCTCCTCTCTTCTTCAGTTGACATCTTTCTTTCCTTACCTTTCCATGAATTTACATGCTTAGGCTATGTTAATTGCATTTTGGGCTACAATAAATGGCTCTGTTGACGCTTACATGTGAAGCCCTGGAATACACAGGATTCTGGTGTGTGTGTGTACTGGACCATTGACTTTAATGATGCAGACAGAGGTAGTGTACTCTGTCGGACATCATTCTCGTTGTATCTGACTATTTGACTGTCACAAAAATGTGTTCAACAATGTCTTGTAGCCTGTATCAAATAGGCTTATATGGCTGAAGATGTTGTCTGACAGAGCACATAGTGACTCTGTATGCATCATTAAAGTCAATGGCACCATCAGTGCATACATCCGAATCCTGTATTGCAGGGCTTCAGATGTAAGCCTTGTCTGAGCCACTGACGCGGGGATTATACATAAGAACATAACATTAGATATACCGATTGCACACAGTTATCTGTAGTGAAAAGAGAGGCTCCAAGCAAACAGAGGTTGCAGCCAAGCCGAATTTGCCGCCTGGGTAATGTCTGCCACGGTACACACAGGGCTGTGGAGTCGGAGTCAGTTTTGGTTGGAGTCGGTAGAAATGTACCGACTCCGACTCCAGCTTTAAAAAAAAATGTATTAATATTTCATAATTGAACTTTCATATGAATTTTATAAATGTTACTCAAATATATATGTTCTATCAAACTATGAACAACAGTGATAATCAGTTCTGCTGGAGATAGAGACATTTCTTAACGCTGGGTCTCACATAGCGATACACCAGCGATCCCGACAACGATCAGGATCGCTGGTGTATCGCTACATTATCGCTGCTGAGCTGCCAAACAGGCAGCTCAGGCAGCGATCAGTACAAGCGACACTGCGGGTAACATCGCTTAGTTACCCGCAGTGTACGTTGGATACCAGCGCCCTGATGCAGGGAGCTGGTAACCAAGGTACACATCGGGTTTCTAGGCACAGCCCCGCGCCTGGAAACCCGCTGTGTACCTTGGTTACCAGCGGATCGCTGGTCTCCCGCCTGTCACACGCAGCGATGCGTGCCTGTCAGCGGGAGACCAGCGATCAAAAAAATGTCCTGGCCTTTCAGCGACGATCAGCGATACCCGGCAGGGGGGCTGATCGTCGCTGAATGTCACACAGCGATATCGCTGGTGAGCTCGCTGCTGCGTCACAAAACTAGTGATTAAGCAGCGATCTCGCTAGCGAGATCGCTGTGTGAGACAGGGGCTTTACTTCTTGTGTGTCACTGTTCTCCACTGCCCTTATCTAATCTTATACTTGGTTAACCTCATGCTGCTCCAACCCCCCTACTTACAATGTATGAAACTGAAAGTGAAAATGTGTTGCAAATTCTTAGTAGTAAAGCTCCTACTCTAAACTAGATGTTTGCTACTCAGAAGAGGAACACTGTAAGGCCTCTTTCACACATCCGTTTTTTTGTGTCAGGCATAATCCGTCGAATACCTGAAGGGACGGATCCGGCGCTGAAATGAAAAATCTGATGCCACGGATCAGTTTTTTTTTTTTTGCTGGATCCGACCTGAACTTTTGAACCCGGAAAAAGAAGTCTTGCAGGTTAGCAGAGAGAGAGAGAGAGAGAGAGACACCTTGGTTTCCAGAATCGGCATCAGTCTTTTGACGGATTGCACAAAAGACTTGTAATATTTCCGGCCTGATGCGCCGCTTCAGGCACTATCAGGCGGCTCCGGAAAAAAAAAAGTTGCTGTGACCGTTTTGTCCGGCCGCCAAAATGTACATTTCCGCCGGATCGGACAAAAACGGATGCAACGCAACGACATCAGGCGCGATCCAGTGCTAATGAAAGTCAATGCTAAAAAAACGCATCCGGCACCGGATCCGTTTTTTTAACAACACGCCGAATCGCGTGGGGGAAAATGACTGCACAGCATCACATTTGCCACTAGGTAGCATAACGCTTGGTGTGACTAACCGTCCACAATAAACCCCTCAATACAGTGTAGCAAAAGGAGAAACATATCATTGAGAATAGTGCATACCTATGAGGCTGGTGTCTGTCCTCGGACGTCTTTGGGGCAGAGGGACGTCCGAGGACAGACACCAGCCTCATAGGTATGCACTATTCTCAATGATATGTTTCTCCTTTTGCTACACTGTATTGAGGGGTTTATTGTGGACGGTTAGTCACACCAAGCGTTATGCTACCTAGTGGCAAATGTGATGCTGTGCAGTCATTTTCCCCCATGATTAGTTATTTATAACATTTGGAGATTTATATTATACTGTTATAATAATATAGGCTGAAGTGTTTTTGTTCCTATGGAGGAAACACGTTCCCTTTTATTTGTGGTCTTGCATTTTCTGTATGAACGATTTTAATATTGTTATAATAAAGATATTTTGTATTTGGTTATACCACTGTTTGGAACCTTTCTTCATTACTGGTGGGTTTCCATAAGTATTATAATATTGGTCTGTGGTATATATTTTCCCTAAAGGGGGTTATATTGGTTGGGCATTTTTTGTGATTTCAACAAACTTTGCATCAGTTAACTGTGAGTACATGAGGAATAACAGTATTACTGACCACTATATCAGTTGTACGACCTGGCAATAATTTTGTACAATTGTTTTTAGAAAAAACAATTGTCATTTGGATTTTGAATGCAGAATTAAAAACCTGAGAATGTCAAAGAAGCGTCATATTAAATCAGCTGTATTTGAACATTTCACCATCACTCAAGATAGAAAACATTATGTCTGTCAGTGTATGACAAATGATCCAGACGAAAACAAATGCTGTGAAGCCAAGGTCAGTGCATATTCAAGCAAAGATAAAAATGCTCCTACCAGAGCTTCTAATCTAAAGAGACATTTACAGCGCTTTCCAGAAGTACTAAAAGCAGTGGATGAGAAAGACTGCATCCAAACCAATGAACCAGTGCCCAGCTCTTCCAGCCAAACAAAGGAGCAGAGAACTTTGCAGCCATCAGTTGCAAGATATTTTGTCAGTGACAAAGTTACTGTGACAATGACAGATACATTTAAAAAACAGATCATAGAGCTTGTTGTAAAGGATAGTGTGCCTATTTCATTATTTTCACGACCAGATTTTATGTGTCTGAATGGGGAAATGGCCTGCAAGCTTGGTGTTTCTCTGGAGAGAGAGAGTATTAGAAAATTAGTAATCGAAGAAGCTTTTAAACAAAAGGAAGAACTTAAAAAAACTCTCAAGGGATGCTGTTGTGAATATGCTAGAGGCGGCTTCTGAGCTGGGGCTCCCTCCGGTGGTTGCTGAGGGTAATGAACTGATTAATGAATGGCCTTCAGCTGGCGCTGAATGGTAGGATATAAGTTGCCTGATTTCCCAGCAGCCTTGCCGGTTATCAATTGTTCTTCTTGTCTTGCTTGAAGCACTGCTAGTTTCCTGCTCTCCTTCAGATAAGTGTTTGCTGGTTTTTTTTTCTCTGATTTTCTCTGCTGGTTTGCTGCTTGCAGTGGACTGCAGCCTGTCCCCTTTTGGGGGTCTGGCGCTGCAGTTGTGCTCCGTTTGTGCCTGCACTTTTGCTTTGCTCTTTTGTTACTTTTAATTTGCTGAATAGCGTTTTGTTACACCAGAGATCTGATTTAGGTGGAAGAGGTCGAGTGATCTCAGGTTTTTTGGCAATCAGAAGTGTTGGTATTTTTGTTAGGGTTTTTGTTGGATTGCAGTCAGAATTCTTTCCTGTACTTTTCTGTCTAGACAGATTGGGCCCCAGCGTTTGCTCATTCTATTTTCTGTCTGTGTCCGAGCTTTCTTCTTGTCTAACCGCCATTACATGTTTGGGGTCTTCCTATTTTCTTTGGGGATCTGCCCCGGGGCAGATAGCTTTCATCTTTCTGCCTTTAGGTGTAGTTATCTCTCAGGCTGTGACGAGGCGTCTAGGATCAACGTAGGAACGCTCCATGGCTACCTCTAGTTGTGTGGTTAGTTCAGGTCAGGGTGGATAAAAATCAATGTTTGTTTTTTTAAAAAATAAAAAAAATCGGATTTTTTTTTATTTAAATCGGATTTTTTTTCAATAAACTGCTTTTTGAGGAAAATATTTTACCATCCAAAGGTTCTTCCATCATGAGATAAAGCTGAGTTGTTTAACTCAGTAGAATAAAGGCTGTATATGTGTAACATTCACAATGCCATGCTCTTCCAGAGGTTTCTGTAGGATTAGTGGGCAGTTTCTCTCCTATATTATCACAGACGCTCGCTTTACTTACGCAGTTCTCAAAACTGAATTTGACTCCGCAGAGGTCCCAGCCTCTTCTTCACGGCAAAAATGTTACAACATGAACAGAGTTGAGAAAAAGACCTTAATCCTATTGTTCTACAAACCTATATGAATACAGAATCAACCCCTTCAGTGCCAAGTCCAAAAAGTTAGACAATATGTTTCTGATTGTTTGGAGTGGAATAGATCTGCACAACACAAGACGAATGTGAATCTAAGTGTGAGGAGGAGGAAGGGCAAGCAGACAAGAAAATGAAAGTGAAACTTTGAGCACAATACTGCAGCATAGCCACAGACAGACAAGTCTGGATCTGTTTGTGTGTACGATCTGAGGTTTATTACATTCTTTCCTTATAATGGCAGCAGGCCGTAAAAGAGACCCAGTTTGGGAATATTTTAATGAAGCTCCTTCGCCTATCGGTAAGGCAGGCATGCGTGCAAAATGCAAACGATGCAACAAAGAGATGCAAGGCCTGGTGGCGCGAATGATGCAACATCATGAGAAGTGCGGTGATGAAGATGACCAAAGAAACACTTCTGAACAGGCAGGATCTTCAGGTTGGTAAACATTTTTATTGAATCCTATTTCTAAAGACTGAACTGTCATGTGTGAGAAAAATTATATTTCTTATTATTACTGCATGTTACTGTCATTTGGTACAGTTATGAAGAAAAACAAATATTCCTTTTGGGCAGTGCTGTGTTGTGTACAATAAGCAGAAATTGTATAAACAATAAAATAACAGCATTGACTTTTTTTGTTTAGGGAATTCATGGATTCTGGAAACTATCCACCTCCAAGATCACCATCATCCTGTTCTACAGTTTCAGAGTTATCCATCCAGGATAGTGCTTCATTAGCAGCAGCATCATCATCAGACACCCACAGCCACATATCACCATCACCCAAAAGGAAGAAAAAACCTTTACCTCCTGGAACCACCATAGATAGGTTTGTGATAAGAACTAGCAGATTAGAAAAAGAGTTGATTGATGAAAAATATTGCCCAGTTTATTTATGCAACAAACTCTTCTTTCCGTCTGACTGAGAACCCACATGTCATTAATATGGTTCAGTCACTGAGACCAGGATACAGTCCACCCAGCAGAGCTGAAGTTGCAGGGAAACTGCTGGATCAAGTGTATGACAGAGAAATGGAGCAATGTGCAACAGCTCTGGAGGGTAAAATTGTTAACCTAAGTATTGATGGGTGGAGTAATGTCCACAATGATCCTATTGTATGTGCTTGTATAACAACAGAAGAAGGTAAAGTCTTCCTTGCACAAACAACTGATACGTCAGGAAATGCACACACAGCAGAATACTTACAAGAAGTGGCAGTAAAAGCTATAACAACATGTGAACAAAATTCAAATGTCTAGTACGCAGTTTGGTCACTGACAATGCTGCAAACGTATCCAAGATGAGAAGAAATTTAGAAGAGCAGGGAGGGAATACAAAGCTAATAACATATGGTTGCAGTGCTCATTTGCTGCACCTCTTTGCCAAAGACTTAAGTGAAAGTGTTCCAGAAATAAAGGCTAATGTTGTTGAAATTGCTAAATACTTCCGTAATAATCATTTGCTGCAGCAGCTCTGAAAAGGATGGGTGGAACCAAGCTAACGCTCCCACAAGATGTTAGATGGAACTCTGTGGTGGACTGTTTTGAGCAGTATATCAAAAACTGGCCTATTCTGATGACACTTTGTGAAGAAAATCGAGATAAAATAGATGCCACTGTCACGGCCAAAATCCTCAACATTGGGCTTAAGAGAAATGTTGAACATATGCTGAGCTTCCTGAAACCCATCTCTCAAGCTTTAAACAAAATACAGAAAAATAGCTGTTTTATTGTGGATGCTGTTGAAATTTGGAAGGAACTGAGTGAACACTTAAAAACAGAACTACACATGGACAGAATTAAATTACAAGCAGTAAACAAACGAATGGGACAAGCACTGACTCCAGCTCATTTTTTGGCAAATATTGTCAATATCCAATATCAGGGTCAAAACCTAAGTGCTGAGGAAGAGGAGTTAGCTATGACATGGGTATCCAGCAATCATCCATCTTTAATGCCAACTATAATAAACTTCAGAGCTAAGGGGGAACCATTCAAGAAATATGTTTGCTGAAGATATTTTAAGGAAGGTCACACCAGTAAACTGGTGGAAGTCACTTAAGCGCTTGGATTTAGAGACTGTTCAAGTAATGATTTCACTTTTAACAGCAGTAGCTTCTTCTGCAGGCGTTGAAAGAATATTCTCTTCCTTTGGACTCATTCATTCTAAATTGAGAAATCGGTTGGGACCCAATAAAGCAGGAAAGCTTGTTTTTCTTTTCCAGATTATGAATAGGAACAAAGAAGAAGATGATGATGAAGATGACGACGAGTGAGCTACAGAGGACAGCAGGACAGTAGTATTTAAGTTTTTCATGTGTCGGCTGGGCTGACAGTCTAAGTTTCTTAAAATATATATATATTTTGTTTAGCCAAATTAGTTAACAAACATGGATGTTTGTTTAAGCAAATAACTTATGCTGTAATGTTGTTATTGTTTCAGTTGAATAAATCTATTTAAATTGTTATTAAGGTCAGGATTATTTTTCTCCTTCCTAAGTACAACAGAACAGTGGTGTCCAAATATGAATGATTAACCCATTAAACTGGGGAGAAAAAAGTAATATAAAAAGTGATTCTAAAAATCTTCATCTACTTGCATGTTAAAGTAGCAAGAACTAGTTTAGGTAGAAACTTTGATTTAAATCACTGATTTAAATCAAGCCTTACTGACTAGTGATTTAAATCGTGATTTAAATCAGTTTGATTTAAATCAAATCCACCCTGGTTCAGGTTACTGCAATCCAATAGGTTCCAGCCTCTCTGGTGTATTACCGCTTTTGCTATTTTTTGCCATTTCTCCTCAGTTACCGAAACATAACAGGACGCTTTCTGTTTCTTAAAATGGATGCCTGCACATGTCACAGAGTGAACTATTTTGCCATCAATGTCCGATTTGTTTGTGACAAAAATGAAATAGTTACCAAGACATTGGCAGTAAAAGACACCAAAGCTCATCACACCAGTGAGTTTCTCCAGGTCTTGGTGGAAAAGGTTCTGCAAGACTATGTACTTAAAAAAGAGCAAGTTCTTTCTGTCGTAACTGACAATGCTTCAAATATGATAAGTACTATTAAGCTAATGAATGAGAGTAATGATGGTGACCAGCAGCTAGAAGAACATTCTGGGTCCACAGACACAGAAATGTTTGAAATAGAGGAACACAGTATTGTAACTGAGGAGCAAACTGAAGTTGCTTCAGATGAACAGCAACATGATAGTTTAGATGATCTTGTTGAAATTGTCAATACGTTCTTTCATTCATCACATGCGCTGTGTTGTGCATACGCTACAGCTGGCTATAAGAGACAGTCTGCAAGAAGGACATGCTGCTGCACTGATTGGCAAGGTGAGAAAATTGGCTACTGTTGCCAGAACCCCTAAAGTTGACTCAATTTTGAAGAGACGTGCTGGAAAAGGGGCAATTATTGATCAAGCCACACGATGGGGCAGTACTTACTTAATGATTCAGCGCTTGGTTGAACTGAAAACCTTTCTTGTAGACATGGCTAACCCTCAACTGACGCTAAATGAAAGTCAGTGGAATCAGGTGACTGAGCTGGAAAAATTGCTAGAGCACCCATTTACAGTGACTAAAAAATAACAAGCAGAGGACTTAACTCTAGGTATTTTCTTAAAGGAGTGGAAGAACCTGATGTTTTGCCTGTCCCAAAGAGGAGGGTTAACTGCAAGTGGCATTGCTACATCAATGAAACGGAGAGAGGAGCTACTATTACAAAATAACATTCTTTTGGCAACTGTTTATGTAGACCTAATGCATCGGATTCTTCTAGATGATCAACAGCTAACTAAAGGAAAAGAAGCTCTGTTTGAAAAAGCAGTAAGGATGAAAGGTTTGCAGAACAGTCAGGAGGAAAAAGAATTTGATCGTTCTGCCACATCTTCACCCTCATCAACTGATGAAGAATTTAATTTCGAAAAATATTTGGATCACAAGGACCGTGCAAAGCGTTCCCGCATAGAAGAAGAGTCATCCCCATCAAAGAACACGGCCAGTACATTTCAGCAGAATTTTTCATGTGCACTAAAAGAAATTGAGAAATTTGAACGATCGTCAAAAATAACAGTGCAACAAGCGATTCCTCTGTATCCTGACATTGTCAGAGATGTTGCCCGAGTGATTACTGCTTTGCCACCAACCCAAGTTAGTGTAGAGAGGTTGTTCTCTGCTCTCAAAATAATTTGTCAGATCCTCCTTCATGGATGCCCTCAAATCTGATCTGAGGCAATACTTTTTCTGAGGACAAATTTATAGATTTCTTCTTAACTTCATAACAGTGTTTATTGCATATTTACGTACAAGAGTCTATAAAAGTTTATAAAAGTTATTTGCTATATTCTAATTGTATTCTAATAAATATAGTTTTTGCTCTAAGTGGTCTGATTACTTATAAAATGATAGTGAGAAACTGAATAAGCACGATGTTAATATTTTACAGCAGTAAATTTATTGTTACGAATTGGCCATTTATTCGAACGTCCATGACAGCACTACAGAGAGAGGGGATCCGCCCCTTAGGAACAGGAAACCTACAGATATAAAAGGGCGGCACCTCTCCCACACATCAGTTGGTTTCCTGTTCCTAAAGGACGGGTTTCCTACAGATGAAGATCTTCAGGAGGACCCAGGCCGGCCGGTCGACCCAGGTAGCGGGGGGGGATCTCCTACCTCGGCTGGTGCGGAGCCCCTGGAAGCGCCACGGTGGGTCCGGGTAGGATTCCACGGCAGTGTGCGGAGCAGGTGGAGCAGTATCCAGAGGATCCCTGTCTCCCAGCCAGCGCCGGTAGGTAAGTATTCCCCCCCTCTCCCTGGTCCCGATGCCTTCTCCCTGTCCTCTCCTGTGGTTCTGTCATGGTGGGGGCCTCTTAAGGGGTGCAGCCGTGATTTTTAAAAAAAAAAAAAAACTTTTTAAATTTGAATTTCCCGCCGCGTCACTGCTGTGAGCGGCGCGGCGGGGGGTTTTTGAATTTCCCGCCGCGCGTCGCTGCTATGGACGGTGCGGCGGGCGGTTTTGAATTTACCGCCGCGCGTCGCTGCTATGGACGGCGCGGCGGGCGGTTTTGAAAATTTAGTCACGCGCCGCTGCTGCAGCAGCGTGGCTGGGTTTTGGGGAGATCTACGCTCGTGTCCTGGCTGGAGGGCGATGCAGCGGGGGATTATACTTACCTCCATCGGTACGGTAGGGTCCGTGCGAGCGGGGAAAAAAGGGGGCGGAGTCTCCACCGCCGGAACCGGAAGTGAGACGCCGGCCGGCGTTTTTTGAAATTTTGAAATTTTTGACGGCTGCATCATTGGACGGCGCCTGCTGTGGGGACGGCAGGGAGGTGCGGGGGGGGGCCGTGGAGCGGAGAATAGGAGGGGGTGGACCCCTGGCCAGACCTGCTGACCCGGATATCCGGGGGAGGATATAAGGAGCCTAGGAAAGCGCTTCTGCCCCAATTTCATGATGGACACTGCAGAAGCTCCCTCGGTGCAACAGGAGAGCCAGCAGCAGCAGACAGAGCGCTCCTCTTCAATGACCAGCCGCAGAAGTTCCGCAGCTGGAAAAAAGGCCCTTCCCCGTGATCCGGTACCTACTGCTGTATAATCTGGGTAAGAGATCGTCAGACTTAGAATACCCAGTAATGCAGTTTTTTCCCCATTTTGTGTCTGTTACTAGGGAAGAAGTGTTCGGTGAAAAGCAAGCACAGGGAATGTGCCTTTTGTGCTTGCCCTCTGCCTGACGCTTGCCTAAAAGGTTGTGCCAGCCATGCATACAGCAGACGTAGGGCATTTGAGGGGCCTGGGATGAGATAGTAACCCCCCCTATGCCCCTTCCCTTTTTAGATAGCGGAGGAGACTCCGGATTTCACCGAAAGCCTGAAGGAGATAATAAGAGCAGAGTTGAAAGCGTCCTCAAGACACGGAAAATCTTCCAGGCATAGAACTGTACCAGTTTTATCTGATGCAGATTCACCTGCCGCCCATGACAGGGGTTGTAACCCTCGCTTTTGTTTGTCACAGAGACCTTCCGTTTTCCTGACCAAGGACAATTTACAAGTATTCAGAGCTGACAGCATCATTAGCCGGATCACTTCAGTTCAGGTCAATAAACAAAGCACGTGCTATCCAGGTGATATACATCTTTATTCAGCCACATAATGAGTTTCGGCATTAGCCTTTATCAGTTATTGGCAAAATCCGAAACTCGTATTTGTCTAAAAGACTACGGTTATGCGTCCTACTCAGATGGACAAATTTGTCAATCAGTTAGGTCCACCATGGGGTAGAAGAACCAGAGCTCTCAGTACAGGATCTGATGTTCGGTGGTCTAGATCCAAAAAAAAAAAAAAAAAAAAAGGAGATCCTTTCCACTAAATAGTAGCATCCAAGGCCTTATAGACAGAGTGTGGAAGAAGCCTGAAAAAAGAGGCTCCTTACCCCAAGCGTTTAAGCAAAGATATCCCTTTGAAGATCCCTTAACAGGTAGATGGGATAAGGCCCCGAAGCTGGATGCAGCAGTGGCGAAGGCTTCTAAAAAATCCTCCATCCCATTCGATGATATGGGGTCTTTGAAAGATCCACTAGACAAGAAGGCAGACTCCTTCTTGAAAGGCACATGGGAAATGTCGGCAGGTGCCCTGAGACCGGCGATTGCAGCCACTTGTGCAGCCAGGTCATTGATGGTCTGGCTAGACCAGTTAGCATCCCAGTTAGCAGGGCTGTCTAATGCAGCACGAAGGGCATTATGGCTCAAATGTTGGCCGGGCGATATTCAAGCCAGATCTCGCCTCTGCTCCATTCCGTGTGACGGCGAATATCTTTTTGGCCCGGTCCTGGACGAACTTTTAGAAAAGGCAGGGGACGACAAGAAAAAGTTTCCCAGTCTATCAACCCCTTCCTATAAAAGACCTTTCAGCAGAAGGAGGTTCAGCTACAGAAGGTCGTCCAGAGAACGAGCCAAATGGGATGAAAAGAGGCGAAGTGGTACAGGGTTTATGTTTAGGGGTCCACCTAAAGGAAAAAAAAAAAAAAAAAAAACCCTCGCAATGACTAGCAATGCCGGTAGGAGGCAGATTGAGGGCCTTCTACCCGGCCTGGTCGGAAATCTCAAACAGTAGCTGGATCCTTAACATCATAGCTACAGGGCTGCGGTTAGAATTCTCCTCGGTACCTTGGGATAACTCTAAAATTACCCCACTCAGATCATCCCCATCGGAGCAGGCCGCTTTAGAGTTGGAGGTTCAGGAGCTTTGCGCTAAGAAAGTCTTAGTGGAGGTACCAGAAGCAGAGCGGGGTAAAGGGTTTTACTCCCCTCTAAGCCGGACGGGTCTTTTAGAACAATTATTAATTTGAAAGCCCTCAATAAGTTCCTGATTATTCACCCATTTAAAATGGAAACGGTCAGCTCAGCAATAAAGCTTCTGTTTGAAAATTGCTTTATGGTGGTGTTAGATCTGAAAGACGCTTATTACCACATACCAATCCATATGGAGCATCAGCGTTTCCTCAGGGTAGCAATCCAAATGGGGAATCGCTGCGACATTTTCAATATAGCGCCCTTCCTTTTGGCTTGGCGGTTGCTCCACGAGTGTTCACTAAGGTTATGTCGGAGGTCATGGCCCACTTACGTGAATCAAATATGCTCATAGTCCCCTACCTCGACGACTTTCTTATCATTGGAAAGACGGCAGAACATTGCCTAGAGCAACTGCAAAAAGCGATATCTACCTTAGAGCAGCTGGGATGGCTAATAAATACCAAAAAGTCTCGTTTGAATCCGATGAGGGTTCAGCAATTTCTAGGGCTAATTTTGGATTCACAGAATCAGAACTGTAGTTTACCGTCAGATAAGTTAATTCACTTACGGTACCAGGTCCTAAACGCTTCCAAAAACCCCTCCATGTCGCTTAGGAAGGCCATGTCTCTTTTGGGCTCCCTCTCGTCCTGCATTCCTGCGGTCCGGTGGGCTCAATTTCACACAAGGGCGCTGCGAGCTGAGGTCTTGCTGTATCAAAATTTGCTAGGTGGTTACCTGGAAGGCCAGCTATCCTTGTCCCAGGCTGCTATAAAATCCCTGGATTGGTGGAAGAATGAGACAAACCTGTCTTAAGGGGGTTCCCTGGGAATATGAGATATCCCGAATAGTCACAACAGATGCTAGCCCCTCTGGGTGGGGGCTCATATGGGGGACGTTATGGTTCAGGGCTTATGGGAGCAGGATCAAATTCATATGTCTTCTAATATGAAGGAATTAACAGCGGTAGAGCTAGCAATTAAAAAGCTCCTTCTATATCTACAGGGTCACCACGTTCGAGTGCTCTCCGACAATCGGGCACAGTCGCTTACATCAACCACCAGGGTGGTACTCGTTCCGGTCCTCTCATGGAAGTGGCAAGGCGCCTACTTCAGATAGCAGAACGACACTTTCTTTCTCTAACGGCTCTACATATAAGGGGAGAAGAAAATACCAAGGCGGACTTCTTAAGCCGCAATCTCCTGAGTCAAGGAGAGTGGTCATTAAAGACTTCCATCTTCGACCTAATTGTGCGGAAATGGGGTCAACCGGAGATAGATCTCTTTGCTACCAAAAGCAACAGGAAAGTGAGACAGTTCTGCTCTCTAAATCCCAAAGAACGCCCTCTGGCAGTGGACGCTCTTCTATTACAATGGGATTTCAATCTAGCCTACGCATTTCCTCCCCTGTCCTTACTCCCCCTAGTATTGAGGAAGGTCAGGAAGGACAGGGCAAGGATAATAGTAATCGCTCCTTTTTGGCCCAGGAGGGCGTGGTTTTCATGTCTCAGAAACAGGTCGATAGCCGACCCGTGGGTCCTGCCGGATATTCCCGATCTGCTCTCCCAGGGTCCAGTCTACCATCCTCGAGTAGTGGGCCTCCACCTGACGGCGTGGATTTTGAACGGTCGCTGCTGAGAGATAAGGGGTTTTCTACTAATGTAATTAATACTCTCCTTAAAAGCAGGAAGGAGGTTACAACTAGAATCTACGCTAGGACTTGGAAGAAATTTCTCCAGAGCTCGGGGGTGATAGCAGGGGACCCAACACCGATAACCCAGATTCTAGAATTCCTACAAAAGGGTCTGGACTTAGGTCTCTCCACAAGCACCCTTAAGGTACAAGTTTCAGCTTTGGGGGCACTCTTTAGTAGCAACATCGCAAATAATTACTGGGTCAGTAGATTCATTAAAGCTGCGGGTAGGTCGAGACCCATAGTGAAGGTGAGAATCATGCCATGGGACTTGAACCTTGTTCTCACTGCTTTAACAGAGCCCCCTTTTGAACCTATATCAGCAGCATCAATAAAAATTCTTTCCCTTAAAACCGCTTTCCTGGTAGCAATAACCTCGGCTAGGAGGGTAAGTGACATCCAGGCACTATCCAGATTGTCTCCTTACACTCGGGTCCTGAATGACAGGATAATTCTTAGACCTGATCCGGCATACCTACCTAAGGTGTCTTCCGCTTTCCACAGAACACAGGAAATTGTTCTTCCTTCGTTCATCCCTAATCCATCTAATCAAAAAGAGATAAA